>OZ007587.1:470866679-472074708 GCA_963931845.1 Maratus michaelseni
TGCCTTCTCTTGCTCACTCGCTTGTCCAGACTTGTTTCTGTGCTGCACGCCTGTTTTGCTGACTCATCTCTTGCTTTAACTGTTTGGACTTGCCTGATGTCAACTGTCTCAGGTCTTTTGTCATAGTTTGAATGTACTTTAATATAAAAGTTATGTCCCAACTTACTTAAACTTTGATAAAAATATTATTTATTTATAAATTATATCAAATTCTTATTTTTCTAACACATTTACTAAGTCACTTTCGTTCAAAAATATGGTAAAGCCCGATTTTAAATTGAAGTTTAGGATAAATTCCCCAAATTTTGTAACATTTTAGCACTAATAAGAAATATTGTAAACACCCTGTACATACAAGTTTTGTAAAAATAATATTACTTATAGCTAAACTTAGTAAAATATTTTAAATTTATAAATTTAAATTAAAATACTTTAAAAATTCTTAAATATTCTTATTTAAAAATATTTTATTTTTAATTTAAATTTATAAATTTAAAATATTTTACTAAGTTTAGCTATAAGTAATATTATTTTTACAAAACTTGTATGTACAGGGTGTTTACAATATTTCTTATTAGTGCTAAAATGTTACAAAATTTGGGGAATTTATCCTAAACTTCAATTTAAAATCGGGCTTTACCATATTTTTGAACGAAAGTGACTTAGTAAATGTGTTAGAAAAATAAGAATTTGATATAATTTATAAATAAATAATATTTTTATCAAAGTTTAAGTACTAAGAAATTAAGAGTTTAAATTGAACTAAGTGTTTGTTACTAAGAGTTTGTTACTAATTGTTACTAAGAGTTTAAGAAATAACTTGAATATTAAATCAATTTAACCTTAAAAAAGAAACACAATATATTCAATCAGTATCTTTGTGATGTAATTGCCGACGCATTCAACTGTTAAGTGAAAGGATAATAATTCGATTCCATTCAAATACGACTTTTCATTTTATTTTTCTATGTTATTTTTCTTATGTAGGGGGAAATTTCAAAAAGTAATCAAAGTTGTAGTTTTTATTTCTCAAATATCTTAAATCTCAACGAAACGTCATGTTCATAAACCTACCCTTAACTATGATTTTATGACTTGGTCAGTAAATATGTTATCAGTGACGTCATGTGTGGGAGAAAAACCTATCTATAATTCCTAACATCATGTCTTATCTTGTGAGTGATTAAAAGTAGCACATTTTCAATCAATTCTCTTGTAGTTTAAGTAACATATAATAAATACCTCGAGTTTATTTCATCATAAATAAAATTTCCTTTAAAAGTTATGAAATTTTTCATGTTTTATAGAATTTCAACAAATTTATTCCTACTTTGTCTAAGACATTCAAAATGTTTAACAGTTGCTTACTTAAAATTTTATAAAGTTTTATTTTTTAAATGAGTGAGGTTAAAAAATTTCACTATTAAATTCCACTAAGTTGAATTTTTTACAGGTATACTATTTCCACTGCTTTGAAAGTGTTGTGTTGTTTTAAAAAAAAAACTTTAACAATGTGTAAGTTATTAATTTTCCTTAGTTTAAAATATTGTATAAGTGTAAAGTTATTATTTTTCTTAGTTTGAAACATTGTCTAAGTGTAAAGTTTACTTAAATTTAATTATTTTCTTTTGTCAATCTAATGAAATGTTTATTTGTTGCTAATTTTCTAAAATTTATAACCAACTAGATAGTTTAAAAAAAAAACTCTAACAATGTGTTATGTCTAATTTTTCCTTAGTTTAAAATATTGTCTCAGTGTAAAGTTATTATTTTTTCCTAGTTTGAAGTATTGTCTAAGTGTAAAGTTTACCAAAATTTAATTTTTTTCATTTATCGAAATGTTTATTTTCTAAAATTTGTTACTTTATGTTAAATTTTCTAAAATTTTTAACCAACTATATATTTTTCCAAAACCTCTAACAATGTGTTAAGTCTATTTTTGTTAGATTAAAATATTGTCTCAGTGTAAAGTTATTATTTTTTCTATCTTCCATGTTCCGATATAAAGGTGATAATCCCAAGTTTCCAATATACAAGTGAAAATACATTAAAATATTTAAATGTTGTAGAAAAATGGGTGATATCTGAAATTTAATAGTTCAAACAGCTTCCGGGTAAAAATCGTCTACACGTGTTAAAAATGGCAATCATTTTCCCAACAGACAGTTCGACACAGGTAAAAATGAGTCACTCAAACATGCATATAGCAAGCTGATAACAAGTTTAGATTGGAAACGTAGATAGACTATCTTGAAAAAATTTTAGGTGAGTCAATTTTTATTATAAAACTCTTATCTCATGTTAAAATCTTTTTTTAAATTAACATTTTGTCTAAGTCATTCAAAATACACAACATCAGTTTTAACAGTGTGGGTTAAAGAAAACACTTTTTTCGCAATCAAACTATTTTATTCATCATTTAAAATAACACACATCAAATAATTCTGTCATATTAAGATGTATACAATTCTAATTTCAAAATTTTTGTAATGTCCAATAAGTCACTCGTTCAGTGAAATCTTAAAATCAGTTAAACAACTTGTAAAAGGCATTCTATACATGCACGTTTTGATCTGTTAATTCCACTTCACATATTTCGTATATCATTTTGTCTTTTAATTCACTATAAGTTCGAACTAATCTATAAGCTTCACTATCAGTTCAAATAACAAATCTTTCAAACAGGGTGATTTCGCAATGTTAGGTAAAGCTTTATGAAATGTATCACAATGTTGTAAAAAATCAGATTCACAATTAAATATTTCACAACACTTTGTACATGAATGTTGTTTTGCTAAGTTGTGAGTTTTCTTATCTTTCAATAAGTCTGTCTTTCTTGAAAACAATTCGTTGCAATCACTACACTTGAATTGTTTGGGCGATTTGTGAATCTTTTGCGAAAAAACTTCACCACACACCTCACAGCGAAAACACTTTTCCTTTAGATGATTTTTCATGTGAAACACTAAGTTAACTTTTCGAGGAAATGTTTTGTTACATGACTTGCACAAATAGGGTACCTTTTTAATTGTTAAAGGTGACATGGTTTTATCACCTTCACAAGACTGCATGAATCGTTCCATATCAACTTTAATACTTAGACGAAAATCACAACCTTTTACATCAATCACAAAGTATTGTATAGCATTAAACACTTTGTTCGTAAAATAACATTCTCATGTAGGGGGTGCTTGTTTCAAAATACTAGCATTTTATTGGTTAAAAAAAGTCACATGCAAAAAGTTTCTTTTCTTTTTTTCGATAAAGTTTATAAAACTTAGAAATGTATTAAAAAAAAAGTTTTAAAATCGTAACGTATTTTCCTTAAAGCACTCTCCTTTTCTAATATTCCTAATTAATTTTTTTTAAATATTGTATACAATTTCCCTTATTTAAATATTGTGCAAAAGTAAAATTTGAATGTTCTGTCAATACTATTTTCAAATTCAAAATAAAATTAATTAAATCAGCAAAATTTGTATTTGGTCACTTCATATAAACAAAGTAATGTTATCTGACGGATGTATTTCCTGTTTTAAAATATGCATAACGAATCGCGTTTATCAATACCTTATGTGATATTATCTTGCATCCTATGAAAAGATTTATTCTGTAATACCATGTAAAATGGTCTTAATCACACGTCTTAAATAATTTCCTGTTTCAACATATGCATAACGAATCATGTTTATCATTATCTTATTTTGCCTTCTATATGAAAAGATTTCCTCTGTGACCACATGTCAGCAGAAAAGTTGTAGAATTCCAATGGTCTTAATCGCATGTCTATTACTGTGAATGTTGTTATGTTAAAATGCAGCATAATAATAATGTGTGAGTAGTTTATATTTCTTTAATAATAATAAAAAATATGTATTTTATTTAAAGTTAGTGTCATCTACCTAACTGCTTTAAAAAATTTAAATTATGTTAGTTATTTTTCAAAAGCAAAAATCTTTCGACTGATTTTAAAATGTTGTATTGATTTTTCAAATAAAATCACTTAAGTATCATACTTTTAACTAAAATAGGTTAATAATTCAAATATGTGACGTTAAAAAACTAGATGTCGTTCTCTTTTTTTAAATGTTGGTTGTATAATGTCAAATCTAATGAAAATTTATTATAATCGTATAACTCTAAACAAATATCTGCTCTCAAGTTAAATTATTGCTAAAAATTGTTCATATGAAAGGGAAAAAAATCTTTAAAATTGTTTTGTATATATCATATTGTATGTTTTTATATCTAATATTTTGCATGTCAAATCACTTATTAACTGAATGTAATGATTATGTCTTGTGTGTTGTAACTGGTTAGTTTAGGGTTGATTATCTACATTAGGGATAAGTGTCTCCATGTAGGTCTTTCTAAGGGATCCTAACACGTATTGACACAAGGTTTGAAAAAAAAAACTCTGAACGGTTAGGTCGCCGAGCGCAAGAAGTTTAAATTTCAACATCTAGTAGCTTTAAAGTCAGAACCTGGCACCTATAGGCGAGGTGCTTATGTGTGTATAAATTCTTAAATGTTTGTAAGACACTTTGGGAAATATGTTATTTTAACTTCCCTTAAAAAAGTTAGCTATTGTAAGTTAATCTATATACGGATTTCGACGAAAACTCTGAACGGTTATGTCGACGAACTCGAGAGAAGTTTAAACAAAATTCCGAACGGTTAGGTCGACGAGTGCGAAAGGTAAACGTCTACCAGCTTTTTTCGTGTTAGATTTTTATGAAGCAAAGTAATCGCATTACTTTCATTTACATGGCTATCACAATTTTCATTTTAAATCTTTAAAAATTTAGCCATTACATCTATTTTAATCTCATTTCAGTTAATACTTAAAGAATAATTTTTTATATGAAACTTTTATAAAGTCAAAAATAATGGGTTCGAAGAAAATTCCGAACAGTTAGGTCGACGAACACGAAACGTATGATTCCTTTTTCAATAAATAAACTTTTAGAAAAATGCTGTCAAAGTCGATCATCTCCTTTTACTTAACACAACCCTCAGTGGATTTTCATTTTAACTCTCTAAAAATATCCTCACATCTGCCCCCTCACATCTATTTTAATCTCATTCACATTTAAGTTAATGTTTAAAGAATGAAAAAAAAAAAATTCTTTTACAGGTGAATTATAAGTAAATCTCATGTTAAACTCTGAACAGTTAGGTCGACGAGCGCGAAAGGTAGCACATAAATATTTCTTTTACAGGTATTATTTTTATAGCAGGGTTCCTACCCCTCAACTCCACTAGCACTGTTGACATTCTGTTACTAAAAATTTAGCCCTCACATCTATTTTAATCTCATTCACATTTAAGTTAATGTTTAAAGAAGGGAAAAAATTCTTCTACAGGTGAATTATAAGTAAATTTCATGTTAAACTCTGAACATTTAGATCGACGAGCGCGAAATACAAAAAGTATTGTTTGTTGTATGCGAATCGAAGGCAACAATGAATGGTGTGGCGGCCATGCGACCCCTGCTTAGTCAGATAATACAACCTATATAAAATTATTTAAAATTTTGTATGGGTTGGGGGGGCCTTTAGCTATCACATATATCAAGCAAGACTTGTTTTTTTTTTTTTCTAGGTTCCGTGAAGCTGGATTTCCTCATAGACACTCTACAACTTTAGCAGACGTCACACATCTGATTTCTTGTATGACACAACTCTCGCTTAAACATAATAATAATAATAATTAAACCCTTTTATTTCGTTACAGGTCTCTCGCAGATGACTGATGAAGCAGGATTGACAGATTTAAAAAAAAAAAAATTGTGGCGTTATGAATTGATTTCATAGCGGGTGGTTATGGTGGGTCCACAATAAAAATAAAAAAAAATATTGTACATTCTGTTAACATTATTATTTTTTATAGCAGGCTTCCTACCCCTCAACTCTACTCGCACTGTTCGCATTCTGTTATTTTTAAAGCAGGCTTCCTACCCCTCAACTCCACTCGACTTTGCTGAAGCATAATAATAATTAAACCCTTTTATTTCGTTACAGGTCTCACGCAGATGACTAGTGTAAAAGAATAGGTAAAAAAAAAAAAAATGTGGCGTTTTCATAGCGGGTGGTTATGGTGGGCCCTCCCAATTTAAAAAAAAAAATTCCCTGACAAGAAAGAATCTGATTAAAACCCTTTATTTTCCTACAAAAAAAATTAAGCCCCCCTAAAAATAAGCCCTCCCCTCTCTCCCTTATCGGTTAAAAAAATTAAGCCCTCCCCTACTTCACTTCCTCTCTTATCTTCCAACACTTCCGGTTCGCTTCCTGTCTTATCTTCCATCCCTTCCTGTCTTATCTTCCATCACTTCCGCTTCCACTGCCAGGCTCACTTCCGGTACCCACCTCCACCGCTTAGCGCTTAGCCTGCTGGAGTCTAACTCTTATTCTTCTACTACTCACGGCTTGCAAAAAATTTCATAGTTTTACTTCAACTTTTAACCATCCACGAACAGTTGCTGAAAACTGGAAATTTAACGAGGGAAAACTAGAAAAGAGTGAAATAGTCGAATGCGTCATATATTACCGAGACGCGATATAACGAGGGGTTACTGTATATGTAAAAATCTATAGATTCTATACAGGGATGCACAAATTAATTCGGATATTTTTCCGATTATTAATGGTAATAGCTGAAATTGGATTTTCAAATATGTTATGCGTATTCCAAACTGTTTACTTAGAAGGAAGGTCTCCTTAAAGCACATACTCAGAACAATAAAAATGCTAATTGCTTTGAAAAAAAAATGCTAATGACACTACTCATTTTCCTAATAAAAGATCAGTCACATTTAGCTGCGGAATCCCAGTAGAAAATCGGCAAAAATAAATAAATCACTTTCGAGAATTTGGCGCAAAAAGATCCGATTGGGCGAGAAACACCTGTTCCTCGCCCAATACAAGCGATTTTAAAGCATTTGAAAATTGCTCGTTCAATGAGAGTTCATACGCGCAGTTACTTTATGAATTTAAACTTAAACGATTCAATACTTTATTATTATTTCTATAATCTTATTTAATATATATAAGTTGTGTGTTGCTGAAGTTATTAAATGTTGCATGGTTTCACCGGCTGGAGAAGTTTTAAGTGTTTTTTAACAGTAACTGCCCGATTAAGAAAATGCTCTCATTATACATTAAATGTGTCGCTGTTTCCATGATGGCAACGATACTTTTCGCTTGTTCTCTCCGATACCCAAAATATCGAAGTCAATCTGACAGGGCTCAGAATCGGACATTTAATTTTGAGTTTGACACTTTTTAATCCATTTAAATTTTGTTCTAAACCGTAGAATACGATCGTTAATTTTCTTTATACAGACCTATAAATGTATACGACAAAACCATAGTTATAAAAGTGTAATAATTTAAGTTCATCATTTAATCATTTAAGGTCAACTTAAACTAGTTCAGTAGAAAGAGTAGAAAAAGTCTTTCCTAAAAGAGCATTTCATAAAAGCGTATTTTTTAGGTGCGTTCGTAATTGTATAAATACGCAGCACCTAGAGTCATTGTCTGGTCCGTCCGTCCGGCCGCATACAACAACCGCCGCAAAAACGACCCAGCCGAATGGTTTGAAATTTAATATGTATAGAATCGTTGCAGGATTTTGTCGAATCATTTCAAATTTTATGAGTTGGGTTGGGTTGATTATTGACGGCCAATTATCTACACTTGGGATATAGGCCCGGGGGGGATTGCCCTTCGTGGGGGTCTTTCTAAGGGAACCTAACCCGTATTTACGCATGGATAAATCCACGGCTCGAAGAAAACCACGAAAACTCCGAACGATTAGGCCGACGGGCGCGATTGGGATCGAACCCAGCACTTCCCGTCTACCAGCTTCGAGAGCAGAACCTGTCAACCACTGGTGGGGCTTCAAATTTTATGAACATCGGAACAAAACTTAAAAAGATAGTACTAAAAGTTTTTATTTTCATTCTATTAAATCCTATCGTACGTAATCTACATAATAAAAGCGCAAGTCATGGGACTGAGGAAAACAAATACGGGCTAACCACTTCTCTTTTCATATGCTACAGGCGGCCATTTTTATTCAAATTATTTTTTCAAATAAAATGGCTTAAAAGTTGCATTTTTAGAAAGATCGTTCAAAAAACATTGTTTGCTTGAGAGAGGAGTTACATTCAAGATAACTTCAGCGGAAATTACGTTAACATCTCAATTCATTAAAGTCAATAAACGCAAGAGATTCCTTCATTAATATGAAACTATGGAGGTAATCATTCGCAAGGCCACATCTCCAGGGTGAAATTTGCAGCATTGACTGTTGTAGAAAAAAAAATTCGCATTTGTAAACGTGGCATACGTAATAAGAAACAAGTGGGTAAGTGTGATCAAAGATCGCACAAAAGGTTTCGTTTAATATTCCTTTCAAAACACTTTATCCTTTCTCTAATAAATTCAAATAAATATAATTTAGCAACAACAACAAAAAAAAGTCATGTATTTTATAAAGTAAAAAATTACCGGTCTATTTTTTCGTTTTTCGAATATCTAAACCCGCCGGATAGCGGGCGAAGCCCGCTATTATATTCTGTCATAATAATATCCGTCATACGGACTAAATGCGATATTAAAAAAAATAATAATTTCAAAATTAAACATGTTGTATACCTTCAAAATGTTAAAATAGGCGGATATTTCCATAATCTGGTTTTTATCAGGATTCAATACGTTCCTCAAACTCATATATTTACTATTCTCTACTATTCATATTGATACTCGCTTTGTATTATTCTCAAACATTTGAAAAATTCCTTAAACTTCTAATAGGACGTCAGATTTTCTTTTTAATTCTCTAATGACGTGACATTAATCTGCTTTGTGTACATCCACATACTCATACTCCTTGTATTATTGAGAAATCTTAGACATTTTCCGTTTTATTTACCACTATGACGTCAATCAATTTTATTTCATATTTATCTTTTTTTTCAGTGGGTGAAACTTTTTATTTCATTTTTCACGTGGAAATCGTCTGATAGAAAATTAATTATTGTAGAAAGAATTTCATTGTGGATTTTAAATTTTTGGCATCTGCTATAACGAAAAATGTTTAAATTCAATAGAAAAAAGCTATTAGAATTTTGGTTTTTTATCTCTATTTATTAAAATAATACGAATTTTTCAAATTTTAATATTTTGAGCTCTTCACAGCTGATATTCATCTATATACACGAAGTTTCAACTCTGTAAGTTACATGGTTTTTGAGAATGGCTCTGTGACAGACAGACAACGGAGCGGGAATAATAGGGTTTCGTGAGATGAACGAAACCCTAAAGAAATGGCACGCTTATTTCGCTCCTAGCAGACGATATAATTCATTTAACTAAAATAATGAGGATGATTTTTTTTTACATTGTAAAACTAGTTATAAAACGAACGCACCTCTTTTGTCATGTTTAATGCACAAATTCCAACTTTTTTTTTTTTTTTTTACAGAGTAGGTATAAAATCAATATCTCGCAATCGTACCCACAAACACAAAATATTTTTTTTTTCTCATCTAGGGTTTTCTATCTTCAAGAGGTTATTACAGCTTTTCATGGGAATAAGGAAAAATGCAGATGTTATCTCTGTTTTTATGGATAGGGAAAGTATTGTTGTCAAAACCTCCAAGAGATGGCCTAATAAAATTTTTTTTTGCTGACGAAGCTCAAAAATAATAATTATCTACATCGAATAAAAGGCCGTTCCCTACACAAAGTATTACTTCTTTTAAAAATCCGTGAGACTGCACGAACAAAGGGAAAGTGGATCTTTTGTTTGCAACAGATAAATAGGCGAAGACTTCTAGAGTGTTTATAAGATGAATTAATAAATGGATGCTGCCTATCATAAAAGATTTGTTGAATTTAAAAGAAATCTATGGGGAAAATCATTTGAGGTTTTTTTACTTTCTTCTATCTTTACGAGAAAAAAGTATAGGATTCTTGAAAAATTTCGACTTTACTTTTTGACGGATTTATATATACGTTTTAGGAAATCCTGAACGCGATTGGACTGCTTTTAGAAAATGTCTCTCCCTGTTACTCTGTGTGTCTGTCTGATTGTATATGACAAATTTTTACTTGCCAGCCAAACAATTGTTGCAAACGGAAATTCTGAGAGATCTAAGGCAGACTCTGGGTAAGAAGAAAATCTGTCTAACGCGGAAAGACTTTCAAGTCCCGGCGAATCCATAGAAAATAACATTACTTCGTGCTGCATAAGCCGGAATCTGCCTAACGCGAGTAGGTGAAAAACAAAGCTTCAGGAGCAGCAGGAGGAGTGAAGAGCAGCCCCGCCCCCTCACTCCGTCTGTAGGAGCTGACCCCTTCGTCGAGATCGTAACCAAAACGATGTGAGAAAAGAAATTTTCAGGGGAAGATTTTTTAACGTATTTTTTGGAAAAAGGTGGGTTTGAAATTATTTTAAATTTTAGATTTAATTTATAAGAGATTTTTCTCTAGATAAAGAACAATTTAATAGACTTAGGAGATTGAAATTAATTACAGAATTTTAATGCAATATTAAAAAATAAGATAAATAAAAAAATGTATATTTTTTATTTATTTATTTTATTTTTTCACATAACAAATTACTTAGAATTAGTATAGATATTTATTTTGGCAAAAGTTTTAGACTATTTCAGAAAAAGAAAATTTAACTGATTTACTTTTATAAATTAACACCCCCCCCCCTCAACTCCTGTAATATATTATTCAAATCTAAAATAATAATACTAAATTTTCATGAGTTAATATTATTTTACTACTGAATGAAAAAATATACAGTGAATTAGGATTCAAACTAATGTATAACATATTCATTACTTAAGAATTATGCATACTAGAAATCTAATTAAATTTTTTCTGAATGCGAATAATTATTATTAGGTAATTTCTAAATATGAAAAGTCACTTTTGGTGGTAGAGACATAATGCGTATACAAATAAGGAACTTCCTTAAATATATATAACAATTTTCAATAAAAAGTTACTCTTTCTCAAAGAAGTTTCTAAATTATTTCTTCAGAAATTTATCGTTTTCATACGTATTTTATTATTTTATGCGAATAACAGGTATCATCAATCCTTTAAAACGTGTGCTGCCATAGCAACGTCCGAAAAAAATATATGACCCATCGAAAGGTTTAAACACGATTGAATGTTACAAAACATATCAATGATATAAGTTGTCATTTTCCCAACTGGACGAAAAAGTCCGGGCCACGATTCGAACCCGGGATCCCTTGGCTGAAGCTGCCAATGCTCTATACCAACTAAGCAATCATGGACTAATCCGGCGGATTTAATTCACCCAGTTAACCTTATTGATCATAGCATCTGGTCTGATGTGTGAATCAGTTCAACAGAATAAATCGCCAGTAATGGGAACTCCAGTAAACATTTTATCTTATTGCTGAAATTCACACTCCAAAGTGGAGGCGGCGTTGAAATCCACCAAAATCCACCCTCCGAGATCCATACTCAAAGTGGAGGCGGAGTTGAAATCCATCGTCAAAAGTGGCGAACACCCCTTAACATCCCTAATTTTATCTCCGCATTCATCGCACTCCGCCACCACCAAAAGTGATGAACGCCTGTTTTCGTATCTCCACCACCACCGCACTCCACCCTCAAAAGTGGTGGAGGCGTACGTCACCACCACTTTTGACACACAATTTTGAATAATTGTGTCAAAAATTAATCTAGTGCATACCAATGAGTTTACTTAATTTAAATGTGTGTGTGCTATACATAAAAATATCTATGAATTTCATAATATATCTTCTAATGAATTTAATTGTGAAAAATTATATACATATGGATCTATTTTTTGTTTAACCTATAATCGGGTGATTTAGGTATCGTGCAAATAAATAAATTAATAATAGTAATGAAATAAATTTTACAAATAAAATTAAATAAACCTATTTTTCCCTTACCTGAGAATATATAAATTATACACATGAAATGTGATTAACATGTTAGAAGATAAAGTAAATATTACGAAACTATCCTAAGCATTTATTTCCAGCTAACTTTTCTAGAAAATATTGAAAATTTTTTCACTAACTTGTATATTTTTTCTCTCATCTGTTATTTTTTTTAACCTTTTTCAGAAACATTAACATTTTTTTCACTAACTTGTATTTTTTGTTTAAATATTTGTTAACTTGTAAATATTTTTTAATTTTGTTAGAAAATTTTGAAAATATTTTTCATTTATCTGTTATTTTGTTTTACTAACCTGTAGTTTTAAAAACTTTTTTGAGAAAAAATTTAATTATAACACAAATCTATTAAAGAAATTAATAATAAATTTTAATGAGTTAAAAAAACAATGGCTATTTGATGGGTTTTATGCTGTGAGAGAAATGTGGTTAAAAAAGTGAAATATTTTGACTAATTTTTAACATTTTTTTAGAAAACATTGAATTTTGTTTCACTTGTTTTTATTTTTTGTTAACTTGTAATTTTTTTTTTTTTTTTTTAGAAAAAAATTGAATTTTTTTTCATTTATCTGTTATTATTTTTTTACTAACTTGTAATATTTTTTTAGAAAACATTGGAAATTTTTTACTAATAATTAATTAATAACTAATGATTAATTTGTTTTTTTTTTATTTTTGTTAATTTGTAAGTATATATATGGGTCGTTCTATGGTAACTTGCGTTACATTTAGAATAATTGACTTCAGTAATTTTAGTAATATAACACTAAAAAATATTCATAATTTCAAGTTGATGTGATTTGTTAATTAAACATGTCCAAAGCAAGAATTTCCATGAAGATTACTTAAATTTAGTGCTATTTCTTGAACTCTGGGAATTATCTTTGCTATGGTAACTCACATTACTGAAAAAAGAACGTAAGTTACCATACTAAATTTAATTGCCACTGTTCAAGAAATAGCACTAAATTTGGGTAATTTTCATCCAAATTTGAGTTTGGATAGCTTTAATTAACAAATCACATCCACTTTACATTTTTTTTTTTTTTGTGTTATATTACTAGAATTACTGAAGTTAATTATTCTAAATGTAACGTAAGTTACCATGGAATGACCCATATATATTAAGATTTTTTTCACTCACTAGTAAATATTTTTTAATTTTTTTGGTAGCTTGTAAATATATTTTTATTTTTTTAAGAAAACATTGAAAATTGTTTGGCTAACACGCAAATTTTTAAAAAATTTTGTTAACTTGCAAATATTTTTTTTAGACAACTTTGAAATGTTTTTATCAATTTGTAAATTTTTTAACTTGTAAATATTTCAGAAAACTTTTTATTTTTCATTAACACGTAAACATTATTTAAAATATTATTTTTAACTTATTTGTTAAATTTTTATTTAATAGTTGAAATTTTTATGTTATATAATTATTTTTTTCTTTTAACTAACATGTATATATGTTCATTCAATAGTTAAATTTTTATTTAATAGTTGGAATTTTTTTAATAACTTGTAATTTTTTAAAACTTTTTTGCTAAATTTCTATCTAACAGTTGACATTTTTATGTTAAAGTTGATTTTTCCACTAATTTGTATATTTTTATTCATCTTTTAATTTTACGTTTGATGCCTAATTTTTTTAGATAGTTAATTATTTTAATTGATGTTTAGTATTTTCCTTCAATGTTATGTTTCGGAGACAGAGTTATTTAATACTTAATGCATATTTTTAATTTTCCTTAGTGTTTTTTTAAGATCGTCATGTTTATATGGGATACAATGCTGATAACTACTGCAGTATGTTTGAATTTTGTATTTTTCATTCATCTGTTAGTTTTATGTTTGATGTTTAATATTTTTAGATAGTTAATTATTTTAATTGAATACTTATTTTAATTGATTATTAGTATTTTCGTTCAGTGGAAAATTTCAGGTATAGGGTTATTTAATATTTAATTTTTACTTATATCTTTTATTTTCTTTAGGATGATAATGTTTATGTGTAATATATAACTGCGATAAGTGCTAGTATATTTAACTATAGGATAAAAGTAATCAAGTTTGGTGTTTGTGTGACTATTACGATAAAGATTTGAATTACCGTAATCAGATGATAAATTTTCATTTTCGAGAAATTATACGTAAACAGAGATTTTCCTGTAACTAGTTTTACAACAATATACCCTAATCCCAATCATGATTTTTACAAGCGTCTCTGTCAAAAAAAATTCTCGTGTAAGCTCTCTCTGCAAAATAGGGGAGAAGTGGGGGTGGGGGGAATTTTGAAAAGCGTACTGTACTCTATCTTGCTCGAATTAAAAAAGCCAACTTCAACCAAAAGCAACTAAATCAATAAAATCAGTCTAAAAGTGGATATCTACTAAAGAACTTTAGTAACTTAAAGATGTGTGTGATCTTAGACTTTATTATATTATAACTGAGAAGTTCTAAAACTGTGGCTACGGCATCACAGGGTCTCTCAGCCCTGTGGTTAGCCTGTTGTCCACAAAATGAGGAATCTGGGCCCATGTTTCCTAGGTTCGAAAATACGTGGTCTAGGCGACATGACCCTGAAAGGTTTCTAGGATTTTCCTTGTTGTACAAAGTAGATATTTCAGGTCTCTTTCACTTCAAAAGTCCCTTCCCCCCTTCGAAAACATTTTTCCTATAGTGCTGTGGTAAAAATTGGTATGCACAAATAATTATATTCATTAAATAGAAATGTTAGCTATTTAGGAAACCAAAAAAGAAAATAAGTCTAAAAGATGTGATAAAATCAGTCTCTGAATGTGATAAAATTATCCTATGCATGTAAAAAAATGAGTATTTGTCTAATAAATAAATAAATAAATAAATAAATAATATATATATATATATATATATATATATATATATATATATATATATATATATATACATACGAGGGTGGTTTGATAAGTTCTCGCTCTGACAGTGAAAGCACAAGATTTTTGACATAATTTCATATTATTCTTCAATGTAGTCCCCTTGCAAACTCAATACATTGAAGACACACTCTTGTGTGCGAATGCTTTAGTGCAGCCCTGTACGAGGGTGGTTCGAAAAGTTCTCGGCCTGACTAAGAAAATACAAGATTTTTGACACTAGTTCATCGTATTTTTCAGCTTGCAACCCAATACATTTCAGAAGGCTCTTGAGAAATGTTTATTCTTTGGCGTTTCGGGTCGGCGTTCAACAAACGCGGCACGCATCGAGCGGAAAGTGTTTTCATACTTAAAACATCGTGTTAAATGTGTTGTACACGGTCTATCGAGATGTTTGCAATGTCAACAAGTTCGCGTATCTCAATCGGCGATCTTTGAATACGGCATTGCGAATGTTTGAGACAATATTGTCGGTCATAGCAGTTTTTGGGCGTCCTGGGGGTTCATCATTGTGCATGGGTTTCCTACCCTGTTTCAATTCAGCAGCCCACTTTTTTATAGTCGAATAGGAAGAACAAGAATCCTTTAAGCTGGAATGTAATTTTTTTTGTATGTCTGTGGGGGTTAAACCTTTTTAAAAAAAAAGTATTTATGACAGCTCGAATTTCGATTTTTTCCATTTTTGGAAAATGTCAAAACTTGTTTTACGTTACTTTATCGCCCAGCAATAACCGATAAACTCACGCGTCTGAAACTCGGCAGCATGTTATCTAAAGGTTCCTACTTTACTAACATCATTGTCATTATTTATCAAACTACCCTCGTATATATATAGAGAGATAGATAGATAGATAGATATAGTATAAATATCATCGTATAAAGTCGTCACCATTATTACAGTACAAGTATGCATTAGCACCTACAAACACACGTGCATAGAAAAGCAGAATGACGATTAAGTTGAGCCACGACTTAAATTCATTGCCCGCAAAATATCCTATTTAAAACACCACCTTCTTCTTTTATGTAAATTGGCGAAGCATTTCTACCCACTCGAATCACTTTTTACTATCCCAACGAATTTTAAAACGAATTAATAGTAAGAATGTAATGCATAAAGATCTGAAACTCGAACTGAATCATTTACAAAAGCAATAAATATGGCGAAGTTTTGACGCTAATCCCTGTATACGATATCCGAGGGAAAAATAAAGAATAAAGGAAAAGCTAGTAAGAGCGTTTCACGATAACTTTTACGTTAAGAACTCATTCTCCGGAAAATGTTTAATCTTTTTTTCTTTTTCTAACATACACGGATAAACAAAATGAATGCCGAGTTTAATGTTGTGTAAGAGAAAATGTTTGAGCATCATGTTCAAATGGAGCGTTTAAAAGATTTTCATTATTATTTTTTAAAAGAATATATAAACACGTACAAAAGGGATTACACTTTGAACATTTATTCTATACATGGTGTTTCTCACGTAATAGAACAAACTTTGGGGATGAGTGGTGCAGCCAGGGTGGAATTGTGGAATACCTATTTGCGAACAGTAATTTTGGCTTATTTAATCGCTCTATTTTGTTCTCTGATTAACTGAGGGGATGATTGTTATTCGAAAATAGTGGTATCTGTACCTCCCTCCTTCCCAAATTTCTGTTTGCAACACTATTAAGGGGTGATGGTTTTTGTATAGTAAACTACGGTCACAATTCAGTTATTCAGTCAAAAATACAGGGTATCTCAATACTAGTCATATTCGGATATTTGTTCATAACTGTAACATTAATGAAGATATTGATTGTAACGATATTTTCAACACACTGACTTCCATTTGTGTGACATATTACGACTGCATGAGATTGGAAGGAAATGGCCACCCTTTGCATCCAAACAATACTGAGCTAGATGCTTTATAATTCGGAATGTAGCTGACAGCCTATACGGTATCACTGATCAAATTACAATACTACTTCCAGCACTTCCCATGATGATTGCAACACTGGTTTCTTTTACAAAAGTTTTGACCTGTTGTATTATTTACTCCCGAACGTTGATCACTGTAGGTGGGCTAACGGAAAATTGCTTTAAAATTAAGTTATCAATCAATATTTAAAGCTAAAAGAGCATTTTGTCAAATCCCCAATTCCACATGAAATTGAACTCAATGCGCATGCTCCAACTTTTTGTCAAAGCCGGGGGGAAATTTTAATACCCTTCTATTGTTTGAGAGTGGACTGGGTCTGAACTAAAGTAAAGGGGAAGGTTCAAATCCACACAATGAGAAACTCATTCATCCTTAAAAAATTTCTCTTTTTTTTATATGGCAGCTGGGTCAATTTTCGTTCTTCACCCTTCGGACAAAAAATAAATCAACCATCACAGTTTTTAAAAATACGTTTCTTCAGGATTCTAAATGATTTTTTTTTTTCTATTTCAATCCGAGTTGACCGGATCCAAAGACAATGGTGCGCCGAATCCCAAGTTCGTTGAATTCGAGGACCGTTTGGATAAATCGACCAGTGTAGCGGGCGAAGCTCCGCTAGTTTATAATTAATTTAAAAAATATATTAAGCTGGAAGTGCTTTTTCAGTTATGGTACGCGTTTTTTAATGTAATTAATTTTTTTTTACATATTAATTGCTATATATAAGTTTCATAGATGATATACAGAGATACTCAAAAGTTCTCACATATGCATTTCCGTTTATTGGCGGAAATGGCTGAAGGGGAATTTTCAATTATGTGCTATGCATTTCCTAACTGAAGTACATACAAAGCTATAGATCCTATACAGGGCTGCACAAAAGAATTCGGATAGTTTGTTCGACTGTTGGTAGTCATTGCTGCGATTGTATTTTCAAATGGGATAGGCGTTTTTTTAAATTTGTTTACTTACAACTGAGCAGGGCTAGTTGAGCTTAAGCCGAAAGGTAGGCCACCCCGCCTAGTTTGAACTTGGCCTTGTTTACTTACCAGCAAATTGTATTTTCAGGATTTGTATTTTCGGAATTTTGTAATTACAGAATTCGTATATCAGTATTACATAGTATAATTATTGCTCAATATCCCAAAGTATTATTGAGTGTTGCTCAGTATAATTAGAAAATTGTTTTCTCAGTTATTATGCCATGAAAATTTGAATTTTTGGAATTTGTGTTTCAGTACTAACTTCTCTAATCTCAGGTGGCATTTGATTTGTGTCGATTGTTTTCACCACATGTACATGATATTCCTATACAATCACTTATGTTATTCCCTAATATTCTTAGTACTAGTACATTGCTGTACTTAAACTGGGTTAACTGTTTACTGTAAATACCCCTATCTAATTATTCAAGCTTTTCCCCAAATAAGTCTTTTTCTACACTCGATGCGACTATTCAAACTAGGATTATTTTCTTTGACATTATCGTGTTTATTAATTGTTTATCGTTCAATATGTGAGTTATTTAGTAACTGTTTTGTATTTATTGTCTTCTCTCAACTTTAAGAATTATCTTGTAAGGCTTTGCCGCATAGTAAACAAACCTGCTGGGCGGGTCTAGTTGAGCTTAAGCCGAAAGGTAGGCCTCCCCGCCCGGTTTGACCTTGACCTTGTTTACTTACAAGGGAGCCACTTTTGATGCAGTTCGCACCCAGCATGGAGACGTGGTGCATTTTAAAACCCTCTATTACGAAGTTTGAGAATCGATGAAATTTTTCTGTTAAAATCATATTTTTTCATTTTACAGCAGCATAACTTTCTCAAAATGCAATTTTCGAGGTCACTTATCGGACTATTAACATAGAAGTTTTCTTGAAAAAAGTATTTTGAAATACAAATTAGTTAAAAATAAGAATAAAATATTGAAAACAGTTAAAAAAATTCCTTTTAAAACGTACGAATTTCATTTTGAAGAAATACAATATTATAATTAGATATCGACCGAAATTTCGGTTTCGGTTTCGGTTTCGGCGCAAAATCGGAGTTTCGCCGAATATTCGTTTTCGGCGAAACTGCTGCCAAAATTTCGGCCTGACCGAAACTATGATCGTTCCTTCTCGAATCTCGTTCCTTCTTTCGGAAATTTTCAACTTTACTCATTGATATGAGTTTTATCTCGGCTTAAATGAGACACTGTTTATTGCTGTGAACTCCACTGTTTATCATTATCCGTCATGACGGATTCATGATGCGAGTGTAAATTACAAAGCAAGCAATGTATATACATATGGCTAAACTTAAAAGACTCTTATCAGTTATCACGTGATCTTCAAAAGCTGCAAACGTAACAGTAATAGAAAATGTTTACTTTGAAACTCCAGATTGTTTCGAATGCTTTATGAGAAAGGTGTTATTAAAACATATGAAGATTTACGAAATTTATCACAAAAGATATAGCGAGATATGTATACTAAAATATTTTTTTATTCGATGAAATTCGTATAATTGAAAACTATTTCTGTCTTATTGATAAATTAATTACGTTTTATTTTATATGAAAATAAATAGTTTTGGATAGAGGTACAGAGAGTCAACTTGGCACCGGACATAAAATTTTTAAACAGGGGTGCCATTTTAATACTTTCTTAGGGAGGCAGGGAGTGGCAAAGCTATTTTTTTTGGGGGGGGGGGGAGCGGCGAGGAGCAAAGATTTATTTTGATCTTATTGTGCACATCCTAAAAAAAAAACTGAGAACTGTTACATTTTTATCCTTATATATATTTAAAATTAGCTAAACTACAAAATAAAGTTAAACATGTCTCACTTTCAGTAATGTGGTTCAATACAAGTACACTATATTGCCAAAGGTGACCGGTCACTTGCGATTTTAGACGTTTTGTTAACTTTCTAGAAAAATACACGAGGATTTAACCTGAAACTGCAGGTGTGTAAACAGTATAGTATAGGTTATATATTTCCGCAAAGATTTTTTCACGAAACCCCATAGGAGACTATATCAACAAATTGAAAAAGAACGAATATCTTTTGGATAACCCTGTAAAAACTAATGTAGCAAAGGCGTTCAAACTCGAGATTATTAATAAGTGACTTATTGTAATATACCTTGTTCATTTTTACGACGATAGCATGTATACTCGTAGAGAAAGTAAGGTTTTTAAAAAAACAGTCCCAAATTTCGTCTAGTTTTTTGCTTATAATTCGCAGAGTTCTTAACATAAAAGAATGTTCTTTTCAGGAACGATGACACATAACACCCTGTAATCAGAATTAGAAAATAATAAAAATTGGATAAAAAATGAGCAGGTTTACTAAAAAATGTTTCACTGCGCATGCGCGAATGCAATCAAAATATAATATGCATAATGTATTAGCTAAGTATATAGAGCAACTTTTGTGAAAGTCTCAAAATCATAGCTTGAAAATTCTGAAAATTATCGTCGATAGAATAAACTCGAAATCCGTTGTTCCCAAAAAGAAGCAAAAAGATGAGGGGTTGTATCCAAATATAGTAGTACGTGCAATATTGTGTATGCTATCTTGGCACTAATCAACAGATATTTGATACAACCCCTCATCTTTTTGCTTCTTTTTGGAAAGAACGGATTTCGAGCTTATTCTATCGGCGATACTTTTCAAAATTTTCAAGCTATAATTTTGAGACTTTCACAAAAGTTGCTCTATATACTTACCTAATACATTATGCATATTATATTTTGATTGTATTCGTGCATGCGCAGTGAAACATTTTTTAGTAAACCTGTTCATTTTTCATCCAATTTTTATTATTTTTTAATTCTGATTGCAGAGTATTATGTACAATGTTGTTTGTCATATTTTCTGAAAAGAACTTTTTTTTATATTAAGAACTCCGCAAATTATAAGCAAAAAACTAGGCGAAATTTGGGACTGTTTTTATAAAAACCTTAATTTCTCTACGAGTATCCATGGAAACTCATAAAAATGAACACAGTATATTACAATAAGCCACTTATTAATAATCTCGAGTTTGAACGCATTTGCTACATTAGTTTTTACAGGGTTATCCAAAAGATATTCGTTCTTTTTCAATTTGTTGACAGTTCCCTATGGGGTTTCGTAAAAAAATCTTCGCGGAAATATATAACCTATACTATACTGTTTACACACCTGCAGTTTCAGGTTAATTCCTCGTGTATTTTTCTAGATAGTTAACAAAACGTCTAAAATCGCAAGTGACCGTTCACCTTTGGCAATATAGTGTATAATTAATAAATTAATTAGTAACGTAATTAGTTATTATTAAGTAATTATTAATTACTTTTAATTAATTAATTAACTAATTAATAATTATGTGCCGTTTTGCGTGTATTAATCCGTTTTAAAAATTTTTGACACTTTCGGTTTCGGCCGAAAGTGTGAAGATCACCGAAATTCGTTTTCGGTTTCGGTTTCAGTCTTAAAAACCTGTTTCGGTTGATCTCTAAATATAATTGCATTTTTGGCGGCGCATCATTGGCTGTAGAAATTTTCCCGGAAACCCTGGTCGAATATCATAAACTTCTGCTGTGTGCGTGCCCCACCCGTGACTGAGAGGTTCTGCTCTCAAAGCTGGTAGACGGGAGGTGCTGGGTTCAAACCCCTGTCGCGCCCATCGACCTAAGCGTTCGGAGTTTCCGTGGTTTTCTTCGAACCTTGCGTAAATACGGGTTAGGATCCCTTAGAAAGACCCCCCCCCCCCCCCCACGGAGAGCACTCCCTCTGCCGACCTATATCCCTGGTGCATAGATAATCGGCCGTAACAAATAACCAACCAACCTGCTGTGTGAGTGAGAAGTGGTTTTTATTAGTAGCACCCTATTGGACGACTTAACTCGCTTTTGGCGTTAAATTAACAATTAAAAATCTAATAATAAAAATAAATATATATAAAATATAAAAAAAGAAAGAAAGATTTTGAAACAAAAGTTACCTGAATTATCATCGTTCTCGTACAAGAATTAGTCGTATTTGTGCCAATCCAAAAATTTCTTCTTCTTTATCTCATACATAATAATATACTTCAAGAAGCGTAATAATTATTTTTTAATTTACACTTCAGTTTTTTTGTCGATTAATGTTTCAAAAACATGAGATATGGAAGGGGGGGGGGGGATTTCGTAATGAAATTTAATCAACAGGTAATATATAAATACGTGAAAATTTTTGCTTATGACAAAGATGCAAATGAAACCTAGACTGGACAATTGAGTGATTCAGTATGTTTTTTTAGGTAGATTTCTTAAGAAATACTAACCTATTACGTTAACCCCTTGAGAGGCACCGGTATATAATATATACCACTTTCTAATATATAACTTTGCCACCAGTATTATTAAATAAAAATATTTAGTATTGTTTTTTGCAGATTGAGAAAGTAAAAATTCATTATAAAAATTTACTGGTGTCGAAACATCGCAAAATTTAGCATTTTTAGACCACGTGCTTGCCCTCCAAGGGGTTAAGTTGGAACTTCTGAAAAAATTTTGAAGATCTACGCCGATCATGACTCCTAGAAGCCAAAACCACCCCTAGTTCAAAACTTTATCTATCTGTCTATCACTTTTTTATGGACACGATAACTTCCATAATTCTGCACAAATCTCTTTCAAACGTATACATAAAATAAAGGGGCATAAAATCTCAGTGAAGTTCGTGAATGGGCAAAATCGAACCAAGGGGGGAGGGAGAATGGGGGGCTTTTTATGAAAACAGAAAAAACACTTAACTTCTTAATTAGGATACATATTGAATCCGTTTAAAGTAATTATTACTTCTAGGAAAAGGGCCGAAAATGTATGTAGGACAGATTTTTGATATAATTAACAAGTTGGAAATTGTACGTCAAGCGTGACAAACGAGGTGCGTTCGTACTATAGCTAGTTACATAAATATTCATTTCTGGATGATTTTTAATTCTGTGAAATGAATTCTATCGTCTGCAGATTCATTTCTGTCATAAAATAAGTATCTCGGTCGCTTGACGATTAAACTTCGAAACCTCCTAATAACAAGAAAGCACCGATTTAAAAAAAAAAAAATCAAATTTCTTAATAAATGTTTTTATTAATATTTTCTAAAGTTTTGATTCGATTTAAAAAAAATTGAAATGTCTCGACAAAATTCTGCAAAGATAATATATCTTGCATTTCAAACCATTCGGTTGGGTAGTTTTTACGTTGTTATATGCGGACGGACGGACAGACAGACGGACGGACGGACGGACAGACGGACGGACCAGACGACGACAATAGGTGCTACGTATTTATATAATTACGAACGCACCTAAAAATGACCTCAAGGACAGAAAAAAATAGTGGAAAAAAATTCACAACTTCGTTCAATTCCCAAGATATCAAATCCGCTTAAATTTATTATAAATCGTCTTAAAAGCCTACGGCAGTCACGCGAAAAAACGCGCAAGCTAATGTAAGGTGAAGTATGGGAAGTTTCTTGCGCGATTTCTCGCTCGCATTTTAATATTTTCAAATGATTTTTTTTGCATAGGATAGCTGACGTCGATCTCTAACGTTGTTAGTTTTTATTTTTTCAATTTTGGTTCCAGTTACTTATATAAGTCTACTTTCACTTTCAGAGCCGGTTCCAACCGGTTCCAAAATTGCTAATGTCTGCTTATAAAAAAAAAAACTGTAACCAAAATCAAAAAAGGAAACACTAAGAACGTTAGAGATCGATCTCAGCTATCCTATGCAAAAAAAAAAAAAAAAAAAAAAAAAAAAAAAAAATCATTTAAAAATATTAAAATGCGAGCGAGAAATCACGCAAGAACCTTCACATAGACTTAACATCAGCTTGAGCGTTTCTTCGCGTGACTAGCGTAGGCTCTTAATATTATCTACAATATTTATATTGACAAAAAATAAATAAATAAATAAAAACAAAAAAATCCTTGCTGGCTCCGCCTACAAACGCAGGTAGATTTCGAAGTGCGCGGTCCCAACTGCCGCATTGTGCCAAAAAGCTCATTTCTTCTGTAATTCCCAATAAACAGGCGCCCCACGGTCTGCATCTTCGAAATCTACCTGTGCCTGTAGGCCCAGGGATTTTTTTTTTTTTTTTTTTTTTTTTTTTTTTTTTCAACGGCTACCGCGCCCGTCCCGAAAATCTAACAAAATTTCGGTATCACAGCGCCACTTTCCCCCCAAATTTCATACAAACCTCATCCTATATTACATTACACCTGAATATAAAATTTCGTCGAAAAATATTCCTAAATTCTTCTTTTAAAAACTGCATAAAATCGAGAAAATCGCTTGTTACAGCGCTCCCTACTGGGGGAATATCCCCATTTTCAACTGGGACTTGCTGGCCATAGTTACAGGACATACATCTGAAGTCTGGTTTAATTCTATGCATAATTTCACACACTTTCTGTTCTGATGATACAAAGAGGACACACAGACAGGCAGACATTTTGTATAAACAAGTGGAACAGTTTTGGGATCCGCCCGCTGTCCCCCATCTGTTCCCAAACATGTTTTTCGGGATCTCTGACCATTAAAACGCGTAAATCCGTCGAAAAAAATTTCGAATACAAAACTTTTTATAAGAAAGTAAAAATATACTATGCATAAATCAAGATGAAAGTGCAAGCTTGTTTGCCCGTCACCATAGCTCAGTGGATGACGGGCACTGGTCTTGTAAACCAGGGGTCGTGAGTTCGATCCTCACTGGTGGCTGTTTTCCAATTGCTTTTCGTAGTTTTGCTACATTTGTGATAAGCGTCCAGTTAGTATTTTATTTAGCATTCGATGGAAATGTTAGTTTATTTCAATAACTTCAGAATTAGCATTCGCTGAGGATAATGGCACTGCTATAAATTTCGTAAACCATAAGAAATTTATTTATTTATTTACTAATTTTTATTTTTAATGAAAAACTGCATTTCCGAAACTTAAATGTTTTGCTCGTAACTCAAGTTTTGATTCATGAAAAAATATAAAACAAAACAAAAAGTTGTCTTTTTTTCTTTTTGAACACAATGTAATTTATAATAAAGATAATAAATACGATATAAACTATCTTGCATCGTAAAAATAGCATTGAATGCGTTAGAGGTCAGAGTATGCGTTTGTCCATTAATCTGAGCAGGGTTGCATTTAAAATTTAGTATAATTTACACCAACGTTTGAAGTTTTTATAACTAGTTCCTTTCAGATTAAAGCAGTGTTGCAGTGTTGTTGAGCAGTGTTGTTTGTTGTAGTTCAAAGTCAATTTCTCGAAAAGTACTAACATTTTCCCCAAATCAGTGTTTTTTTCCGGAAAAAGTCCCCAAATCAATTTTTAGTTAAAAAGGTAAATTTTTAATTTTAAATTTACCGCTATAAAATTATTTAACCAACTTAAGCTTAAAATGTTTTCCCCAAATCGATCCTTTAAAAAGAAAAACAAATCCCCATTTTCAAAAATAAAATAAAAACGGACTTGTGAATCACCATTTTTATTATGATCATTTACTTTTTAGAAGGAAAATAATATGTATTAAGAAAAGATAAATAGATATTTCAATTATATGCATAATATATTAGAACTTAAAATACGTGTAATCGACGAATCCAGTGTTGTCAAGTGACTAAAAGTATTTAACCCGAAAACATGAAACAATGAAAAAAATCCCCAAGTTTTTCCCCAAAAATTTTGATATTCCCCCAACGTTTCCCCATTAATAACTTGTCCCTAAAATTTACTCCGGAGGCGGAAAACCCCCCAAAATGGGGATAAAATCTCCAATCTCGTAATACTGGATTAAAGTAAAAACAAACGATTTAAAAAAAGTGGTGGTAAATATTTATTTATAAATAAGCAATTAAAGAATACTGTAAGTTACTGGGTATTTATTTATTTATTTTTTGAAAGCACAAAAAGAAAAAATATATATATATTGAAGCATTTTTTTAAAAATATCGTGCAATACTCGTAATAAGTTTTTACAATTCAGTGCAAGCCAGTGATTGAGAGGTTCTGCTGGTAGAAAACATCTGGTAGACGGGAGGTGCTGGGTTCAAACCCCTGTCGCGCTCGTCGACCTAACCGTTCGGAGTTTTCCGTGGGTTTTCTTGGAACCTTGCCCTAAATACGGGCTAGGATCCCTTAGAAAGACCCCCCCCCCAGGATGGAATTCTCCCTTAGGGGCTATATCCCTCGTGTTGATAATCGGCCGTCATAAAATCAACCAACCAACCCTAAAATTGTTGATATTCCCCAAACGTTTCCCCACTAATAACTTGTCCCCAAAAATTTCCCCCGGAGGCTCAAAATCCCCCAAAATAGGGACAAAATCTCCAATCTGGCAAAACTGGATTAAAGTAAACACAAAGTAATTTGGAACGATTTTTAAAAAAAGTGGTGATAAATATTTAGTTATAAATAAGCAATTAAAGACTTCTGTAAATTACAATTTTATTATTATTATTATTTATTTATTTATTTATTATTTTTTATTTATTTATTTATTTATTATTTATTATTTATTTATTTATTGAAAGCACGAAAAGAAAATATATATATATACATATTGAAGCATTTTTGAAAAAATATCGCCGTTACATAAATATGAAAAATGAAATACAATCATCCTGTTTTGGTTGCAATTTGTTCTTGTACGTTGCCTGATCTTGATTCATCTTAATTTCAGGAGTGATATATACAGGTTGTCATAATGATTTCGGCTCGCCAGCGAGTCGTGAAAAGCAACATGCTGCAGTCGATGCTATTTATAAACGCACTATATTATAGCGATTTTTTAATAACTGCAACTAAATATATTTCATCTAATTTTAACTACATTAAGACTATAACGTACGGATGAGACTACTTAGTGATATGTCTAAATAAGTTTGCTTCCTTTTCACTTTTATAATGACAATTTTTTAATTTTTCTTAAATATTTTTTATCAAAATGACTTATTCGCTTTCTGGAATATTCTTGTAATATAACATTTCTTGTATATTAAAAGTCATAAAAGCATTAAGAAAATATTAAACACACATAACTGGTTTAAAATTATAGTGTTACTCATGGGTTCTTCTGTGATTTTTGCAGATAAGACAGGTTTAAGAAATCAGGGATCAATGCAGGTTTTTTTTTTTCTTTCTTTTTAATTAAAAGTTATTTTTGTAAAATTTATTAAATATTTTTGTGAAAAATATAATTTTGTAACGAATGATTAAATCTTTTCTGGTGAACTCGTTTCGTTTGCAAACTATATATTTCGAAACCTAACAAAATAAAAATAAAAAAACATTAAGATAATTAACACAGCAAACAAACTTCTTAAACACCATAAATTTTAGGAGATGCGGTAGGCTTTCGAAAAGAACTTTGTACTTACGCGCGTAGTTTGACGATTTTTGCTTATTTGTTAACTCATGTTTAATTAATTAATTTATTACTTTCTTCTATCTTTACAAGAGGAAAGTATCGGATTCATAAAAATGTTCGACTTCCGGTTTTCGACGGATTTATATGTTTTAGAAGGTCCTCAACACGATTGGACTGTTTTTAGAAAATGTCTGTCTCTGAGTCTGTGACTGTCTGTATGTGTCAAAAATTTTGTGGGCGCGCTATCTCAAGAACGAATGCACGGAATTTAATAAAACTTTAGATTCAGTGAGTCCCTGATATAAACGGGTGCTGATTCGTTTTTAGTGAAAATCGCCCGACAGGTGGCGCTACTAGGCTGCATTTTTAACAATTTCCGCAATAGCTCTATCTCAAGAACGAATGCACTTATTTTCATCAAACGTCAGGTTCAGTTAGACCTTGACATAAATAGACGTTGATTACGTTTTGGGGTAGATATCCCAACAGGTAGCGCTGCTATACCAATTTTTTCATTATTTTTACGAGAGCTATATATCAGGAACTAATGCCCGAA
This sequence comes from Maratus michaelseni, assembly GCA_963931845.1. NCBI lineage: Eukaryota > Metazoa > Arthropoda > Arachnida > Araneae > Salticidae > Maratus > Maratus michaelseni. Next base: position 470,894,438 of record OZ007587.1, read on the forward strand.
TTTTCATCCAACTCCAGATTCAGTTAGACGTTGACATAAGTTGTTGTTGATTAGGTTTTGGTCTAAATCTCCCAACAGGTGGCGCTGCTATGCTACACGATTTTAGCGATAGTCCTACATCAAGAAGTAATTAAAACTTTCGATTCAGTTAGACCTTGACGTAAATTGGTTGATGATGGAAGAAAGTTTTGGGATTGACACATCCGACTAGTTTATTTCGGCGAAGTTTTAATTTCGTTCTGGAATATTAGCTGAAAACAAATGTTGAACCCGTTTTATATTGTTTCAAGTGCAAACGGGTTAATCTTCTGTAATCCGGCTGCACGCAATAGAGATAGATTTTTTTTTAACTTGAAGATTACTTGAAAATTATTTTAAAAAGCATGAAAAATCAGATTTATATAAATTTTTCAAACAATTTGCATTTGAAAGTACCTTATGTGCGATAAGTTGCGAAAAACAAAATGGATTGTTCAGATCTTTGACACCGTCCGTATGGCGTCAGCTTTAGATCTGAGAAATCCATTTTGCTTTTTTGCAATTTTATTGACTTCTTACCATCACAATTTCAATTTTTACGCAGTCGAGTAATAGAAACAAGTGGGTAAGTGTGATCGAAGATCGCCCAAAGGGTTTCATTTAATATTCCTTTCAAAACATTTTATCCTTTTTTAATAAATCCAATTAAATTTCATTTTAATCAAAATTTTCATTTTAATTAAATTTTATTTTTTAATTTCATTAAATTTCATTTAAAAAAAAAAAAGTCATATTTTTAATAAAGTAAAAATTTACCGGTCTATTTTTTCGTTTTATTTGAAAATCTGAACCGGTCCGATAGCGGACAAAGCCCGCTATTATACTCTGTCATAATAATATCTGTCATGTGGACTAAATGCGATACAAAAAAAAAAAAAAAAAAAAAAAAAAAAAAAATTAAACAATTTCAAAATTAAACATGTTGTATAGAGACCTTCAAAATGTTATGCCAATATTTCCATAACCGGGTTTTTATCATGATTCAATACGTTCCTCAAACTTATATATTTACTATTCTCTATGACTCGTATTGATACTTACTCTCTTTGTACTATTCTCAAACATTTGAAAAATCCGTTATGATGTCAGATTAATTTTCTTTTTAATTCTCTAATGATGTCCTAGTAAGCTGTTTTCTGCATTTACACATACTCATACTCCATTGAGAAATGTTTGAAAATTTCCATTTTATGACCCATAGGACGTCCTATTAATCTTTTTTTTTTGGTGAAATTTTTTTATTTCATTTTCATTTTTCTCGTGGAAATCTTTCAATAGAAAATGAATGATTGTAGAAAGAATTTTAGTGTGGATTTTTAATGGTTGGTCACTGCTATAACAAAAAATGTTTCAATTGAATAGGAAAAGGCTGTTAGATTTTTGGTTTTTTTTTATCTCTCTAAATTAAAATAATACGATTTTTCCAATTTTATGATTTTGAGCTTCATAACATATATTCAGCTATACGTACACAAAATGTCATGCCTGTAAGTTAAATAGTTTCTGAGAACCAACCGGCTCTGTGATGGACAGGACAACGAAGCGGGAGTAATAGGGTTTCGTGAGATGAACGAAACCCTAAAAATGTACTTTCAAATGCAATTTGTTTGAAAATTGTATCTTAATTTACTGATTAATCTATGTGTGGTTACGGAATTAAAACTTCTCGCACAAAAATAAATAAATAAATAAATAAACAAAACGCAAGTTTAAAAGATTATGTAATCGAATTATGTGCTTAAACACTGAAAATAATCAGAATAAAAAAAGAGTGATATAGTAAATAGTGAAATTTTTGGCGATTTCTTTGGCTATTGAAGACTGGCATGTGGCTAACATGTAAGTACCGTTTTAAATAAATTTCAAAACTTTGATTTGAATACATAATTTATATTTTTTATATAAAAATATTTTTTGATGTTATTAGTGAGTCACCTAAAAAAGAATATTTAATGTAAAAAGTCTATTTGAGTTTTAAATTAAAAATGTTCTGTAACTAAAGCTCAATTTAATTTTTAACACATTCCAACAAAGTTGAAAAGTGTTAATGAATTTGGTTTGTCTGTCTGTCCGTACTCTAACTCGAGTAAATATAAATGTATAGTCATGCAATTGATATAGCTAATTGAGGTTTACTATGGCATGTTCCCTATTTCAACTGAAGTGTGTAGCACTTATAGTTTTTTTACAGGGACACTCAAAAGAATTCCGTTACATGACGGCCTATGAGAAAAAGTCGTTTAAGGTGTACTTTAATGATATTACACTATTTAAAACATATTGAAAGTGATATATATCACCGAGGTGCACTATAAGATGCTTATTATAGAATAAGGCATACATAGCATCCATCGTTTATTGACAGGGACACACAAAAGAATACGGTTAGAAAACAATAATTCGGTCTCTGAACAATAATTGCTGGAAGCTTTTTTTTTCAGGTGTGGCACGTGTTTTTAAATTTAACTACTTTTTTGCCTATTACTTGGTGTTGTGATGGAGACACTCCCCGAATAATGAGAATAGTTTTCTTCATTGGCACCCATTGAAAAAGGATAATCCTGTTGAATAAAAAAGCTCATTTTCGTTTTCTTATGTAAGTAGAAGTGAAAAGCTTTCCATCTTGAATAAGCCCTGACAACTGTCTGAATTGTTTTGATGACAAAGCCTTCTTAGGAAGATTAAAATATATCAGGAATTCGTTTTGTATAGGTAGCAAAACCTAAAGAAAGGAAAATGGTAGTGCTTTGAAAGTGAAAGTAAGCGAATGAAAGGAGCTGCCAATCACAGAAGATTATGCAGCGGTGGGATGCAGTTTTTCTTTGCTATATAAAGGAGGCTGGTTTGTGAGTTCGGGATATAGAGAGAAATCGAGGATTGAAGAAGTTTTCTGAACTTGTCTGGATGTTGTTCCTAAAATTGCGCGAACATGCTTTGTAAATACTCATCAACATTTCATTTTTTCATTTAATTTGTATTTTGGAATAAAGTTTGATTATATATATGTGTGTGACCACGTTACCACAGTGTGTATAAATTCCATAAATCATGTACAGGACTGCACAAAAGATGTCGAGTAAATTATCATTCATAGCAGAATGGAAATTTTCAACTGCGCTGTGCATTTTCTAACTGAACTAAATTTTGGCATATTATGTATAATATACAGGGTGTCCGAAAAGTCTGGGAACGGTTGAATAACTCGAGAAATATACATCGGATTGATAAACAGAAAAATGCATGTTCAATATTTTTGAAAAATCTATTTAGGGATATCAAAGTTGCCCGCCCCTGTGTGAAAGGGGGCAACTTTGAAATCTTAAAAAATAATAACCTCCCCCCCCCCTTTTTTTATTGCAGATTCGGATTCTACGGGAAAAAATACGTAACTTTCATATTGAACATTTTCTTCGGAAAATCGTAGATGGCGCTGTAATCGAGTAAAATGCGTTGAGAATCGTTTCCATTGAAAAGTCTGGAAATGATCGAATAACTCTAGAAATATCCATCGGATTGAAAAACGAAAAACTGAATGTTCAATAGTTTTGAAAAATCTATTTAGGGATATCAAAGTTCCCCCCTCTAACTCTGCCCCTGGGGAGAAAAGGGAGCAACTTAGAAATCTTAAATTATAACCTCTCCCCCGTTTTTTTTTTTTTTTTTTTTTTTTTTTCAGATTCGGATTCTACGGGATAAAACACGTAACTTTTGTATTTAACATTTTCTTCGAAACATCGTAGATGTCGTTGTAATCGAGTAAAATGCGCTGAGAATCGTTTTAATTGAAAAGTCTGAAAACGTTCGAATAACTCGAGAAGTATACATCGGATTGAAAAACGGAAAAATCCGTGTTCAATATTTTAGAAAAATCTATTTAAGGATTTAAAAGTTGCCATTTTTCTAAAATACTGAACACGTATTTTTCCGTTTTTCAATCAGATGTCTATTTCTCGAGTTATTCGACCGTTTCCAGACTTTTCGGCATGAACCTATATACCTGGACTTCTAACGAAATAGCCTTTCCAAGAAGGAAATCGTTCCTCGAAAAAAGCCTCAAATAGGTGGCGCATGTGAAGATGGTTTCTGCCTACGTCACTAAATTCGTCTGCTTCACCGTTTGACACTGACAGTGACAGCCATGTTTCATGGTGGCGCTAGTGCAGCACGGTTTCTGGCCAGCTGCGCAGAACGGTGCGCGTAGCTGTGCAGCTGCCATTTCGTGCCGAAGTCTCGGCACGATGTTATCACACGGCGTTAGAAGTCCTGTATAGAGGTTCATGCTTTTCGGTCACCTTGTATACAAATCTATGTATCCTACACAGGGCTGCACAAAAGAATTGAGATATTTTTCAGATTATTAATGATAATTACTGAAACTGGGTTCTCAAATTTGTTATGCGTTTTCCAAATTATTTACTTAGATATCACCTTTCACCGTATTCTCACCGTATTTCTATGAAATTTTATAACAGTATTCTGAATGTGTCGGAAAGTGTTTCATAATCTATGCTTGAAGCATGATTTATCATTCTTTTTTATTTTGTAACAGGAAAGAACATAAATATCATTTAACGATCCCAATTTTACAAATGGAAATTGTTGCGCTTGATCAAAATGAGACATCCTCTGAAAATAGACCCCAATCTTTTGAGGCAAACATTATTTTTTGGATCAATAATTAATATTAGACCGGCGCCTTCAAAATATGTTTGAATTCTGCTTCTCTGAATGGTAGAACAAAATTACTTAAAAGTTGGTTTCAAAATTTTCTATAGTATATCGATAAATCTGATAATAAATTCAATAGACCCTTTATAGTAAATCTTTCCAAATCTGTCAAAACCAAGCCTGATCATTTAATTGTTCTGACTTTCTATCCTCCATTATGTTTCATAAAGTTGCTAAAGTTTTAAAACCTTTCAACTTTAACCCCTTGGGGACGAGCGGCACGTATACGTGACGCATAAGATGCTCAGAATCCTCGATTATTCCCACCACTTATTTTTTATTGTAAGCTTTGCCTTATGTAATCCTAGCATTTCTGCGATTCAACTAGGTAAAAATTTCTGCTTTGAAAAACCGGAGGTAAAAGATTAAAAATTCTGTAAAGGACGCTCTCCGCGAAAGGGTTAATGCTATCTTTAAACCTGTCAATAAATTCAGTCAATAAGTTTCTTGTTCCTCACCTTTGCAAATGGGAGATGTATAAATTTCCCTGTAACGGCTGTCGTTTAACTTATATAGGTCAAACTAAAAAAAAAAAATGAAGTCTCTAACCAAGAATTATCTAAATTTTATATTCCCAAGCATTCTTGGGATTTCGACCATAGTTTTAATTTTCAACATTTTAAAATTATCTTTCATGCCAACGGCACTTCTGAATCGGACTTTTGATCTATATATCTTAATCACGTTATGACGTTATAGTAAATGAAAATTTGATTCCACTATGTTCTCTGCAACTTGCGAAAATTCATTCAGTTCAACTTTATAACTTTTTATTATTATTATTATAATTATTGTTTTGGTATCCAATTTTTATATTTGTATATATTATCATATCATATCATAAGAGACGGTAGTCTCTTGAGTGACGCAGCGAAAAACCGAAAACCGTAAGCCCCAAACCGAAGATTCCGTCACTCTCATATATACAGCTAGTAGGACATCAAAGGAAAATCGAAACGCCGACATTTAATATCTCAGTAAATATGAGGCATACCGTTTCGATTTTTTCACATTAGTCTTATATCTATGGCCTAACTCTATCCTGAAATTTATAGATTTCTACATGCAGTAGATTTTGAGATCTGGAAACCAATTTTTAAGCGAAAATGGAAAATGTAATGGTGTAATGGGCACAGAGGTGTTATCTCGAAAATGGATCGAACGATTTTTTTTAAATTAATATATTATATTAATCGCTTTTAGATGAAGAGAGTAAGATTTTGAGCTAACGTAGGAAAACTCTTGTTTTTTATATAATCCAGCTTCAAAATCGGACTCTTTTCTTATGCTTTTTCTGGTAGACTAACATTAAAGATTTTCGGCCTTTTCACCCTTTTTTATTCCTGCGCGGTCAGGATGTTCATGGTTATCACGGTTATAGTTAAAGGCGATTTCGCAATCATATGTGGCTGAAGAACTATTTAGATTTTTTTTTTTTTTAATATGAAAACAGTTTATTATACATTCCAAAATATGTATTAAATTAAATTATGGTTAAATTTTTTTTCTTTCTTGTTCGGATGCAAATAATTCATATTTTTAATCTGCATTTGGTAGAAAAATGAATTATCTTTAATTTTAAAAACGAGAAATTCGTAATTACATGTATAAAATTAGATTGTATTTATTATTGGTATTTATGATTTCAAAATTTTTAATAAGAAATTGTTTTTTTGCTAGTATACAGTGGGCAAAGTCTCTAGCCATGCCAACCAACCAATCGGTTGATTATCTGACTGATAGTTTAGCCACAGTAGTTTAGCTTTAGCTTAGCTGTTATTACTTATTATTAGTTTGTCTTTGGCTTGGCTCTTATTTATTAGTTTGTCTCGACAGCTAAAATTTCACATTTTATAATTTTTATATCAATACTTCAGGTAAGAATGCTTTTTAACTTGATTATTTCCTGTATTTATAATAATTTTTTGTTACTAACATTCTTATGTTTTAATGCGTGCAAAATTTAAGATTGGCGAAAAAGCTGTGTGAAACTGCTAATCTATTTTATTAATATAGTATTATTGATCAATAATACCGCACAGATGTCATATATATACGCACCACGTTGGTGCGATTTTTTTCCTCCGCCGGCGAAAACTTTTTTTTTAATATTAGTTACAAATAGCATGCAATAATAGCACTTGGATTTTTTTTTATTTCACTATAAAAATAAAATAGCGTAACTAATGAAATAGTTTCTATTATTAAAAAAATAAATTAAATAAATAATGGATAGTTTGATGTAAATAAATATTGATATACATAAAAAAAATATCAGTTTATTTGTTTGTTTTATTAAGAATAAAGTTTACATATTTATATTTTGCTCTGTCAAGGGTCGATCCAAGTAAAATTTGGGGAAAAATCAATTTAATAAAACGGACCTCTTCACAAAAATCAATTTGATAAAATGGGCCTCTCCACAAAATTCTATTTACTAAAATAGTTCCTTTCACAAAATTCTATTCCATAAAAACTTACTATTTATTAAATATTTATTATTTTGTGATGTTTTAAAATGTGTAATTTGTAAACAAACAAGTTCGTTCACTTGAGAGGAAAATTTCAGCAAAGTGATTGTAAATGTAAAAAGTTTTTGTTAATAAGTACTTTGTTCTAATTTGAGTAACTGAATTTCAACTTTTGTTACAAAATGTTATTTTTCACTAAAATATGATAAATTTCACAACAGTAACCTTTACTTTTCACAAAATGGGCCCCAAGAAAAATAACTGAACAGATGTGTTACACTCACGCTAAAATGTAAACAAAACATTGGCGACTGTTTGGATGGCACGATTTCCAAGACTGCGCCAAGCTACTAAATACAAGCTTAATAGCCAGGTTGCCATAAAAGAAAAAACAGTCCCCAAAGTTTGGAGACTTTTTTCTTTTTTTTAACCGATTTTTTTTTTTTTTTTTTTTTTTTTTTTTAGCGTGAGTGTAAAGCATGCATCGACCCTTGGCTGTCCTCTTAAAAAAATAATAATAAACGCAGTTAAATAAATGTTTCCTAAAAAACCCCACCCTATTACTACATAAAATATTTTACTAAAGTTTGTTTTGTTCTGTTTTTCCGCACCATTTCCAATAATAAAAACAGTTAAAAATACCTAAGGAGTGCTTATTTAGTTTTAAAACAAATTAACAATTGCAGAATTCTGACAAAACAGAGCTTCATTTTTACAGATTTTGTTATATAAGAATTTTAGAATAACCTACATAAATTATTTTGTATGCTAAACCATTAATATGTACTAAAATGTTCCATTTTCAATACAAAATTCAGTACAATCATCATTAAATATATCACTTGCAATAAGCCTGTATTATGCATTGAAATGTATTTATTTCAATAAATTGATTTATCTTTTGTGCCATGCTGTCGAAAATTCAAAGAAAAATTTATGTAAATGGTTTTTTTTTGCATCATACTATCCATTTGCATACATTTCACTTAGTTTGGATACTATGATGCAAAATAAACCTTTACATAAATTTTTCTTTCAATTTTCGACAGCATGGCACAAAAGATAAAACAATTTATTGAAATAAAGAACCTTTTAGTAGCTTTTTCGCCAATCTTAAATTTTGCACCCATTAAAACATAAGAATGTTAGTAACAAAAAATTATTATAAATACAGGAAATAATCAAGTTAAAAAGCATTCTTACCTGAAGTATTGCAATAAAAATTATGAAATGTGAAATATAAAAATTTAGCAGTCAAGACAAACTAATAAGAGGCAAGCCAAAGCTAAACTATATGAATAAGTGATATAAGCATAAGCAGATCCATAAGCAACCGATTGGTTGGTTGGCATGGCTAGAGACTTTGCCCACTGTATACTAGCAAAAAAACAATTTCTTATTAAAAATTTTGAAATCATAAATACCAATAATAAATACCAATCGAATTTTATACATGTAATTACGAATTTCTCGTTTTTAAAATTAAAGATAATTCATTTTTCGACCAAATGCAGATTAAAAATATGAATTGTTTGCATCCGAACAAGAAAGAAAATAAGGAGACTCATAAGGTTAGACCCCTTGACTCATATTACCTTTATTTTTAACCTCATCGACAAAATTAATACTTTTTATGTACCGGATTGACAATACATTTTTTTATCGCCCGATAGACAAAATTCTTGATTTTTCAGGGTTCATACTCATCAGGGGAAACCTGGGAATCAGGGGAAAACCAGGGGATAAATTTCGTGTCTTAAAATCAGGGGAATCTCAGGGGATTTTCCAAAAAAATACCAAAAACCTGGGAAAATTTGGCAAAACGATCGGCTACTCTGGGAAATGAGGGCACTCGCTGCTATTCGCATGCTTCATGATGTCATATTGCAATCGAACTAAGATACACCTTCCAACCTCGGGAGGTATTGAATCGTAAAATAGCCACACCTTCTAATGTCCGACAACATCCATTGAGATACCAGAGTTTTTTTGTTTTGTTTTTTGGTGGGAGGGGAGGGGGGGGGGTAATACTTACTAAGTTTTAAAAAATGTCGTTAATTGTCAACATAGGAAAATTATTCATCCTGGAAAATACATCAGGGGATTCTCAGGGGATTTTTTGGGGGGAAATGAGTATGAACCCTGTTTTTATGCACCCGTTTGATGAAATTTGGGTTTTTTACGTGCAAACTTAACGAAATTAATGTTTTTTCATGCCCGATCAATGATTTTTTTTTTTTTTATGCAAGCGTTTGATGAAATTTGCGTTTTTCATTTGCTAATAAATGAAATTCATGATTTTTACCGGCCTGTTTGATGAAATTTATAATATTTTCTCCCCCTATCGAGAAAATTCATGTTTTTTCTGTGCCGATCGATGAAATTCATGATTTTTGCACATTGATCTACGAAATTCCTGATTTTTATGCTGCAAAATGACGAAATTTGCAATTTTTTCAGACTAATTGGTATCTAATGCAGTTTAATTCATTCGACTCGACAATTTTTATGCACCTCATCGACAAAATTCATACTTTTTACGGGCCGGATTGACAAAAAAAAATTTATCACCCGATTGCCAAAATTCTTAATTTTTATGCACCCGTTTGAAAAAATTTGTGATATTTACGTGCAAACTTTACGGAATTAATGATTTTTTTCATACCCGATCAAAGAATTTTTTGATTTTCATGCGACCGTTTGATGAAATTTGCGATTTTCATGTGCTTATAAATGAAATTCATGATTTTTACCTGCTTGTTCGTCGAAATTTATGATCTTTTCTCCCCCTATCGAGAAAATTCATGTTTTTTCTGTGCTGATCGATGAAATTCATGATTTTTGCACATTGATCAACAAAATTCCTGATTTTTATGCTGCAAAATAATGAAATTTGCAATTTTTTCAGAGACTAATTGGTATCTAATGCAGTTTAATTCATTCGACTCGACAATTTTTACGCGCTTCATCGACAAAATTCATACTTTTTACGTGCCGGATTGACAAAAAAATTTTTTATCACCCGATTGCCAAAATTCTTGATTTTTATGCACCCATTTGATGAAAGTGATTTTTACGTGCAAACTTGACGAAATTAATGTTTTTTCATGCGCTAATAAATGAAATTAATGATTTTTACCCGCCTGTTTGACGAAATTTATAATCTTTTCTCCCCCTATCGAGAAAATTCATGTTTTTTCTGTGCCGATCGATGAAATTCATGATTTTTGCACATTGATCAACGAAATTCCTGATTTTTATGCTGCAAAATAATGAAATTTGCAATTTTTTCAGAGACTAATTGGTATCTAATGCAGTTTAATTCATTCGACTCGACAATTTTTACGCACCTCATCGACAAAATTCATACTTTTTACGGGCCGGATTGACAAAAAAAAATTTTATCACCCGATTGCCAAAATTCTTGATTTTTATGCTACCGTTTGATGAAATTTGTTATTTTTACGTGCAAACTTGACGAAATTAATGTTTTTTCATGCCCGATCAACGAATTTTTTAATTTTTATGCGAGTGTTTGATGAAATTTGTGTTTTTCATGTGCTAATAAATGAAATTCATGATTTTTATCCGCCTGTTCGACGAAATTTATGATCTTTTCACCCCCTATCGACAAAATACATGTTTTTTCTGTGCCGATCGATGAAATTCATGATTTTTACGCTGCCAAATGACAAAATTTGCAATTTTTTCCGAGATTAATTGGTATCTAATACAGTTTAATTTATTCGACTCGACATCGACAGGATATATTGATTTTAGTTTCAAAATTCACCACCAGGGGCCGCTTTCCTCTCTCGGGTTCTATGTGCCCAATCACCACGCAGTATGGCTTATTCGACTTGAAATCCACAGCCTCAAAGATTTCAGCTATGTCTGCATAGTACAGAGTGCGCCCCCTGATGGTGGAAGATGAAACTAACGGATTTTGCAGCTAACTCGAGTTCTATGGGTCCGATCACAATGCAGTTTGGTTCGACTCAGCATCGACAGGATATATAGATTTTAATTCCAAGTTTCACTACCAGGTGGCGCTTTACTATCTCGGGTTCTATGGACCCGATCACGACGAGGTATGGCTCATTCGACTCCAAATGGATAGCCTCAAAGATTTCAGCTATGTTTGTATAGAACAGAGTGCGCCGTCTAGTGGTGGAAGATGGAACTAACGGATTTTGTAGCTAACTCGAGTTCTATGGGTCCCATCACAATGTAGTTTGATTCATCGACAGGATTTATCGATTTTAGTTCCAAAATTCACCACGAGTGGGCGCTTTCCTTTCTTGGGTACTATGGGCCCAATCACGACGAGGTATGGCTCATTCGACTCTAAATCGACAGCCTCAAAGATTTCAGCTATGTTTGTATAGAACAGAGTGCGTCCCCTGGTGGTGGAAGATGGAACTAACGATTTTTGTAGCTATGAGTCCCATCACAATGCAGTTTAATTTATTCAACTCGGCATCGACAGGATATATCGATTTTAATTCCTAATTTCACCACCAAGGGGCGCTTTCCTATCTCGGATTCTATGGGCCCGATCACGACGAGGTATGTCTTATTCGACTCGAAATCGACAGCCTCAAACATTTGAGCTATGTTTGTATAGAACAGAGTGCGCCCTCTAGTGGTGGAAGGTGGAACTAACAGATTTTGTAGCTAACTCTATTTCTATAGGTCCCATCACAATGTAGTTTGATTCATCGACAGGATATATCGATTTTAGTTCCAAGTTTCACCACCAGGGGGCACTTTCCTATCGGGTTCTATGGGACCGATCACGACGAGGTATGGCTCATTCGACTCCAAATCGACAGCCTCAAAGATTTCAGCTATGTTTGTATAGAACAGAGTGCGCCCCCTGGCGGTGGAAGATGGAACTAACGGATTTTGTAGCTATGTGCCCCATCACAATACAGTTTAATTTATTCGACTCGGCATCGACAGGATATATCGATTTTAATTTCAAATTTCACCACCAGGGGGCGCTTTCCTATCTCGGATTCTATGGGCCCGATCACGACGAGGTATGGCTTATTCGACTTGAAATCGACAGCCTCAAACATTTGAGCTATGTTTGTATAGAACAGAGTGCGCCCTCTAGTGGTGGAAGGTGGAACTAACAGATTTTGTAGCTAACTCTATTTCTATAGGTCCCATCACAATGTAGTTTGATTCATCGACTCGACATCGACAGGATATATCGATTTTAGTTCCAAGTTTCACCACCAGGGGGCGCTTTCCTATCGGGTTCTATGGGACCGATCACGACGAGGTATGGCTCATTCGACTCCAAATCGACAGCCTCAAAGATTTCAGCTATGTTTGTATAGAACAGAGTGCCCCCCCTGGCGGTGGAAGATGGAACAATCGGGTTTTGCCATGCATTTTCATACTTCTAATTGTGTTACTCTCTCGCTGTATAATTTAAAAGTTGAGTCTTGGATTCCTCTCCCTGGGCCACCACCCTCATATTTTTATTGGGGTCCAAGGGGTCTTTTTTAGCATTTCTTTAAAATTTTATTCTAATGATTAATTTATACCCTATGCTTAATTTTGACTAATTGACATTTTCATCAATAACCTTAAAAAAGTAATGATATCAGTACAAAAACCCTTAACGGGTTAAAAGTTGTGACGCAGCACTTTGTTTTGGCTCTATAAATTTTAAATATGGGTCTTAAAAGTAATGATATCAAATTTAAGTGACGCTATGTTAATAATTTTTTTTTAATCATAATTTTCTTTTTAGTTTTATTTATATTCACAGGTGCAATTATTATCTTAATATGAAAAAAATATATAGAACTTATTCGCTGATGCTTTTTCATTCACATCTCTCATGAATTCAAAATATGGGTTTTAAAAGAAATGATATCAAAATTTGAGTGACACCTTGACGTGAATTTAATAGGACTCTTTTAAAATTCAATTTAAATTATTTTTGGTTTGTCTTCTAAAGTATATTTACACATACAAACAATACTTTTAATTTTTCAATACACTTTTAAATATATTACTTTCACTGAGCCTATATTATGTATTGAAATGTATTTATTTCAATAAATTGATTTATCTTCTGTGCCACGCTATCCAAAATCATAAGTAAAATTTATGTAAATGATTATTTTGCGTCATATTATCCACTTGCATACATTTCCCTTTGTTTGAATACTATGACGCAAAATAATCATTTACATAAATTTTACTTATGATTTTGGATAGCGTGGCACAGAAGATAAATCAATTTATTGAAATAAATACATTTCAATACATAATATATAGGCTCAGTGAAAGTAATATATTTAAAAGTGTATTGAAAAATTAAAAGTATTGTTTGTATGTGTAAATATACTTTAGAAGACAAACCAAAAATAATTTAAATTGAATTTTAAAAGAGTCCTATTAAATTCACGTCAAGGTGTCACTCAAATTTTGATATCATTTCTTTTAAAACCCATATTTTGAATTCATGAGAGATGTGAATGAAAAAGCATCAGCGAATAAGTTCTATATATTTTTTTCATATTAAGATAATAATTGCACCTGTGAATATACATAAAACTAAAAAGAAAATTATGATTAAAAAAAAAAATTATTAACATAGCGTCACTTAAATTTGATATCATTACTTTTAAGACCCATATTTAAAATTTATAGAGCCAAAACAAAGTGCTGCGTCACAACTTTTAACCCGTTAAGGGTTTTTGTACTGATATTCTAATACGAGCAAATCTTGTGTGTGGTTTTATATATATATATATATATATATGCAAAATTTATCTTAAAAACGGCTCTAACGATTTTGACGAAATTTTGTGTCCTACCGTTTTGGGGCACCAGAAAACCATTGGGCTAGGTCACATGTTCGGGAAAATTCGATTAGTGGGTCGTTTTGGGTACTTTTGGGCTATGGTCTAGCAAATTGTATCTAAAAAACGGTTCAAACGATTTTGACGAAATTTTGTATCCGACTATTTTCGGGCACGAGAAGACTATTGGGCTGGGTCACATGTTCGAGAACTTTCGATTAGTGGGTCATTTTTGGGTCAACGCCGGTCAAATTAATTTGATCTAAAAAACGGCTCTAACGATTTTGATTAAATTTTGTGTCCTACGAGTTTCGAAAAATCATTGGGCTAGGTCACATGTCCGAGAAAATTCGATTAGTGGGTCATTTCTGGGTAATTGTGGGTCAAGTTCTAAAAAGTGGCTCAAATTACACTAAATTTTGCATCCAATGGTTTTCGGGCACGAGAAGACTGTTGGACTAGGTCACATGTTCGAGAAAATTCAATTAGTGGGTCATTTTGGGTCATGGTCAAGCTAATTGTATCTAAAAAACGGTTCAAACGATTTTGACGAAATTTTGTATCCGACGATTTTCGGGCACGAGAAGACTATTGGGCTGGGTCACATGTTCGAGAACTTTCGATTAGTGGATCATTTTTGGGTCAAAGCGGGTCAAATTAATTTTATCTAAAAAACGGCTCAAACGATTTTGATTAAATTTTGTATCCTACGAGTTCCGGGCACGCGAAAATCATTGGGCTAGGTCACATGTTCGAGAAAATTCGATTAGTGGGTCATTTCTGGGTCATTGTGGGTCAAGATCTAAAAAGTGGCTCAATTTATACTAAATTTTGCATCCAATGGTTTTCGAGCACGAGAAGACTGTTGAGCTAGGTCACATGTTCGAGAAAATTCAATTAGTGGGTCATTATGGGTCAAGCTATTTTATCTTAAAAACGGTTCAGAGGATTTGAAATAAATTTAGAACCCTACGGGTTTAGGGAATAAGAAGACTATTAGGCTAGGTCACATGTTCGAGAAATTCCGATTAGTGGGTCATTTTGGTCATGGGTCATTATGGGTCAAGCTATTTTATCTTAAAAACGGCTCAGACTATTTACACTAAATTTTGCATCCTATGGTTTTCGGGCACGAGAAGACTGTTGGGCTAAGTCACATGTTCGAGAAAATTCAATTATTGGGTCATTTTGGTCATGGGTCATGATATTTGAACTTAAATTTAATTTTGACCGAGCATAGCTCGGTCTTCCCTGCTCGTTACCTTTTAATTTCTGTTCTAATTTAACCGCTTATATATTACCGCTTGGAAGAACTTGTTCAGTTCAACCCTATTACCTTTTTTTTTTTATAGATATTATTTTCGTTATTAATTTATTTTGCATTTATATGTATAATTAATTTTTAATCTCGTTTTTTTTATTAGGGTTTCGTTCATCTCACGAAACCCTATTGCTCCCGCTCCGTTGTCTGTCTGTCATAGAGTCATTCTCGAAAACTATGTAACTTACAGAGTTGAAACTTCGTGTATAAATCAGAATATCAGTTGTGAAGGGCTGAAAATATTAAAATTTGAAAAATTCGTATTATTTTAATAAATAGAGATAAAAAACCAAAATTCTAATAGCCTTTTTCTATTAAATTTAAACATTTTTCGGTATAGCAGATGCCAAAAATTTAAAATCCACAATGAAATTCTTTCTACAATAATTAATTTTCTATCAGACGATTTTCACGTGAAAAATGAAAATGAAATAAAAAGTTTCACCAACTGAAAAAAAGATAAATATGAAATAAAATTGATTGACGTCATAGTGGTAAATAAAACGGAAAATGTCTAAGATTTCTCAATAATACAAGGAGTATGAGTATGTGGATGTACACAAAGCAGATTAATACACGTCATTAGAGAATTAAAAAGAAAACCTGACGTCCTATGGGAAGTTTAACGAATTTTTCAGATGTTTGAGAATAATACAAAGCGAGTATCAATATGAATAATAGAGAATAGTAAATATATGAGTTTGAGGAATGTATTGAATCGGGATAAAAACCCGATTATGGAAATATTCGCCTATTTTAACATTTTGAAGACGTCCAACATGTTTAATTTTGAATTCATATATATTTTAAATATCGCATTTAGTCCGTATGACGGATATTATTATGACAGAATAATAGCGGGTTTCGCCCGCTATCCGGCTGGTTTAGATTTTCGAAAAAACGGAAAAATTGACCGGTAAATTTTTACTTTATAAAAAACATGACTTTTTTTTTTGTTGTTGTTGCTAAATGATATTTATTTGAATTTATTAAAGAAAGGATAAAGTGTTTTGAAAGGAATATTAAACGAAACCCTTTGTGCGATCTTCGATCACATTTACCCACTTGTTTGAATTTATTTTGTTTATTTTTATTATTATATTTATATTTATATTTATTTATTAATTTTACATTTATTTGTATAATTAATTTTTAATCTCTTTTTTTTTCATTTATTTTGTTTATTCTTATTATTTTACTAGCTGAGCCTCCCGGCGTTGCCCGTGCCCGTGATAATAAATAAATAAACTCAAGTTTTCGATTTCAAGTCGATTGACCCAAACCCTGTTGAAATATAGCCTATAGAACCCAAGAAAGAAATAAGCCCGCAGGCGGTGGAATGTGCCCTCCTGTAAATTTAACGAATTTCCTTTAACATTAACGTGATATATAATTTAGGGATGAAATCCCCCGCCTCTTTCTAAACTTAACCACTTATCTTTAACAGTAACGCGATTTTTAATTTACGGCTGCAATAAGTAGACGTAAGTTGATGCCGGAAAAGAAGATTAATATTTAAAAAAAATCCCTGACGGCTCGGCCTACAGGCACAGGTAGATTTCGAAGACGCAGACCGTGGGGCGCCTGTTTGTCGGGAATTGCGGAAGAAATGACCTTTTTACGATGATGCGGCAGTTGGAACCGCCTACTTCGAAACCTAACTTGTTTGCTTGCAGGCGGAATCAGCAGGGATTTTTTTGTTTTTAATTTTTTTTTGCTCTAACGGTTGGTCCTATAAAAAACTTGTCAATATAAAAGTTTTAAATAATATTAAGAGGATTAATAATAAATTTAAGCGGATTTGAAATCTTGAGAATTGGCGAAGTTATGAATTTTTTTTTTCTAAACCCCCCTCCCCCCCCCTTAAGGCAATTTTTTTAATTATATCAAAAATCAGTCATACATAAATTTTCGGCCCTTTTCCTAGAAGTAATAATAACTTCAAACGGATTCGATACGTATCATAAGTAAGAAATTATGAGTTTTTTTCTGTTTTCACAAAAAGCCCCCCCCCCCCTTGGTTCTATTTTGTCCATTAACGAACTTGACCGAGACTGTATGCCCCTTGATTTTATGTATCAGTTTCGAAAATATGCGGGAGTTGGAACCGCCTACTTCGAAAAATAACTTGTTTGCAGGCGGAGCCGGCAGGGATTCTTTTTGTTTTTAATTTTTTTTTTTTGCTATAACGGTTGGTCCTATAAAAAACTTGTCAATATAAAAGTTTTAGATAATATTAAGAGGATTAATAATAAATTTACGCGAATTTGATATCTTTTGAATTGACGAAGCTATGATTTTTTTTCTTCTAAAACCCCCCTTTTTTCCCCCCTTGGGGCCATTTTTAATTATATCAAAAATCTGTCATACATACATTTTCGGCCCTTCTCCTAGAAGTAATAATAACTTTAAACGGATTCGATATGTATCATAATGAAGAAATTATGGGGATTTTTCTGTTTTCACAAAAAGCCCCCCACCCTCCCCCCCTTGGTTCGATTTTGCCCATTAACGAACTTGACCGAGATTTTATGCCCCTTGATTTTATGTATCAGTTTGGAAGAGATTTGTATAGAATTAATAAAGTTATCGTGTCCATAAAAAAGTGATATAGACAGATAGATAGATCGATATAAAGTTTTGAACTTGTTTTTGGGTTCTGGGAGTCATGATCGGCGTAGATCTGCAAAAATTTTTCAGAAATTATAACATAGGGGAGAATGTAATAGGTAGTATTTCTTACGAAATCTACCTAAAAAAGGTGGTAGTTGGGGGTCTAAGGAAATGTTTAGTAGTTTATAAAGTAGCTGTAGTACCCTAGCACTGTGTTAATGAAAATTGCAAGAGAATTGGATCATTTTTAAAGAAGCTGTACCAAGGGCCCCAAGAAGAAGATTAATATTCAAAATTGGTGGCAGCTGATTTTTTTGTCGTACAGATAGTAGCTGGAAGTCCTAGGAAACGTTAGGGAAAAAAAAGCTAGTGAATCGACGATTTTTATGGGAGCTATAATAGGGGTCCCAAAAGGGGCCAACCGATAGTTTTAAGCAGGACCCTAAGATAAAAACATCTTAAAAGGTCCTAAAACTTAGCGCTTAAGATCTTTAATTTGTCGAAATTAAGCATACGGTATAAATTAATCATTAAAACAAAATTTTAAAGAAATGCTTAAAAAAGGGCCCTAGGGCCTCAATAAAAACTATGAGAGGGGTGGCCTCGAGAGATAAGTCCATGACTCAACTTTAAAGTTATGGCATTGAGATGGTGACACAATTAGGAGGCTGGTTAATGCATTTCGCACAAAAAGTTCAACGGCCCCAGATAGGGCCCCAGGGGGCCATGATCCTAACTGGAATGTAGAAATTGGGAAATAACTAAATAGAGAAAAGGCCCCAAAAACGAAGAAGATCGGATTAAAAGGATGCAAGCAAGCTATTAACATTTTAGGGAACAAAAACTTCAAGGGGACGTGTACCGGACCCCAGGGAGCCAGGGTGTGAACTGGAATGTAGTAATGGAGGAATAATTGAATGGAGAAAGGAGCCCCAAAAACGAAAAATATCGGATAAAAAGAGGGCAAGTTATTAAAAATTTAAGGCACAAAAACGTAAAGGGGCCCAGGGGTGGGGGCGGATCTCCTCCGAATATATATATATATTTTTTGCCTTTCATGTAGAAGTACAAAGAAGTTTTAGAAAAAAAAATTCTAGTGAATCGGACGATTTTTAAGGGAACTATAGTAGGGGCCCAAACGGGCCAGCTGATAGTTTCGAGCAGGGCCTTAAGATGACGGGTTCTAATTAGAAAGTAGAAATGAAAGGATAACTAAATGGAGAAAAGGCCACAAAAACTAAGAAAATCGGATTAAATGGGGGCAATCTATTAACAGTTTAGGAAACAAAAACTTCAATGGGCCATGTACCGGGCCACAAGGGCCCAGGATCTTAACTGGAACGTAGAAATGGGAAGAACGCTAAATGAAGAAAGGGCCCCAAAAACGTAGAGGATCGGATAAAAACGGGGCAAGTTATTAACAATTATGGCAAAAATTTTAAAAAGTCAATTATATTTTGAGAAGGGGCTTTTTTCAGAAAAAGCCCCCCCCCCCCCCCTCTGGTTGACCGAGTTTGGAAATGATATGTGCAGAATTATTGACGTTATCGTGTCCATAAAAAAGTGACATAGATAGATAGATAAAAGTTTTGGGTTCTGGGAGTCATGATCGGCGTAGATCTGCAAAAACGTTTCAAAAATTCCAACCTAGGTGAGAATATAATAGAGGGAATATAATAAATATGAGAATATAATAAATGATGTCACACTTTTTTTCAATATTTTTGGACCCCCGCCCCCTAGTGACAAAGTGTCACACTTCACCATCCCCCCTCCCCCCCCCCTTGTCACATGTCACGCTATATTACATAGACATATACTTGTAGTTCAGAAACAAACACTACGTTATAGATCCTATTTCAAATTTTATTTTTAAACTTTAACTAATGACATTTGTGAGCATAATAATAAAAATGATTCGTGCAACTTATTTTGTATGAAATAAGATTAAGGTTTACAACAGAAACAGAAAACATAATTAATATACAGTAAAGTAATACAATTAGTAATAAAATATTAATATACTTTTTTTTTTAAAGAAAGGAATATATGTGAAAACAAATCATACGAAAGTTGTTTTAGCCCTGATTAAAAAATACCCTCAAATTCTGGTCATTTCAAAATAACTTCAAAATTTAATCCGCTGATTTTAAATGATTTTATTTTAACCAAAATATGTGATATCACACTTCTTCTTACTCCCTCCCACCCCCTTGTCACAAATTCATGAACCCAACTAACCCCCCCCCCCCCCCTTCCAAGCGTGACATCATTTGTGGACGGTCCCTAGGTAGCATTTCTTACGAAATCTACCTAAAAAAGAAATGCATTAATGTTGATGAATGAGCATGTTTGTTTGTGCCACCATAGCTCAGCGGATAGAGCACTGGTTTTGTAAACCAGGAGTCGTGAGTTCGATCCTCAATGGTGGCTTTGCTCAGGCGTTTCATACATAGTCTTTTACTTCTATTATTATTTTTTCTTTCTTTCTTGTCGTCATAAAAAAGTATGTGCTTCTGGCGATGCATATTCTTGTATATTTGTGATACACATCCAAATAGTGTTTAGCATTTAATGGAAGTGTAAATTTTTAATAACCTCAGAATCAGCATTGATAACGGTTTGGTTCTATTATGAATTTTGTACCCTTAATAAATTTATTTATTTATTTATTTAGGGGAAAACCTGATTTCGAAAACTTAAGTTTAATGTTCTTAACCCTGGTTTGGATCCATGAAGAAATATATAAACAAAATTTTGTTATAACTTTGTAATTTATAATGTATTATTATAAAGATAGAAGATTGTTGGTTTGTCTGTTTATATTTGTGTGTTCTGGAGAGACCGCTAGACGCTGAGCTACAAGATTTGGTAAGAGGTGTCTCAAGTTATGAGCCTCAAAGCCAGTTTTTGAATATTTTTTTAATTTAAATTTTGTTTGTTATTTTATTTATCTATCTATTTATTTATTTATTTATTTTGTGTGTTTTGCCGTGATTTTTCCACATTAGTAACAGGGATCCAGTTTATTCGGAATTCGCACAGCAGTTTTTGAATTTTTGACTGATTTTTTTATGAAAATTTTTAGAGTTTTTTCGTGTTTTGCGGCAATTTTTTGATATTCATATTCATACATATAATTCGATTTCAAACTTTTAGCTTTATATAGTAAATTTTGTCTGCCACAATTTTTGAATCTTAAGCATTTTTTATGCAATTTTTAGCTTTTTTTCACATTTTGCTGCGATTTTTCCAAATTAGTAGAAGAAATCCGATTTTAATCTTTTTTGTAAATTTCAGCACAAAATCGCAAATTTGTGCTTTAAATAAAGTTTCTTAAGAATTCGCACAGCGTATTTTGAATTTTTCCCGAAAATTTTTTAATGATATTTTTAGAGTTTTTTCGCGTTTTAAGGGTTAATTTATAATATTTTTAGAGATTTTTTGAGTTTCAAGCTATTTTTTTGACATTCGTTTAAGAAAAAAGATTTCAGTCTATTAACCAACATTGTAAATTTTGTCCTCTTTTAAATAATTTTTTTAAGAATTCGTACAGCGTATTTTGAATTTTTGCGATTTTTTCAATCGTATTTTTAGAGTTTTTTCACGTTTCAAAAGATTTTTTAATGATATTTTTAGAGGTTTTTCACATTGTAAGTGATTTTTTGACATTCGTATAAAAAAAATCCGATTTCAGTCTATTAGCCCAATATTGTAATTTTCTTTCTCTTTTAAATAAAGTTTTTTAACAATTCGTACAGCCTATTTTGAATTTTTTCAAAGGTATTTTTTAGAGTTTTTTCGCGTTTCGCGTGTTTTTTTTAAATGATATTTTTAGAGTTTTTGCGCATTTCAAGTGATCTTTTAGTAATATTTTTAGAGGTTTTCGGCCTTTCAAGCGATTTTTTTTATATTCGTGTAAAAAATCTGATTTCAGTCTATTAGCTGAATATTGTATATATTTTGTCGTCTTTTAAATAAAGTTTTTTAACAATTCGTACAGCGTATTTTGAATTTTTCGCGATTTTTTCAACGGTATTTTTAGAGTTTTTTCGCGTTTCAAGTGATTTTTCAATGTTATTTTTAGAGTTTTTTTGCGTTTCAAGCGATTTTTTGACGTTCTTATAAAAAAACCGATTTCAGTCTATTAGCCCAATATTGTAAATTTTGCCCTTTTTTAAATAATTTTTTTAACAATTCGTACAGCGTATTTTGGATTTTTTCAATGGTATTTTTCGAGTTTTTTTGCGTTTCAAGCGATTTTTTAATGATATTTTTAGCGGTTTTCCGCGTTTCAAGCGATTTTTTTTTTACATTCGTATAAGGAATCCGGTTGCAGTCTTTTAGCCCAATATCGTAAGTTTTGCCCTCTTTTAAATAAAGTTTTTTAAGCATTTGTACAGCGTATTTTGAATTTTTTGTGATTTTTTTTATTGATATTTTTAGAGTTTTTTCGCTTTTCAAGCGATTTTTTAATGATATTTTTAGAGGTTTTCCGTGTTTCAGGCGATTTTTTTGACATTCGTATTCAATCGTAGATAATCCGATTTCATTCTTTTAGCCTCAATTCTAGGTTTGCTTGCATAGATTTTTGTTTAAAAAATAAAATCATTCGAGGCTCGTTTGCAAAATCATTTCGGAGCGTGTGTAGCATTGTGTATATGCTACCGTCCCCAGCCTAGTTGGGGGGGGGGGGGGGTCGGAGAGGAGGGGGCACACTCTCGAATTTGTATAGTTTTGTACTTTTAAACGAAAATCTATCCCCCCAACTATAGGTTCGTTTGAAAAGATTTTTGCCTAAAAGTATAAAATCATTCATCACTGATTTTAGGCATATTTATAGCTATCATCACTCGGGTACGTGCGACGCCGACGGGTCAGCTAAGTGGAAATAACAAATGTTATATAAATTATTTTGCGTCGTGAAAAATAGCGTTGAATGCATTAGAATATGTGTTTGTCCATTTATCTGTGCATGGTCTATATTATTGCATTTAGAAATTAATAAAGTTTAGACCCATGTTAGAAGTTTTTTAGGTAGATTTCGTAAGAAATACTACCTATTACATTCTCCCCTAAGTTGGAATTTCGGAAAAATATTTGCAGATCTGCGCCGATCATGACTCCTAGAACTCAAAACCGCCCTCAGTTCAAAACTTTATCTATCTATCTATGTCACTTTTTTATGGACACGATAACTGCACAATTCTCTTCCAAATGGATACATAAAATCAAGGGGCATCAAATCTCGGTCCAGTTCGTTCATGGGCAAAATCGAACCAAAGAGTGGGAAATGGGGGGGGGGGGGGATTGTGAAAACAGACCCCCCCCCCATAATTTCTTAATTATGATACGTATCGAATCCGTTTAAAGTTATTATGACTTCTAGGAAAAGGGCCGAAAATGTATGTAGGACAGATTTTTGATATCATTAAAAATGGTCCCAAGGGGGGTAAAAAAGGGGGTTTTTAGAAGAAAAAAATTTATAACTTCGTCCATTCAAAAAATATCAAATTCGCTTAAATTTATTATAAATCCTCTTAATATTATCTAAACTTTTATATTGACAAGTTTTTTACAGAACCAACCCTTATAGCAAAAAAGATCCCTGCTGGCTCCGCCTGCAAATAAGTTAAATTTCGAAGTGGGCAGTCCCAACTGCAGCATCGTAGTAAAAAGGTTATTTCTTCCGCAATTCCCAATAAACAGGCGCCCTCACGGTCTGCGTCTTCGAAATCTACCAGTGCCTGTAGGCCGAGCCGTCAGGGATTTTTTTATAATCGATTCTTTTCAGATTAAAGAACACCAACAACAAAAAAGTAATATTTAAAAAAGAGACACACAAGTGATGATAAATATTTATTTATAAATGAGCAAATGAACAATTCTCTAAATTACAAGGTAATTTTTTTCACCTCAAAACATAAAAATATTTAAACATTTTTGAGAAAATATCGTGCAGTACTCGTAACAAGTTTTTACAATTCAGCGTAAACGTGCCAGCTATCTTTGCCGTTACATAAATATGAAAAATGAAAAACAATCCTCCTGTTTTGGTTAGAATTCGTTGTTTATATAGTGTTGGATCATGATTCACCCTCATTTTAAGATTGATATAATAAGACAAAAGATTCCAGCTCGCCAGCGAGCCGTGATGCAGTCGATGCTCTTTATAAAAGTGCTGAATTATTTTTTTTAAATTTGTGCAATTAAATTTATTTCCAACAATTACATTCGCCGATACTGGGATGTAATTCGTCTCATGATTGCTGACTTTCCATCTTTTGTTACAAAGTTGCAGACTTGCCAACGTAGATGAGTGAAAAATGATAAACTGGATGTCGTGCGGCTATCTCGAAATGGTAGGTGATACCCATGGTTCGGGGTTCGATCTTACGGTCTGCATTTTTTTTTTTTTTCATTCTGTTGGATATAACCTGTGTAGTAAGAGATAATTGACATCCTTTGTTTTATTTATTAATTTCCAGCATGTAATTTCAGCCCTGCTGAAATTTTTAATTAACACTAGAACGGCGGTAGGTGTCATTTTGACCCCTGAGTACTTTTGTCCGTTGATTACTTTTGTTTGGTTGGAAGAAATTTTTTGTAAAAGTATTTACAAAAAAATTCAGCATTCTAGATTTGTTAGTTTGTGAAATATTGGACAATATTATATGGTATATTATATCATTTTTTCATTTCTAATTCCATTTGAATTCACTTGATATCCAAATTCCAATTTTCTTACATTTTATGGCATATTATCATTATTTTATAAATATTCTTCACAACTTTCAGTATATTTGGCTGAGCGCCATTGATAAAACTACTTTGGTAATTTATGTTTGCACTTGTTAATTTTAATTAACTTTGTGGTATTCTGTCTTTATCATTAACTATCTCAATTGGAGATTAGGTTAGTAATGTTGAAAGAACTTGATTAATGTATTTTGAAATTCAAAGGTATTATAACTATATATATAAAGAGTGTTATTTTTCTCTAAAAATCATCAAAATTTCTTTTTTGACTATAGAAACAAATTATCTGCGTTCTTAATTATGAGATCGCTATAAAAAGTTATGATTTCAATTCATTTTTTATTTAACTTCCATTATAACAACATTCATTAAAAAGTCATTTGCATCTATAAAGGATGAAAGATTCACAAGAAATCACCCGCTGCATTCAACCTTCTTTTTGAAATCTTCTTTCTGTATAATAATACTGGGTATGATTCCAACACAAAAACTCATAAATAAATAAATATAGATTCTGCGATCGAATGGAGAGATGAATAAATAAAACGAATGGATGAAAAGAATAAATAAAAAAATAAATAATTATAAAAGATATAAAGAGAGGTGTGTGTGCATGCGTGCGATCACCAGGAACAGAAGGAGGAGTCGTGTGATCGCGCCGTCCTCATACGGCACAGGGTCTCTTGCTTGCATTCGCCTACGCAGGGTTCCCGCGGAAAATCGCTCAGGTGGTAAAGGTGCCTGCGGAAAGAAGATGAATATGTTAAGTAATGCCTTGAAATACAAATGGATATTTCGTTGCAATTTTCTTTCAAGTAAAAATGAACCTATTTTGAATCAGAATTTTTTTTTTTATATTATATGATTTTTTTTTTTTTTTTTAAGTACCACTTAGAAACAAGAAATATTTCATTAACGCCTTAATCGTCGCACCCAATATAGGTGTAGGCTACTTTTTTAAAATTCAGTTTGTTTGATTGCCACCAGTTTTTTGAAGTAGAAATATTTGCCTTATTTAAAGACAGATAAAATAGTGCGAGAATAAACACTATTTAAAAAAATGGGTGGTAATCAAACATTGTGAATTTTTAAAATGTAGCCTACACTGCCCGTGAATGTCGCGGGCACGATGCTTAAGGGGTTAAATAATTTTTCTTTTTCAAATTTTGGGTACTTTTATGTTAGCTGGGCGCCAGTGGTAACTCGCCAAATCTTGTTTCAATTGGCATCATTCGAATTGCAACCCTTTCCCGTTATTCACCTCGCGCGGCTTTCTCGTCAATAAAATGTTTCTAGTTTATCTTATTTTAGCGTTTTACCCGATTACGTGGGGTTTTGTTATTTGTATTGATATGTTTGCGTTTACGAATTTTATCGTGATTATATTTTAGCTCTTTTCAAAGACTATCAAAGCCTGAGAGCTAATGTGCCCGCAGGTTCTATATGTACGTACGTATGTATGTACGTAACGCGATAACTCTTGATAGAAATGATCGTTTTGCTTCAAATTTTGTTTATAGGTTCATTGTGATAAGGCGCTTCCCTGATTAGTTTTGGGGGTTCATGGGTTAAGTATAAAGGGGGAAACGGGGGGGCTACCCCCCTTAAATTAGATAAATGGGTTTTTCATGCAGAATTATCCGATTTTCTTCAAATTTTGTATATAGGTTCATTGTAATAAGATCCTGATTAGTTTCACAGGTTAGTTTCACAGGTGTTTCACAGGTTAACTATAAGAGGAGGGGACGGGGGGCTAATACCCCTTAATTTATTATCGATTTCTTATTTTTCGAGATGCATTATTCTTTGAAGTACTAAGGGTACAATACACAATGAGTGTGAATAGCCTGTGAGCTCAATGCCATCAGTTTAACTGGGCACTTTTCTTTATTAAGATATTATATTGCGATGTTGAAATATTGGTTAGCTGTTATTAGCTAATGTTAAAAGATTGGCAGGAAAAAAAGGATTAGCGAGATTCCAAAAATTTTGGCGATCAATGACGCCCGTCTATCATAAAAGTACCAAATTTTGTAAATGTGATTAAAAAAAAAAAAAAAACCTGAAGATTGCCAAACTATGTAATTGTAAAGAGGTGTCTCCCACCCCCGACACCTCTTTACATCTAAAAGTCTCTCTCTAGTAATCAGAAGTCTATGTCGCTCAAATCTATGAAAACACGTCTATGTCAAGTAATCTTTCAAGTTAAACAAACATATTTTGAACCAGAATTTTTACTTAATAAATGAAATATTAAAATATATATATATATATATATATATATATATATATATATATATATATATATATATATATATATATATATAAATTTTTGTTGTTGTCGTTGTTTGTTTGTTTAAATGTTATATTAAAAAACGGATATTACAATCTAATGGTTTTCTCTTAATTGCAAACTTGCAAATATTACAAACAAAATATTTTGTTCTTAACATTATACAA
The DNA here is from genome assembly GCA_963931845.1 of Maratus michaelseni. NCBI lineage: Eukaryota > Metazoa > Arthropoda > Arachnida > Araneae > Salticidae > Maratus > Maratus michaelseni. Next base: position 470,921,659 of record OZ007587.1, read on the forward strand.
TCAAATCGCTATATAACGAAATCAATTGTTCATTCAAAAAATTCGTTATATAGAACATTCGTTATACATAGAATATCGAAAAATTTCCTATTTAATGTGAAAAATTTTGAAAAAAAAATTTTTTTTTTGAGGTGTTTATTTAAGATCTTGAAATGTTTAATTCTAAATGTTTAACTTGGTATTGTATTTTTTAATTATTTAAACAGTTTCAAAACGGAAAATAAACATTTATTTGAAAGCATAGTACAAAAAAAAAAAAAAAAAAAAAAACCTTTAACAAAAAATTTACGGTGTAATTCGGTTAACTACCAGTTAGTTCACACTTAAAAAAAAAAAAAAAAAAAAAAAAAAAAAAAAAAAAAAAAACCGTGGTTGTTACGTACATAGAAGTAAAGCTCCTAAAAGTCAATCTATACCATAAATCCCAAATGTGTGCGTCGGTAACATCGACTTCATAACGATGCGGACAACAATGAGGTTAAAATGCCTAAGTAACAGCAATGGAGATTTAACATTAACAAATATCGGTAACTTTTGAGACAGAAACAAAATGGCGTGTTTTTTTGGTTTGGCATCGCACTGTATTTTATTTCCTTTTCAGAAAAAAGGCTAGTTTCTTTGCAAAAATTAAGTAAAATTACCGGCCGATTTTTACAAAAATTGAATTTTCGTATGCAGAAAATTTTTCGTTATACCTGTGGTAAGTTTTAAATCAATACCTCAAATACTTTTCTTAACAATCGCAAATTAGTTTAAACAAACCACTCGTTGCCATCGGTAAAAGAAAAAATCCCGTTTTTTCGTCACCACGTATCTTAGCGTTTCATATAGGTAGATGATAAAATTTCTCACCTGACGAATTTCTGGAAAAGAGTGTCATTTTCTTGCATCCTGTCCAGCAGGTGGTTCCATTGGTCGGGCTCCAGAGACTGTAGGCCGTACTCCTGCCTGGCCGAGTAGGACCGTCTCCACACGGGTCGGTCCGACAGGTTGGCCTCAGTCAAGTTCAGGTAGTAAGTCTCGTGATCGACCACGGCCTAGAACGAAATCAAACAAATTCAATTAAGTTACTGCATCGAATTATATCTTTTTATTAGATGATAATATCATTCAATGAATGTATATTTCTACATCAGAAAAAAGAAGAAAATATCATACTAATTAGCTTTAATTATAATTAATCTATATTTCTTTTACGCTATTTAACAGTGACATTGCTTTCTGCGTAATGGGACGACATTACGAAAAGTATTGAGATTGGCTGATATGGCGGCGCCCAAATAAAACTGAGGTAGAAGCTCTCTATTTCGGAATGTAGCTGACACAGTACATACGATGTGACGGCGACCGAATAACTAGACCTCAATTACTACTCATAGACAGTACTGTAATTGAATTATTTTGTGTGACCCTATTAATGAACGATAAATGCTATGCACACCCTATAATGAGCTTCTTGTAGTGTATCTCAGTGACATATATCAGTTTCAATATATTTGATGTGGTATCGTGGTCGCATACATCTAATTAAACATATCAGTTCGTATTAAACGAAAAAGTTTTATTTAAAAACACCAATTGTTAAAAAAAAATGATAGTAAAATTTTAGATGATATTACAAGACATTTTGTACATCCAAGGAACCCCCAAAACAAGGTACGTCTTCCCAGAACACAAAAACAAGTCTGCCTCTTCATGGCGAAAAACTCCCTCTCTTCCTCACTGCACAATCCTACTTGATTGACACACCCTTTTCCCATTCTCCTCCTTCTTCTTGTCACAGGGTTCTTCAAAATCCATTTCTTTTGTCATGTTATTCACACGAATACCTTCCTAACACATTTTAAACTCCTTCAGATAATCTTCTTATAGAAATAGTTCACACACTCACATTTAGCAAGACTGTACAAAGCACGAAAGTCTTTCATTCTCGCTTGAAATGAACAAAGATCTTCTCCCTAAGATAATTCTCTTACAATAGGTGCCAATCAAGACCTATCACTTCACTTTATTCTGGAATTCTTTTAATCCTATCAGAATGAATTATGCTACATCAGAAAAAAGAAGAAAATATCATACTAATTAGCTTTAATTATAATTAATCTATATTTCTTTTACGCTATTTAACAGTGACATAAATACACACTCTATTTCGGAATGTAGCTGACACAGTACATACGATGTGGCGCTGACCGAATGACTAGACGTTTCCAGCATGTCTCATAATGTCGTTCTATTTCATAAAAAGTAAAATTGAAAATTCGTTAATATCCATTCATTGTCGTTTAATGAAAATCCGAGTTCTACTCTGCGTGAGACGCGCGTTATGCTTTACTGAATGCGTGGATTGGAGACTTAAGCTATACGTAAATAGTGTTTCGTCTTGCTTATGTTAATTTTATTGTTGTCAGAGCTCACCCTGTATAATTGTTATAAAAATGCATTAGGTAGTGGATCACAAATGATAAGAAGTTTCTGCTTAATCGCATTTCCAATACGGAACCACCTCCATCACAAATTACACCTTTGCTCAGAACCTGTCAATAAATCAAGTCAATAAGTCCCCTGTTCCTCATCTTCGTAAGTGGATAATCTATAACGTTCCTTGTAATGGTTGTCATTTATCTTATTATAAGCTAAACTAAAAGAAATATCGAAACCCACTTAAAAGAACACTACTCCCGTTATGTCTCTCACCAAGATATTTCAAAATCTTCTATTGCCAAACATTCTGGGGATTTTGGACATTGTTTTAATTTTCAAAATACTAAAATTATATTTAATACCCCATAATAATAATAAATTATATTTAATGCTTTACTGAATTGAACTTTCTCAAAATTATATCTAAATATTTTAATAGTGATGTTATAGTTAATGAAAAATCTGATTCCATTATGTACTCTCCAGCTTGTAAAAACTTGTTCAGTTCAATCATATAAACTTTTTATATTATTTTGGTTTCTAATTTATTTAACATTTATAGGTATAATTAATTTTTAATCTCTTTCTTATTTGCATTTATTTTATTTATTTTTATTATATTATATTATTTTTTTTTAAATTTTCTCTTTGTTTATTATATGTATATATAATATATATATAATACATATATGTATACTACATATATACACACACACACACACACACATATATATATATATATATATAATATATTTTTTTTCTTGGAATTTCCTTTTACTTTTCTGACTTTGTCTTTTATTCATGAACCGTGACACCCCTTCTGTGACAATTAAAATCTTAAAACGGGCAAAAAAACGTACAAAGGGAAATCTTACACACTAGCGATTAATTGTTTTTCCGTTTTTTAAAGGACGGGTTAGGATCCCTTAGAAAGACCCCCACGGAGGGCACCCCCCCCTAGGGCCTATATCCCTCGTGTAGATAATCGGCCGTCATAAACCAACCAACCAACCGTTTTTTAAAGGAATTTTTTTAGAAATTTGTAGGTTAACACCATGTGGGTCCCGCAGATTGCATTTTGTTATAAACATAAGTTTGTGTACATCCCTATACATAGAACGGCGAAACACTTCCCCTGATCAAGGACTCCTCAATACAGTAAAAAATGACGTCATAAACCATACATTTTCATTTATAAAAATGGAAAAAAAATACTATAATTGCGTCAAAATGACGTCATTTTCCACATTTTGCCGTTCTGTGTTTAGGTCCCTATAGACATGCTTTCACTCATACGTACCATGGAGCTTTGGGGTTCGTGCCCGTCCACGTAGTAAATTCTGTACGAAGGGTTGACCCCGTCGTAACTGGTCACCGAAGGGCCAACGTAAGCGACGGAAGTGGGTCTCTGGTTCTCGCCATAAAAGATCTCCAGTTCGTCCAGATGGCTGTGCCCGAAGAATTGGCCACGGACCGTACTTTCAAACCTGAAAAGAAAAAGAATTCGTTCATCACCTATATCAGTTAAAACTCAAAGCTATTTTAACACTCTTTTATTTAACGTAACTTGGTTTTTGTATGTTGGGTGATTTTATTTCATTTAATTGTCTCTAGATGGCAGCACTAAAATTTGCAAAGCTTTGTCTGTAAGGTACCGACATCTATTTCATTATTTTTATTGTACTGTAAGTAGCTAGTGAATGTTGTGTAGCAATGTTTTGTGTGTGCTGTTACGTTATGTCCTGTTGTTTGTAGGGGGTCGATGCAGGTTTTTTTTTCTTGGGGCACATTTTGTGAAAAGTAAAGGTTATTTTTGTGAAATTTATTGTATTTTTGTGATTTTTTTTATATTTTTGTGAAATTTATGATATTTTTGTGAAAAACAACATTTTGTTACAAAAGTTGAAATCTAGTTACTCAAATTCGAATCAAGCATTTAACCAAAATCTTTTAAAAATCCTTTTGATGACGTTTTTCTTTCTGGTGAACTTGTTTGTTTACAAATTACACATTTTAAAACGTCACAAAATAATAAATTAATTAATAAACCGTAAGGCGAATATTAGCTAGAGACGTATATGCCAATGGGCGTCAATTTGCAAAGGTTCACGATCTAAAGCAGCAAACGGAACAAAGTTGGTTTTCTTTAAGGCCAAAATTTCTTCAAACTCATGTTTTGCGTATGCCAGATCGCGTTTTTGAAGTGATTAGGAAAAAAGGCTTAAAAATTTGAGCATGAAAAAAAAAAAGAGTTAGTTGTCTATAAACTTTTGAGAGTGAATTTTAAGTTTTAATTTTTCCTGCAAAGTCTGTGATTGTGCAATATTATTTTTGTATAGAATTATTATTGTCTTGATATTATTTGTAATTATAAATTGTTTTGAAATGGTTACTCCTCTTTTTCAATTGTAAAATAAGAAAACCCCGTTGTCTGTAAACTTTTGGGACGCACTGTATATATATATGTTACGGTCAATAGGATTAATCCGGCAATTATTAATAATAACCGGTATATAAATAATAAGCGGTTATATTAATAACGACCGCGGTTATTATTAATAATAACCGGCCTTTATGTCCGGTCATTATTAATAATGACCGGATTAATCATATTGGCCATCACACGCACATATATATATATATATATATATATATATATATATATATATATATATATATATATGTATATGTATGTGTGGTCTTAATTGAACACTACACCAGCATTCTGTCTTCAAATAATCTATTTCCAGGCTTGAAAATAATTCTTTTCTGAAAAATATTCCCTTTTCATGAATATCTGAATAACAGATAAGTGAGCGAAATGTAATGAATTCATCGACGGACGCCGAGTTGTCCGGACAATCACATTTTCCTTTATTGACAATTAAAAGGAAGATAAGTTTTCGTCGAAACATTTGCGTGATGGGTTCATAGAAAGAAGGTTGAAATTCGCCCTTTTGTATACTACTTCTGAAGTCTCCGCGGATCAGATCGATTTGTTTAAACAAATCATCCATATAGATGAAATGAAATGCCATCAGTTTGAGCAGAGGAAAAAATGAATTTAATGCGTGTCATTTTCACGACAAAAAGCATATAGGTGGATAAGCATTTATTTTTGCCCCCGGCAGGGTTCATTATTGTTATTATTACTAGCTGCTGACCCCGTTCTAGGCACGGGAGTTCGTGAATTTAATTCTAAAACCAAAATTAAAAATAACAAGGACGTCAAGCATACATTAGGAAACACTTTCCAACATACAGCTAGAAAACTGTAACGAAACTTCACCGTTAGATAAGGTGAAATAAAATATGTAAGTAAACAGTTAAGAAAACACATAACACATTGAAAAATACAGTTTTTGAAATTACCTTCTAGTGTCAAAAAAGTAGTCGAATTATTGTGTGCAGCTCTGTATAGGATCAATAGATGTGGATATATAGTATGATAAAATTTAGTTAGAATATTCACATTTAGTCATTTTCGCCAATCGATGGAAATGCACTCGAAATCTTTTGTACAGCCCTGTATAGTATCTGAAGACTTTTGTACACACCACCTATTAAGTTAAAAGGCAACTTAAAACTCACTTGCATCAATTACCAAACGTAAACGACAATGTATCTTTTTTTTTCGTAGCCCTGTATTTATATTCCACAAACTTCTATTAGTCTACTAAATACAGTTCAGCAGGAAAATGCGTAAACGCAATTAAAAACTACCCTTACGCAATTCACTCCCATAGTCTGTAGTTCTTACGAATTTCCTTCTGTAGCCCTGTATAGGGTCAACCGAGTTTATAAACACACACGTACTATGAAAAAAAAAAGTTAAAAACGCAAACAAAAGTTGAAAATGCACTTATCACACATAGACTGTAAATATCGCACATGTACTGTAACCAATATCTTTTGTGTGTCCCTGTAGAGAGCAATTTATAGTGCACCTCAGTAATGCATATAATTTTCATTATGTTTGAAATAGTAAAATAACACTCAATTACACTACAGACGATTTTCCCTATATAACGATATGTAAAATAATTCTTTTGTTTGACCCTGTAAATGAATAATAAATGCTTTGCGCACCCTATTCTACAAAAAGCATGTTTTAATGCGCTTCATAGTTATATATCAATTTCATTATGTTTTAAATGACGTAGCGTCATCAAAATGCGCTTGAACCGATTATTCCCCATTGACTGTCATGTAACGGAATACTTTTGACTGTCCCTGTAAAAAAACTGTAAGTGCTACACACTTCCGTTGAAATAGGGAACATGCTATAGTAAACGACAATAACATAGAAAAGTTTCAGGACAATCGAAGCATATTTACGGGAGTTAGAGTACGGACAGACGGCAGACAAACCGAAGTCATAAACACTTTTCAACTAGGTTGGAAAGTGTTAAAAAATCAGTACAACCAAATGTATCTATGCAATATGTAAAAAAAATATTACTGTGCATTTCTTTTTAATGAAATTTAATGTATCATGTTGCTATTTGCAGCAGACGATAAAACGATATCTTCGGAATAAGGGTATCATTAGAATAAAAAGTTTTGTTGATGTTTGTGATAAAATGTTTTTCTTTATTTTTTTTAGAAAGGTGATAATTAAGCGCAATTAAATAATCTCTCATTATTTGCATGCGAGGTAAAAGAATGATCGCAATACCCGCTTCAGCTTCTTAGTATGGCAGCGCTTCGTACGTAATATGTATATCTTATCTCACATTGCAGTAAACATTTAGAACTGGTTAGAACTCGCGCGATGACGGGTTGAAAAAAAAAAAAGGCAAAAATTCGTCAAAAACCTAAAATAAGAAAAATCTATTTAAAATTTTCGAATTTTTTGCCCCAATCGTTCATGGGCCCTCTACCAGCAACCCGTGTCCCAAATGTCGTAGCCCTGTGCCCTGTGGTTTCCGAGTTTTTGAGGTTACATTGGATAGATACGCGCACAGATTTTAATAGGGTAGATCAGGGGTCGGCAACCTTTTTCGGCTGCGGGTCACAATCAACCAAAATATATGTATTAAGAAGACGTTTCGGGTCAATGGTATTTTCATTTTAAAACAGTCTTTTTTTGGTGAATAATAAGATAAACTTTATTGAGGAAATAATTATCATACGTCTTTTTAAACTTTAAACACAAAAAATAAAATTATAATTATTATAAAAGGAAATATAACTGAATAAACTTTATTTTCTTTTCAATGGCTCCCCTGATGCTGAACTTTTGACGTCAATTCATTCAAGTCTGGCTTATAGTTAGTCGTCTTAAGACGAATACAAGCATCTGAATTTTCTGTAATTAAGCTGTTCCTGTTCTTACTTAAAATAAATTTCATGTGTGAAAATATTTGCTCACATCTATAAGTTGAACCAAATGCGTACAAAATGGCAACGCCAATTTCTTTCAGAGATCAAAACTTCGTCCCAACACGCTGATATCATGGAAAGATCACGATCTTCTGATTTTTCCAAATCTTTCCGCAATGTCTTGAATTTATCCGTTCATAACGCTGAACTTTTAAGGTCAATCATTTCTAAACTAAAATTGTCAACTTTAAGGAAATTGAAAATACTGCAAATCTAAAAAATTTTCTTCTATTTCATCAGGCTTTATTATAAAAGTAAACATTTTGCCGTGCTTCTTAAAATTTTTAAATCGATTTTCAAATTCACTCTTAATTCACAAAATCAAACTTTCGAACATGTTAAGATTGCTCGCATCGATATTTTCTTTTTCGTGTTGCTGTTTTAACAAGGGAAAGAAACGAAATTCCTTCTTTTTATGCAGTCGTTCATTGCTGCAGGGGAAGCCAAGTGTATACCAACTCAGTTTCCGGAAAATTTCTTTTTCTCTCTTCGTCATTCTTTCCTTTCCTGTTTCAAAACATGATTTATATAACAAATAAGTGCAATTTTCTGTTATGTTATTTAATAGTTTGGAATTTCTGAATTAAAATTAAACCTTTTAAAGTTCCAAAATAAACTCGAAATATTTTTTTCAATAGAATTTTATTTTTTTTATACTTTTTTTCGGAACTCAAGTGGGTCACTTGAAATTATGAAATGGGTCACACGGTGACCCGCGGGTCATAGGTTGCCGACCTCTGGTAGATTATTATTATATACAAGAAGAAAATATTAGAATCGTGAAAATTTTCGACTTGCCTTTATTGATGAATTTACATGTTTTTAGATACCGTGAATACTATTTGACTATTTTTGTAAAATCTCTGTCTATCTGTCAGTGTGACACAAATGTGTGTCCACTCTATCCCAAGAACTAATGCGCGGAATTTAATAAAACTCCAGATTCCCTTAGACCTTGACATCATGAATGAGTGCTTGATTAGGTTTGGGCGTAGATTGGGCTTCTAAGCTGTTTATTTCCGTGATTAGTTATATCCCATTAATTAATACAAGGAACTTCATCAAACTGAATATCCTATTAGACCTTCGTAGTGCCGATTAGTTTTTGGTATACAGGGGATTCCAAATTCATGGTACAAACTTTTAGGGTTGGTATAGGCAACTGTAACAAACAATTTTTAAATGGCACTACAAAAGATGTGAATTTCTTTTCACTGTGCTAAACAGCGTACAACCAACAGAGTGAAAAATGTGTCCAGACCGGGGATCGAACCCAGATACCTTGGTATAGCGCACCAAGTGCTTTACAATTAAATCATCCGGACGACATCCATAGTCTGGCATTTTTCACTAATAGACCGGGAGGCGGCAGCACAGACAATCACCTCATCGAGTTCACGGCTGAAATTCCAGAATGAGTTAAAACTCGATTCGCATATTAAAACGCTATCGGTCTGACAAGTCCTATCTTGGTGGAAAACACCCGAAAACCCGATTTTAGCGGTTAGCTCGTATGTTTACCATTGTGTGTTCCTGCTCCCAGTCCTCCCTGTTTTCATACCTTTGGGTGCAGGAAAACACAATGGTGATTAGTGAGTTGATTAGTTATATAGTCAACCGCTAAAATCGGATTTTCGGGTGTTTTCCACCAAGATAGGACTTGGCAGACCGATAGCGTTTTAATATGCGAATCGAGTTTTAACTCATTCTGGAATTTCAGCCGTGAACTCGATGAGGTGATTGTCTGTGCTGCCGCCTCCCGGTCTATTATAATCAACGTTGGCAAGGCTGCAACTTCGCAGCGCAAAACTGGAATGTCAGCATGAGCACACTATTCAGTGGCGTACATGAGACGAATAAGTTCTCAGCATCGGATAACATTTAAAGATTTATGGCGCAGTTTTCAGTCCTGCTGAAAATTTAATTGGAAATTTAAATATGATCCGATGCTGGGAACTTATTCGTCTCATGTACGCCACTGAATAGTGTGCTCATGCTGACATTCCAGTTTTGCGCTGCGAAGTTGCAGCCTTGCCAACGTATATTAATGAAAAATGCCAGAGTGGATGTCGTCCGGATGGCTTCTTGTAAAGCACTTGGTGCGCTATACCAAGGTATCTGGGTCCGATCCCCGGTCTGGACACACAAGTTTTTCACTCAAGTTGGTTGAACGCTGTTTAGCAAAGTAAAAAGAAATTCACATCTTTTGTAGTGCCATTTAAAGATTTATGGCTCAGTTTTCAGTTCTGCTGAAAATTTAATTGGAAATTTAAACAATTTTTGTTTTGGAAACCTGGGTCGGAAATCCATTTATATATACAGGGTCTTACTCCAATTCGAAGTCGCGTTTTCGTTCCTGACTTTAACAGTAGTGAAGATATTTTAACAAAATTTGCAACAGACTCGTCTTGGTATGAATTGTAAGCAAGGCCCGCTTTAGACTTAGAAGTAGGGGAAGCTCGACGTCACACAGGGGGCCCCACTTTTACTCTGCCAATTATGCTTCAACAATTTGAATTTTTACCATCAAAATTTCGCGGAAACAACACTTTTAATATTAAACTAAAACTATATACATATAAAAAATGTATTATTATATACATAATTATACATAACAAATTAATTTTGCAAATGAATTTACAAATAGGGAACAGGTGCGACTATTTGAACTTCAAAATATATTTTATGCTTTACAAATTGCAGGAATTGCCAGTGGTAAGAACAAGGCAGGGGCAACAAATATTGGACGTACATTTATGCTTGGCTGCAATACAATTTTGCTTCTATTTTATAAACAGAAATTTTGTATCACCTGAATGCTAATGACTTTCTCCTCTTCTTAAATAACCTATTCTCCCTATTTTATATCATTTCTCCACACTTTATGAATGTAAACAAAATATAATGATACAGGTTAAATTTTCTGTTATTTTTAGCAAGTGTGAAATTTGCCAAAGAAAGTTAATGGGGAAAAAAACAGTGTCAAATCAAGTGAATACAGCCTCATAGATACATGACGGACTAACGGCCACGGAACAAGCCCCACTCCATTAGTGCGACAAGTTTCTCAAACAACAAATCAACAAGTTGCACAAAATTCAAAAGCAGTGATAACAGCCATTAGGATTCAATGGACTGATCGCAAAAAGCGTATTCACGAAGGGAAAAAAAAAAAATCAAAATCCCCAATGCTTGGGTGAGATAAAGTGACAAAGACAACAAAAATGAGTGTGCAACATCCAGAAATGTGACAACCACCAGTAACAGAAGTTACAATGTGACAACCACAAGTAACAAAAGTTACAATGTGACAACCACCAGTAACAAAAGTTACAATGTGACAACCACCAGTAACAAAAGTTACAATGTGACAACCACCAGTAACAAAAGTTACAACGTGACAAAACCCACGATAGTGACATAATAACCAGTGAAACTCTCGAAAGAAGACCAAGATTCAAAATGTGAAAACCAGCTCTAGCACAAGCTAGAGGTAAAAATATATCAAGAAAGAGACAAAAAACCAATGAATGATAGACAAAAAACAACCCACAACAGGGGCGAGCCTATAAAAACGCCAAAAAGCCTTGACAGAGACAAATACAACAAGAAGGGAAATCAGCCCATAAAAGAGGCGATAAACACTACAGCGACAACCCACCATGAACGTGACAAGCCAACAGACATGGTAAATATGTAAATCTATGTACGCTAATGGCACCTGGTGCATGTAAAATCCGTCGTGGGTGCAATGCCCTCCAAGTTACCTGTGAATAATACCTCTGGGGATGCCTAGTCAGGTGAGGGTCTCGTCACCTGATCAAGGTTCTAAATTACGAGACCTATTAAATCTGTCAATTCAACAAAGTTAAACAGAAACCTTGAACCGGCAAACAAAGATAACGGTAGCAAATCACAAGAGAGCAAGCACAGCAGCGATGTGAACAAATCAATAGTCAGGTGGATCACAGCCATGCTGTGATCAGGCGATTTCCGCCCCGCACCCAGGTACTAACCCGTTAAGCTAGGCATTCATGCCGGGCAGGTAGGGGCCTGGTTAGCGGTATATAAAAAAAAAATGTAAAACATAAGAAAAATGAAAATAAGTTGCATTTAATACCTGTTTTTATACCCTTTATTATATCAACAGAAACAAAAATAAGAGTATAAATGTGTCAGTAATAGTCTGAGGGAAAATTTGGTAGCAATAATTAAGAAAAAAAAAAATAATAAATTTTTTACTCTGACTGAATTTTTTTCCCCCCTAAACATTAGTTTTGAAAAGTAAATTTGGGGGCCCCTTTGTATTTACAGTGGGTAAACTCGGGCTTCACGGGCCTATTCGGTAAACAGGCCCTGATTGTAAGGATTTCGTTAAAGTTATGAACGAAAACGCGACTTCAGATTGGAGTGTATTTTTGACTCTATAAATAGATTTCCGACCTACACAAAAATTGTTTGTGACAGTGTCCTGTATCAATCCTTAAAGTTTGTTCCATGAATGCGGAATCGCCCTGTATATCAGTCCGCAGAAGACGCTGCAATGATGCTTTATTCTCACGATAACCGTGATAACTGTATCTCAGGTCCTAATGCAAGAAATTTCATCAAACGTCTTATTTAGTTAGTCATGACATAAATGCATGCTGATTACATTCTGGTTTATATCGACCAAAAGGTGGCGTTTCGTTTTGATGCTGCGATTTCCGCGATATCTATATATCTTGGCACCCGCTGGATAGAATTGCGCCAAATTTTATAGGTAAGTGTTTTATTCTGAAAATCGTTGCTGGTTGTATTTTAGCTTTAATCACTCAACAGTGGGCGATCGTGAAAATAAAGCATTGCAGCGTCTTTTGCGGAATGATATACAGGGTGATTCCGAATTCATGGTACAAACTTTAAGGATTGGTACAAGATACTGTAACTTTCTTCAAATCATGGAAATTTTACAGGCAGCAGTGTTGCCGGTATATTTCCGTTATTTGAAGATTGTCCGTTTTTTTTTTTCCTCCGTTACAGGAGGTAAAATATACATCAATTGAAGAAAGAAAGTGGAGATAACAAAAAATTGCTTGTTCGGTGCTGGGACTCTCACCAGAAGTACTTATTATTTTATTAATTTAAAGAACATGTCGCCGACGTTGTATTTGAACCCGGGGCCTAATCGTTAGGAGTCTCTTATTTTAACCATTGCGCTATCAGAAGTTCGGAAAAAGAGGCGTTTGAAATAAATATATCGTGCTTTCTTGAAATTATTTGTTGTTTAAAAAGCTGTGAATTTTGAGGTTAATTTCGGGAAGGTTTCGCCGATATAAGATGGTGATTGGGGTTTTAACACTTTAGTAAAAATATGAATTATACATATTTTTAACTGAATTGTTAGACATAAAATACGAATATTATAATTTTAATTAAATTCGAGGAGAAATGTTGGCTTTTTTGAGTAAAACCGATTTTTCCCATATAATATATTTATTGTAACTAATATATATTTTTTAAATTTGTTCATTTAGAATATATTTTAAATGCAAATATTTTTTTATAATATTAAAAAATAAAATGTGAATACTTTTAAATGAATGAGAAAATTTATTGTTACTCTTTTGTTTAATTCGAAAACATTTTTATTGTTGTTTTGTCGTTTTTAAATAAATAAAAAATCTTAATTTATAGAATTTTTGTTTTTTTATTTTTAAAATAAATTCTAAGTTTAGTATTGATAGAGCCAATAGGCATGCGCGCAGGGAATAAACGGAAAGAATTCGCAGTAAAAACATGTTTCTAGGAGAGCGGAAATTAACACATGGGCTGATAAGTTCCCGGTCTAATAAAGAAAACACAACTTTTTAACATAATTTTATAACTTTATACTTTATAACTTTATAACTTTAATAAATAACATAACTTTAATAATAAATAATAATAATTTAATAATAATAATAATTTAATAATAATAATTTAATAATAATAATTTAATAATTTAATAAATGAATGAAAATAATAATTTTATAATAAATAACACAATTTTTATAACGAAAAAGCTCCAAACAGTGCTTAGAATCATCGATTTGTTGTTGTTTTTGGTCAAAAGTCAACACGCGCGGCACCCACTTTGACAACAGCTTTTTCATAGACAAATGTTTATTAAAAAACACCTACACGTTCCTTGGATATCTTCAGAGTCTGAGCTATCTCCTGCAACTTCACTTTACGGTTCCCCAAAACGATTTTGGGGACTTGTTTATGTTTTCCGGGGTAACCACCTCTTTTGCGTGGTGCATCACTGGTGTCCGTACGACCACGTTTAAATTCAGCAAACCAGTCAATAATGGTTGATTTACCTGGTGCAGTGTCGGGATAACACTTATCAAGCCAACCTTTTGTTTAAACGGTGTTTTTTCCCATCAAATAACAATTCTTGAAATTCTTGTTTATCCATTTTTTTTGTTTATCAACAAAGTCGTTCAACTAAAACCACTCTAACGTTTTATCCACACGCTAAATCGTAATGACATTTTTTCTGCTACCTTTTAAAGGTTAGTATTTACTAAAAAAGGGGCATCGGTTCGGCGATTGCAACGCCATCTCTGTGCCAGACCGGGAACTTATCAGCCCATGTGTTATTCGTTAAAAAATGAGGAATAATTTCGTGTATAAAGACGAGTTTTTCTGACACGTGCTTGGGGAAGCACCCCATGATTTAGGATTGGGTCCCCAACCTTACTGATTCAATAGAGCTGGCGTAGTTTTCCGAATAATTAACTTTTATTATTCTTGTAACTTTTATATACTTGCAAAGTTGCAATCCCGTTGTTGATAGTATTGCCTATTTTTGGCGCCCACTTTGTCTGTGCACCCGATTATGGAATATTAGCCCTATGCTTTTTGCGATGGACATTATAGCTATATCTCATTTTCTATTGTGTAGAAATGCACTCAATTTTGCATTCGAGATTAATGATTAAAAATGTATATATTTAAAAATGTATATCTAATTTTATATTTTAATACACAACAAGGGGTACTGTTGTACTGTGTTTTTTTTAACTTCAGTGTAACTTTGTTGTAAAATTTAAAAAAAATGCACTGTGGTTTTTATTCATAATCGTTGATGGATTAATATAGTAATAACAATAATAAATATAATAATAATAATAATATATATAGTAATAATAATAAATAATAATAGTAATGATAATAATAAATTAATATATACATAATATTATAGAATATCAAATTTTACCTGTTGATGATGCGATAGTAGTTGGCACTCCAGACCGGCAGACAGTCACTGTGACCGGGAGGTATGTGACCGATGATATGCACCTTCGAAAAAAAGAAGAGAAGTTAAAAGTTTCATCTGTCGAAAATTTATTAGAAAATAATAATAATCATACAGTAACCCCCCACCCCCCCACCCCACCCCACTAGGGGGTCACCATGGGACAAACTGTACAAAGTACTGTAAAAAAATACTGTGTCTTACACTGTAAAAAGAAAGAAATCCTTCTTGATCTATCAAGAAAGCTTACGAAAATATAATATGAACCTCTTCCACATTACACACGATTTCAAAAAGCGCCCCTTTATCTTCAGGAACAAAAAGAAAAAAAAATCCAAGATTCAAAGAAGCATTTCTGTAGCAAAATGTAAATATATTTTTTGCTGCCCGCCATTTTCTGAATTTTCTGAAATATACAATAACCTTATCCATGATTCCGAAAAGCGCTCTTTGTCTTTAAAAACCTCAGAAACCAATCTACTTTCAAAATCTCTAGAAGTCAATAAAAAGTTAAAATTTCAGGGCGCAAATTCCCCTTGTTTAATAATTAAAATTCATAGAGATACAAATAAATGTAAATATATTGCTTGAAGGTGCGTAAAAACATACGTAAAAGCATTTAAAAGCACATTAAAGTCCTTTTAAAATCAAAACGTTTTCAACCGAACTTACTCGGTCATCATCAGTGAAAAACTAATAGTTAAGTTGAGTTATTGTCTCTTCGCGTCTTATAGCTTGCCCGGAACGAACCATTCTACCTCAAGGGTGTGGAATATAAGGTGGGATGGGAAAGGTCATTCAACATTTCAAGAATAAGTACAGGTTAGTCAATCATGTATTAATTCATTCCAGACTGCGTGGATATCATATGATAATACATCGTTACAGACAAATTCTTTTTTAGATATTATTTCCAGAGACTCTTTTATAATAGCTTCTTGACTATCAGGAATACCAGGCTACCAGGAAGCTATCATAAGAGAGTCTCTGGAAATAATATCTAAAAAAGAAATTGTCTGCAACGAAAAATTCTAATAGAAAGAGGGTTCAAAAAAATTGTTTGTTTGAGAGATGAGTTACATTCAAATATGTATAGCTTCTGAGATAACTTCAGTTGAAGTTAGATTGACAGCCCAATATCGCAATTCATCAAAAAAAAAATGCATTTGTAAACGTGGCATACGTAATAAAAAAAAATATATATAAATAAATAAATAAAAGGCATGTTCATTTCGCGCATAGCAGACGATCTAATTCATTTCAGTGAAATAATAAGGATGCTTTTTTTACATTTTAAAACTAGTTATAATACGAACGCACCTCATTTATCGCGTTTAACGTACAATTTCCAACTTGTTAAAAATTGTAATGGCAGTTGTGAACGAGATTTTTACCTTCGAAAAAATTAGAAAAAAAAAATTATACAAAGTGTATATTTTTTTGCATTTTTATACGGACCACTTCTCCATTTTATAATTTTAAGAGCTATATTTATATGAGATATATCTTTCTTGAGATTCCCATAAGTTTTTTAATGTAAGTTTTATCGTTCGTTTATTAATTGTTTACAATTTGCCCCCCCCCCCCCCCTCCTGACAATAACAATTATTAATCACAAAAAGGACCTCTTAGGTTTGTGAAATATGTTTGTATATTTTCATTGTTAGTTAAAATATCGAAAATAGAGATAAAATTTTGTTTTAAAATCGTACTAATTTTTTAAAGAAAATTTAAAAACATGGTTTAATAAACTTATTATTATAAATATTTTAAAAAACCTGCTTTTCCGCCCTGTTGAAAAATTTGGTAAGATATGCTAAAACCAGGGAGATAGAAATCTTCCTGGTTAAAACTGTATTTTGGATTTCGTCGCCAATTCTGCCAACCGGCAGAGGATACGGAACTTTTCCCCTAGAAAATGTTCGAGTTTAAAAAAAAGAAATGCATTAATGAAGATAACTAGCGAGAGATCGAATTCACGAAGATAACTAGCGAGATTGTTCGTCGCCATCATAGCTCAGTGGATAGAGCACTGGTCTTGTAAACCAGGGGTCGTGAGTTCGATCCTCACTGGTGGCTTTAAATTGGCCTTCACTTTCACCATCTTTTGCTTTTCGCTCTTTTTTTTTTTTTTTTTTTTTTTTTACTTCTTGTCGTCATAAGCATTTAATGGAAGTGTAGGTTTTTATTAACATCAGAATTCGCATTCGTTGGATATAAGACTCCTATTATAGGAGTTCTAGTTGGATATAATGGTTCTATTATGAATTTCGTACCCTGAGAACTTTGTTTATTGCTGAAACGTCACTGGGGCTCACTGTCCAGACCCCAAAATGTTTTTGGTTCCCGTCTGCTTCTTTGTTTGTTTGTATGTCTGTTAGTCTGTTTGTTCCGCGATAACTGCCGCAAAAATTACCAGCCAGATTAGGTTGATTTTTGGTGGGGTATGTTGGCGAGGTACCCGGAATGAGCTGTATAGTTTTTAGTTGGTTCATTCGTTCGAAAAATGAAGAACATTTCTCTTTAGGTCATAATGCTTTCAGAGGGAAGTCAGACGATTTTTTAAATTTTCTTATTCAGCGAAAAGAAAATGTCGCATTGGGATAATTGTAAATGCTAAATTATGGATGCTCGATTTACGAAAGGGAGATCTTAATTTTATCCAATCGCTTTGAAAATTTGCCAATATATTTATTAGAATTTCGAAATTATTTGTATAAATTATAGGGAAATTTTCTGCATTAATTTGAAAGATATGAAACATTTTATATTCTCATTTTTTGTAAAAATTTCAAATGGATTTTTTTCTCTTTCAATAAATGGTTGCTAAGCTATTCTATTTCAAAGAATATCATCAAAGGAAAATTCAAGTGAATCGCATTATTTTAACGCGAAATTTTACTAACAAAATAGCTAATTTTCGGGTAATTTAAGTTTTTAATGTGCTTTTTTTAATGAAATAGATGATAATTTATTTTAACTACTAAAGAAAAATTACCAAATCGGTTTTCCAAATGAAAATAATAAAAACATTGAATGTGTCAATTGAATATAGGTCACATATGAAGAATTTATATTTGTATAAGTATATTTTATACACGAAATTTTATTTAATTTCAGCAACATAAGATGTTTAGCGGTTGAAATATAAGTATTTTTTTTAAGGATATAGGATAAAATCTCTTGTACAAAGTTATGGCTATTCTAATGAAATTAAAATAGTAAATACATTCAGACGTAGACTCAAGAAATGAAATAGCACAATTACTGGAAATTGAGAATATAAAATTCAAGCGGCAAAGGGGGATTCAGGGGGGCGGAGTCCCCCTTGAAGTAATGTATCGTTCATCTGTTAAAATACAGTAATAAGTAGTTTATCCTGTCATTGCATAACATTGTGTTTAATGCGATACTTCTAAAATTTCCGGAACTTCGATACATTTTATATTCTTATAAATGTATAAATAAGTTTATAAAATTGAATTTTAGGATATCCAATATTAGGCAGATAAAGTTAAAAATGAGTGAGATTAATGAACAATGATTTGTAGAGCTGACGTTGAGGCCTCTGATCTGTAGATTTACTAGTTTATTGCCGAAAAGTCAGTGAAGGCTCACTGTGGAGACGCGAAAAGTTTTTGTTATCCGTCTGTTTGTCTGTCTGTTCCGCGATAACTGCCGCAAAAATGATCCGATTAGGTTGATTTTTGGTAGGTATGTTGGTGAGGTACCCGGAATGAGCTGTATAGTTTTCAGTTACATTGGGTTCATTCGTTCGAAAAATATAGAATTTTCTTTTTAGGTCATAATGCTTTCCTATGGGAATGCAGACGATTTTCAAATTTCATTTTTAACTGAAATGAAAATCGCCTATTTGAATAATGGATTTCAACGTAAAATTATGGATGTTAAATTTTCGATAGGGTGGTTTTAAATATATCCAAAAACTTTCAAAATTGGCCGATACATTTATTAGAATTTAGAAATGAATTGTTTAAATTATTGGAAAACTTTTTGCATCTGTTCTGCATCTGCATGAAACT
This sequence comes from Maratus michaelseni, assembly GCA_963931845.1. Lineage (NCBI taxonomy): Eukaryota > Metazoa > Arthropoda > Arachnida > Araneae > Salticidae > Maratus > Maratus michaelseni. The sequence goes on from OZ007587.1 coordinate 470,940,796, forward strand.
TTTGTTTCCATATTTTTTACAAATTTTAAAATGCATTTCTTTTTACTTTGCTCTTTTATTTATCAGTTGCTTATTTCAAAGAATATCAAAATAATAAAATTCAAGTAACTCGCACTATTTTGCTGCTATACTTTATTAGCGAAATACAATTTTTTCTGGTGATTTTCGTATTCTATTGACATAAAAGAGAATTTATTTTGATACAAGTTGCCGTTTGACTATTATAAAATGATTACCGAAATATTTGTTTCAAAACGATAATTACAAAAACATTGAACGTGTAATATGGATTGGAGTCTCTTAGTATGAGTTTACATTTCTATAGGTATATTTCTTACATGAGATATTATTCATTTTTTGGAACAGATGTGGATGTTTCGTCGATGAAAAGTTAATATAATTTTAAAAATAGGATAAAATCACTGCTAAAACAAGGTGGTTTATCTAAATCTAAAGAAATTAAAGTAGTAAAACGATCCTGAAATATTACAATTACTGGAACTTGAGAACATAAAAGCTATCACAAAAAATACTTTATAGCGCCAAATCACGTTTGCTATTTAGAGAATTGGCAGTGGGCACGATTATGAATGAACGCAATAGGTTTAAAAGTTTCCAAATGTGCCTATTCTGGGGAGATTTTAGTATGCTATTACCATCGAGTTAAATCAGGATGTACTTAGATAAAATAAATATTATAGAATGACTATCAAAACTGTTTTTTCGAAACAAATATTGTAATAACGCTAGATTTCTAAGTGAAAATAGTAGATTCAATTTACATTTTATAAGTCGCTTTTGTACATGAGATATTATTCAACTTATCCATCAGATGCAGGTGTTTCGTGGTTGGCAGGTAAGTAAATATTGCTATTTGAGTATTAGGATAACAAGAAATTATTTTCGAAATTGTTGCTTATCCCAATAACGAAATCCAAGATATACAAGAATTATTCACACAATCAACAGGAAATTGCGAATATAAATTTAATAAGATTACGGGTGTGAAGAAAGGAATTTTTTTATCTAAAAAATTATAAGAATAAGAAGTTTTTTTTTTTAATTTCAGAATATCATTGTAATATTAATTGTAATATCATTGTAATACTAATTTAACGCTTCTAATTTTTTAAACCAACGAAGTATTTTATCCCTGTAAATATGTATGCAATACAAAAAAATTAAATTGCAGATTGTAAGAAGATAAATAATATGAAAAGTGAGATTAAAAAACAATGACTTTCAGAGCTGACGTTGAGGCTCCTGATCTGCAAAATTACTAGTTTATTTATTTTAGGGATAAACCTCGTTTCGAAAACTCCAGTTTAATGTACTTAACCGAGGTTGGGATCCATACGAAAAAATATAAAAGAAATATAGATTCTGAGATAACTTCAGTTGAAATTAGGTTGATAGCCGAATATTTTAATCCATTAAAGTAAATAAACACAGGGGATTCGTTCATTATGAGTCATAAAAATATTAAACCATGAAGGTAATCATTCGCAAAGCAAGATCTCCAGGGTGAATATTGCAGCGCTGTCTGGTGTCGAAAAAAAATCGCATCTGTTAAACGTGGCATTAACAAAACGCATTTGTTAAACGCAACAACAACAAAAGGGCATGCTCATTTTGCTTATAGCAGACGATATTCATTTCACTGAAATAATAAGGATGATTTTTTTTTACATTATAAAACTAGTTATAAGACGAACGCACCTCATTTTTCACGTTTAACGTACAATTTCCAACTTGTTAAAAGTTGTAACGTCAGTTGTGAACGAGATTTTTTACTTTTTTTTCTGTGCCTTTGGAAAAATTAGAAAACAAAAAAAAAAAAAAAAAACAAAAAAAAAAAAAAAAACAAACAAACAAACAAACCAAAAAGATTTATATAAAGCGTATATTTTTTTGCATTTTTAGACGGACCACTTCTCCATTAATGATTTTAAGTACTATTTATATGAGATATCTTTCCTGAGATTTCCATACGTTTTTTTGTGTAAGTTTTTTCGTTCGTTTATTAATTGGTTACAATTCCCCCCCCCCCCCCCCTGACAATAACAATTATTAATCACAAAAAGGACCTCTTAGGTTTGTGAAATATGTGTATATATTTTCATTGTTTGTTAAAATATCGAAAATAGAGATAAAATTTTGTTTTAAAATCGTACTCATTTTTTAAAGATAGTTTAAAAACATGGTTTAATAAACTTATTATTATAAATATTTTAAAAAAACCTGCTTTTCCGCCCTGTTGAAAAATTTGGTAAGATATGTTAAAACCAGGGAGATAGAAATCTTCCTGGTTAAAACTGTATTTTGGATTTCGTCGCCAATTCTGCCAACCGGCAGAGGATACGGAACTTTTCCCCTACAAAATGTTCGAGTTTAAAAAAAAGAAATGCATTAATGAAGATAACTAGCGAGAGATCGAATTCATCAAGATAACTAGCGAGATTGTTTGTCGCCACCATAGCTCAGTGGATAGAGCACTGGTCTTGTAAACCAGGGGTCGTGAGTTCGATCCTCACTGGTGGCTGTAAATTGGCCTTCACTTTCACCATCTTTTGCGATCTATTTTTTTTTTTTTTCTCTTGCTTCTTGCCGTCATAAGAATGTATATCTGTGATAAACATCGTAGTAGTATTCAGCGTTTAATGGAAGTGTAGTTTTTTAGTAACATCAGAATTCGCATTCGTTCGAGATGATGGTTCTATTATGAATTTCGCACTCAAAGAAATTTGTTGCCGAAACGTCAGTTGAGGATCACTGTGGACGCAAAAAGTTTTTGGTTTCCGTCTGTCTGTCTGTCTGTTCCGCGATAACTGCCGCAAAAATGATGCGATTAGGTTGATTTTTGGTGGGTGTGTTGGTGAAGTACCCGGAATGAGCTGTATAGTTTTTAGTTACATTGGATTCATTCGTTCTCAAAAACAGAGAACATTTTTTAGGTCATCATGCTTTCCTATGGGAATGCAGACGATTTTCAAATTTCATTTTTAACTGAAATGAAAATCGCCTATTTGAATAATGGATTTGAACGTAAAATTATGGATGCTAAATTTTCGATAGGGTGGTTTTGAATATATTCAATAACTTTGAAAATTGGCTGATACATTCATTAGAATTTAGAAATGAATTGTTTAAATTATTGGAAATTTTTTGGCATCTGTTCGGAAAATATAAAACATTTTATTTTCTTTTTTCAAAATGCATTTATTTTTACTTTGCTCTTTAATTTATGAGTTGCTTAGCAACCCTATTTCAAAGAATATCAAAATAATAAAACTCAAGTAACTCGCACAATTTTGCTGCTATATTTTAGTATCAGAATAAATTATTTTTGTATTCCATTAAACATAAATCAAAAATTTATTTTAATACAAGCTTATTTTTTTTTATCTAAAAAGTTACATGAATAAGAAGTTCATAAGAATTTCAGAATATCATTGCACAAACCGTGTTTCATTGAACCCTTTTAATTTCTGAAACCACCGAAGTATTTTATAGGCCTATAAATATTGTAATATAAAACTAGTCGTTGGGGGCCACCGTAATACTTACCCATCATGGATATGCATAATGTAAAATATTAAAATAAAAATGTGTAAACTACTTATAAAATGCATTGCAATTCAAATAAAATCGTGGCTTGATGACGTCACAAACTTTAAAGGCTCGATTACTGAATTGCTTGAAAGAGGTTTTTCCTTATAACTCAAAAAATAATAATCCTATTAACTAGCGGTTTATTGCATCTGATGAAGCGTCAAATTTCCAATTAAAATATATCTTTGAAGTGAAATTTGGATGAAATACAGGGTCATGAAATATCGAAGAGTGTGGAAATTGGATTCCAAATATCTCGGCAACTCATTATCCGATCGACTTCATGCTTTATGCAAAATTTATGTTTTTTTTATTGTCTGTTATATTCATTTCTTAAAATAAACAATTTCGAAAATTTTTATATACCTTTTATCAGAACGACTATTTCGAGAGTCCGATAAAAATTGTTCCGGTTAATCGAGGTTATTGAAATGAAATAGGCTTCTTCCCATTATTACATACTAAATACATACCAAATTTCAAGTCTCTATCTCAATTTTTTCGGGAGATAGAGCGTTTACAGACACACAGACGGACGGCAAAAATTTTTTCTAAAAATATGTTTTTCGGAATCTCCAGTGTCTGAAACGTGTAAATCCGTCAAAATTTTTTTTTCGATTTTCAAAACGATTACAAGACTTACCCTATACTACGTATGATGGGAAAGTAAAAATTAAATTGCGGATCGTAAGATGCTAAATAATATGAAAAGTGAGATTAAAAATCAATGACTTTCAGGGCTGACGTTGAGGCTCCTGATCTGCAGATTTACTAGTTTATTTATCTTAGGGGTAAATCTCATTTCGAAAACTAAAGTTTAATGTACTTAACCCAGGTTGGGATCCACGAAAAAATATGAAATATAGATTCTGAGATAACTTCAGTTGAAATTAGGCTGATCACCGAATATTTTAATCCATTAAAGTAAATAAACACAGGGGATTCGTTCATTATGAGTCATAAAAATATTAAACCATGGAGGTAATCATTCGCAAAGCAAGATCGCCAGGGTGAATATTGCAGCGCTGTGTGGTGTCGAAAAAAAATTCGCATCTGCTAAACGTGGCATACGTAATAACATAAAAAAAAAAAAAAAGGCATGCTCATTTTGCTTATAGGAGACGATATAATTCGTTTCACTGAAATAATAAGGATGATTTTTTTCTACATTTTAAAACTAGTTATAATAGGAACGCACCTCATTTGTCTCGTTTAACGTACAATTTCCAACTTATGTTACTTTGGTAAACTACGTTTGTGAAATGTTTGAGAAAACTTTCTGTTGTTAAGCAGCGATTTTTTTTTTTTTTTTTTTTTTTTTTTTTTAGAACAAACTTAACGAGGGGATATTTACTCATCCCCAGGATGAGTGAATTTTATTTTGTCTATGAGTATTTTTATCGACTTATTTTGATGACTATTTTTATTTTGACGTCTTATTTAATTGCAGGCAATTGTTTTAAATCCTTCGATAAATTAAACCGAAGATCGAAGATTTCAATTCATAAGATGGTAGTGTCAAAATGTAAAAACCGTCCGTACCCAGGGAACAGCGCCTAGAAAACACAGTGTGGAAAACGGCTGTAAAATAGTACTAAAAAATTGAATCCGATAAATGTAGAACGATGCTAAAGATAACGAGTCGATCGCAGCGACATCTTCTAGCAGTGGCGCAGACAGGGTGGAGGTCCAGATAGTTTGCATACCACTAATTTTATAAAACTATTTTTGTCTTATCTAATCGGAGAATTTTCTGGGATATTGAAAGCGAAGAAAACTTTATAATATTACTGGTGTCCAGAGCATTTGCCCCCCCCCCCCCTCTCTGGCTACGCCACTGTCTGCTAGCTCTTTCCAATGCAAACATTGTATAAGAATCGAACTGAGAAAACGTTTCAGCTGGTGGTAAATATTTTAAATAATTAAATTATACCCTATTTCCTTTTACTTGGATAGTGATTTTCATAATCTTTGAAAATATGAATGATATTGATCATGGCCAAAAAAGTGATACGCATTCTTTTGTGCCTGTTTGTAGTACTCGATACAAGACAGCAAACTAGAAACTATCCCTATTTAGCATATCAAAGGATGAATCTCTGCTACACTCTAAAAAAAATCCGTGAAAATACAAGAGATTTTCCGTAAAATTTTACGGAGAAGTTTCATTTTTCCAAAATTTCAGTACAATTTCCGTAAATGACATTAGTTCCGTTAAAGAGATTTCATTCCGTAAATATGCAGAAAGTTTTCTGTAAATTTAATGAATTTTTTCCGCATTTCTTTCAAAACAGTACAATGTCCGTATTTCTTCCAAAACAGTGCAATTTCCGTAAATGACGTTTAAAGGTTGAGTACAGAAATCGCCTTTTTTGAAATGCGAATTAAGATTGTTGCATTTACTAGAGTTCTTCTAGGATACAGGCCTGGCCCGGCTCGACCCGCTGGCCCATTCTAACCGTGGTCATGTCAATTTATTGTGAAAAGATTAGTAATATTTATATTTTTTAATGAAATATTTAGAAACTTATTTTATTTTTATAAATTACAGATTTTTTTTTTTTTTTTTTTTTTTTTTTTTTTTTTTTCAATCTAATTATTTTTTTCTTGATAGTATTTCAAAATTATGATTTTTTTTTTCACTAATTTTTTTTAATTTATCTTTTTTAATGTGAGGCAATATTGTGTTATTTAAAGGTTTGATAACATAATATCTCTGCAAATTATAGCTATGCAAATTGGTATTAAACTAAACTGATTTGGCTTATAAATTTATGAATTACGCTAAAATTTATTATTTTATAAATTATAATTTTACAAAGTTTACAATTTTTCCTTAAATTTATAAAATTAGTTAATATTTTTTCTTTACTTTTATAAAAATCAAGTTTTTAATTTTATAACGTTTTTAATTTATTTCGTTAGTTCATATTTTTATAAATTAAACTAATTTAATTTAAATTAAATCAGTTAGTCCATATTTAAACTTACCTATCCCAAGGTCATTAATTTCCAATTTCTCTCTCTCTTTATATTTTTAAAATTATTTAGTTTAACAGAACCGTACGCAAAAGCTCTCAGCATAGCTGAAATATAATAATTTAATTTATTATAAAATTGTTTGTTTGCGTAAGTTTTTTTAAATAACAGATTTTAAAAAAAATAATAGCATGTAATAAACAATTCTGATTAAGATAATTGTTGTTTTTATTGGAATTAAAAATTAGATAATCAGGCAAATAATTAAAAAAAAGTATATGTTCGAAAAAAGAAAATGTTGGTACCAGTGTTGAATTCAGGGGATGGCCCGGGGGGACATTATCCGAACATTGAAATGTCCCCCCCCCGGAAGATTTGAGATTTTATACTTTTAATGGTCAAAAAGTGCAATTCCCCCCCCCCCCCCCCGGAACTCTATAATGTCCCCTCCGGAGCCACATAAATCTCTCCCGAAGAAAAATGTTTGAATTCGACACTGGTTGGTACTGTTACAAAAAGAAGCAATTATTCCTCTTCATGTAGTGTTTTACGCATATATAATACGCATAATGAATTAAAATTTATCTGTTATAAGGCACCAAATAATACAGCAAATTATTGAAAATTATGAAAAGAAAATACTTTTAAAAACATTGGGAAAATCCATCTACAGATAAAACCTTAAGTTTCTGCATCATAAAAAGTGATTCAAATAAGTAGCAGCATTTGAGCGAACACCGCAACCGGTCATAGCGCGGTGGTTTAAGTCATCAGATTAGTACACGGGACATTGCGGGTTCGACTCCCGCTCGCGGCAGGGTTTGGTAAATTTCTATAAACTCACCCAGGAATGAAAAAAGTAAGCAGAAATGTATCTGTCCGTTATAAGTTTGCCCTCGCGAAGTAACTTTCTTTTTGGTTCTATAAATGTTATTTTAACGACATAAAAAATTTCTAAAAAGTACGGAAGATATCTGTTATAAAACGGAAATTTCAGAATTCGCGGAAAATTTCCTGGAATTTACGGAATTATTTTTCCGTTAAAATACGGAAATGCCAGTACAATTTCCGTTTTTTTCAGGATTTTTTTTTTTTTACAGTGTAGAAGAGTGGAAAAGATTAATTCCCTGATATGATAAAAAACTAACTTCAAAATCAGTTACATCTGAAATATACACTTACAAGATTTTATTTACAGAAATTATGTTGATGTTGGGTTACTTTTGCTAGAGGTAAATCTATTTTTAAGCAGATGTCGCTGCGATCGCCCTATTATTGTACCGCATCGTTGCACGTTTATCGGCTACAATTTTTTAACACTTTTTAAACATTACCAGTTTGGCTTTTTTTTAATTCCGAAATTCCGCATTCATAACAGAAATTCCCTATAATGTTCTTTTGGTTAGTTAATGGCAGATATTTCGTGACTTCTTAAAGTAAAAATTCTTGTTTCAGAATTTCTGGTTTGAATTTGAAAATTTTGAATTAAAAAACGGCAAAACTGTTTTCCACATTATGCATTCTAGGCGCTGTACCTAAGGGTACATTCTCATATCAAAGAATGTAAACTGCATTACCTTCTCTCCCATGAGTTCCGCTTCTTGCAGCTGTTCCACCAACCAGGATAGTTCCTGTCCGGGGTCCGTGGAGTTGAGAAGCATCCACCTAGAAGGAAAAAACAAGAATGATAAATCATGCACCAAACTTAGATTATGAAACACTTTCCAACACTCCCAGAATACTGTAACGAAACTTCCCAGTTTAAGGTGAAAAATGATATCTAAAAAAACAATTTGTAAAACGGATGAGTGGGCTGATAAGTTCTCGGCCTGACCAAAGTATGACCAAATGACAATGCTGTTTGTAAAGTGTGATCCTTTAGAGGACATGCTGCCGAGTTTCAGACGTGTGAGTTTATTATGATTATTGCTGGTCGATAAAGTAAACTAAACAAGTTTTGACATTTTCTGAAAATGGAAGAAATTGAAATTGGAGCATAAAATACTTTGTTGGAAAAGGTTTAACCCCCACGGACATACAAAAAGAGTTACATTCCACCTTAAAGGAATCTTGTCCTTCATATTCGAATATAAAAAAGTTAACAGCTGAATTTAAACATGGTTAGGAAATCAATTCACGATGATGAACGTTCAGGACGTCCAATCGTCTAAAAAAATCACAATGACGTATTGAATGATCGCCGATTGAAATATGCGAACTTGCTGACATTGCCAACATCTCGATAGACCGTTTTCACTACATTGTACACGATGTTTTGGGTATGAAAAAGCTTTCCGCTCGATGCGTGCTGCGTATGTTCAACGTCAACCGAAAACGCTGTACCGTAAAATAATCTAAACTAAACAGTAAGCTTAACTACTAATGAAGAACTAAGAGTTCTTTTCTATACTTTTTATTTTACGTTACGTACAAACACACACCACACAACAAATATATTTACATGAAAAGTTAATTTCTTAGATTTTCTAGGAGCATGGCGCCCCACACACTTTTCGGTGCTAAACTTAAGCGACCGAACTCTCTCGTCTCAAAAGCACATCTAAAAACGGGGCTTCTTCGATTCATGTTCTCTGAGTTTTTTAATTGGATGACCATGGTATATCTAGAATCTTATTAACAAGGTTTATTTCTGAACTGTCACCAATCCACTTTGGCACGGAAAATAAGTATCTCGTTAAAATTGTTTATATCGTCATCCAGCTGGATTTTGTAAGATATTGAGAGGACATCTGGGCATCGGCAGATGCAAGTAAGAATGTTAACTATCACTTAAGAAGCCATCTGTTTTAAGAACATTACAACGTCAGAGAATGAACATTTACCAAGAAAGAGTCTTCTGAAATGTATTGTGTTGCAAGTTGAAAGATAAAATGAAATAGTGTCAAAAATCTTGTATTTTATTTGTCAGGCCGAGAACTTTTCGAACCGCCCTCGTACAGGTCTGCACTCAAGAATTCGCACACAGGAGTGTGTCTTAAATGTATTAAATTGCAAGAGGACTACATTGAAAAATAATGTAAAATTTTGTCTAAAATCTTGTACTTTTACTTTCAGGCCGAGAAGTTATCATCCCACCCTCGTAAAAACCATTTTAAGCGATTACCATCTGCAGCTTGAAAAATATAATTATTTTGCGAAGCCCTATATAGTATTATCGATTTGCATTATGCTACAGAGTATGCAAAAATTGAGTTCCATTAGGAAACGCATTACCTATTTGAAGATAAGCTGAAATGTACGCGAGTTCTTTTGTGCAGCTTTATATACGATCTATAAAATTTATGCACACCAAATAATATTACAAAAATACGATTTAAATTTAACAAAAACGAAAAATCATGCGTCAAACACAGATTACGAAATACTTTCCAAAACTTCAGAAAGCTTTGACAAAAATTCCCCGTTTAATAAAGGTGAAATATGTCTAACTGAATAATTTCGAAAACCAAATGCCAGCAATTACCACCAATAGACGGGAAAGTATCTGAATTCTTTTGTGCACCCTGTATAGGATATATAGATTTGTATATATACTACAGAGTATATGCTATAATTGAGTTCAGTTAGGAGACGAATAGTGCAGTGGTAAATTCCCCTTCAGCAGTTTCCGTACATAAACGGAAATGTATTCGATACCATTTGGGATGCCCTGTGTATTATATACAAAATTTGTGCACAACAAGAAATAGGCAAAAACTTAGTTTAATTTAAAAACACGTATCAGAACTTAAAACGCACTTCTAGTAATCATTCTTCTTGAACCGTACTGTAACCGGATACTTTTGTATATCCCTGTAAATGAACGATGATTGATAGGCACACGACATTCTATAGTAAACCACTTTTAGTGCACCTGAGTAATATATATTAATTTAAACATGTTTGAAATAGTGTCACATCAGAAAAATACACCGCAAACTATTTTTCTTTATGACCGTCATGTAATGGAATTCTTTTGAGTGTCCCTGTAAAAGAACTATATAAGTGCTACATACTTCATCTTCAATACCGAACTTGCCATAGTACACCTCAATAACCTATATCAATTGCATAGCGATCCGACTCTAAGTACCCGAGTTAGAGCACGGACAGACAGACAGACAGACAAACCGAATTCCTAAACACTTTTCAACTATGTTGGAAAGTGTTAAATACGCATACCAGAACTGAAAACGCAACTTCAGCAGTAATCGCTCATAAGACCGAACACTTTTGTGTGTCGCTGTATAGGGATAATGAATGCTTATGCACAACTGTATTCCATAGTAAGCATATCAGTTTTAATATGTTTGAAATTTAGCGTAACATCCTTGAAATGCACTGCAAACGATGTCTCTCCATAGACCGTAATGTAACGCAATTCTTTTGCGTGCCCCTGTAAACGAACAATTAATGCTACACGCCGAATACCAAACATGTTTCTGATACAACGCACAGTGGGGCGTTTTGATGATCTAGGTGGACAAAATTCATTTTTCCGATTATCTCGGAATTTAACAAGACCCCGTATACTGGTAGCTGAATGTCTCTTTCGTCCAGATCCGTACCAGTTTTGTCGAAAAAACCCGATGTGTCGATTAACTACGACCGTAAAGAAAGCAGTTGATTTGAGAGACTTTCAACAGTTGCATTATTTTTCTGTAAGTTCGAAAGCAAGTCGCGACTTTTCTGTTTTATTTGAAAGCAGGAGTTTACTGGACATCTGTCACATGTTTGTCACACGATTTAACCTATTGTTGTTTGAAAATAAGCGCCATCTTGTTTTCAAACTTCATCTTGACTTTTAATACAGTATTAAGCATTATTAAGCAATAAGCATTTTTTTAAATCAAAGTGCCATTCCTAAAGTATTGAAAACTTAAGACAGCTCCTGCGAAAGTTTGCGAATCATTAAGTTATATTAACTTGAAGTGTGCGTCTGAGTGTTTAATTCTAATCTTGCAAGTCAATTTTCACCATTTTTAATTATCCGATTGAGCTGAAACTTTGAATAATGTGTAGTTTCAATGACAATACAATATTATAATTTAAAAAATAATAATAATATAAGTAATAATATAATAATAATAATAATAATAATATAAATAATTAAATAAGTCAAATATTTATCACTGTTTGGTTATTTTATTACTGATACATTCGAAAACCCAGCAAAACCTAATTAAACTTCAACGCAATAATTTTGTCCACCTAGATCCTCAAAACGCCCCACTGTGCAACGTTTCAATACCTAACATGCTCTAGTAAACCTCAACAACATATATCATTTACACGATAATCCGAGTCTATTTAAGCGAATTAGAGAGACAGATAGACAGATAAACCGAATTAATAAATACTTTTCAACGATGTTGGTAAATGTTAAACAAGTGGGTAAAGCGTGATCGAAGATCGCACAAAGGGTTTCGTTTAATATTCCTTACAAAACACTTTATCCTTCCTTTAATAAATCCAAATAAATTTCATTTAGAAACAAAAAAAAGGTCATGTTTTTTATAAAGTAAAAATTTACCGGTCTATTTTTCTCGTTTTTTCGAATATCTGAACCGGTCCGATAGCAGGCAAACCCCGCTATTATACTCTGTCATAATAATATCTGTCATGTGGACTCAATTTCGTATAAAATAAATATTACAAGTCGATTCGTCATTCAATTTCGTATAAAATAAATATTACAATTCGATTCGTCATTCAATTTCGTATAAAATAAATATTACAATTTGATTCGTCATTCAATTTTGTATAGAAGTCATGTGTTATATTTCGTTATTACTTTATTCCCAACAAAGTTATACGCACAGTTACAATAAATTAACATAAAATTGATGTTTTTAATCCCGCGCAAGACTATCTGATGTTGCTGAAATGAACCATAATTTGTAAAATAAATAAATAAATAAATAAATAAATAATAAATAAATAAATAAATAGATACAAATAGCTATTGTTAATTAAGAGTGTGATTGAAACAACTAAACAATGTACAGACATTTTATAGTGTTTGTATTTTGGTTAATTGTCTCTAGATGGCAGCACTAAAATTTGCAAATCTGTACTGGAACGCTTACGTATCTGTACTGTAACGCTTACGTACGTTAACGTATTTGCTTTTTTTTTTTTTAAATCTCTGCTGTAATTAGTCTCTGTATGTCATTGATGTTGTGATGTTCCGTCTTGTTCTCTTATATATTTTAATTAATCTTCAATATAATACACTTTTTTTTTTTTTTTTTTTTTTTTTTTTTTTTGTGATATATCGTGTATAGAAATCGTAGAATAGAAAGAATATACTACAGTTGGATATTGACTCACCAGTTTTGGCTGTTGCAGTAGTTCATGTTGAGGGAGAGGAGACGGAGGCCGGGTCTTATCTTCACCGCGTAGTACATGCCCCTGAAAAAAATATAGACCAACAAAAAATAAACACTCACATTAAAAACGAAAATGTAGTAGAGAAGTTACTTGAATTGGTAGAAGAAATTGACAAATTAACTTACTCTATGAAAAAAGACAAATGATTCTTAATCTAGGAAAATATAGCATAATCACTGTTAAAAAGTTTTCTGTGAAATTACGGAGAATCTAATGGTAATCGTAAGTCTTGTTGTTATCTTAAGTCTTATTTAAAATTACAGAGATTAGAAAACAGAGATTCTGTTAAATAACAGAGACATTATTCGTTAAATTTACAGAGTCTACTGTAATTAAACTTGATTTAAACGCAAAATTATTAAAGCTAAAGTTTCGATAGGGAGGTTTTAAATATATCCAATAGCTTTGAAAATTTGCCAATATATTCATTAGAATTTAGAAATGAATTGTTTAAATTATTGGAAATTTTTTTGCATCTGTTCCGAAAATATAAAACATTTTACTTTCATTTTTTAATACATTTTAAAATGCATTTCTTTTTACCTCGCTCTTTCATTTATGAGTTGCTTAGCAACCGTATTTCAAAGAGTATCAAAATAATAAAATTCAAGTAACTCGCACTATTTTGCTGCAATTTTTTTACTAGCAAAGTAAATTATTTTCGTGTGATTTTAGTATTCTATTGACATAAATGAAGAATTTATTTTAATACAAGTTTATTTTTTTTACCTAAAATGTTTCAAGAATAAGAAAGTTCATACGAATTTCAGAATATCATTGCATAAACCGTGTTTAGTTTAACGCTACTAATTTCTGAAACCTCTGAAGTATTTTATATGCCTATAAAGTATGTTATATATTAAAAAAAAATGAGGATTGTAAGATGCTAAATAATAAGACAAGTTGGCAGACGAAAATATACAATGACCTCATTCGAGTGACCCATACCGTTCCGAAGCGCGTGCTTTATCTTTAGAAACTAATGCATTTTCGAGATTTAAAAAAGGAAAGTTTGTTTTGCTACCACTGATTTTCAGAGTCGTTTTTAGAGTGCAACCTGGAATATTGAGTTTGCGAATGCTCTCCATTCTTAAGTAAATATTTTCATGTTCAACAAACATGTTTTACAGACAAACATGATACATTAACATTGACATTAAAATTAATACTAGCTGTCTTCGCCCGCTAGCGGGCCCCTAATTTACATCGGGACCTCGAATCTTGTAAAACCTCGAACCGTATACAACCTCGAATATGATAAACCTCGAACCGAACGAACCTTCAGCTCGGGTACCCGTTGCCTTCGGCACCGTATACCGGGCATGCTGCGCACGCACCGGAAAAACCCTTAATTTCCACCTCGAATATTATAAGACTCTCATTGAACGAACCTCCGGCTCGGGAATATCATTTTGTTACTCTTTCATCTATAAATTCAATGACGCACCTATAGAAAACGAAGTGTGTACCATTTATTAGTTCGTTTACAGGGCCCGCAAAAGAATGTCGTTACATGAGGAAAATCTTTTGCGGCGTATTTTAATGATGTTACACAATTTTAAACGTATTGAAATTGATACACATCACAGTGGTAACTTACAAGGCACTTAATGTAGAATAGGCTATGCGTAGAACGTATCGTTTATTTACAGGGGCATTCAAAAGAATTTGCTTACAATACTGTCTAGGAACAATAATTGCTGGTAGCCCGTTTACCGTTGTGGTACGCGTTAACTATGTTTTTGTATATTAATGGGTGCATATAAATTCTATAGATCCTATACAGCATGTATAGCAGTTATCGTCCATATACAGGGACACACAAAAGAATTCGATACTGTCTGTTAACAATAATGGCTGCAAGTGCGTTTTCAGTTACTAAACGCATTTTTAAATTTAACCCTTTTTTTGTCTATTACTTGGTATGTATAAATTCTGTAGATCCTATACAGGGCAGCACAAAAGTTTCCGATATACGCTTCCGTTTATGGGTGGAAATGGCTGAAGAGTTCAATTGTGGTATGCATTTCCTAACTGAAGTAGATTTTAGCATACATACAAATCTATAGATTCTATACACGGCTGTACAAAAGAATTGGAATATTTTGTTCGACTGTTGGTGAAATTGAAATTTTAAGTGCGTTCGTAATTATATAAATATGTAGCACCTATTGTCGTCGTCTGGCCCGTCCGTCCGTCTGTCCGCCCGTCCGCATATAACAACGCAAAAACGACCCAACCGAATGGTTTGAAATTTAAGATATATTATCTTTACAGAATTGTGTCGAGACATTTCCAATTTTATGAAAATCGAATCAAAACTTTAGAAGACATTAATAAAAATATTTATTAAGAAATTTGAATTTTAAAAAAATCGGTGCTTTCTTGTTATAGGTACTTCCGAGGTTTAATGGTCAAGCGACCGAATGACAGAAATGAATCTGCAGACGATAGAATTCATTTCACAGAATTAAAAATCATCAAGATCTGAATGTTTATAGAACTAGCTATAGTACGAACGCTTGTCACGTTTGACGTACAATTTCCAACTTGTTAAATGTGTTATGCGTTTTCTAAACTGTTTACTTAAAAGTATTCCAACTGTGTTGGAAAATGTTTCATAATCTATGTTTGAAACATGATTTTTCGTTCTTTTTTTATACATTCTCCCCTAAGTTCGAATTTCTGAAAAGATTTTGCAGATTTACGCCGATTATGACTTCCAGAACCCAAAACCACCCCCCACCCCCAGTTCAAAACTTTATCTATCTATCTGTCTATGACATTTTTTATCGACACGATAACTTCCATAATTCTGCACAACTCTCTTCCAAACTGATACATAAAATCTCGGTCCAGTTCGTGAATGGGCAAAATCGAACCAAGGGGGGGGGGGGGACTTTTTGTGAAAACAGAAAAAAAAACCATAACGTCTTAGTTATGATACGTATCGAATCCGTTTAAAGTTATTATTACTTCTAGGAAAAGGGCCTGTAGACCAAGCCATCAGGGATTTTTTTAAATAACGTTTTCGAATTCCGGAGGTAATTATGATCCCACGTAATCCTATTTATGTATGTAATAGCTGCTTTCTTGGTAATGGACTTTCTTGTGCATTTCCCATTTGGAAAGTATCCAAGCCTTTTCCTAATAGACTGATTTTGTTTTTAAAGCATCCTTATTCAATGCATAATGAGTTCAAATAAATCAAACATCCTATTTAATTAGAAACTGATTGTTCATTTATTCACTGTAAAAAGGGGTTCTTTTCAGCAAGGCGAATTTTCTCATTTAAATAAGGTTTCACTCTAGCGTACCAAAAATTTTCAAAGGAAGGTTACTTTCGCTAATTTATTGAAAAGTAAGACTACGCCTCTACGTTACAAATTATAGGAATGAATGAAAATTTCACTTTCTAAAGCATTTTTGTCGGAATTTTTCAAACATACATTTTAGACAGATTTCGCCTATTTAAAACTAATAAACTACAACTCTATCCAAATCATTTCTTTTAAATATTGTTTCGGAGTGTTTTAAAGAATTAGAAAATGTAACACTAAGTAAGTCTAAGTATGATCAAAGATCGCACAAAAGGTTTCGTTTAATATTTCTTTTAAAACAGTTTATCCTTTCTTTAATAAATCCAAATAAATTTCATTAAAAAATAACTAACTAAATAAATAAATAATAAAAAGAAAAACATGTTTTTTATAAAGTAAAAATTTACCGGTCTATTTTTTCGTTTTTTCAAATAGCTGAACCGGCCCGATAGCGGGTCAAATGTGAATTAAATGCGATATTTAAAAAAAAATCAATTTCAAAATTAAACATATTGTACACAGAACTTCAAAATATTAAAATAGGCCAATATTTCCGTAATCGGGTTTTTATCATGATTCAATACGTTCCTGAAACTCGTAGGACGTTCTAATCACTTGCTGACGTCCTATCTACTTGATTTCACTATTACTCATATGGCTACTCTATTTGTATGATTCTCAAACATTTGAAAAAGTCTGTTAAGCTTCCAATAGGACGTCAGATTAATTTTCTTTTTTTAATTCTCTAATGACATCCTATTAACCTGCTTTCTGTACTTTCACAGACTCATACTTCTTGTATTATTGAGAAATGTTTGAAAATTTCCGTTTTATGAACCATAGGACGTCCTATTCATCTTTTTTTCAATGGGTGAAACTTTTCAGTTTCACCCAGAGATATCCATCCAGAAATATCAGTTTTCACGTGGAAATCTTTCAATAGAAAATTAATTACTGTAGAATGAATTTTATTGTGAATTTTTAATGGTTGTCAACTGCTGTAACGAAAAATGTTTCAATTTAATAGGAAAAGGCTCTTAGATTTTTTTTTTTAATCTCTCTATATTAAAATAATACAACTTTTTCAAAATGTTATGATTTTCAGCGTGACAGTATGGTATTCAGCTGTAAGTACACAAGTTTCAAGTCTGTAACTTATACAGTTTCTGAGAACCGGCTCTGTGACAGACAGAGAAGTGAGAAGAATAAGGTTTTGTGAGATGAAGGAAACCTTAAAAAAGACAAATGTTTGTTAACTTACGAAAATATAATACAACCAACGCACGAAATTATAGAATAATCTTGGTTATCCACGATTCCGAAATACGTTCGTTATCTTAAGGAACCTCATAAAATAACATATTTTCGAGATTTAAGGCTGTTCTTAACTCCAAATGAAGTACTTTCTGAAATCATTTTTGTTTAGAAACGCATGAAATGGGCAGGTGTTCTTATTTAGAAACTGTATAATCGAATGGCGTTTTCCATTTTTTTTTGTAAAAGCAGAAGATCTTTCAGAAAATGATGTCAAAGTCGGCGTTTTGAACCGAATTCCCGACGCGGCAGCACGAGAAAAAGGGGGAAGCGTGATGTCTCCCACGTGACACGAATCGCTTATAATTCGATAAGCAATTTATTCATCAAAAAATGGAAAACGCTATTCGATTCCATATCGCTTCCATAGCCACAGTCATGCCAAATTTACGTCTAAGCCTTACGTTTAAAAATACGTCAGAAAATGTGTCACATGAGAAAGTTTCGCGTTGTTGAGCAGGGAATTTGAGAAACACCGTAAAATAAACATTTGTAAAATCAAAGATTCTTTAGTTTATTTATCGGATTTCTTAAATCGGAATATTGATGTTTAGGAGACTGCGCTGCAAATTCCCAGTACGCATTGGGAACACGCATTTGGAACACTTTGATTAAAAAAAAGTGTTCCACTTACTTTAATGTGTACTGAACGTGTTCCGAATATGCTAGTGTTCTGAAAGTGAACTGAAAGTGTTCTGCTCATGATATCTGTTCAATCTAAACTCGGGAACACATTTGAGAACGGATTGGGGGCACACTTGTGAAATCATCGCTTTCAAAAAATGCGCTAGAAAGTGTTCTAAAAAAGTCAAAATAATAAAGTGTTCTCAGAAGTATTTGAAAAACTGTTCCAAAAAGTGCCCTTCAATGTGTTCTAAATGAAAGAAACAAAATAAGTGTTCTAAAAAATGTTCTTATAAAGATTTGCAGTGCATTACTTCTCAAATAAACATTTTCAGTTGCGTCGCGAGAGTAACGAAATAACATTCATTGTAAAGTGAATGTGCTGTTAATGTATCCTGTTTATCTGTAAAACATGTTGTTTGAACATAAAAATGTTTACTTAAAAATGGATAAGGATCCGAAAAGCCTTTGAGAAAACTGATGAATACACTCTAGAAACCATTACACACTCTAATACACTCTAGAAACATTTCCGAAAATCAGTGGCAGCGAAAAAAAATTTGTTTCTATACATGCTTCTTTAAATATCGAAAATAGATGTGTTGCTCAGATTTATAATGATAAAGAAAGCTTTTTGGAACCGTGGATTTCTCGGAAGAGGTTATTGTCTATTATTATAGTTTGGAAGATGAACAAACATTTGTCTTTATGCATTTTTAGGTGCGTCGTTCGTCATTATATAAATACGTAGCACCTAGAGTCATCGCCTGGTCTGTCCGTCTGTCCACAAATAACAGCGCAAAAACGACCCAACCGAATGGTTTGAAATTTAAGATATAGAATCTCACCAGAATTTTGTCGAGTCATTTCAAATTTTACAAAAACCGAATCAAAACTTAAAAAGATATTAATAAAAATATTTATTAAGTAAACTTGCCTGCGGTTCGCCGTTGGGTGACCCCTTCCATAGACCATAATGTTACGGAATTCTTTGAATATCCCTGTAATAGGACTATAAATTCAACCACGCTTCATTCTCAATACCGAACATGCCATAGTAAACCTAAATAACACATATCAAGTGCATACCAATCCGAGTATATTTACGTGAGAATACGTAAATAATCCGGGTATACGTATATTTACGTACCCGGAATGAGCTGTATAGTTTTTGGTTACATTGGGTTTATTCGTTCGAAAAATAGAGAACATTTCTTTTTAGGTCATCATGCTTTCCTATGGGAATGCAGACTATTTTCAAATTTCATTTTTAACTGAAATGAAAATCGCCTATTTGAATAATGGATTTCAACGTAAAATTACTAATGCTAAATTTTCGATAGGAAGGTTTTGAATAGATCCAATAGGTTTGCAAATTTGCTGATACATTCATTAGAATTTAGAAATTAATTGTTTAAATCATTGGAAAATATTTTGCATCTGTTCGGGAAATATAAAACATTTTACTTACATATTTTTTTTTTACAAATTTTAAAATGCATTTTTCTTTTTACCTTGGTCTTTAATTTTGGTCTTTAATTGGTCTTTAATTTAACATGGACAGACAGACAAGCCGAATTCATAAACATTTTTAAACAAGGTCGGAAAGTGTTAATGATGACACATTTTTTTTTTTTTTAAATAGTATTTTAAAGTCTCATCCGGCATAAAGAGTTAATTAAGTATGCTTCAAAATAGAACGTTCAACATCGTATTTAATTAGAACAAGATTTTTCTATAATGCACAATAAAAAAGGAATTCTTTTCAATGCCGATCACTTTCTCGTTCTGTAATTGAAAGAATACTCGCTTCATTAAATTAGCTTTTATTCCAGCGTATTGAAAAGTAAAATTCGTAATGAATAGCGCGAAGTGACTTACTAAACAAACTTTCCATTTCGTTGAAATTTAAAACCAAGCAACTGAACGCTCACGAATGAGTTATTTTTAAAATGGATTAAAAAACTTAAAATTTATTTTAAAGGGATGATTAAAGAACGACTAATGTTGAAATTTTAACCTCCTTTAACAAAAATTTCCTTAGGAATTTTTAACCGCCTTCAGATAAATTATGAAAGGTGGAAAATTCAACAAAGCTTTAAAATAATACTTGTTTTTGTAATATTTTTATTCGTTTCGTTGACACAAAAATATCAAGAATAAAAATAAATCCAAAAATTTATAATTTTTGGCTTAAAAATAAGCTTAGAATAAACTGACGCAAATGTAAAACCAATATATCCAATGGGTACTTTTGGTCCCGGCCTATTTTCGCCAACCATTGGATATAATTTACCTAGTTGAATATACTTTCCTCTGTTCATTATGATCTAAAAACAATAATTAGATCTAACTTGTCGTTATCTAAGAAGTACTTAAAATCCTTCGTCCTATTCTAAATGTCGTTCTGTCTCAATTTCTATGAAATATAATGTTATGAAACTTCGTACGATTATATTAATACATTAAATCCAATTTTCTAAACGTTTATTATTGTTCTTGTTTTGAGGAAAATAATTATCAAATATGTTTCATAAAAATGTCTTTAAAATGAATTTTTTCTTAATCAGTGTTTGGGAAAATCATAAAGGCAAATATATATTTAATGTTTTATGTTCTCAAAAATTAAAAACAAATATGCAAAATGAGTTTTTATGTTAATTGTTAAACTTTATAAAATTAATTATTTTTTAATTAAATAGAGAACTAAATAAAAAATTTACATTTGAAATGTAATATGTGTGTGTGTGTGTGTGTCTTTGCAAAAAATAAAAAGAGTAAAGAATTTTTATAAAAATAAAATAAAATAAAATAAAATAAATTTTGAGTATTATTTGTGTTAAAAATAATATAAGTACTAAATAAAATTTCTTGGATCACTTTAACCTGTAAAAGTTGTTTTTCCTTCTTAATACGCTAAGCACAGTGAAGAAAAACTTCTGGGAGACTGCTACGGCTGATTTCTCACCAAATCTCCGTGAAGAAAAAAAAGAAAAAGAAAAAAGAAAGAACAGAAACGTCAAAAGGAGGGAATTTAAAGTATAACTTTGAGATAGCGCGATGAAAAACTTTGAGATAGGGCGATCTTTTAAAAAATGTCGTTCTTTTTTTTTCAGTCTATTTCGTTTCAACGCAGCTAAAATTCGAAGGGAAGAGAAAGCTCACATTTTCACTTTAAAAAAATCACGTAAACAGTGTTGAATTCAGACACTTTTCTCCGGGAGGGATTTCTGTGGCTCCGGGGGGGGGGGGGGGCATTGTTGAGTTCCGGGGAGGGAAATTACACCTTTTAACCATTAAAAGCATAAAATCTCACCGCCCGAGGTACACATGGCACTCAACGTGTTAAAGGTGGTTAATTTATGTGTCCCATTAGACCGAATGGGCAAAAGTACATTTCACAAATTAAAACTTTTTCTCTTTTACTAACGTCTCGACTAACTTTTTTTTATCTATTAACACAAAACTGTTTAAAGCAACTGTGTGTTTAAAAAAATCTAGGAATTTTATTAATTACACGTTCTACGACATGAAAGGTAAAACATGTATCATTATTCTTTAGTCTCCACTAATAGTTAATAATAAACAATTTCATTTCAAATCCAGTTTAGCTGTACGAATGATACTTAAAGATACGTGCCTTCAATCTTATACAATCGCAAACAGCCATGTGTGAAATATGCAGCATACCCAAAGGTATACATATACATACAATAAATAAATTATAAATAATTTAACACACACACACACACAATAAATAAGTAAATAAAAATATAAAACATGAAGCAATTAAACACACGCATGCAAATCCAATCAAATCCAATCAATAAATATATACAAAAGATAAATTATCAAACAATTTAAGACTTGGACTTTTTTGCAAATAGAATACTTTTGGTCACACAAAAATATATCATTAATAATTAAACATTAAAAAAAAAAAACTTCCTAATACCTTAAAATAATTTTTCGCCTTGATTTTGGATTTTTATCATTTTATATTTTTAAATAGAAATTGCTCTTTTTAAACAAAATTACATCTAGGGTGATCTTTTAAATACAAACATTGATCTCAATAGAAATAATATTTCAGCCATAGACAATGTTGACTTGAAACTACTCTATTTTTTTACATGAAAATTTTCGACGTCCGGTTTTTGGCGGATTTATATGTTTTAGAAGGTCCTGAACACAATTTGACTGTTTTTAGAAAATGTCTGTCTGTCTGTGGTGTGTGTGTGTGACAAACATTTTCTGCGCGCTCTGTCTCAAGAACTATTGCACAGAATTTAATAAAACTTTAGATTCATTTAGACCTTAATATAAATAGATGTTGATCCGTTTTTGGTGTAAATCGCCCAACACGTGGCGCTGCCATGCTTCATTTTGCACGATTTCCACGATAGCTCTATCTCAAGAACTAATGCAAAGAATTTCATCAAACCTCAGATTCAGTTAGACGTTGACATAAGATTTTTTGATTAGGTTTTGGTGCAAATCTTCCAACAGGTGGCGCTGCCATGCTGCGTTTTTCAGTATTGACGCGATTTTAGCGATAGTCTTATCTCAAGAACTAACAATAAAACTTTAGATTCAGTTAGACCTTGACATAAGTTGCTGCTGATAAGGTTTTGGTGTGTATGTGAAACCTGTGTGGTGATAGAAGACAGGTTTCGGATTGACACATCCGACTAAGTTATTCTTTTTTTTTTTTAAATAACAAATTTTTGAGCTGATTTTTTGTAAGAATATACTATTTAAAAATTTGAATATAAATATATTAGTCTTGAAATTCCCATAAAATTATGGTATGAAATCGGAATCATGAAATTAATATTCGAAAAAAATTATGAATTAAAAACTACAAAAAAAAAAAAAATATTGCATTTAATTCATAAATAGTTCCTTCTCGAAATTGTCCTTCTATAATAGTATTTCTAATTATCCTTAAGGTGGTTCTCAAAAAAAATTTTCACGCTTAACAACGCAAAACTTTCTGCCACAGTTACGGACTCATTTTTAAACCTAAAAGCACTATACATGATTACTGAAGTGATTTATAATCGAACACTTTTTTTTTTTTCATTTTCCGATGAATGAATTACATCTTGAGTTATAAGCGATTGTTGTCCCGTGACGGCAGTTTGTTTTATTTTTCTGCGCTGTCGCGTCCGAAAACTTGGTTCAAAACACCCGCCTTGACGACATTTTCTGAAAAATCTACTTTTACCGAAAAACGGAAACAATCAGTTCGATTACACAGTTTCTTCATAAATGCTAATTTGATAAGTTTGCGAACAAAAATGAATTTAAACAAGCAGGTAAGTGTGATCGAAGATCGCTCAAAGGGTCTCGTTTAATATTCCTTTCAAAACACTTTATTCTTTCTTTGATAAATCCAAATAAATTTCATTTAGCAACAACAATAACAAAAAAAAGTCATGTTTTTTATAAAGTAAAAATTTACCGGTCTATTTTTTCGTTTTTTCGAATATCTAAACCAGCCCGCTATTAAATTCTGTCATAATAATATCTGTCATGCGGACTAAATGCGATATTTAAAAACAATAATTTGAACACCAATAAGTTGTTCACACAATAAGTTGTACACCTTTAAAATGTTAAAATATTCAAATATTTCCATAATCGGATTTTTATCATAAATTAATATGTTTCTCAAACTCATATATTTATTATTCTCTATAACTCCTAAGGATACTCGATTTGTATTATTCTCAAACATTTGAAAAATTCGTAAACTTCCAATAGGACGTCAGATTTTCTTTTTCATTCTCTAATGACGTGATATTAATCTACTTTGTGTGCATACACATACTCATACTCCTTGCATTATTGAGAAATCTTTTAAAATTTCCGTTTTATTACCACCATGATGTCAATCAATTTTATTTCATATTAATCTTTTTTTCAATGGATGAAACATTTTATCTCATTTTCATTTTTCACGTGGAAATCGTTCAATAGAAAATTAATTATTGTAGAAAGAATTTCATCGTGGGTTTTTAATTTTTGGCAACTGCTAACGAAAAATATTCAAATTAAATAGGAGAAGGCTGTTAGAATTTTGATTTTTTATTTCTATTTATTAAAATAATACAATTTTTTCAAATTTTAATATTTTGAGCTTTATAGTAGCTATTTAGCTATAACTACACAAATTTTCATACCTGTAAGTTATATAGTTTCTGAGAATGGCTCTGTGACGGACAGATAACGGAGCGGGAGTAATAGGGTTTCTTGAGATGAACGAAACACTAAAAATGCGTCAGAAAGGGGCTAATTTTGATTTGAGAACAACCTTAAAAGAGTTTCATTATACGGGCTTAGTGGATGATGTGGAAATGAAAAACAACGATGATATGTTTTAATAAATTATAGCTTAAGACTGTTCTCAAAAGAGCTACTTTCTGCCACATTTTTGAATATTTTGTTTCGGAAACGAATGAAATTGGCAGGTGTTCTTATTCAGAAGCTATGTAATCGAATGGCGTTTTCATTTTTTTTTTAGTTAAAGCAGAAGATCTCTCTGAAAATACTGTCAAATTGGGCGTTTTGAACCGAATTCCCTTCACGGCAGCGGCAGAAAGCTGGAAAACGTGTCGTCATGTGACAAGAATCGCTTATAACTGGATAAGTAATTTATTTATATATAAAATAAATTAAAACGCTTTTTCATTCCAAATAGTCAGACAATAGGTCGAATTTTATGCCATAACGTTTAAAAATGAGTCAGAAAATGCGTCCTTGTTGAGCAGATATGTTTTAATATAATTAGAATATTTCTTTCTATATATTGCTATGCTGAACTTTATACAAAAGTTTTGATATAAATGCAAAAAAAGAAGCACCTTATTATAACAATAAAATATTATTATTATTGTGGAAACTCGATAAAAATACAGTTGAATTCATTTTGTACGACCGCGGCTAAAACAAGAACAAAGTATTAAAACCAGCAATTTGCACGTTAAGAATGGTGTGATCGTTTACGTTATATTAAGATTTTTACGCTTTTCACCAGCTACAAAAACACAGGGACACGGATAATACGAGCGAAACATCTGTTCATTTCAATGTGATTTTCGGAATAATAATTATATATATACACTCAAGCATATTTACACGAAACAGGTATTTGTTATGATTTATTTATATGCTAATTATTCAAAATTAATATTTCCTAAGTTAATTTTCTGTATGTCAATTAAGATTCTTTATTTAAAAGCTATTTTGTATCTAACGTGAGAAAAATAATATCTTTTCCTAATGCTAAATACTTTTTCATATATTTTTCAACGATTAAAGGGGTCCGGGGCTAAAAATTCTAAAAAAAAAAAAATGCATTTTTTCTTTTTTATTGGCTTAAAAAAATACTGAGTTTTTAGCGTTAAATACCGCAAACCGCTTGCTTTTATATTCATTAGATCCAGAGCTATAACAAAAAGAAAAAATTTTTGTCAAATTGTTCAAAGGTAAATAAAAAAACTTTAACTTCTTTTATCTCAGAATGAATTTTTTCACGATTTGTCAACTTTAAAAGAATATATCTAAAGTTCCTTGCAAGATATAGGTATGAAATTTGCAACACAGATTTTATGCTATATTTCCAACAAATTGTCTCCAGGATTTTTAATTTTGAATGATCATTGTGAAAATATGCTATTTAATGCGAAACTCACTCATAAAAAAACTTCATTTTTTTACTTAAATTTTTTTTATAAAATTCATAATCCATATTTTAAGAAATCCTGAAGACAAATTAACATGACATATTTTCTGTATACAAAACTATAAAAATTTCGTAAATCGATGAGTAAGTACTTCCAGAGTTATATCAAAAATTAAATATGTTTTAAATTTTAAAATTTAAGTTTTTTAATCAAAGGATTTAAAAATTTTCAGATTTTTTTTTATATGCAATATTTTTTATTATATTAAAACATATTTCATAAAAAAAATCTCTATAAATAAATAAAAAAAAGAATTTTAAGCCCCGGGCCCCTTTAAGTTAGAAATATAATATCATTGCTCTTCATTTCATATCATTGACATAGAAAAAAATTAAACTGCATTAATCACAAACAAGAACGTAAAATCATGCGTCAAGCATAGATTATGTAACACTTTCCAACGCTTCCAAAATAATTTTACAATTCATTACCGTTTAATAAGCTGAAAGATGACATCTAAGTAAACCATTTGGAAAACGCATAACCTACTTAAAAACGTCATTTAAGGAATTTCCAACAAATACAATATTTGGAAAAATATCCGAATACTTTTATTCAGCCCTGTATAGGATCTATAGATTGGTATATATACTATACATAGGATGTTAAATTTTACTTTAGTTAGGAAACGTTTAGCACAGTTTAAAATTCTCCTTCTGGAGTTTCTTTCCATAAACGGAAATGTGTTCGCGATCTTTTGTGCCGCCCTGTATAGGATCAACAGAATTTATACACACCCAGTAATAGACAAAAAGTGAGTAAAAATTTAAAATCGCGTTCAGCAACTTAAAACGCACTTCCAGGAATTATTGTTCACAGACAGTAGAGAATTCTTTTGTGTCTCCCTGTCCATGAACGATGACTGCTATACACACACTATTCTGTAGTAAGCCTCTTGTCATGCACCTCAGTGATCTATATAAATTTCAATGCGTTTAAAAGAGTGAAACATTATTTAATTAAACCGCAAACGATTTTTCTCCATATAGACGTCATGTAACGGAATTCTTTTGACTGTCCCTGTAAAGTAACTCTAAGTGCTATGCACACCCTATTTCATATTAAGCTTCTTGTAATGCACCTTCGTGATCTATATCCATTACAATGTGTTTGAAATTGTGTAACATCATTCAAATAAACCGCAAATGATTTTTCCCTATAAACCGTCCTGTAACGAAATTCTTTTGAGTGTCCCTGTAAAAAAAACTATAAGTGTTACACACTTCCGTTGAAATAGGGGACATGCTATAGATAACAACAATAACATATAAAAATTTCAAGGCAATCCGAGCTTATTTACGGCAGTTAGAGCACGGACAGACGGCCAGACAAACCGAAGTCATAAACACTTTTCAACTAGGTTGGAAAGTGTTAAAAAATCATTAAAATGTTTTTGCTTTAATTTTTTTTTTTTTTTTAATGTGTGTAAACGTAAGAAAAAATATTCACCTTCTGAGTGTTTTCCTGGCATCCGCCGGCAGCCAACGTCCCCATGCCTTCGTCACTTCTTCGTGCAGCCACTGGATCGAGAACTCATTCCGCACCTCAGGCTGGGGAAAACTAAAAAAATTCAGAACATAATCAGAAAAAGAGAGAGAGAAATTTCGAAAAAAGAAAAACTATTTATGTAACAATGTTTGTCCATTACAAATACTTTCATACGAATGAATAGTAATAGTAAATGTATAACACAGATTAGGGTCAGTCACAAGTTAATTTCATGATTGTTTTTTTGTCCTTATTATTGGATACTAAAGATAAAATGACATATGTTGGCTTTTCAGACTCTTTTTCACAAATACATGAATTGAAATGGCACTCTAAAACAAAACCCCTCCACCACGTGAAAATGTATTGTCTACAGAAGAGCTTATCAACTAGTATCATCTCAAGCTTATTGTCCAATGTTAAAGTAACATAAAATACCAGAATTCTGAAATAATTATAATTTTTTTTAATACGCTTTACCAACTGAGTGAAAATCAATCATTATGATTAAGTTAAAAATAATAAATAATTTAATAACTGACAATGGAAATACAACTTCGACCAGTTTCTTATACAACGCATCATTTAACCAATTCACAATTTTATGTAAAATGTAACATAAAATGTAAATATATTTTTACTTAGACAGATTTCAGTTTTGTGCAAAAGTGCGGTATCTTACGATTTCGTAATCAATGCCAAATAGTGTATTTGGGAAAATGTGATTTGGCACGAAACTAGTCTTTTTTTTTTTTTTCAAATCTTTAATGATACTCGCATTCACTTTGCAATCACTGACGACGACTCCTATTCGAATCCTTGAGTCAGGATGTATATGTAGAGCTAAAATGAACATTTTTGGCTGTTGGCAGCCTTCCAAAAATCGACTACAAATTTTTGACAGTGACAGGAAAGTCCGTAATGAAAGAAATAAGATTATGTCGCTAAAATGATCAGCACCAACAGTACAAAATAGGCACCCGCACACTGACGAGCAGAGCTCGAACCAAGTTTTTTTCATTACACGGGCCGAGGACAAGGTGTACTTTCTTGTTAATAAAATCGGCTTGACCAGAGCCTATGACCTATTTCTGGGCACGGGAGAGGCCTAAAAATTGCAAAGTCAATTATCGACTGTGTCTGCTGACTGTGTCTGTCCAAAACAATTGCACTAAATTTCATATATATGTTTTTGGCTATGGCCAGCAGGTCCCAGTTGGATTTGCGTCTATTCGCCAGAAGGGAGCGCTGTGATAGCAATTTTCTCGAATTTTCGTAGTTGTGTTGTACATCGGCTGCTCGTGCAGCGAAGGGTGCTTCGCATCCAGGTAACCCGGCGATTCGCAAGCAGCTGATGAACAACAAAATGTCGAAAAATATGAATTTTATTGGCGCTGGGATAGTGAATGTTGAAGTAATAATATATTTGAGATAGAAGAAAGTTTTGTGATTAGCACATCCGACTAGTTTTTAATAGAGTTGAAACAATATAATTTTCCCTCATATCTTTAGTTCATTCTAAACTACATTTTTTTTTTTTTTTTTTTTTTTTTTTTTTTTATGAATCTTCATTTAACTGTAATTATCTAAGTGATCGTTAAATGTTATCAGGCATTCAGAAAGTTGCGGACATATAATCTGAAAAAAAGAGATCCAATTTGAATTTTTTCAGAGTCTATTTAGGACATATAGACAGATAATTTAAAAAATATATTTTTTTTTACTTAAAATTTCTGAATCTGTGAGTTATGTGGTTGTGGAATTAACATTCACTTATACTCTATGTAATTTCATTTGGCCTGTCAAGGACATCTGTCCTCCGCACTTCATCCGCTCGCTGTCGTGGGAAAAAGTAGAGCGCTCAGTCGGCCAAATGCGGTTTTACCCTAGTTACTGACCCTAAGATAACTTGACCTTGAGAAGTGAATTGAAATTACATAGAGTATAAAAGTGTTGTTTTTCCAGAAAATAAACCCACCTGTTGATCCTAGCGCTCTCGTGGTTTCCGAGTGCAGGGTAGATGGGAACTCCCGGCAGGTGTTTTTCCATGATTCGGGAAACGTAGTGCAGAAGACGAACCTGCTCTCCTTTCGTCGTGTTCCACACGTCGTGAGGGGGGATGTCGCCCGTCCATAGCACGTAGTCGATCTGCAGAAGATGAGAGGTTATCAGTTTCGGGTTGAGGGTGTTGTTCAATAAGATCACAATTTCTCCTCGCTCATGTTAAATCTATGGGAGTGGATTGCATTCTTATTTTTCAAATATCTCCTTAGGAAATTTATATTTTTAACTTCTTTTTTTCTGTGTACTCTTCTTAAAGGATGTCTCTTTATTTTTTAGTTGTCAAAATATTTCTAAAATAGATGCTTAATTTAAAATTTTATGCGTCGTTACAAATGGATGAGTTGGAAGAAATATGTTAATGCTTCAAATAGAATTAAGCATCTATTTTAGAAATATTTTGACAGCTAAAACAAGTTGGAAATTGTATTTTAAACGTGACATAGGAGGTGCGTTCGTTTCATAACTAGTTTCACAATGTAAAAAAAATCATCCTCATTATATCAGTGAAATGAATTATATCGTCTGCTAGGAGCGAAATGAGCATGCCCCCCCCCCCCCCACACACACACACACACACCCTTTTTTTTTTCTTATTACGTATGCCACGTTTACAAATGCGGATTTTTTTTCTACACCAGACAACACTGTAAAATTCCCCCTGGAGATCTTGATTTGCGAATGATTACGTCCATGGTTTAATATTTTTATGACTCATAATGAACGGATCTTCTGTGTTTATGGACTCTAATGGATTGAGATATTCGGCTGTTCACCTCATTTCCACTGAAGTTATCTCAGAATCTATGTATACATTTTTTAATGTCTCTCACCTCTCAAACAAACAATTTTGTTCAACGATCTTTCTAAAAATGTAACTTTTACGCCCTTTTATTCGAAAAAATATTTTTGAATAAAAATGGCCACTTGGCATATGAAAAGAAAAGTGGTTAGCCCGTATTTGTTTTCCTCAGTCCCATGACTTGCGCTTTTATTATACAGATCTGGTACGATAGGATTTAATAGAATGAAGAAAACTTTTATTACTATCTCTTTTAAGTTTTGATTCGATTAATCGTAAAATTTGAAAGGACTGGACAAAATTCTGCGACGATTATTCTATATATTAAATTTCAAACCATTCGGTTTGGGTAGTTTTAGCGCTGTTGTATGCTAACGGACGGACAGACGGACGGACCAGACGACGGTTATAGGTGCTACGTATTTATATAATGATGAACGCACCTAAAAAGAGGCATCCCTTAAGAAGAGTGCACTTAAAAAAATAAGTTAAAATTATTAATTTCCTTATGAGATATTTAAAAAAAAGAATGTATTCCACGCCTCATAGATTTAACATGAGCGAGGAGAATTTGAGACTTGACGGAACACCACCCTTAATATTTTAGCATGCAATCATAAAATTGTAATCTACTTGGCACACATTTATTTTTAGGGTGGATCTTACTATACAATACTGTTTTGGGTTGTCCGGTAAATTCGTGCCGTTTGGAAAAATTAATTCTTACCGGAAAATTCTGCCCGTGAATTATTAGACATTAACTATCGGAATGTCTAATAATTAAATGATAGAGTTTTCCGGTACGAATTAATTTTCCCAAACGGAAAGGACTTTCCAACAACCCAATACTTTGTTTTATTTACACATTTATCGTTTTTTACTAATTTAATAACATTCAGCCTATATTCAATCTATTTTTAGCAATCTTTTTTCTATATACACTACAATTTTATTTATTTTTTCTCTTCACAATTATCAGATAAATTGTTTTTAATTTTTTCTAGATATGCCAATAATTGTTGTGACGGTGGCCGCTTTCAAATGCACACTCATTAACCGGTGAATAAATACGAGAGAAGTAACGTTTCAGCGAGACTTAGAAATGCCAAATCACCTGATGAAAGGAGGCAAGACTTTTTATTTATTTATTTATTTGTGTGTGTTTTGAAGATCAATTTTTGAAAAAAAAAAAAGAGGTACTTCTTCATTATGCCGTCGACCACTTTCCATTAAAACGAACTATCGCCAAACTATAGGATTTAACGCCAAAAATGCAGGATCGTGACGTCACATTCACTTGACGTCAAATGTGTTATGTTATACGTGCTTGTTTTGTCATCAACTGATTTTTAATTCGACGTTTATTTGTATTTTTAATGATGTTTTACTGATTAGTTATTTCATTCATTAAAATAAAAATTACATCATTAAACGGCGCATCATGATATTAAAAGAGAAAAGCATTGAAAAAGTGTTGCGATGCATAGTTACGTACAATAGATTCATTTCAACTGACGTCACAAACATTTATCCAACGGTTGAGAGGGATAATTAAAAAATAATAATTTAAATTAAAAAAAATATATCCAAGATTATTAATTTTTCTGTTATTATTAATATATTGTAAATTTTATTGTTTAAACTTACTGGTAAATGATACTTTAGTAAATGGGGCTTTTCTTAGTTTTTTGGTGTTTTTATTATTATTATTTTTATTTTTTTGAGATGCCAATGGCAACATTCTTCAATTTGTTTATTCGGCGCTACAGTTTAGCGAATAGTTTGGCGATAGTTTTTTTTAATGGAAAGTAGTCGACGTGATAATGGAGAAGTACAAGAAAAATAAAAATAAAAGTAATAGCAAATTCGGTTTGTGAGTGTTATTTTTACTATAGTGATAGCTGATAGTTTGGATTTCTTTTCAGGAGGAATTAGAGCCAGTGCAATACCATTAGTGTTTCTTTTTAGTGAAAATAGATGGCGCCACTATGTAATTTTTGAACTCCAATTTTCAAATTCAAATAGAATTTTTAACACTTTCCAACCTAGTTGAAAAGTGTTTATGACTTCGGTTTGTCTGGCCGTCTGCCGTCTGG
The DNA here is from genome assembly GCA_963931845.1 of Maratus michaelseni. Lineage (NCBI taxonomy): Eukaryota > Metazoa > Arthropoda > Arachnida > Araneae > Salticidae > Maratus > Maratus michaelseni. The sequence goes on from OZ007587.1 coordinate 470,973,236, forward strand.
CCGTCTGGCCGTCTGCCGTCTGGCCGTCTGGCCGTCTGCCGTCTGCCGTCTGCCGTCTGTCCGTGCTCTAACTCCCGTAAATATGCTCGGATTGCCCTGCAAATTTTATATGTTATAATCGTTATCTATAGCATGTTCCCTATTTCAACGGAAGTGTGTAGCACTTATAGTTTTTTTACAGGGACACTCAAAAGAATTCCGTTACATTGCGGTCTATGGGGAAAAATCATTTGCGGTTTATTTAAATAATGTTTCAATACTTTAAACGCATTGAAATTTATATATATCACTAAGGTGCATTAGAAGAAGCTTAATATGGAATAGGGTGTGCATAGCACTTATACTTACTTTACAGGGACAGTCAAAAGAATTCCGTTACATTACGTCTATGGAGAAAAATCGTCTGCGGTTTATTTAAATAATGTTTCACTATTTTAAACGCATTGAAATTTATATAAGGTTCATTACAAGAGACTTACTACAGAATATTGTGTGTATAGCAGTCATCGTTCATTTACAGGGACACACAAAAGAATTCTCTACTGTATGTTAACAATAATTCCTGGAAGTGCGTTTTAAGTTACTGAATGCGATTTTAATTTTAAATCGCTTTTTGTATATTACGTGGTGTGTATAAATTCTGTAGATCCTATACAGGGAAGTACAAAAGTTCGGGAACACATTTCCGTATTATTTAACTCCAGACGGAGAATTTTAAATTGTGCTACGTGTTTCCTAACTGAACTAAAATTTAGCATCCTATGTAGTATATATACAAATAAATAGATCCTATACAGGGCTGAATAAAGTATTCGGATTACTTAGATGTTATCTTTTAGCTTATAAAAGAGTATGATTCGTAAAATTATTTTGGAAGCGTTGGAAAGTGTTACATAATCTATGCTTGACGCATGATTTTTCGTTCTTGTTGTATTCTTGTATTTATTTAGGATTATTATACCTCTTGAATAAATTTTAAAGCCAGGATTTTCGTCCTTATTTTCCTTAGTCGGAAGAAAAAAAAAAAGTAGTTTTCACAAGTCTAAATAAGTTATTCAAAAATATTAAAGCTATAATAATATTATATTCCTTTCGATCTTATTCGATCCTTAATTAAAATCTTTAAAGGTGAGGAGATCATATGTTTCTAAACTCTCGTTTGTCCAAACATATTTATTTTAATCAGCTAATAAAATTTATAATCCATTCCCAACATGGATTATAAGAACATTTATAATCCATTCAGTACATAATGCAAAGTAAGTTAAGTGTCTTTAATTTTTAATTTTACAGATTGTAAATGATGCAGACAAAAACCTTAAATTCTGATGGGCTTTTAGCATTTATTGGGTGAAAAAATGATAAAAAAAGAAGATTTTTTTAATAACATTATATACTCTTTTTAAAAAATAATTCAACGTTTTAATATGGAATTTAACCCTTAATTTTGTCTCCTTCTCTGTAAATCAGTGCAGTTACAGTAAATATGCTTCGAAAGAATTTTCTACTGACACTGCCGGGATTCTTAAGAATTTCTGGTAATTTAATCCAAGTGATAAATCGCTAAATATTGCCATACAGATTATATTCCCATCGCCATCATTCGTATCGAATTATTCATTTATTTTAAAATATAAAGCTTTCACTCATTTCACTTAAAATACAAATAAACATAATAATAGTAAAGAAAGAAAACAACAATAATAATGATAATGATAATAATACCATAAACCGAAACATTTTATTTCAACATCAAAGCATTGTTTCTAACTTGCACACCCGAAAAATAAAAGCTACTATTTGCGAGATTCGCGCTTGCTAATAAAAGTAACATTTTTCTTTTTTATAAAAATCCACTACCTAAAACAAAGATTACATTTTTAAAGAATGTTTCGATATTTCTAACATTGAAAAAGATTTATAATATTTGTAGTTCTATTAAAAGACAGTAGATGTCAGCACTAAAGTTCATTGCCAGAGGAGAAAAACGAAAAGCTCCAGGGTTTTAATCAAATCATGAAATATAGTAAATAGAAGGAAAAAAAAAATGTGGGACACGGAAAAATTTCTAAGCATCATACGCTTTAAAGATAAATACGCGATTAACAGTGAAAAAACATATTTTTATTCGTGTATTTATTATAATAAAATTATTTTAAATTCATGTATATGGTAACACATTATGAGAGGCAATTTCTTCGATACCCTGAATGCCTGAATCTTTGATTGTTATAATCAAGACGCTCTTATCGTAATAATTTCTTCATTGTGATAAGGAGGTCTTGGATAGGACTAGAAACTAGATATTTTTTGCCAGTTCTTAATTGCACATCAAATTGACAAATATTATAATCAATGAAATGCATCGTAATTTATAATAACGCGCATTATAGGAAATTTCGAAATCGAAGTATGTTTTCAAAATAACATTAATAATAATACAATAAAAAAAAATACAATAATAAAATGAACACATTCAGCAGACATAAAATTTTAATGTATCGAAAAAAATGTAATAATAAATAAATATTGGTGTATAGGAAAAGAAATGCATAGAAAACTGCAAAATAAAAAAGCAGAATCCGAAAATCAGTGGCAGCATCTTTAAATTTCGAAAATAGATTGATTTTTAAGGTTTCTAAAAATAATAATGAACGCTTTTCGGAATCGTGGGTAAATCGGATTTCGTTCGATTTTATATTATATTTTCCTAGATTGAGAAACACCTGTGTAGAATACCCATAAGGTATCTATATATGTATTCATATGTGTGTATTCTATAAATTATATATGTACATTCATGTACATGAATGTATTATTTATTTCAAATGTATTATTCTTTTCATACTCGTGCTATAATTTTTCGATGGACAATTTCTAAACATTTTGCGCCCGAAAAAAACAGTAGATAGTTTCGTGTTATAGCGGCCCCCAAAGATGAATCGCCAAGTGACCCAGATTTACTGCCAAATTATAAAGCATGTATGACGTTATAATAATATATGATGTACGTAACATTTCGTGACGCATATTTCGTAGTTATAGTCATATATGACAGGTGTATAAGACGTATATATGGCATATGGTAAATAATATGTATTTACTGTTTAACCACGTTTCTAAGAACCCCGGTTGGCAGAGTGTCAAGCCGATTCCATTCACACTGTAGGGAGAATAGCCCCGGCAAAAGAAGCTGAAATCACCACTCTTTATCTTAGGCAGCGTACTTACGGCTTACGGACTTCCCCATTTTCGGCATGGACTAGCCATTTCGCCCATGCGCAGTTTCTATCAAGCGTGGTGCATCAGTAATGACGTAAATCGCACATATATGATCATTAGAAGCACCCCCTTTTGAAATTTTAACATCAAAATTTTGAGTAAACAACACTTTTAATAATATTAAACTATTCATAAAAAATATTTTATTATACGTAACAAATTAATTTTGTAAATGAAATTACAAATAGGGAACAGGTGCGAATATTTAAACTTCCAAATATATTTTATGCTTTACAAATTGCAGGATTTCCAAGCGCTAAGAACAACAAATATTGGACGTAAATTTATACTTAGCTGCAACACAATTTTGCTTCTATTTTATAAACAGAAATTTGATATCACCTCAATGCTAATTACTTTCCCCTTTATTTAAATAACCTATTCTCCCTATTTTATATAATTTCTCCACTCTTTATGAATATAAACAATCCGTTATTTTTAGCACGTTTGAAATTAAAATGTAAAACGTAAGAGAAATGCAAATAAGTTGCATTTTGTTAAATATCCGTGGAGATATGTTTGTGTTAATTGAAGAGGTTGATGCATTGCATTTTGAAGCTTTCATTTACAGCAGGACTATCATACATGAAAATAAGAAACACAGTGAGTTTAAAGAGAAAATCACTCCTATTTAGACAGGATTAGAAAAGAACCAATAAGGTTGTTTAATAAAAAAGCCACTAGAAATTGTTGATAAGAGAACCAATCAAGATTTAATAAAATAATGATGTGCAATTACACATTTCTAACACATTGAATCCCTGTTTTTATACCATTTATTATACCAACAGAAAAACAATAGAGTATAAATGTGTCGGTCATAGTCTGAGGGAAAATTTAGTAGCTATAATTAAGAAGAAAAAATACATTTTTTTTACCTGAATGAATTTTTTCCCTCTAAACATTAGTTTAGAAAAGTAAATTTGGGGGGCCCTTTGTATTTCAGTGGGTAAGCTTGGGCTTCATGGGCCTATTCGGTAAACAGGCCCTGATTAGAAGTACCTATATGCTAATACGGAAGTATCCTACTTTTTAAGTCTGTTCTCCAATCCAAAACAGCTACTTTCTGACACATTTCTGAATTCATTTTTGTTCCGAAACGCATGGAATTGGCAAGGTGTTCTTATTCAGAAACTATGTCATGGAAAGACGTTTTCCATTTTTTTTTTTATAAAAGCAGAAGACCTTTCAAAAAATACTGTCAAAGTCGGCGTTTTGAACCGAATTTCCGACGCGGCATCGTGAGAAAGGGGGAAAACTTATCGTCACGTCACAAGAGTCGATTATAACTCGATAAGTAATTTAATTATCAAAAGAGGGAAAAGCCTGCTTCGATTCCAAATCGTTGAGCCTGTCAATTTTATGCCTTTACGTTTAAAAATGAGCCAGAAAGTTTCGCGGTTGTTGAGCAGGGAATTTGAGAACTGCCTTAAATGATTTGGTAGAATAATAACTTAGGGTTTTTTTTTTAATAGTTCTTTTAAAAATCCTTTTATTTTATACCTTGTGTTTCTTCCGGATATGCCTGAGCATGTGTTCGAGTGTCCTGAGGGGGGTGTCGCAGTTCCGATAGTCTCCCCACTTGCCGGCCGCCTGGGTAGCGGTCGGCGCCGGCCCGTCGGTCATCCGGCAGCACATCAGCTCCTTGCAGTCGGCGTTCGAACCCTCCTGGTAATAAGGGTCCAAGTGCGTGTCCGAGAGGTGCAGGACACGCAACATCGGAGTTTCTTTTGGCTGAAAAAAATCCAAATCAGTCAATTAGTTCTCGAGATATTAAATTTTGATATCTTTAACACGCAATTTAAAATTATTAATACTTTTCATAAAAACTCCTCGAACTTCTCTCGGCTGTGAAACAGAATTTTTACTTCTCATGAGTCACGTGGGCTAACGCGAAAGTAGAAAATAAAATTATCAACCCTTCCCAACCTAGCGATCAACCACGTGATACATCACGTCACTCATCAACACTGTTGCTTGCAAGAAAAGGAAATTGAAAATGAAAAACGACCTTCAAAAAAAAAAAATATTTTTTAAGTATTAGATATTAATATTTTTTAGGTGAAAGATACCGTTAGAATCACATAGGTACACTGTCTATTCGCAGGTGTCCTTATTTTGTTATGTCCGATGTGGCCCGGGCGATGGAAATTTTAAGAAGTAGAAAAAAAAAACAGATCATTTTCTTTCCTTTCTACTTAAAGTCCCACATTTATCCCGGACATGCGTGGAAGCGATCGTAATACTTGCAAGTTAAAGACAATCGAGAATAGTTCATTTCCATTGGATGAGGGGTTTTAATTAATATCTCGGCTAATTATAAAAAGAAATTTCAAAATTTGAGCCTCAGGAGCATTCGGACCTGTTTTCGTCTATTCGGAACCAAATTTGCAGACCTCTATGTGCGATAGATTTTCCTAGACATCGCAGACAGACAAACGCTTATGTCCGCCTTCACACTTGTCATTATTATTTTAGATAGATAGTAGTATCGAAATCACTCACCTTAACGGTCCGGGGTACTTCTAAGGGCGGCTTGGGAAAAGGCGTCATGGCCACAGTCCAGTTGTGCAGCGGAGAGCTGATCTTGGCGCACTCGTTGCCCATCAAGACGCCGCACACCTCCTGCGGACCCAGGGGTGTCCGGCGGAAGATGTACATCATTTCGTCCTGTCGAATGAAATACACAAAAATGAACATGGGAGAAAAAATGTATTGTTTGATCTCAAGCATCACTCATGTTTCGCCAAAAAAACTGAATAAAAAGTTGAAATTTCAGTGCAAATTCCCCTTGTTTAATAATTAAAATTCATAAAGATACAACTAAATGTAAATATATTGCTTGAACGGGCGTAAAAACACACATAAAACGTTTAAAAGCACATTAAAGTCCTTTTAAATCATCACCAGGAAGCTATCATAAGAGAGTCTCTGGAAATAATATCTAAAAAAGAAATAGTCCGTAACGATGTATTATCATATGATATCCATGCAGTCTGGAATGAATTAATACATAATTGATTAACCTGTACTTATTTTTGAAATATTGAATGACCTTTCAAATCCCACCTTATCCCACCTTAACCATTTTACTTCAAGGGTGTGGAATCACACCCTTGAAGTAAAACGGTTTGTTCCGGGCAAGCTAGAAAACGCGAAGAGACAACAACTCAACTTAACTACTAGTTTTTCACTGATGATGACCGAATAAGTTCGGTTGAAAACGTTTTGAATTTTTAAAAAGGACTTTAATGTGCTTTTAAATGTTTTATGTATGTTTTTACGCACCTTCAAGCAGTATATTTACATTTAGTTGTATCTTTATGAATTTTAAAGAAACTGAATTCGGTACTTTTCGTTTAGCGAGTCCCCCACTTAGTGCCAAACGCGCTTGGAGCCAAAAGTCGCCAAGCGTATAGTTGGAAGTTGGAAACTAACCAGAGGGAGAAGTGGTAATACTATATTATGTATGGATAGTTTAATGAGAATAAAAACTGTTCCATTAAATGAGAAAGTTTCAATAAAAAAAGTTTTGCAAACAGAAAAAATAATTCGGAAATACATTAGACACATGGAATACAGTTGTCGATTTTCTCTATTCTTGCCATTTGAACAAAAATTGCGATTAGTAGAATTTTTATAGAACTCTACACTGTACAAAAAGACAAATATTTCTTTATCTAAAAATATATAATAGCCACGATCAAAATCTCTTCCGAGTTTCCCGTGATACCAAAAAAGGTTTTCTTTATCTTTAGGAATCTCAAAAAAACAATATATTTTCGAGACATAAAACAGCCTTTCTAAAAAAACAAAGTTTCTTTTGCTTCCACTGATTTTCGAAAACGTTTTCGAGAGTCGTGTTTAGAATGTATTAATCCGTTTTTAGCACTTTCCAACCTAGTTGAAAAGTGCTTATGACTTCGGTTTGTCTGGCCGTATGGCCGTCTGCCGTCTGCCGTCTGGCCGTGCTCTAAGTCCCGTAAATATGGGTAGTAGCAGTCGAGACGTAGGAGTAGGTTGTGTTTTAGGTTAGCTCCGTTAATATGACCGGCTAAACGCGACCAAGGACCGTGGGACGGGCGACCCAGGATGATTCAGACGTGGGAAGGTGTCAGCTCCAGATTAAGGTATGTCGCATGCTTTTAAGTTAATTATTCATCAAGTTATGCACGCTTAATTGATTATATTTCAATATTATTACCACGTGGCCTCTGCAGTATCACAGCTTTTCTTAATTTTGTTCGTTAAATACCTGTTTCAATGTATTTGCTCAAGCTATTATATATTTCTGTGATTACCCACTAATTCAAATGTATTTTGGTAAATATGAAGTGTTAAAATCTTACTTAATTACTGCATTTTAATAAATTATCTGCAGTTATAAGTGTTTCTCAGATCAGTTTTCTCTAATTTTTAATATGTTGTGTCGGTTAAATTTCCAATTAGACCAAAGATTGGGGTAGCCTTTTTTTTTTTTTTTTTTTTGTTAAAGTTTGATACTAATGTGATGGCTGTTCACCAATTAGTTAAGTTGTAATAATGTTTTTAGAGCTGTAATTAACGATCCCATGCCCACGTGGTGAGGACTATCGTGACAGCTTTCAGCAGCAACGGGATATATATTAGGATAAGTATATCCTTTCACCACGTGTATTTCGGCAGCATAGCGTCCTAGGAGCACGTGACCCCGTTGCCTAATTAATAGTTTTGCTAATTAATGATTTGCTAGATTGTTTAGAGGGGTTTATTGGCCTGTGTTTGGTATCAAACTTCTTGGCTCACTCTGCAGTTCTCGATTCTCAACAATTTTCCAAGCTACATCTTAACTCAGTCATTGTTTATATACTAATTATTGCATTTATCCATCTATATAACTAATTGCAGCTGATATATTTTACTAAAACTCAATATATCTCCTAATCGGAGGGCTCTACGGCCTGCCAGTAAAATTTGATGAAATGTTCTGGGGTTTTTTGGTTGCGGGGATTCGATTGGCACCATCTGTTTTTGTCTAACTATAACTATTCTGTCTAATTATTATAATTGCTAATTAATGTAATTGTTAATTTAAATAGGGGGGCTTTTAGGCCAGTGTTCGGTGTCAAACTTCTCCTCTCACTTCCACAAAATCCCAAGCTATATCTTAACTCAGTCATTGTTTATATACTATTAATGCAATTATCCATCTATATAACTAATTACAGCTGATAAATTTTACTAAAACTCAATATATCTCCTATACGGAAGGGCTCCACGGCCTTCCAGTAAAATTTGATGAAATGCGGATTAGATGCGGGGATTCGATTGGCACCATCTATTTTGTCTAACTATGACTGTTCTGTCTAATTAATATCATTGCTAATTAACGAAATTGCTAAATTAATTAGGGTTTTTTTAGGCCAGTGTTCGGTGTCAAACTTCTTGGCTAACTCTGCATCTCTCGATTCCCCACAATTTTCCAAGCTATATCTTAACTCAGTCATTGTTTATATACTAATTAATGCAATTATCCATCTGTGTAAATAATAACAGCCGTTATATCTTGCTAAAACTCAATATATCTCCTAACGGAGGGCCCAACGGCATTCCAGTAAAATTTGATGAAATGCTCCAGTGGTTTTTAGATGCGGAGATTTCATTGGCGCCACCTATTTTTGTCTAACTATAACTATTCTGTCTAATTAATAACATTGCTAATTAATAAAATTGCTAAATTATTTAGTTTTTTTTTTTTTTTTTTTTTTTTTTTTTTTTTTTTTTTTTTTTTAGGCCAGTGTTCGGGGTCAAACTCTATGGCCCACACTGCAGTTCTAGATTAACCACAATTTTCCAAGCTGTATCTTAACTCAGTCATTGTTTATACACTAATTAATGCAATTATCCATCTATATAACTACTCACAGCTGTTATACTTAGCTACAACTCAATATATCTCCTAAACGGAGGGCCCTTCAGCCTTCCAGAAAAATTTGATTTAAAAAATCTCAAATTCCAACTGTACTACTAAATATATATTTAATAAATATTTTGATAATTATGCTAAATGTGTTTCTGTTAAATAAAAGTTAAGTCAATGTTTCACCCAATTGTACTGCAGAGGCCGGTGCCCCCACTATTTCTAACAGTGTAAGCGTTTACTTAATTATGTATCATATTTTTATTTGCTCATCTTAAATATATAGGGTTCAACTTGACACACTCTGACACGCCCACAAAGAACATCCGGGGTCCCCGGACCCAAAGTCTACTGCGACTGTTAGATTGAAACTTATCAATTTGTAAAGCAATTATCTCACACACCTATACGCGGAACTAAAGAATGTCCAAATTCAGTAGTTCCCCACCTGTGCTCCCTGTCAAGCCCAAGGTGACGAAACAGGGTTTACAAAATAACAAACAAGGGAATACAATCAGACCAATTCGGGCGGGCTCGGTAAGCTCGATGACGACCAGCGCATCAGAAAAAGAAGAAACACAGAAGAAAAAACAACAGAAGAAGACAGCAACAAGGGAAGAAGTAGAAGAGAAAATAGACGCACATCTCACAATCACATTGAATAGCAGCGACAGCGACCCAGACGAAGCGGAGGATGGCGAAATAACAGAAGAAAACAAAGCAGGAAAAGCAACGGAATACGAGAAAAGGCTCAAGCAAGAAATCATAGAATATTGTGCAGAAACAGACACAGGTATAAGAAGAAGCGTGGAGGTGGAAAAAGTAATGAAAGCCCTCAATTACTTACAGGTACTACAACACAGATGCACTAGGATACCAGTCGGGACAGGCAACGAAATAGACAAGATAGTAGAAATCATCACGAAGAACATAATGGACTTAGAGGTGAAAATGCAAGCAGCAAGTGCAAAAGTCGAAATCCTAGAACAACATTGGAGACCAACGGAAAACAAAGACACAGAAAAAAGCACAGGTAACGTACACAGGGAGGAGGTGGTCGCCGAGACTCAAACCAAGCCTCCAAGAGGATATGCGGAAGCAGTCAAAGTGGCCACATCCACCCTCATCATCCAAGGGACAACAGAAAGAGACGCGGAAGACCTAGAAAAACAGATAGCAAGAACAACGACGGGACACCATGGAGGAGTTAAGAAGATAAGACGAATAAGGAATGGGGTGAAGCTAATCTGCGAGGACGAGAAAGAAGCCATAAAGATCAAACACAGCATCACGAACAGCGAAGAAGCCAAAGAGACAATAAAGGTAAGATCAGGAAATATCAGAAAGAAGAAAATAATGATATTCCGTGTCCCAGACTTCGTGGAAGAAGACCAAATAACTGAGAAGATAAAGAAGACATTGGGACTGGGGCCGCATACGAGGGAGGGCGTCATCAGTTTGCACAGGCAGGTGGCCGCCCGGGAGGGAAGCAAGCATCAACCTGTCCTACTCCCTGAGCCTCTGGCAGATCACTTGCTAAGGGCGAGGACGATCTGCCTGGGGCTGAGGGATTGCCCAATAAAGCCCTTCATCAGCGTGACGCGCTGTCACAAATGTCTTGAATATGATCATGTGGCAGCGCATTACAGGGGGACACAGCGATGCTCTAACTGCGCGGGTGAACACCTGTACACTGACTGTAATCGGCAAACCCCCCCGCTGTTATGCGTGCACAAAGTACAACGAAGTAAATAGACTATGGCTAAGAACACAGAAGAAGACGGATCATCAAGCCAACTCGGGTGCATGCTGGGTGCGTCGTCAGCTACTAACGGTCCGCCAACTACAGTCGGACAGGGGCACAGCACTAGCCTCAGCAGAAGAAGTCATTGAGGGGAGGGTGTCACTAAATTTCACAGGCGGCAAACCACAGTTGGCCAAAATGACCAGGCATGACATTGAAGCTAGAATACAACATGACGCTCAGCGCCGCAATTATGGTAATAGACACAAATAATATTAGAACCTCACGCTCAAGTTTCGCAGCGCAAAACCAACAAATACCACACGACCAAAACCAAACAAATATGCAACAAACACACGACACCCTAAACGTGATACAAATTAACCTACACGGTAGCAATAAAGCAACAGACACACTCGCAGGCTATGTCGCAGCCAAAGGAATACAAGTAGCACTCTTACAGGATTTCCACCAAAATAAAAAAACGGGTAACATAACAGGGTTCAAACCAGAAAATTGGAATGTCACAAAAACACCACAAAACAGATCTGCGATTATAACCCGATTAGGCACCAAACCAATAACAATACTAACAAGAGAGTTCACAACAGCTATAAAACTAGAAAACAAAGACAAAACTTTCACAATAATAAATACATACGCCCTCCCTCTGGCGGACTTCTCAGAAGTACTAGACGAGATAGGTGAGGCCCTGAGTAAAGCGGTCGGAGAAGTACTGCTAGTGGGGGACTTTAATGCACACTCAACAGCATGGGGCTACGATGACATAGACCACAGAGGGCGCGAGCTAACAGATTTCCTCCTGCTACACGCGTTGTTTGTCCACAACCCTCCGGACGCACCACCCTCATTCAAAACTGTACGAGGGAAAAACAAGGATGGTACAATAAAGGAAATACAGGGATGGCCGGACTTGACAATAACAACGGCAACACTAGGTAACGACATAAGTGATTGGCATGTCAGTGACGATGTCTCACTCAGTGACAAACAGATACATAAAATTTAAAATTAAAAACTACGAGAACATAGACTACCAAAGACATGGTCTACAAACAAAGATAGGCAAACATGCAAAATTTGATAAAAACATTAGGAAAATCAGAAACAAATACATTAAAGAACTCCAAAAAGCAAGCACAACAGACCAGCTGGACAACATAACACTCAGATTGCAAAATGAAATCACATCGATAGCGTTTGCAAGCTATAAGAAAAAATCTACACCTGCGGTCACTGCCCCACCATGGTGGACGGATGAAATTAAAACAGCGAGGAACAAGGTTAGGGCACTCAGGAGGAAATTTCAAAAACAACAGAACGAAGAATTAAAAGTAAAACAACACATAATCTTCAAAAAAGAACAAGCCAAATTAAAAAAACTAATAAACAGAACAAAATCCAAAACATGGAAAGATTACTGCAACAAGGTCACAGACACATATGGCTCCCAATATAAAAACGCTAGCAACAAAAGAACAGGTCGGGTAAAACTAGTCAACATTCTACCCCCAAATACAAAAGTAACCATTAAAGACACACTAACACATTTCCTGGACAACTTATACATAACAGACCAAAATATACCCCACACACTAACAAAGGCAAATAAAGAAAACAATGAACCAGCACCACCGGTAGTAACAAAGGCGGAATTAAACAGAATAATCAGAAACATTAAACAAAATAAAGCACCCGGATTCGACTTCATAGATTACAACCTAATTAAAAGAATTAATAATGCAACACCGCAACTACTACTGACACTCTTCAATACATGCCTAAGGTTAGAATACTTCCCAAAATCGTTTAAAGTAGGCATAGTGGTACTGTTCCAAAAACCAGGTAAAGACCCAACAAATCCAAAAAATTACAGGCCAATTTGCCTCTTACCAGCGCTTGGCAAAATGTTAGAACGCATAATACACGGTCGGATAAACTTCCACCTAAACAATAATAACTATTGGAGCAACAAACAGTATGGTTTCAAACAGGGGATCTCAACAGAACACGCATTAGATAACTTAATCAACACAATAAAAGAAGATAAAACAAACAAATACCAAACACTCCTAATAGCCATGGATATCAAAGGGGCCTTCGACAACATACGCTGGCCAATATTAATTAATAATATTAAGCAATCTCCCTGTCCAGGGTACCTGGTAAACTGGATAGTGAGCTTCCTCCAACACAGGTACGTTTCACTAGAGGAAAACGGCATTAAAGTCACAAAGCAGACATTTGGCGGATGCCCCCAAGGAAGTTGTCTCGGCCCGCTCCTCTGGCTATTAATCGCAGACACAGCACTTAAAAGAAATTGGGGAAAACATGTTAGATTACAAGCCTTCGCAGACGATTTTATTATAATTCTAAGAGGCAGAACAAAGGATAAACTTAAGAGATTAGCAAACAAAATACTAAAGGAATTTAATGACTGGATAGAGGGGAATAACCTAACGCTGAACAGGGAAAAAACAGAACTATTATATCTTAACAGAGGACACACGGGAAACCTTCCAACAGAAAACACCAATGACATAGAGGGAATAGAACTCAACGGCCAGAGACTAAAAGTAAAAGAACAGATAAGATATTTGGGAGTCACACTGCACAAAAATCTAAACTGGATACCACACTGTCAAACACAAACAAATAAGGTACGAGCAAACTTCACAAACTTAGCACATATGGTAGCAAAGGGTTGGGGACTAAAAGCAAATATACTAAAAATCTGGTACACAACAGTAGTGGAAAATACGCTAACCTACGCAGCACCGGTTTGGGGACACTGCCTCAGCAAAGGGTGCATACAGATATTGTCAAGCTGCCAGCGACATTTTGCACTGGCCATAGTCAGGGCCTATAGAACGGCCCCAACCTCGGCACTTCTGGTACTCTCAGGCCTGATTCCAATCCATCTTAAAGTCTACTACGAAGCAGCGTACGGCACAGTCTCAAGATTAAGGAAAAATGCAACAATACACAATGAAACTTTACACCACATCGAATACGACAAAAAAATAAACATATGGGAGAATCATCCAGCAGACACGATAGAACCTAGGATAGGGTACAAGACACAAGACACAACGATATACACGGACGGCTCTAAATTGGAATCAGGTGCTACAGGTTCGGCCTTTGTAGAATATAAAAATAATCAAAAGATAAAAACATGGTCAGTGCCGTTAAGGAACAGCAACAGCGTCTTCCAGGCCGAACTACTGGCAATACAAGAAGCAGCAAAATGGGGCAACACCACGGGTGAGTCATATAGCATCTGCTCGGACTGCAAATCGGCCATCGAATCACTTAGTAAACCATTCAACGTAAACAAAACAGTAGACACAATCCAAAAACTAATAAAAGAAGCTAACAACAAATTTAAAATCAGCTGGGTTAAGGCGCATGTAGGCATCCAAGGAAACGAAGAGGCAGACATGTTAGCCAAAACCGCAGCTCTAAATGTAAACAACAAAAGCAAATACAACCTGACTAAACCAATCTCAAAACTTAAAAGAACACTAAAAGATATAACACTAAAACAATGGCAGTTCGAGTGGGACTATGGGGACACAGGTAGGGAAACACACAGGTACTTCCCAAAAGTAGATAAAAATAGACTAATAAGCGATTACCTGCTAGCACAGCTATACACAGCTCACGGAGCTTTTCCAGCATACCTACACAGGTTTAAGAAAGCGGACACACCGGACTGCGAATGCGGAACGGTGGGTTCACCAAAACATTACCTAATTCAATGTCCACTCACCCAAGCACACCACCTGGCACAAATAACAACAGACAACGAGAAATTATGGTATGAACAATTAGCGAAAAACAAACACGTACAAAACAAGGCAAAGACAGTAATCAGGTGGCTCCAAGAAAACTGCGACAGCATCACGACACTAATACAAAACAACACACAATAATATTTAGCACCCCAGCAGCAGTCGAAGGTGGAAGGTAACACAACGATAAAATGAATATGTATATGTGTTTATGTGTTATATGTTAAAAAAAAAAAGGCCTAGGAGCAATCCAAAGCCACCAAAAAAATTATAAAATTGTCCATGGGTATTGTCCAATGGCAGTGTGCGGTAGTCGCACAACATCAGCTGCTTCCAAGGCCCGAAAAAGGAGCCCCGTAATCACAGAATTACCAGCACGACGTTCGTCACCAACGGATCAGCAAGTTGTGCATTATGACACAGTAAGAAGCTTATAATAGCCCCCGGCACTGTCTGTCCGTCCTAGTGTAAAAGAAAAAAAAAGTGTTTATTTATGTGCTTATGTGTTATATGTTAAAAAAAAAGGCCCAGGAGCAATCCAAAGCCACCAAAAAAAATATAAAATGTCTATGTGTTTTGTCCTAGTAGCAGTGTGCGGTAGTCGCACAATATCAGCTGGCACCACGGCCCGAAACAAGAGCCCCGTAATCACAGTATTACCAGCACGACGCATGTCATCAACGGTCCAGCAAGTTGTGCACCATGACACAGTAAGAAGCTTATAATAGCCCCCGGCACTGTTTGTCCGTCCTTGTGTTAAAAAATATTATAAAAAGAAGGGGAAAAAGACAGATGAGAAAGAAGAAGAAGAACTGGAAGGAAAGAGGTGATAAGTATAAAGGATAAGTATGGAAAGTAGACCGTGTACGTTAATGGGAGCTGGTGCACGTTAAATCTGTTCGTGGCTCTAATGTCCTCCAAGTTCTATATAAGCGCTACCTCTGGGGGTGCCAATCCAGATGCAGGTCTCTCATCTGGAATTGGTTCAAAATTAGGAGACTAGTTTCACAGTTATATGGATCATGTCAGCTATATAGAAATAAAAAGCTGCAAAACCGGGCTCTTGGGCCAAACCAACAACAACAACAACAACCCATTATGGTTTAGTCAGTTAACGGCAATAGTACATATTTTAAATTACAAATTGTTAATTATTTAACAACCTTTCATGGGCCCAATGGACGGGTAGCCAAGTCAATTAGCACAATAAAAGTAAATTAATTTCAACAATGTAGTTAAAGTGTAATTCAGAATAAGTTCAGTTTAAAATGTAACATTCTTCTCTTCCAGGTTCCCCTTGCAGTTCCTCGTGCTGCCGGTTGGGATGAGCCAATGGCCGGCCCCAACTGGTAGCACAAGGGTTTTTTTTTAGCAGAAGTTTTTTTATTTATTTTATTTTTGACTGTTCGCCTCTTTATTAGGTGCAATTGGACATTGTCCGCAAAAGCTACCGGACCCGCTCTAATGGGACAGCCCACGGAGCCAGTTTTTACCAGGTGGGGTACGGTAGAAAGGCGCAGTCCCGTCAGCCCCCGCAGCGTTTTCGTCTGCCTTGCAACTCGGCCCAAAAATTTTCCCCGATGGTACGACTTAGCTATTGGCTCATTATATTTTCATTTCAGTGGTTTCATTATCTAGTTAATTTCTTTATTTAGTTTCCCTCAAAATTCTCTCCCCTTTTTCAAGCTAAGTTCAGTACCAACGTTTCCGCACTAAATTGTCCAGCACCATTTCAACTGTCATGACGAGTACGTGGTGTGCGGCGTCAGATCTCAGAACATTTAAATTTAGGAGTGAACAACACAGAAAAATCCGGACTCAGTTGATTGGCCGAACTGGGTACTTGTCTTTGTGGACCGCCCCAATAGGGCGATCAGGCGAATTTCGCCCCAATGACCAGGCACTCAAACCCGTCAAACTGGGTCGAATCCCGGTAGGTAGGGGCCTGGTCAGTGGTCTCCAAGTCCCGTAAATATGCTCGAATTGCTCTGCAATTTTTATATGTTATTGCCGTTATCTATAGCATGTTCCCTATTTCAACGGAAGTGTGTAGCACTTATAGTTTTTTTACAGGGACACTCAAAAGAATTACATTACATTGCGGTCTATGGGGAAAAATCATTTGCGGTTTATTTAAATAATATTTCACTATTTTAAACGCATTGAAATTTATATATATCACTAAGGTGCATTAGAAGAAGCTTAATATGGAATAGGGTGTGCATAGCACTTATAGTTACTTTACAGGGACAGTCAAAAGAATTCCGTTACATTACGTCTATGGAGAAAAATCGTCTGCGGTTTATTTAAATGTTTCACTATTTTAAACGCATTGAAATTTATATATATTACTAAGGTGCATTACAAGAGGCTTACTACAGAATAGTGTGTGTATAGCAGTCATCGTTCATTTACAGGGACACACAAAAGAATTCTCTACTGTCTGTTAACACTAATACCTGGAAGTGCGTTTTAAGTTACTGAACGCGATTTTAATTTTAACTCGCTTTTTGTCTATTACGTGGTGTGTATAAATTCTGTAGATCCTATACAGGGCAGCACAAAAGTTCGCGAACACATTTCCGTTTATTGACAGAAACTCCAGAAGGATAATTTTAAACTGTGCTACGCGTTTCCTAACTAAACTAAAATTTAGCATCCTATATAGTATATATATAAATCTATAGATCATATACAGGGCTGAATAAAAGTATTCGGATATTTTTCCGAATATTGTATCTGTTGGAAATTCTTGAAATTATGTTTTTAAATATGTTATGCGTTTTCCAAATTGTTTACTTAGATGTTATCTTTAAGCTTATTAAACGGTATGTTTTGTAAAATTATTTCGGAAGCGTTGGAAAGTGCTACATAATCTATGCTTGACGCATGATTTTTCGTTCTTGTTTTTTTCAACGTGGATTATACGTTTTTAGAATGTTATCCATTCTCAAGTGAAACATTTTCGTGTTCAACAAACATAGTTTTACAGACAAACATGATAGATGAACAGCATTAACATTAACATTAAAATTGATATTATTTTGTTAATCTTGCATATATAAAATCACTTACGCAGCTGAACTACACAGCTAAAAATATTTCATTGAGAACGGATAGCACCCTAAAAGCCTATATCCCGGTTTGATAAAACAGTTTCATACACTCTAAAAACAACTCGTAAACGTTTCCGAAAATCAGTGGGCAGCAAAATAAACTTTGTTTTTCCATAAATACTTCTTTAAATCTCGAAAACAGGTTGGTTTTCTAAGGTTACTAAAGATAAAAGTATGTATGAATGACGCCAGAAGTAAATAAATCGAAGCGCAGACAGTAAAGAAAATGCGGAAACTTTCAATGCGTTCGCCTTTTATAGCTCCATTTTCGTAGCTCCATTTTTGAGCTCCAATTAGAGCTCTGCATGGGCCCGGGTCTGGCCCGAAGACCGACCCCGGCCCGGCCTAGTCTTCACTCTTTCCGGGCCCGTTCGGGACCGGGTTTTACTTTATTTTGCAAACTCGGGCCGGGACCGGCGAAGGCCTGACTTTATTCTGCAGGCTCGGGTCGGGCCGCGCCTGGTCTTTACTTCTTCCGGGCCGGACCGAGCTTGAGCCTTTCTTTATTCTGCATGTTCGGACCCAGCCCGGGAATAAGGAAGTCTAGGCCTCGTCTGGCTTGATTCCGATGAAATAAATCTGACTCGGGCCACGCTTGGGTTTTAGGCCTTATACATATCTCTAAATTCTTTCCCTGAGCCCATTTTAGTTACTTATTTTTGTAAAAATTATATTGATTTTGAACATTTGTTTTAAAAAAATCTTTAGACATTTACTTTGGTTTAATCTTTTATCTACTGACGGTACTTATAAGTGCCAGTAAAATAACTTGTTATAAAATTCATTTAATACATCGATTAGTAGTAATACAGTTTAGAATGAGTTGTAGATGCATTAACTTATCTTGTTCCAAAAGCGTTATTGGTTACACAAAACAAAAATATTTTTAAAAGGTTGATTTCTTTTGCCTTTGCATCTTTTCAACTTAGTTGGCGTTGGGAGGTGGGGGGGGGGGGGGGGGGGGGAGGACTTTCAATTCAGAAATCTACCCTATATATATAAAATCCTAATGAAACAAATTTGTGAAACGATTTTATGAAACGAATTTATGAAACGATTTTATGAAACGACTGATTAAACGACTGATTATGTTTCGGGGCTATTTTTAATAAAATATTAAACGCTTGATGGTGAAATTAATACCAATTGTCCATAAAACTCCGCGGATGTCAAAACTGGTAATAGAATTTTAAAATTGGATTTAGTTTTCGAGATATTAATTTTTTTCTAATTTTAATGACATTTCTGTAATGATGGCAACTAATTACTCTGTTTTTTTGGGACAAAAAAGGGAAACAAATGAAAAGGATCCCGATAGGGATTATTGATTTCTTTTTATTTGTCATTTTCAAATTGAAATTGAATTTATCTTTTATTTCAATCGATAATGAAGACAAGATTGTGATTAAATTATGTTTTTCAGGATAATTTGAAAAAAAAAAAATCACATTTCTATCGTTAGGATTCAATTGTCTGTCAGCATTTAATTTAATTTATAAACTGAAAATATTTTGAATAAATTCGTCCAAATGACGTCATTTAGGTAAACGCAAAAGAAAGGGAGGAAAAGGAATTAATAGTAATTATTATTTATTGATATCATTTTGTTATTTTTTTGTAAAATTTAACTAAACGAATTTATAAAATCATTAATTCGGATATTTGAAACTAATATATAAAATAATAATTTCCCAACTGAACGGAAGAATAAAATATCCTGCTTGGTTTTTTCCGCCAAGCTTTTTAAAAAAGCGTCAAGACCCCTATAATAGAAAAGCACCAAAAGTTCATTGGGTTTATTTTCATAACTTTTGGCAACAAATCTATGTATATTAACGAATCTATCCCTTTTTGAAGCTCGAATTACGCCAAACCTAAAAGCAAAGGATCCTATAATGGAAAAGTACCCGATTTTCTTATGGACAATATTCAAGTGACAGAACATGGTGTAAAATTACCGCGGATAGCAAATTTGTTTAAATATCTCATCAATTGATGCCGAATAAATGCAGGCATGCATGCACAAAATATTTAATTAATTTTGTATGATAAATAATTATTAGAAAATTCGTATATACATATTAATTAAAAAAAATAATATACATATTTAAAATAACATGAAAATATGCATGATGGTGCACTAAAATAGAGAGAAAATTAAAACCTGTTACTGAAAATGTCTATAACATAGTACTTTTCAATACCGTGGTTCTTAATGTTATTCACAAGCAGATGGAATTTTTCTAATCCTTAAACGCAAAGGAAGAATAGAATAGAGATTGTTGTTATAAAAGTCCGAGAGGTAGTCACGATTTAAACCTAACCATTTTATACAAGCTGGTTTTCAAGTAGTAATTGATTTTACTTATCAATCCCGAAAACAGTCGTCAGTTGTCGCAACAGCTGTGTATGAGGCCATGATAATCGAAAAATGTCCCATTAAAATGTTAAAAGCATGGCAACCCAATTACAGATTTACCAATATTTTTAAAATAAAGCACGCTGTCATGTTTTTAGAGGCCTCGAAGTCTGAGCGGGGGTTGGCGAGCGTAGCTCGCAGGGGGTAGGCCCCCTAGTATTTCTATATTTCTATTGTAAGAACATTATATTTGTACATTTCCTAATTCTACAAAATACTGAGAAAAATATTTAAAATAAAATATTTGAGCGGGGTTATAAATATTGCACAAAATCCCTATAAATTAAAATTTAATTCATCCTTTTAAATCCTTCAATCCTTTTAAAATCCCTCTAAAATTTATTAAATGATTATGGAAATCTTCTAATATAGTTTCAAAAATTCACGAAAAATGCTTTAGAAGATAAAATTTTCATGAATTCATAATTCAGTACATAAAGGGTTAAAAAACTACAGAGATATTTTTGAAATGTACGTTTTTTTCTTTGTATAATTTTGAGATTTCTTTCTTTTTTTTTCATTCTGTTTTCATTGTAAACTAAATTGACTGTCTTACTGCATATTTATTTGAATATAATTGTCTAAGTCAATTTTTTTAAATCAGTACTTATATGCGTAATTGTCTAAAGGGTCACTAAATTGTTGTTATTTTGTATTTCGAACATAACCTGAAAATAAAATCTATGTATAGTAATTATAATAGTAGATTAATGTTGCTTCGGAAATATCGGCATGTTTTTCAGAAATTCGGTCGGGTCGGGCAGGAGTCATTAAGTTTTTGTACCGGTCGGGCTCGGGCCGAACTTTTAGCTTCCATATCGGGATGGATTCGGGCTTTTAGCTTTAATACCGGGTTTTTATAATCTTAGCTTTTATACTTTTTACCTTTTATACCGGGTTTTTATAATCTTAGCTTTAATACTTTTTACCTTTTATGCCGGTCAGGGCTCGGTCCGAGATATTAGCTTTACTCGTATATCGATCTGGGCCAGTATTTTGTTTTTTGCGGGACGGACCTGGCCAGAATTAATTTTGTCGGGCCGGTCGGGCTGGGGCAGAACTGTTAGCTTTTATACCGGGCCGGACTGGACTTAGACCATACTTTTAACTTTTATACCGGGCTGGGTCGGGCCGGGCCAATAATCTGTTTTCACGGGCCGGGTCGGGCCAGTCACTTGTTTTACATTGGCCGGGCCAATCACTTGTTTTGCACGGGCCGGGCCGGGCCGGCTCGGACCTAAATTTAAATTTTTATACCGGGCCGGGCCAATATTTTTTTTATGGATCGAGCCTATGCCTGGCCTGAAAATTCCGGCCCGTGCAGATCTCTGGCTCCAATTTCAAGAATACATAATTCTGTTAACGCTGTATGGCTTACATCTCACATAATTTAATTACAGTCTTGGAAGAATTTAATCGGAGAATGTTCATCATTTGCCAAATTGCCAAATTATGTCAGTCTGTTAAAAAGAAAGCTTTTGTTTGTTAAAACAGCCACCAGATGACACCACCAAACAATATACTTCGACTTTTCTACTTATAGACTAGTTCAGGTAAAATAAATGACCTTGACTGAGTAACTTGGTAAATTACTGTGGGATTAAAAAAAAAAAAATAAAACATATAAACTCTTCCAAATGTACTATCTTCATAATATCTAATAAGCATTATCAAGCTAATTCTGTCTTCAACTTATTTTGTAAATAAGTTGTAAATTCAAGTTTTGTTTTGATTATTTTTTTTGTTTAACCATTGAGAAAAGGGTTGTTGCTTTCGGTCGAGAATTTGTTGCTTTCGGTCGGCTCTTGACGTCGTCACTTTATTTTTTTAAGCGTTTTTAACGAAATTCTGTAACTTTAGAAGAAATTTTCTTTGAATAGGCAATAGAAATGCATAAAATCGTTACAAAAATGTTAAAGTTACAAAAAGGATAGATGCAAACTATCAGATATGATAAAAAACCGGACGTCGGATGAGAAATCGTCTCGTGAGAATTTTTTGTTTCTGATCTCATTAATATATTGTAAATTGGGTACTTTCGTGTTATCGCGGCCCCCAAGGATGAATCGCCAAGTTTTGCGATGATCTTGGCAAAATCATAACAGCAATCTTAGCATAATCATAATTGTGGGGACTGCTATAACACAAAAGTACGTTTTAAGCTTTTGGAACATTTTCCCATTGGTTATTGTAATTTGTTAAATTATATATTTATTTATTTATTTATTTATTTATTTATTTATATTTTTTCATATTAAAAAGAATTTTGTTAACACACCAAAAAACATGTAAAAATTTTAACTTATCTTTTATCAATGTTGAGATACTACGTATTTATGTCTTCCTATAGTATAACATATTCCAACACGGCCATATTAAAACCGTTATTATTTTTAAGTCACTCATACTGATTGATTCATAAAGCAACCATGCGAGTTGAAAATCTTCCAATTGAGTGAAAAATATCCAGACATTTATTTACACAAGTCGAACCCAGGAAATCAGGCTTAAATTGTCAATGCTCTACCAACTGAGCTATCATGGACATCGATATCTCTGGAAAACTGTGCAGCAAAAGTTGTCCAGCATGTAACTCAGTTGGTAGAGCGTTGGCAATTTAAGCCTGAGTTCCTGGGTTCGACTGGTTTAAATAAATGCCTGGACATTTTTCACTTAGTTGGAAAGTTTTCAATTCGTTTTTTATATTTTTCGAAAAAATAAAAGACACCTTCTTCTCGTAAAAGCAAATCGACGAAAATAAGCAGTTCACCCCATTTAACATTTTGTCGCAAAATTGTGACTGGATGCCTGCTAACAGAAAAGTACCCATACCAGGGCTTGACAAATGCGGTCGCCAGGTAGCCGTTGGCGACCAAGTTTTTTCATCTGGCGACCAAGTTATTTAATCTAAAGACTTTTTTTTATATTTAAAAAAAATAATAAAAATAAAAATTGACCTAAAAAATGAACACAAACGGCATTTTTTCTCTCTCCCAATATTAAGAAATAAACTTAGAAACTATATTGAAAGAAAACATACTTTTAGCTTTTATTTTTAATGTGGCAAAAATAAGTTAATTAATTGCAAATTTTAAAATAATAAAATCAGAATAATTTGACTGACTTCGACAGGAAATTGGGAAAAAAGATTGTTTTCCTGCTTTACTATTTTATAAATGCCCCCCCCCCCCCCTCCTCTTGTCGTACATAGATTTTGTAGCAATCAGCTATCCGAGCATTTGAAGCATTTCCGAACATGCCGGTTAATTCATCCTGTAGAGAATTTCTTCTTCTTTTTTTTTTTTTTTTTCATAGATATATAATTTTGATAAATTTTATCAGAAAACTATCTTTCTACATTATTATGTAACTAATATACTAATATAATAACTAACACACTTGTTATTATTTTTTCTCAATTAAATCATTCAAAACTTTTTGTAATCAAAATGACGAGAGAGAGGGGCTCTACTGGCGACTAGAATTTTTTGTTGGCTACCACATTTTATCAAATTTGTAAAGCCCTTCCCATAACATTCTTCTAATTTCTTCTTCAGCAATAAGCGTGGTTGCAATAGGTCTAAATGTTGTTCTCAAATCCAACAAATTTACTTTCTGACACATTTCTGAAATCATTTTTATTCGGAAACGCATTCAATTGGCAGGTGTTTTTATTCAGAAACTATGTAATCGAAAGACGTTTACCATTTTTTGGGTAAAGGCAGAACATCCTTCAGAAAATACTGTCAAAGTCGGCGTTTTGAACCGTATTCCCGACGCGGCTGTCCGTAAAGTGGAAAAAAGTGTCGTCATGTGACACGAATAGCTTATAACTCGATAAGTAAATTATTTATCAAAAAATGGAAAACTCATTTCGATTCCAAATCTCTTCTCTAGATAGACCTGCCAATTTTATGTCATTTTACGTTTAAAAATGAGTCGGAAAGTTTTGCCTTGTTGAGTAGGTCATTTGTGAACCACCTTAATTTCTTCGGTACTTCTCTATTATCCGGTCGACCCCTTTTCATAACAAAAAACTATCGCCCAACTGTAGCGCCCAATAAACGGGAGAACGTTGCCATTGGAATATCAAAATAAATAAATAAATAAAACATAAGAATTTAAGGACACAATTGATATTTTAATGAATGAAATAACTCATAAATCAGTAAAACAGAATGAAAAATACAATCCAGTCAATGGGACTGCATTTGTGGCGTTTCATCTTACAGTTGGGCGATAGTTTATTGTTATGAAAAGTAGTCGACGGGATAATAGAGAAGTACCATTTCTTTTTCATCAATAAGCGTGCGTAACTGGTCTCACGCGAAAACGCCCGCTCGCTAATGTTAATCCTATCGGAAAAATATATTGATATCTTGTTCGTATTTCAATACGTTTTTATTATTATTATTATTTTTTTTTTTTTGCATTGGTTAGTTGGAGTCAATCTCCATGCAAGTCCTTTTATACTTTTTCGATTTTGAAAGCAAGTTTTCTTTTATTAAGATACTTTCACTTTAGAAACCGGTTTCGAAAATGAAAGTATCCTCAATATAAAAAGCTGCAACCAAAATCAAAAAAGTAAAAAAAGGGCCTGCATAGAGATCGACCTCAACTATCCAATGCAAAAAAAAAAAAAAAAAAAAAAAAATCATTTAAAAATATTGAAATGCGAACGAGATATCTTAAAATATTTCCTTCATAGAATTACCATTAGCGAGCGGGTGCTTCAGCGTGAGTGAAGAAGCCTCTTAACTTATACATACATACACATGAACATATATTCACACACACGCATACATGTATGTACATACACCCATAATATCATTTTTTTTTTTTTTTTTTTTTTTGTTAAATTATAAATAATTTAAAAACTTTTGTTGTTAACTTGCAAATAACTTAAAATCTTTCCTTAGTCACACGCAAAACGTTTTTGAACTTTTTTTTTTATTATTAACTTTTATTTTTTTTAAACTTTTTTGTTAATTTGCAATTTTTTTCTCCATAATAAGCGTGCATACCTGGAATAAGTCTATGATTCCTGCGCACACCCTGTCGCTGTCGAGCTTGAGTGTAGAGCAGATGGTGTACGCGATGTGCGCTATCTCCTCTTTCGGCTTCTCCGTTTCCACGAAGTGCTGCAGCAGCGCCACTCCGAACTTGCACACGAAACACATGGTCGGAGAGGTCTTGCCCACCTTCAGCTCGGCGACCACCTGCGGAGAGATACATTAACAGTATACATTTTTGAAATTTCTTATAAGCATATTAAAATGCAGTTTATAACTCATTTTAAAAAAACTCGGCAGACGTTATTATTACAGTTAGAAGTTAAGAAATCAAAAGTTAACATTAAAATGCAATTATATATAAAAGCATATAAACGCTATGTTTAATTACTTTATTTGCAATATAAGAATACACATTATTTCAGACACTTAACCAACATAAGTGAAAAAATAAACCCCTGAAGACTCGGCATATAGGCACAGGTAGATTTCGAAGATGCAGACCGTGGGGCTCCTGTTGGTTTGTTGGGAATTGAGAAAGAAATGACCTTTTAGCCACAATGCGGCAGTTGGACCGCCCACTTCGAAATCTACGTGTGTTTGTAGGCGGAGCCGGCTAGGATTTTTTTTTTCTTTTTTCTTTTTTTTTTTTTTTTTTTTTTTTTTTTTTTTGCTGTTAGAGTTTGATCTTATAAAAAACTTGTCAATATAAAAGTTGTAGATAATATTAAGACGATTTATAATAAATTTAAGCGGATTTAATAACTTGTGAATCCCTTTGAGGCCATTTTGAATGATATCAAAAATCTGTCCTACATAAATTTTCCCTTTTCCTAGAAGTAATAATAACTTTATACGGATTCGATACGCATCCTAATTAAGAAGTTATCGGTTTTTTTCTGTTTTCACAAAAAGCCCCCCATTTCCCCCTTCCCACTTGGTTCGATTTTGCCCATTTACGAACTGGACCGAGATTTTATGACCCTTGATTTTATGTATCAGTTTGGAAGAGATTTATGCAGAATTTTTCCAGTTATCGTGGTCAGACAAAAGTGACATAGATAGATAGATAGATAGATAGATAGATAGATAGATAGATAGATAAAGTTTTGAACTGGGGGTGGTTTTGGGCTCTGGGAGCGTAGATCTGCAAAAAAAATTTCAGAATTTCTAACATAGGGGGGGAATGTAATGGGTAGTATTTCTTATGATACTTACCTAATTGACCTCGACTAGGACTCGAATCTGCGACCTTCAGCGTAACGTGCTGCTGAGCCACCCTGATTGATATCTTAGCACGGCAACTTCTCACATTTATACATGCTGTAAACAGTCATCGGGCAGCAGTTCTGCAGCTTCAGATGACAATACAAACCATGCATTATACATGTTTCCAACATGCATAAATGTGAGAAGTTGCCGGGTTGGGATATCGACCAGGGTGGCTCAGTGGCACAGCAGCAGCACGTTGCGCTGAAGGTACCAGGTTTCATTCCTGACCAATATCAGTTTTTCACCTATGTTGGTTACATGTACTTAATTGTCTGAAATAATGTGTGTTCCTATATTGTAATTAAAATACAATTCCGAATCTATTCGGATGCAACGTAGCTTTTAACTAACTTGATATTAATTTTATGTGCAACATAAAATTCATATGCATAATCTATCTTTTCGTCGATAGATTTTAGTTTTGTGCCAAAATGCGGTTGTACGTCAGGTTTAGTCAGATTTTTTTTTTTAACACTTTCCCACATAATTGAAAAGTGTTTATGAACTGGGTTTGTCAGTCTGTCCTTGCTCTTACTTTTGTAAATAGACTGTAAATAGATGTCATATTGCGTCATCGGAAACGTACGTTTGTATACAGGGTGATTCATAAAAGATGGGCAGAACTTTAAGGGGTTATAGTACACTTAAAGACAAATAATATTAAATAGGAGACTAAGGGTCCCAGACGTATTCCCAAGGAGATAGGGGGCATTAAAGTTTAGGGTCCGAAATTTCAAATGATTATAAAACATGGAAAAATTGGTCGATTCGTTTGCGGTTTTTGCAAAAAATTTTCTTTATGCCAGTATTTTCTTGAAATAAAATTTTAAAGTTCAATTTCAAAAAATGCCGATAGGGGGCGCTTTAGACTTTGGAGTAACAAACAACTATTTTTTAACGTTATTTTTTGTATTTCTTTAAATGATTTCGAAAGCTTAGACTTAAACTTAAATTTTGATCTAAAAATCTGAGTCCTAACGAGTAGTTAAGTAGCGTAAACTGAAATTTGAAATTTGAAACCCTTCTCCCCCCAGAACAAAAATCAGTTATTCCCGATCTTTGTGTCGTAGATTAGGCTCTAACTACTGCCGCGTTTTGCTAAAATTATTCTTTATGTCAGTATTTTCTTGAAAATAAATTTTAAAGAAAATTTTCAAAAAATTCCGATAGAGGGCGCTTTAGACTTTGGAGTAACGAACAACTATTTTATACCGTTATTTTTTGTGTCTCATTAAATGCTTTCTAAAGCTTAGACTTAAACTTAAATTTTCAGCTCAAAATCTGAATCGCTGAGCGTGGTTCAGTAGCGAGGGGAGGGGGTTCAAATTTCAACTTCTGAACATAGTTCAGTTTACCATGTCCACACATTGTGTGCTGTGATACGAGGTAAAAAGACACAAATTAGGATTATGTTACCAAAGCATATTTATTAACATGTAATCACAATAAATGTTCAAAATTGTGACCACCAGAGGTTATGCACGCAGAACAACGGCGACGAATGGAACGGCGAACATTCGCGAAAACATCAGGCTTTTCGAGCACTTCCCCTACAGCAGCGGAAAGTCTGGCGACCAGTTCCTCGGGGGATTCAATGGGTGTCTCATACATAAGAGCCTTCAATCGTCCCCAAAAAAAGAAATCGAGGGGTAAAAGATCTGGCGAGCGAGCAGGCCAAGCAACAGGACCACCTCGACCAATCCATCTGTTCGGAAATGTGATGTCCAGATAGTTGCGGACGTCTCGTACGTAATGGGCTGGCGCTCCATCGTGCTGGAACCACATGACCCGCCGGATGCGTGGAGGAACAACGTTTAACAGGTCTGGCAGCACATGTTGCAGAAATGTGAGGTATGTTTTACCGTTGAGGCGTTCAGGAAGAAGGTACGGTCCGATTAGGTGGTCTCCGAGGATTCCTGCCCAAACATTGATGGAAAAGCGTCTCTGATGAGCATGTGGATACGTAGCATGTGGATTGACATCCGCCCATACATGTGCATTGTGTGTGTTAAATGTACCTTCACGTGTGAAGGTACATTCATCGGTGAAAAGCACAGTTCGTCCAAAATGTGGATTTAGCGCGTTCTGCTGCAGAAACCAGCGGGCGAATTCAATACGATTTGGATAATCCCCTGGAGACAGTTTCTGGACTCGTTGCACATGAAACGGGAGCAAATGTTCATCCTTCAGTACCCTCCAAGTCGTGGACTGTGAGGTATCCACCTGGCTAGCCACTGTTCGTGTACTTGTACTTGGCTGCGCCGCTACTACATCCAGAATGGCTTCTGCAACAACTACTGATTCGTCCTTTTTTGCACGACCTGCATTCGACCGGGAAGCGAGAAATGATCCCGTCTCACACAACTGTCTGTGCAAGCGCTCGAAAGTTTTGCGGTTAGGCAACCGCCTGTTAGGAAATCGCTCTCCGTACATTCGTTGTGCCTCTGCACCATTTCCATCTGCCGCTCCGTAAATTAAATGCATCTCAGCCTTTTCCTTATTCGTGAAGGGCACCATCTTCCGATTCATTACTACAGCGACTTACACTTGACTCACCGTTCAGTGGTTTTTATGCCTGAATCGTGTCGAAATTTTGCATACGTGTTCTTCTTCTTCCCCATTTGACATTTGCATACTTTCTGTTTCCTTCTTCACCCGGTGACTAGCGTCAGGAATGGAGCTTTAACGTTTGCATGAGCGACGTTTCCAACTGTGCCAGTGCCTTTATGAGTGAATTCCGACTATGCAGTCCTTGACGAAAGTTGTATTTTTGCCTCGTATCACAGCACAGAATCGTTGGGCATGGTTAAGTAGTGCAAACTGAACTATGTTCAGAAGTTGAAATTTGAACCCCCTCCTCTCGCTACTGAACCACGCTCAGCGATTCAGATTTTGAGCTGAAAATTTAAGTTTAAGTCTAAGCTTTAGAAAACATTTAATGAGACACAAAAAATAACGGTATAAAATAGTTGTTCGTTACTCCAAAGTCTAAAGCGCCCTCTATCGGAATTTTTTGAAAATTTTCTTTAAAATTTATTTTCAAGAAAATACTGACATAAAGAATAATTTTAGCAAAACGCGGCAGTAGTTAGAGCCTAATCTACGACACAAAGATCGGGAATAACTGATTTTTGTTCTGGGGGGAGAAGGGTTTCAAATTTCAAATTTCAGTTTACGCTACTTAACTACTCGTTAGGACTCAGATTTTTAGATCAAAATTTAAGTTTAAGTCTAAGCTTTCGAAATCATTTAAAGAAATACAAAAAATAACGTTAAAAAATAGTTGTTTGTTACTCCAAAGTCTAAAGCCCCCCCTATCGGCATTTTTTGAAATTGAACTTTAAAATTTTATTTCAAGAAAATACTGGCATAAAGAAAATTTTTTGCAAAAACCGCAAACGAATCGACCAATTTTTCCATGTTTTATAATCATTTGAAATTTCGGACCCTAAACTTTAATGCCCCCTATCTCCTTGGGAATACGTCTGGGACCCTTAGTCTCCTATTTAATATTATTTGTCTTTAAGTGTACTATAACCCCTTAAAGTTCTGCCCATCTTTTATGAATCACCCTGTATAATTTTTATGATTCTTAGCCTATCAGAAAGTGTTAATTTAAAATCGTTTACAAAATTCCATCCACCAAATTGAATTAAATAAAAGAGGGTAAAAAAATATATTAATCTGTAATCGTGTTCACTGCTAGAGTGTAACAAGTTGGAAATTGTACGTCAAACTTGACAAATGAGGTTTTTTTTCGTACCGTTATCATTTCAGTGAAAAAATTAATTATATCGTCTGTTATTAGGATAGTGTTCATTTCCGTCATAAAATAAGTATATTTTATCTTTTGTCAACATTTTATCCTTTGTTGACATTTGCTGAAAATTCCAATAGCTTTGAAAATTTCAGAACTTGAAATCCCTATTGAGACTCTTTTTCCATTGAATATCTATTTCTCCGGAAACATCTATCCAAAAAGATTGTCGGTAGATTATAAGATTGTTATCATTACACAAATTTAGTATGCAAATTCGGTTTTGAAATTCAGTCAGACGGAAATAACAGGACTCCCTCTTAAATAGGACATGGCAACCTAGAATCATTACCTGTCATGGGATATTATTGGATTAATTACGTACGATAGGATATAATAGAATGAAGAAAATTTTTATGAATATCTTTTTAAGTTTTGATTCGATTTTCATAAAATTTGAAAGGACTCGCCAAAATTCTGCAACGATTAATCGATGAAGCTGAACAACTTTGTAATTAATTGACTTTTTTCCCGTATCTTGTACCGTTTTTGAAATAAGAACTCTAACTCCAAGTTTAGCCACCAGGTAGCGCTGTAAGTGGTTTCCTCGCGTAGCGCATGGCAACTTTCCTATACCTAAACCCCACTTTTAAGACTCTTGCCGTTCAGAAATTATTGGGGTGACAACGGACTTTAGCGGGCACACTGTATATTAAATTTCAAGCCATTGGGTTGGGTAGTTTTTGCGCTGTTATATCCGAACGGACCAGACGAGGACTATAGATGCGACGCATTTATATAATTACGAACGCACCTAGTAAAAGAGTGCAATATATATTCTTCTGTAACCTTGTTTACTGCTAGAATATAAAAAGCCTTCTTTTGTAACCAAAAAACTCCCATAAATGTTTCTTAGGTATTCAGGAGTATAAAAGACACTCCTGGAATTTGCATTCGTAAGGCCATTCCATTCTGCTTTTTTTTTCCGAGTGGACAAACACATCCCGCAGAAGAAAGTGTGCGCCGGCATTTATTCTAATCACTTTCGGTCGCGCAGCCATTCGGAAAAAAAGTCGAACGCCAAGACCCGAACGGCTTTTGTAGTGCCTTACTATCTTATCTCCGCTGTTTTGTCAACGCCGCTGCAAATCAGACCGTGACCTTCACCGGTTGACGCTCTGGTTCGTGCCGCGAATGTCTCTCCTTCCATCGGCATTCTTTTGTGGATATTTTCGGATAGAATAAAAGAGCCGAGAAACATCTGTGGAGGAAACACATAAAAGGTCTGCGTTAATATCGACTTAGTGCATAAAACCTCGATAAGTCGTCATTCGAGAGACAGAGTAAATGGGTTGATTTCAAGGGTCAGGCGTTATTGAATCGACCAAAAGAAATCGAAATTTATTTTGTTCAGTCATTATAACAATTTAGTTAATCGTAAAGAGTCTAAGACAAAAATAAAATAAAGAAACCAATAAAGAAAAAGCATGCATCAAGCATAGATTATGAAACGCTTTCCAACACAACAGAACACTGTAACGAAACTTCGCTATTTAATAGGTGAATAAAATACGTAAGTAAACATTTTAGAAAACGCATAACACATTTGAAAACCAGATTTCAGCAATGACCGCTCATAGACTCCAATTATTTTGTGCAGCCGTGTATTTGATCTATAGATTTGCATATATTCTACCTAGTATGCTAACATTTAGTTTAGTAAGAAAACGCATAACACAGGTGAAAATTCACCTTCAGCAATTTCTACGAATATAGATGGAAACATACTTGAATTTATTCATACAGCCCTATATATTACCTACAGGCAAAAATCGAACCAAAGAGGGGGCGGGGTGCTTTTTGTGAAAAATTCTTAATTAGGATCTTAATTAGGGAATTAATTCTTCTTAATTAGGATACGTATCGAATCCGTTTAAAGTTAGTATTACTTCTAGGAAAAGGGTCGAAAATTGATGTAGGACAGATTTTTGATATCATTAAAAATGGCCCTCTAGGGGGGGGGGGGAATAGGGGTTTAAGAAGAAAAAAATTCATAACTTTGTCCATTCACAAGATATCAAATCTGCTAAAAATTTATTATAAATGATCTTAATGTTATCTACAACTTTTATATTGACAAGTTTTTTTATAGAACCAACCTTTACAGCTATATAAATAAATAAATAAATAAATAAATAAATAATATAAAGTAAAATAAAAACAAAAAATCTTTGCCAGCTCCACCTACAGGCACACGTAGATTTCGAAGTGGGCGTTCCCAATTGCCGCATCATGGCAAAAAGCTCATTTCATCTGCAATTCCCAATAAACAGGCGCCCCACGGTCTGCGTCTTCGAAATCTACCTGTGCCTGTAGGCTGAGCCGTCAGGGATTTTTTTATAAATAGGTTGAGTGGGGATATTGTTTACTATTGTTTACCACGCATCTTTTGATTCTGAATCGAATGAGACCATTCGCAAATTGATACAATCCCTTGTTGCAAAGTTACGGCAGTTTATATGAATAAAAAGTCCAAAATTACACTTCACGAGAGAGCACAACTTTATTACACTTATTTTACGTCTAGAACTTTGATGGCCTTGAAAAAGACTCCAATGACCCTGATTTCGATTATTGCTATTTTGAGGACATTTAATAAGTTTGAGATTATTCAATAGGATATAAAAAACATGTTTCGAACGTAAAATAAGCGTAATCTAGTTGCGCTCTCTCATAAAGTATAATTTTGGACTTTTTAATTCATAAAACCTGTCGTAACTTTGTAACAAGTGATTGTATCGACTCGTGAACGGTGATATTCGATTCAGCATTAAAAACTGCATTATCAACGTTACACAACCTGACATATTTAGAAAAAAGTGAGTTTTGTCCCCCATCTTAGTTAAAATTTCCCTTTTCGCCCCCCACCTCCGAAAAAAAAACAAGGTAAAACAATTTCATTTTCGAGGGGCTTATCGGGCCTTCATTTCTAGTGCCAAAACGAAGTTCTTCCCAAATTTTCTTGAATGGCCACCAGTTGCTGTCTATTACTCAATTTTTGATCCATTTTATCTGTACTATTGGGGTTATTGCAGGAAAAATAGACTATAAGGTCAACTTTTTACGAACTGTTAAAAAAAATAGCGTCTATTTTTCATTGCTCATTACATTCGGTGCTGAGGTTGTAATTTGTAAATGGCCTCTAATAAACTCTGCAATCCGGACCATTTCGCATGATGCATGTATTGACTGTATGCTCTGAATTATTTTTTTTTCTTTTCGATTCACCAGGAAATGGTGATGGTCTTAAAAAAAACGTCGTGTTGTTAGGCGGTAAAAAAAAGGAGAAGTGTGATGAGATGTGTGTGTGGTGTCGAAAATGAAATGCGCTGTTTTAACGGATTTATGATTTTTGTGTTTTAAAGAAAGAATCTTATTTGTAACAGTATCTTTTGTTTGTGCGCGGCTTCGTGTTATATGTTGTTCGAGTTTCGTATTATATATTGTGCAAGATTCGTATCATATGCTGTGCAAGATTATATGTTGTGCTTGCATTATATGAAGAAATAAAAGGGATGTGAAAACATCAACTTTTGTGTATGACTTGATGTAAGACATGAATTGATGTTATGACAAGCTATCGCTACAAGGCAATATCTCCCGGAAAATTGGTTCGAATGAAGAGTTGGCTCAGAAGTTGTTGAGTGGGATAGCAACTTAAGTTCTTCTCACCTTCCTGAAGCTGAGTATGTCGAAGATGTGAGAGAGTAGTTTGGGGAAGAACTTCCCCTCCTCCTTCGAAGGCTCCACCTCCTGCGAGAAGCAGAGCACCCACAGGCAGAAGAACACCGCCAGGAGGAGTGCCGCCAACGAACACTTCATCCTTCTGCTTTCACCACCTGCAGATTAAAGAGAAAGATTTTGCTTAAAAAAGAAAGGTAAGAAATAGACAACGTCTTCAAATCATTGACTTCTAATATAAATGGACACCGGATTTCTTTCTTCTCTCCCGAGAGAGTTGAACAAAACATCTTTCACCTTTCATCGCCAAAAAATGGCGAAAGGTTGCCGCTTTCTCGCGGTAATCCCTTTTTTAGCAACTTTATCATGATAAACTCAAACGCAAGTGAAATAAATCTCTCTCAGTAGCGGTGGGATGCCAGTGTTAGTTTGGCGGGGAAAAAAAACCTGTTTGACATAATATTTTCCCACCAGCACGTGATGGTGGGAAGGGAGATGTTTTCTTCAAGAAAGGGTTACTCTATTTTTATGAGATGTCAATGGTTCGAATCCATAAGAACGACGTTTTACGAGAGCGCAAATATATATTCACTGCTACGAAATGGTAAAATTTATATACAGTAAAATCTGTGAGAACGGAACCAGGGGTAGAGTGCTTAATCCAAACCGAACCCCTATTTCTCCTTAAACTCAACATAAAACCTGGCCCGAACCCGAGAAAAATATTCCATCAACCCGAACCCAAATTGAAAGAAAAATAATCCATGTTTTAATACAATTATGACAAAATAGTTTACAATTATATTTCTAAGTTTTATCTTTTGTTTTATTTTTTTGCATAAAGATGAGCACATATATACACTCTTTAATAGTCAAATATATAGTATTTTTCATTTGAAAAACATTCAGGGCTTTCTTTTGATAAATCGGGTCAACCCGAATCCGACCCGAAAGAGTCAAAACAGAACCCGAACCCGAAATATTTAAAGTCAACCCGACCCGCAACGAAAAAAATGAGCGTCAACCTGACCCGAATCGACGGGTTCCAGTAAAGTCGAGTGGCTCGACCCTATGCAGAGGATCAGGGACACCATTTGGGGGATGCTAGATGGGACTATATTTATCCATGAGATTCATATTTATCTAATAATCAGGCTGGTGTGATTACTGTGGATTATTGAAGAGTCTTTTGTAAAAAAAACTATACTATTTTAATCTCTGGAGTAAAACACAGTTATATATACAGACTAAATACAGGTTATATACAGGGTTAAGGGGGAATAGGGGGTGATTCTGCCGCGTTTATCCGATATCAGACCGGGGCTAGGCCGTCTGTCTGAAACCAACCGGACAAGTCAATCTCCAAAGTAAATCTGATGAGGCTCTCAATATTCCGTTCCCAGGCCAGAGTGGCAAAACTCTTTAGTCATCATCTATATTGCGTGGCGTTATTGCTGGCCTAATGAATTACCGTGGGATCTGGCCGCACCTCTGCTCTTTGCGGTCGGGCATGTTACGGGACATCCATCCCATTCACATTTATAATAAATGCACATTGGTCGCTTTCAAAATTCTTTCCTATTTATTGTTTGTTGGTGGTTTCAATGATCCAGTTATGGGTTAAAGACAGTAGCGACTTTTCAGATATTTAAATTTCATTTTAAATATTAAAAAAAAAAAAAAAAAAAAAAAACATATTTTTGCAGTAGAAGTAACATAATATTGTAAAACAATCACAGAGAAACATTTTAACATTAAATGAGAATTTATATTTCAAACAAATGTCGAGAGATGTAATGCGCACAGAGAAATCTCACATGAGAATTTGGCGCGTATGTCATTAACATAGAAAAAAATATATATGA
Organism: Maratus michaelseni; assembly: GCA_963931845.1. Taxonomy (NCBI): domain Eukaryota; kingdom Metazoa; phylum Arthropoda; class Arachnida; order Araneae; family Salticidae; genus Maratus; species Maratus michaelseni. The sequence continues at coordinate 471,009,161 of OZ007587.1, forward strand.
GAATAACACGGTATCCACTGTTTCTCAGATGTGCACAATAAGATCAAAAGAAATTTTTGACCCCCCCCCCCCTCGCACTTAAAGAAAATTTTAATTCCTAATCTAGAATAAAATTCACCGCAGCATGTAAAATGTTTCCTATTTTGTTAACACTTTCCAAAACCTAGTTGAAAAGTGTTTATAACTTCGGTTTGTCTGTCCGTCTGCCGTCTGTCGTCTGTCCGTGTGCTCTAACTCCCGTAAATATGCTTCGATTGTCCTGACATTTTTGTATGTTACTGTCGTTTACTATAGCATGTTCCCTATTTCAACTGAAGTGTGTAGCACTTATAGTTTTTTTACAGGGACCGTCAAAAGTATTCCGTTACATGACAGTCTATGGGGAATAATCGTTTCAAGTGCATTTTGATGACGCTACGCCATTTAAAACAGAATGAAATTGATATATAATTATGAAACGCATTAAAACATGCTTTTTGTAGAATAGGGGGTGCAAAGCATTTATTATTCATTTACAGGGTCAAACAAAAGCATTCCGATACACATTGTTCTATGGGGAAAAATCGTTTGCAGTGTAATTGAGTGCTATTTCAAACAGAATGAAAATTATATGCATTACGGAGGTGCACTCTAAATTGCTCTCTTGGTCGCCAACCCTCCCCCCCCCCCCTATCACACACACATGCACATGTTCTTCCACCGTTGTCTGTTTTTTCCTGTTTTTTAGGTGCGTTCGTAATTATATAAATATACGTAGCACCTATAGTCGTCGTCTGGTCCGTCCGTCTATCAGCGTAAAACAGCGCAAAAACTACCCAAAACCGAATGGTTTGAAATTTAATATATAGAATCGCTGCAGAATTTTATCATTTCAAATTTTATTGAAAATCAAACCAAAACTTAAAAAGAGATATTAATAAAAGTTTTCTCCATTCTATTAAATCCTATCAGTTGTAAATCTATATAGTAAAAGCGCAAGTCATGTGACTGAGGAAAACAAATAAGGGCTAGCCACATCTTTTTCCATAGGCCAAGCGTCCACTTTTATTCAAAATTATTTTTTCGAATAAAATGGCATAAAAGTTACATTTTTAGAAAGATCCTTCAAACAAATAGAAATGAGTTACATCAGGTAACCCAATTTTATCCGATTCCAACCAAATCTGGAAACGGTTTTAAATCTTTCGGGTCGGTTTCGGGTTGACCCGATTTTTCAAAAGAAAGTCCTGAATATTTTTCAAATGAAAAGAAAAAAAAACTACAGTGTCTCACAAAAGTGATGGGACACTTGTGCTTTATAAAAAGAAACTGCAATAAAATAAATAAAAAAACATGTGCAAAAATTTTTTGGGTGTGTTTCATATTTAAAGTTAGTAACAATTATTACATAACATACATTTTGTCAAAATATTAAAATATTAATTTAGTAAAAATACAATTGTTCAGAACGGAGCAAAAAATGGCTCACATAAGTGATGGGACACTTACTTTTCCATCAAATATTTATCCACAAATTTTACTTTTTAAAAGGTTTTAATATTTTGTTGGATTTCCTTTTACTTTTAAAACATGATTTAATCTTTTTGGGATGGATTCGACTATTTTTTTTGTGATTTCTGGAGTGATTTTACCCCATTCTTCTTGAAGCACCGATTTTAGTTGTTGTTTTGAAGAAATGGTGTGTTTGCGAATTCTTGATTCCAATTCTTGCCAAATATTCTCTATGGGATTTAAGTCTGGAGATTGTGGTGGTGTTTTTATTATTTCAGGACAGTTATATAGCAGCCAGAGTCTAACGTTCAGAGCAGTGTGCTTGGGGTCATTGTCCTGGTAGAATTTAAAATCGTTATGAAGGTTCAATTTTCGTGCTGAAGATTTCAAATTTTGCTTTAAAATATCAATATACTTGTACTGATCCATTATACTGTCAATAAAAACAAAATTACCAACTCCAGCGGACGACATACACCCCCATACCATAACTCCTCCTCCACCATGTTTTACTGTTGGTACCAAGTTCTGTTTGCGAAGTTCTTCCCTGGGTTTTCTCCACACCAAGATTCTACCGTCAGAACCAAATATATTAAATTTACTCTCATCAGCAAATATAACTTTATTCCAGTAATCAGAATTCTTATTTATGTTGGATTTTGCGAAAGCTAGTCTGAGTTTTCTATTCTTTTCACTTACGAAGAATTTTTTCCTGGCTACTCTACCGTGATATCCAGCAGATCGAATTACCCTTCTAATAGTTTCAGGATTAACAATTATTCCATATAATGCTTGTAAATCAGCAGCAACTTTTGAAGCACTAATTCTTGGATTTTTTTTAATATTTCGAACGATAATTCGCTTTATTCCATTGGATAGCTTTGATGGTCAGCCAGGTCTTCTTTTATCCTGAATCATATGATTCTTTTTATATCGTTTAATGATATTGAAAACTGTTGAACGACTCAAGTTAACTGTTTCAGCAGTTTTTCTAATAGATTTTCCACGTTCAATATGCAAATTAATAACTAATTTTCGAATTTCAGGCGAAGTTTCTTTTCGTTTAGCATTCATGACTACACAGAGCTAAAAAACACAAAAATTCCAAAACAAACTGGAGAGAAATACTGCAGACGATTTTATAAATTATTGCCAATTGCTTTTAAGTAAAAATAAAACCCCAAAAAATATTTTTATTGCTTATTTCAGGCGATTTTTGTTGCATATATAATGGTGTCCCATCACTTATGTGAGCTATTTTTTGCTCCGTTCTAAACATTTGTATTTTTATTAAATTAATATTTTAATATTTTGACAAAATGTATGTTATGTAATAATCTTTACTAAATTTAAGTATGAAACACACCCACAAAAAAAATGTGTACATGTTTTTTTAATTTATTTGATTAGTTTCCTTTTGTAAAGCACAAGTGTCCCATCACTTATGTGAGACACTGTATATATTTGATTGTTAATAAATGTATATGTGTTCCTTTTTATACAAAAAAAGATTTTAAAAAAAAACTGATATTAGAGACATAATTGTAGATTATTTTTCCATAATTGCGTGTATTAAAATTTGGATTCATTTTCTTTCACTTCGAGTCCGAGTCGGGTTGTACCCGACCTCTACCTGGAATCCTGTAACTCTAATTGGATATTTTTATAGTGCATTTAGAAAGTCCCTTTCAGAAATAATTAAAATATAATTATTAATGATATTTTAAAAAAAAATTCCGTTCCGAAAACACGTTTACAAATAGAGGATTTATCTATATTTAGAGTCAAATGAATTTTTCCGCGCTTGATTTCAAGACATTACCTGATATGTGATCTCAAGATAACCAATTTCAAATCTTTAATATTTTCTAGATTAAACAGTTAACATTTTTCTTTCATTGTAACACAAAATCGAATACGTTATACCATCATGTGTTTTTAAAAATGTCGAGCAAACTAAAGACACCAACCAGAAAACGCACAAATAAGTCATTGCTCCAACGTCATTAAAACCAAATTTGAAAACAAAATTTTGAAATGAGGAAAAGAAAAAACAAATACTCTGAAATTTCGATTGCAAATAAAGTGGTTGAATATTTTTCCGAAATTCGAATTGATTATATTCAAATAACTCGACTTACGAAAAAAAGAAAACGCAAAGGAATTCATTTTCGCCGATCGAAATTAATTTTTGAGTTCTCCTCATTTGAAATTCGGTTATTTGCATTAGAAGAAAAAAGAAATGTTTTGGGAATTCGATTCCCTCTCGTGATTGATTTTAAAATTCCATTCGTTTCAAAATTAGAAATAATTTTGTAAGTTTGCCGCTTACGTAATGGACAAGTTAATGACAGACGATAAAATAAAAGGAATTTTCTTGGTGATGAAATTGTTAAGAATCCATTTTATGCTGAAGAAATTGAAAAGAGCTGTGTAATAATAAATATACTAGCTGTTTAACCCGTTCTACGCACGGGAGTTCAAGAATTTAATTCTAACACCAAAATTAAAAATAAAAATCAGTACAACCAAACTAAAATTTATGAATATAAAAATTCTTTGTCTATTAAAAATCAGTATTTACACAACCAAAAATCCGTAAGTAAAAAGTAGTAGAACGTAAAAAATTCACATCAAATAGACATAATAATAATCGAATATGAAACGAAAATTAGCATAAAAACGCAATGACAACAAACAACTTTAAAATATCTAAATAAGAAATAAGAATTCCCCTGTTAAAATATTGAGTTGTTCAATATCTATTCGATTTAGGAAAATATATTTCTACTACTGTGCATTTTTTTAAATGAAATTTAATTGATGATGTTGCTATGGCAGCAGACGATAAAACGATATCTTTGAAATAAGGGAATCAGTAGAATAAAAAGTTTTGTTAATGTTTGTGATAAAATGTTTTTCTTTATTATTTTTTAAAAAAGATAATAATTAAGCGCAATTAAAAAAATCTCTCATTATTTGCATGCGAGGTAAAAGAATGATCGTCATACCTGCTACAGCTTCTGAGTATGGCAGCGTGGCGTATGTAATATAGGTATATCTCACATTGCAGTAAACATTTAGAACGGGTTAGAACTCGCGCGATTATGGGTTAAACATTAAAAAAATCCAAAAATTCGTCAAAAAAGTAAAAAAAAAATCTATTTAAAATTTTCGATTTTTTTGCCCCTATCGTTCATGGGCCCCCTACCAGCAACAACAACTCGTTTGCCAAATTTCGTAGTCCTGCACCCTGTGATGGTTTTAGAGTTTTTGAGGTTACACAGATAGATACGCGTACGGATTTTAATTAGGTAGATTAACTCGAAGTGAAATTATGATTTCTTTTTTAAGCGACAAAGTCCTTTTTTTTTTCGATATAGACTTGTCGTGGTCAGAAATAAGTAGGCTTTTTTTGGACGGCTAACAAAAAACCGGTTGCTATTTTTATATAGCTCATGGATTCCTTTTAAATATTGCATCATTTTAATTTTTACATCATCGGATAGGTAAAAAACGTACCTTTGATTGAAATCGTTTAATGATGTAGCTCAATCTACCGTATTATACCGTTTCGTGTTTTTAATGAATGTTTAAATAATTTTCAAGCATGATTTAAAAAAAAAAAAAAATCTAGCATGATTTAAAAAAAAAAATGTAGCATGATTTAAATTTAAAAAAAAATCTATCTTACCAAGGAACATACATTTGCTTCAATACTATTGGTTAAAACACAAATTAAAAAGATTAAAACGTTTATTAATTATATAAGATTTTTCGTACTTTGCACAGATCAGCCGAAATCGGTCTTAAACATTCGCCTTTGCGTTTTAAATATATAAATGTAATCGAACTACGCGCTTAAAAACTGAAATAATCAGAATCTAAAACACTGCTGTAAGTAGCGAAATGTTTGGCCAAGATCTTCGGCTATTAAACCCAAACATGCAGTTAGTACGAAAGTATCGCTTTTAATAAATATCAAAACTTCATTTGAATACATAATTGATATTTTTATATAAAATTGTTTTGTGACGTTGTTAGTGGGGCAATCTAAAAAAATATATTAAATTTATCTATAAGAGTTTTCTGTTTTAAAAGTATATGTTTTTCACCTGTATGTATATTTATTTGTTCGATGGCTTTTATGAAATTTTGAATTTTTAACAAAACGAAGGACTATCAAACTTAATGCGTCAGTTTTGAACAAAACTATTTCTAACTCCACGATTATCGACTGTCGAATTTTTATACTTTTAGTTAAATCATAACATTTTCTTTTCTTATTTATTATTACTTTTATTATTTTTTAGTGGCTGAGTTGATTATTGCTTTCAATTACCCGAAAAAAAAAGATGTCGTGTCATATAGCGCAACGAGGTAAACTGCGAACGACTGCCAGGTATCCCAACTACGGAACTCTATCATGTTGTCGTTTTGTGATCGTTTTACAACAATAGGATATGGTTTTGCATTTGCAATTTTTTTTTTTTTTTTTACTACTTCATTCAGATTTCGGCATTTAATAATAATAATAAAAAAAAGTCCGTTTAAAACCCTGTAGTCCGTTATTGAAACTTTTATTTCAAACACGCATTCCATTCTGTTCAGTGTAATTGCATTCATGTCAATTAGTTATTGTGTTAGGTAACAGATGGCCTCATTGCGCACCGTTAAAATGTTTTTAGTTCTGACATGACAGAGTCCGTTTTAGTTTAATTTTGAGAATTGGCAGGGCACAAAAAGTATTCTTGTTTATATATTATATTTTCTTTATTATCTTCGCCCAATAGTCGGCTGGGGATATCTTTTATGATTTGGTTGTAAACTTTCATGTAAACTGAAAGTATTTTTGCAAGAAGTTGAATAATTTGAAATTTGTTCAAATTAGTGAGTTACTAGTAAATTTTCAATTATTTTTTTTAAATTGAAAATTTACTTGTATGTGTTGTTCTATGCTGAACTTGATGTGGTTTTAAAAATGTCGTCTAAAATTTGCCACCGGGTTTGTGTGCTCTGAATGAGTTTCCATCTTGTGCTGCGGTTGCAGCCTGTCCGACATATATGAGTGAGAGATGCCGAGCTGGGATATCGTTCCTTGTAGCTCAATGGTATAGCCTCAGAGCGCTATTCTGAGGGCCCGGGTTCGATTCTCGGCTTGGGACATTTTTCATTCGGTCGGCTTTACGCTCAATTTAGCAATGAAAGAAATCCACTTATTTGTTACTCATTGGTGAGTTACTATTATGGAAAACCATAACTGTGAACTGTATTTGTTTTATATTGTAATTGTCAGTATTTGTGCTTTGTACATGTGAAAATAAACAAGAAAATTTCAAGATACTAGCTGACCGCCCGGCGTTTCCCGGGCAGACTGTCACTGAAAAATATAACAAAAAATAAATAAGAGCTAAAATTTCAAAAGTATAACAGTTACGTTTAAAAAACGAAACGGTCAGGGAAGTTCCTACGGTTGAGCCTAAACGACATATCGGTATAAGATCGAGGCTTGATATAAGGCAAATTAAGAATTGTGAAATGCTAATGTGATACATTTTATAAAACTTCATTATTGCCATTAAACAATTAACAAATAACCGCGATTTCTGTAAGAAAAGTCTTGGCAGAAATTGCACGTTTCACTCATTAAAAATTCAAAAATCATGGAGGGATAAATTTGCTATATTAGGCCGATATTGAAAATTTGCTATTGAAACCGGATTCCTTACTTTTTAACAACATGTATATTTCAAAAAATGTCAGAGAAAAAGTGCGCCACATGCCCGAACAGGGATTTCCAAACGAACGTGTGGCTTGAATCTCCTCAACAAATTCGTTTATTCTGAATGAAAGTGATAGAAGTCATTATAGAACCGTCAATATTTTTATATCTATCGATGAATATGTTGAAAATTTAATTCATTTAAACTAAATCCGCGGCAAATTTTGTATTCCAAAACGTCTGAATCTAAGAAGAATTTACCTAGGCCTATATCCTGCGAAAGGATTTTTACACAATAACCAATGAGATGCGTTTCTTTCGGGCGTTGCCATTAAACAATTAACAAATAATCGCGATTTCTGTGCCACGTACAATAGCATAATATATATAGAGATGGCTTCTTATATTTAAAAAATTAATGCTGCACTAACTAATACTTTCTAATATAAAAAAATAAAAAAATAAATAAATAACTGAAAGTTATGTCTATTTAATTCTTTTGTAATACAATTTTGTAATTCCAAGCATCTTCAAAAATTCTTCCATAGTCAGACCTATTCACAATACGCGAAATAACTACAGATTTCAGTCAAAAAATATGTTAAATTTCAGTTTTTGACACATTTGTCAAATTTCAGGAATATATATATATATATATATATATATATATATTTTACATTTGAATAACTACTTTCAATTTTTTAATACTAAAAGTAATTTTTACAAAAAAAAAAAACTTCGGAGCCGAAAGTGTTAATAACTAAATGAAAAATTATTAATTTTTACAGTCACCCAGTAAGGAAAGTTTTGGGTAAAAATGCTGCTAAGAATAATTATTTCTATTATTTTTCGTGAATGAAATAAATGTCTCACAGTAGAAGATGCGAAGAAAAAAGAATGTGGAAAGTGTGGCACAATGAATGCTTCAGTGCATGACTTGCCTTTATTTTCCTTTAATCGAGGCTCATTTATAAGTTGGCGATGACACGCACAGAAATGAAAAGAAGAAGCGAACAGTAAGAAAATCGCTGTCGGGAACGAAAAGATTGTAAAAGAAGTCCATACAGGACTTCTGCGGCATTCAATGACCTTTCCATTTTCTTTCATTATCTTATAATATTAAACGAACAAGTTTTTTATTATTAAACGAACAAGTTTGGTTTGATTTATTTATATATTTTTCGGGGCTCAAAAACAGCTTGAACTGTTTTCTTGATTAGGAGTTTTTAGGGTCTAGAAATCGATGTGTCAGGGTTTAACATTAACATTATTTTTTATTATTGCATGTATATGATGCAGCTGAAAATGTAGAATTAAGAAGGATAATGCATCCAAAAAACTTATATTCCGGAGTGAGAAAACGGCTTAATGCACTATACAAACTAGACGGAAACGTTTTCGAAAATATGTTGCAGCAAAATAAACTTTGTCTTTATAAATGATTCTTTAAATTTCGAAAATAGATTGTTTTTCTGGTTTTTCTAAAGATAAAGAACGCTTTTCGGAATCGTGGATAACTTGTAAGAGGTTGTAGTATATTTTCATCCGTGGTTATATTACATTGTGTTTTTTACATTGTAAATCTTATTTTTTTGACATTTGGATAACTACTTTTAATTTTTAATTTTTTCTATCTGTAATAGAAGAAAGTATTGTAATCGAAATTTTTTTCAATTTCCGGTTTTCGACAGATTTAGACGTTTTATGGGGTTAGAGATTCCGAAAAACTTGTTTTTACAAAATGTCTGTCTGTCCTCATTGTATCATCGAAATGTGCATGAAGTTAGGCTTCAAACTGAACCAATGTTTTTGGCTATGGCCAGCAGGTCCCACTTAACTTTAGGGATATTCCGCTTTGTGATAGCAATTTTTGTTCCATTTGCACTATTGTATCACCGAAAAGTGTATGAAGTTATGCCGATAATTGAACCAAATTTTTGTACATATTTTTGACTGTGGACTGCGGATCGCAGTTGAATTTAGGGATATTCCGCCAGAAGGTGGAGATGTGATAGCCATTTAAAGAATTCAAATTTTAAAAAAATGTAGAAAAAAATTAGAAATCCCAAAAATTTCTTGCGTTAAATGTTTGGCCTTGATCCAAGGATTCCAGAGCATTTTTTGTTTTGCCCCTATCTTAAAAAAATGGCTGATATAGAGCAGTTTGAAATTTTGGAGTGGCTGACATTTTGAAACAATACAACACGATTCCTCCATAAACGGGTTTAATTTCTGAGTTTGAGTGAACAGTGTTTCGCCAATTTTTTTTTTAATTGTTGTAACCATAGTTTTAAGTCTTACATGCATAACACTATATTATTTATATTCGCCAACGTCAAATTCTCGCCAAGCTTGGCGACAATTGGCGAAATCTAGCCAAATTTGGCAATAAAATACGTTGCCATATAGGAAGCCAACTCAGTATGTCTGTCTTGGCGATATAGTCTCATTCAAATTCAAATTTCACGAGAACTGGGAATGACTCTTCTGTAATCGGTTTCCACGCATTTCAGCTTCGTGTTTTTCAGTAAAATTCGCTAAAATCTCAAAACCAAGCAATAGGGAGGCTAATTTTTCTTGCCGGTACAGGCTAGAAGGACTCGCATCCCGGTAACACGACGATTCACAAGCAGCTGACGTACAACAGAATGACGAAAAATTATGTTTTTTTTTTTTTTTTTTTTTTTTTTTTGGCGGTGTGATAGCGAATTTTGAAGTATTAACATGTATGGGATAGAAGAAAGTTTTTTGGGATTGGCATATCCGATTAATTTTAAACCTAAAAGTAATTTTTACCGCAAATTTATATATTAAAAAAAAAAAAAAATCGAACTCGAAAGCTTAGTAGCTTAATCAAAAGTTCAATCGATCAATTACTCAGCAACGAACGTTTGGGAGTAAAAATTCTGTTTACGAATTGTTATTTCTATTCGTTAATTGAAATAAAATGTCTCACAATAGAAGATGCGAAGAAAAAAGAATGGGGAAAGTACGGCACAATAAATGCTTCAGCGCATGACTGCCTCTCTTTCATTTAAATAAGTAAACCCTTTATTCTCCGTTAATCGAGGCTCATTTAGCTGGCATTATCAGAAATGAAAAGAAGAAGCGAACAGTAAAAGAAAATCTCTGGCGGGAATGAAAAGATCGTAGAAGAAGTCCATGCAGAACTTTTGCGGCAATCAATGACCCGCCTTTGATTTCCATGTGTGGTGCGTTCGTAATTATATAAATACGTAGCACCAGAGTCGTCGTTTGGTCCGTCCGTCTGTCTATCTGCCTAATCCGTCTGTCCGCAATAACAGCGCAAAAACTACCCAACCGAATGGTTTGAAATTTAATATATAGAATCGTTGCAGAATTTTGGCGAGTCATTTCAAATTTTATGAAAATCGAATCAAAACTTGAAAAAAGTTATTCATAAAAGTTTTCTTTATTCTATTCAATCTTATCAGACGTAATCTATATGATAACACCGCAAGTCATGGGACTGAGGAAAACCAATACGGGCTAACTACCTCTTTTTCCATAGGCCAAGCGGCCATTTGTATTCAAAATTAATTTTTCGAATAAAATGGCGTAAAAGTGACATTTTTAGAAAGATCGTTCAAAAAAATGGTTTGCTTGTTACATTAAAAAATGTATGGATTCTGAAATAACTTCAGTGGAAATTAGGTTAACAGCCGAATATCTCAATCCGTTAAAGTAAATAAACAAAAGATTCATTCATCGTGAGTCCTAGAAATATTAACCATGGAGGTCATCCTTCGCAAAGCAAGATCTCCATAGTGAATTTACAGCTAGGCGGGCGAAGCCGGCTATTACATTCTGTCATAATAATATCTGTCACGCGGACTAAATGCGATATTTAAAAAAAACAATTTCAAAATTAAACATGTTGTACACCTTCAAAATGTTAAAATAGGCGAATATTTCCATAATCGGATTTTTATCACGATTCAATATGTTTCTCAAACTCATATATTTACTATTCTCTATTACTCCTATTGATACTCGCTTTGTATTTTTCTCAAACATATTTTTCTGAAAAATCCGTTAAACTTCCAATAGGACGTCAGATTTTGTTTTTAATTCTCTAATGACGTGATATTAATCTGCTTTGTGTACATACACATACTCATACTTCTTAGTATAAATATTGTCGAATATAACTAAGAATTTCTTTGTCGTTCTAAAACACAATTTACAGTAGTTTCTAGTGTTATCGTCTTACATAGAGAGTGCTGCATGTAAAAGAGAAACCGATAAGTTTTTGAATTTAATATTTATATTTGTCACCTCACGAGTCTTTTGCAAAAAATATTTACTCTATGTAGTAAATGATCCTGCATGATATATCTGTGCGTGTTGCTTCAAATTATTTCTGAAACAAATATCTCATTAAAAAAAAAAATTGGAAAGTGTGACATAATGAATGCTCCAGCGCATGACTGTTTCTCTTTTATTAAATCCTTTTCTTTTTCAAATCGAGTGTTGTTTAGTTCCAGAATGACACGCATTATCAGAAATGAAAAGAAGAAGCAAATCGCTGTCGGGAATGAACGGTCGTAAAAAAGTTCATCCAGGACTTCTTACGGTTATTGGAATGACCCGCATTTGCTTTTTTTTTTAGCTTTACTTTTTTTCAGTTTTTTTTTTTCTTTTTTGAAAAGTTCCGTTCAAAGAAAGAATATCCCAGAAAAGTGACTTATACGCTTTGTGTGAGGAAATTTTGCTGTATGCATTTTCAGTTTCTGTTCATGAAATTCTTATTCTTGTAATTTTTTTAGATAAAAAAATGCATTTCTTATTTTGATATTCTTTGAAATAGGGTTGCTAAGCAACTCATAAAATAAAGAGGAAAGAAAAAGAAATGCATTTTAAAATTTGCAAAAAATAGGATAAAATTTTTAAACAATTAATTTCTAAATTCTAATACAGACAAACACAAACACACATACGGAAACTAAAAACTTTTCGGGTCTCTACAGTGAGCCTCAACTGACGTTTCGGCAATGTTTTTTTTTAGTCCTCTGTGACTGAAATCGAACAGAAAAGTATTAAAATAGGTCTGCGGATCACGTAGAGATGGGGGGGGGGACAGTGTTCAGTTCAGGGGGTGGCCCGAGTGGACATTACCCCTCCCCCCCCGGGAAGAGTTGAAATTTTATGCTTTTAAAGGTTAAAAAGTGCAATTCCACCGCCTTCCCCCCCCCCAGCCCTGAGAAAAGTATTTGAATTCAACACTAGGGGGGGGGGGGGTTACAGATGAGGAAAATCCTAGGGGCTCATGAAGGGGAAAAAGGGGAGGGGGGACAGCTACTTTAAGTTTTATACAGTTTCATATGGGATGCATCATTTTCGGAAGTTTCAAAGTTTAAATCTAATTTTTGCGCTTAGGTTATTAATAATTAGGTTATTATAACTTTAAATTTAGCTTTAAATTTTTTTTAAAAAGAGGTAACGAATTTAATAAGGGGTGTTTCGGATCGATTTGTAACCGGCTTTCACTCGTGACCTATCAAAATTTTAGGAAAATGAAGAACGACCTTAGATTCTTAAGCATCTCTGATTCTGAATATGAGTACGTAAAGTTCCCAGGCAAATAGAAATGAAAATGTGAGGGGAAGGAAAGTTTCAAAGCATTCTTAACCTATTTGTTGCTGGAATTATTTTTTTTTTTTTTATCTTCGCATTTTAAACATACAACTCTTTCCATTCTTGAGGATATATTGGGCACTTATTGTTGAATCATGGGTTGTTCCCCCACCCCCTTCTTTTTTGAACGATGATAAAGTGTCTCCAAGCCGACACATCTAATCCCATTTTGAAGGCTTTTTAATCTCTTTAAGTGAAAAGTTGTATAAAAATTACGTGCAAATCTAATTTTATGCATAAAATAATCTATTACAACTTTTCCGGTTATATAATGAATGGAAACTATAAACTGCGAAAGAGTCAGACTGCCCTTTTAAACGGGTAAGAAATCAGTTTTAAGCCAACTATCCTTAGCGGCTGAATAAATGCTTCGTTATAAGTTTCAAATATTACTGATTGAACTACTTTAGAAATAAAGAAACGATTCATTTTACAGGCAGTAAATATTTTAATAAATACCTGGACATAGACAATCCATTGTCATTAACATTCTTAGCAATATTTTTTTTCATCCATGGACGGAGAAAAAAAATGTTAAATTTAAGAAGGAAATGTAATTTTCTCGTTTTAAAAAAACTTCTCTAAAACATCCTTAAGCTTTTCTAACGCACATAATAATAATAATAATAATAATAAAATAATTATTGCTAGAAAAACTGGCAAGTCTCATTATATTGGAATTAGTTGTTCTAATTGGATGTGAAAACAATGTTGCATGAATATTTACAATACGGATAATTTCGATCGGTTGCTATAATGAAAGATCGTTATATCGAGCGTCTACTGCACTACGGAGATGTTCTTTGTTCAGGGGGATAGTAAACCCATTCGTATTTGAAAATCCTTTAGTTTTAGTACATTGCCCCCTCCTTGGAGACTCCGCCCTTGTGTGAAAATTCATGGGACAACACTTAATCTAGCCATTATACTTTATACATTACTAGTTGACACACGCAGCGGTGTCCGGGTGCGTGATAATAACTTTAAATAAACGCCGGATTTGTATTATTTTATATCTTTAACCCGTTTTTGAATGATTTTATATTTTTTAATGAAGAATTCACAAAAAAAATATTGACATTTTGTGCTCGTAAGAAGACATTTTCTTGGTTTTTCACGTACATTTGGATACCTTTAGTATTAGGCAATACATGGCAGCACTACCAATTCATTCAGAAGGTCTATTAAAAATTTCTCTCTCCTCTCCGTTTCAAATTATGATTTTCACTCTCTTTATATGTTATCTTAATGTTTCACAAACTATAAACTAGAAGTTTTTTCTTAGTATCACTTAAAGTTATAGATTATGAAAGAAACTTTTTTAAATTTAAATATTTTTTATAGAAATATTTTTTATATCATATTCTTAATACAAATTTAATTTGTAAAAATATTGTCGGTGTTAAACTTTACTTAATTTAAAAGCATTCAAATAAAAAAAAATACAAATTATATACGTAACTTCTTTTTCTGAAAATGTGACAGTAACTGAAATGAATTACAGCCAAAAGCAATGCAGAAATCATTCTGTCGGAAGCGGGATTCGAACCCACTTTCTTTTTTCACAGAGCCAGAGCTTAAATTAACGAATTACACCACTCAGCTACGCTGATCACGTTGAAGTGTATCAAACGGGTTTTAGATTTAATATCACGCATGGGCAAAAACATCGAATTTACGCTGAAATTTGTAGCTAAGAGAAAATAGCGGTATACTTATTGTTGAATTATTGGTTGGTCTTCGTGTGTGCCAATGCGATAGTACAACACAATCAGATGAAGCGCAAGTTCATGGAACAACACCGAATCTAAGTCATTATAGATCTTACACATTTAACAGAAATTAAGTGTGATAGTCTATAGTTACAAATAACTGGCAAAAGGAATTGATGTTGCCTTTTACATTTTATGTATCTGGACATACAGTGAGGGCCAAAAGTGTGGACATTTTTTGAAAGTTTCATGTTTTTCAACTTTGTGTGCTTGTAGAATATATTAATTTTCACTTAAATACAAACGTTTATATATCAAATTGAAGGTAATTTAATGTAGAATTTAATAATAAAAACAGTATTACAATATCGGTATTACAAAAAAAGTTATGCAACTAATAGTAAGATCTATCTTAGATTTGCATTTTTTTGAAGTGATACTTACACAATCAATACTTAGTAGGATAAACCTTATTTTTTAAGACAGCTTCACAGCGTCTTTTCATCGAGTGAACGAGTGTTTGGAGTTCATCTTTCGTAATCACATGGTGCCAAAAATCAATTATAGCTTCAATAAGTTGTCTTTTATTGGATGGACGTTTTTTTCGTACAAGAATTTTCAAACGTCGCCACAAATTTTCAATTGGATTGAGATCAGGGCTGTTTCCTGGCCATGGTAATATATCTATGCCTTTATTTTGAAACCATGCTTTGCATACTTTTGCTGTGTGGCATGGAGCTGAATCCTGCTGAAAAATAAATGGTGCGTTGTTGGGGAAGAGATCCCTGATGGAAGGTATCAATTTGGGTTCCAGGACAGTTTCGATGTATTTTTTGGCATTCAGGATGCCATCAATCACTTGAATTCGGCCCACACCCTCTGCAGACATACATGCCCAAATCATGACATTTGTTGGGTTTTTTGTAGTTGCTTCAATGCAATCAGGATGAAGGGCTTCTCCTACTCTACGTCTACGTCTCACGTATTTTCTACCATCACTACCAAAGAGAGATATTTTACTCTCATCGCTCCAGATTATTTGCTTCCATTGATTTTCTGACCATTTAATGTGTTCTTTGGCCCACTTAACTCGTTTTTCGCGTTGCTTTTGATTTAAATATGTTTTTTTCCTTGGAATTCTTGCTTGTAGTCCAAATCCTGATAACCTTCTTCTTATTGTTCTTGAACTTACGGCAATACCCGCTGCATTCATTTCACATCTAATGGCATCTGATGAAATTTTTCTATCTTGAAGGCATAGCCGTTTAATTTTTCTATCGGCAGTAGCACTTGTGCATTTTTTTCGGCCATATATTGTAATACTGTTTTCATTATTAAATTCTACATTAAATTACCTTCAATTTGATATATAAACGTTTGTATTTAAGTGAAAATTAATATATTCTACAACCACACAAAGTTGAAAAACATGAAACTTTCAAAAAATGTCCACATTTTTGGCCACCACTGTACGTGCGAAAAACAAGATTCGTTCGTATATGGTTTTAACTTTTGATTACTTTGCAAATTGTAATCGCCTGATTGAATCGCGAATTTTCGTCGTTCAATACCGTCGTAAAATAGCAGTTGAAAATATAGGTTGGGGACAGGAGATCTCATATTGAATGAATTCGATAGGTTAAAATGTAAAATACCTCAATCCCATTTCTCAATGACTTTACAGAAGTATTTATTAATCATCTCTTCCAAATCATCATTATAGTGACGAAAGACAGGGATTTACGAACACATTATCCCCGGCGCATTCTATACGAGATGCTCGCAAATGAGAAGTTTGGAATTCGAGGGAAACGATCAGAAATGCACATTATCTGCAAAAGAATGCCGCCCTGTAAAATTAGGAATGTTTTGGGGGAGGAAGGATCTTGCTGTAATGATCATCTGCCATGATCCTCCAGACTGTATGTTAGTCCCTCAGTCTATGTTAATCCTTACAGGATTCAAAGCAATATAGAATGCTAATTAAAACAAGTTGGAATTTGTACGTCAAACGTGACACATGAGGTACGTTCGTACTATAACCAGTTTTATAAATATTCAGATCTTGGTGCAATAGCTGTTGTACTTGTATGCAAAAATGTATGAATACAAAATTTATTTTATGTGCAGACTTTCATATTATAGATATTCATTTTATTTTATGAAATTAAGTTTCAATATACTTTTACAAACAATTTATTACAATTATGTTACATTAAAATTATACTATGCTGAACTATACAATACAAGACAATGTAAAAAAAAAAAAAAAAAAAAAAAAAAAAAAAATCATCGTTATTATTTTAGTGAAATGAATTATATCATCTGTTATTAAGATAAAATTCATTTCCATCATAAAATAAGTACATTTTAAGTTGGCAACATATTATCTTTGGTTGACATGGACTGAAAATTCCAATGGGATACTTAAGCATAGCTTTGAAAATTCCAGAACTTGAAATCCATATTGAGACTCTTTTTCCATTAAATATCTATTTATCCGGAAACATCTATTCAAAAAACGGTCCGTAGATTATAGGACTGCTATAATTTCAGTATACAAATTCGGTTTTTAAATTCAGTAATGCGAATATTAGGAGTTCATCTTAAATAGTACTTAATCACCATGGCAACCTAGAACCATTACCTATCATAGGAAATCATTGAATTAATGACGTACGACAGGATTTAATAGAATGAAGAAAACTTTTATTAATATATTTTTCAAAGTTTTGATTAGATTTTCATAAAACTTTAAATGACTCGACAAAATTCTGTAACGATTCTATATATTAAATTTCAAACCATTCGGTTTTGTAGTTTTTGCACTGTTATTTGCGGACGGACGGACCAGAAGACGACCATAGGTACTAGGTATTTATATAATGACGAACACACCTAAAAAAAACAATAAATTTTTATTAAAGAAATTTAAACAAGAAATTTTTATTTTTGACTCGTAACATTTGGATAACATTCGTTTTTCCCTTTTCAGTGCCAAAAAAACCGCTGAAAATTCATAAAATTCAAGTTGCCATAACTCGGTAAGTTTTGGCTGCACAAACATTAAACTTTTATTTTTTATTTGTTAGTGGATAGAGAAATGTTTCAGTCAATATAATACCCGCAGAGACCGTAAAATAATTAAAATTTCGTAATTTAAAATAATAATAATTGTTTTGATATAAATGGTTTATAATAGGACGAAGAACAACTTTGAACTATTTTTGCTATAGGAACTATACTTCTAAGATTTACTTAATTGGCTATTGGACAAAGATAAGAGTTGACATACTTATATATAAATTCTTCAAGATTGCAGTTTTTTTAACATTTTATAATTCAAAAGTTTATTGATTACTAATGTGTGAAATTGGAGGTAGAAAGAGGGGAAATTATGGAAAAATCTTTCAAAACTCCACTTTCTGAAAAATGGAATTAATGATTAATTTTCCTTAATTTGTTATAAACTGGCAAATAGTAAAAAGACCCGTAGAAACGTGCAAGGTCTTCGCACTGCAATGTTTGAGATTGTTTTGCTAATACGTTTTTAGCCCACAGGCTATCAAAGTATGTACGTACAAAGTATGTACATAGAGAGATAACTCTTGAAAAAAGTAACTGATTTGCTTCAAATTTTGTATATAGGTTCATTCTGATACTGAAACATATGTCGATCATTTTTTACCTTATTCTTTGTATCACTTAAGCCAGAGCAGATGGAACATTACAATTTTATCTATATTTTAAGACAATGAGGAAGGAGACAAGAGGAATGACCACTAGAAAGTTAAAAATAATATTGGAAGAACATACGGCAGATATCAAACAAGACAGAAGTACTACAGCACTGGCAAGACTACCTAGAACTGAGACATTAAAAATTGAATTTAAAAATAGTAAAATAATTTATCCATCAAGACTTTATTTCCCATATACTACTATCCGTGAATCAATATAAATCGATATGCGTAACCTGAACATTTGCAATGAATCCGCCTCATTTGAATGACCTAAAATTTGGCACGAGGTCCTTTTCAGTTTTAGAAAAACAATAAGGAAATATTAATTTTCACGTTTACAGTTGACTACTTCAAGAACCTGCTTTTTTACACATTCTGTTCTTTTTTATATATCGTGATTTATGTTTTCAAGTTTATTTTCAAAAAATTGCGAGAATATTTTTGTTTATCGTTATATATTTTGAAAATGGCGCCGTATGAGCGCTGAAACATACATGTCGATCAGTAAAAGGTTTTTTATAAGCCCTTTGTATTACTTAAGCATTTTATCTATATTTTAAGACAACGTTGTTACATGTTACATCTTAAATATTGTTCTCAATAGTAACTTTTTCGGATATTTCCAAACAGTCATCATTACGGTAAATTTCTACAACATTTGCCATAGAAATATATGAACAGGATTATTGTTTGAAAATAGTGGTAGCCAATAAACGGACCGCTAACAACTCCGTAAATAAATTCCGATTACTTTAAGATTTGAAAAACTTTTTGTCGTCAACGGCAAAGTTAAAGAAAAATCAGGCATGCTGAAAGAGTGTTGGAGAAGTTGGTATAGTATGATATAAAATTAAAACTTCAGGAATAGAAGTAATTTTATTTAATCGAGTATAGAAACATGTTTCAAGTAGTTGAGGTTGAAAATAAAGTAAAATATTATAAGAATATACTGAGTGTGAGTAGGGGAGACCGGGGTACAATGGACCACTTTTGTAAATTTTGAATGTTTACTCTCAAAATACTGGTTTTTTTGTGTTTGAAAAAATGTGTGCATATTATGTATATATTAGGGTTTAAGTTGCACTCACTCAAAATCAATAATTATGTTTACTTTTTTTACTATATTATTTTAAATAGCAAGTGACGAAGTGGACCATTGTACCCCAAGGTCGGGGTACAATGGTCCGCAGCATGGGGCTCAATGGACCACAAGTAAATTAAGAAAAAAAAAACATTTATGTAGTACATTCTTTAATGACACAAACATAGAATGTATTATACTTGTTTATTGGTGGCACCAGTTCAAACATATAACATTAATAAATATTAAAGTTAGCAAATACTAAAACACTTTTGTGTCGCTGAAGGTATGCTGTTTTCTTGTAAATATGTAGAGTTCGGCAAACTCATTGCAATATCTTGAACATTTACAAGAGATTCATCAACAAGATCAGGTAAAATGAACACATTTTGATTAGGTTTTCACTGCAGGAATCTGACAAAACATAATCATAATCCTGTTACCAAACCATCCAAAAAAAAAAGGCACTGTTTTATTTTACTTAACACCTATAATTTATCTACACTAATATAAATAGATACAGACTAATAGGCATATTAATTTTTTAATGTACTTATTTAATATAATTGTAGGTTTGTAAAAATATAGAAATTTAAAATTAACTGAATGTTTATAAAAAGTAAAGAAACCATAAATAAATAAATGAATAAGTAAAATACTTAAAAAATGTAAACTACGTGAATCATGGTTAAATTACTCACTAAAAATAAAACAATTTATTAATCTTAATTTCATATATAATGCCCGGATACAGAACTGATGTACAATGGACCATGGTCCATTGTACCCCAATTTTGGGTGGTCCATTGTTCCCCATATGTAAGTTTGACAGAAAAAAGTAAAAAATAATAACAAATTTTATATTCAATTATTTTAGCTACATTTAATATAAGAATAGATTATCTTAGCTTTTAATTGTGCTCAGCAATGTCTTTCAAATCATAATTCTTTAATGAAGAAAAAAAGACGTGTTTCGCTGAAAATATTTACTTCTACCTGTTACAAACCATCTTTCTAGAATAAAATGGCTAATTTGTCAGTTGGACACATAATTTTACACTTTGATTCACCACTGTGGTGCTATCATCTATATGCCAAAATATGAAGCATTCAAAAACAGAAATAATATGAATAAGAGGGGGTGGTCCATTGTACCAGGGTCTCCCCTATAATAGTTACTTAATGAGTAATTAATCATGCATAATATATGATTAATAACGAAAGAAAATATGCAAATATTTTTACAAATCATCCTTTTTACTTACCCATCATACGTAGTATAGGGTAAGTTTTGTAATCGTTTTGAAAATCGAAAAAAAATTTTTGACGGATTTACACGTTTCAGACACTGGAGATTCCAAAAAACATATTTTTAGAAAAAATTTTTTGCCGTCCGTCTGTAAACGCTCTATCTCCCGAAAAAATTGAGATAGAGACTTGCAATTTGGTATGTACCCAGTATGTAATAGTGGGAAGAAGCCTATTTCATTTCAATAACCTCGATTAACCGGAACTATTTTTTTCGGACTCTCGAAATATTCGTTCTGATAAAAGGTATATAAAAATTTTCGAAATTGTTTATTTTAAGAAATGAATATAAAAGACAATAAAAAAACAAATTTTGCATAAAGCATGAAGTCGATCGGATAATGAGTTGCCGAGATATTTGGAATCCTATTTTCCACACTCTTCGATTTTTTCATGACCCTGTATTTCATCCAAATTTCACTTTAAAGATATATTTTAATTGGAAATTTAACGCTTAATCAGATGCAATAAACCGCTAGTTATTATTATTTTTGGAGTTATAAGGAGGTTTCTTTCAAGCAATTCAGTAATCAAGCCTTTAAAGTTTATGACGTCATCAAGCCACGATTTTATTTGAATTGCAATGCATTTTATAAGTAGTTTACACATGTTTTATTTTAATATTTTACATTATGCATATCCATGATGTGTAAGTATTACGGTGGCTCCCAACGACTAGTTTTAATTTTGTGGGTACGGGGGTCGCGAAAAATAGATTTTTTTTTATTTTTCTTGTTAAAGTTAAATAAATTAAGCAAAGCAAACCGCATGTTTCTACGATGATTACATCAGCAGATATAACAATTTTTGTCTTGCACTATGAGTTCCGCCCTATCCGTAACTGAAATTTTAAGTCCATTTATTTCAGATCGGATTTATTCTTAATTTGTGATGTTTTTTTTAAAGACGAGAATATTTTTGTTTATTGTTATATATCTTGCATGATTAAATTATATATCTAAAGAAAATTTGAAGAAATAAAAATATAACTTCACGTATTCACAATTCATTCTCTTTTTTTTTTTTTTTTTTTTTTTATAATACAAAAAATCGTCTGTCGACCAATTGACATCTAGAAAATTAATCAATCATAATTCTTTTGAGTTTTTCATTCCACCAAGGAGAATAAACATAAATAAACTTAAGCTTCTTGCATTTAATCAAACAGTTATTGTCCATATATTTAGAAATAGCTAATTTAAAGAAGAAACATAGTTTTTCAACGAAATATTTCTAAAAACTAAAGATGGTAGTTGAAATTTCCCATAAAAGTGGAATGATAAAGCCTGAATAACGATATTTTTTAAGCATTTACTTTAATACATAAATCTGAAATATTTCTGTACTAGTTTGTCAGGACGGCGTCATTTTTTATTAATAACGTTAAACTGACGTCATTGCAACAGCTCCAAAATTTTAAGCCAAATAGTACGAAATTTTTTTTGACAAATCAAGCCATTGTTTAGATATATGTTGTATATCTAACCTTTCTTGCAATATATGTGTATGAAATTTTGTACAGAGATTTTATGTTATGTTTTTAAGAAATCGTCTTCAGTATTTTTAATTTCGTGTCAAACGTTTGGAAATATATTCCTCAAAGTAAAAATCACTCTAAAAAATCCCCCCCCCCCCTTTTGTTTTTACTTTTAAATTTATTATAGATTATGTAAGTAACATTTCTATATATCCTGAAGACCAATTAACAAGAAAGCTTTCCTGACACAATAGTGAAAAAAAGTAATAAATCGGACAAGTGGTTCATAAATTATATCAAAAATTAAAAAAGTTTAAAATTTAAACTATTAAAAAACTGAATGTTTTTAAAAACTTTTATCTGAAAAGCATAATTTTTATAGAAAGACACATTTCAGGGGGAAAAAAATCGGAACAGATGTACCATTCGCCCGCAGTCCGCCATCTTGTTTTTAAAATCAAAACATATTTGTTTTGGGTCTCTTTTCCAAAGTAATTTCATCCATATTTACATATTATAAACACGTTATTTAATTGACTAATTTATTTATATTTAGTAATAAAAGTTTAATTATATATATATATATATATATATATATATATATATATATATATATATAAAATAATAAAATAAAAAAAACAAACAAGATGGCAGACTGCGGGCGAATGGTACATCTAAGCCAAAAAATCATTACAAAATGCCTATAAATAAAGAAAATAAAATTTTGACCCCCGGATATCTTTAAGAGTCGTGTGCTTGGAACAGCTACGCCCCTGAGCATACTTAAGAAAAAAAAAAAAGAAAAAGAAAGCAAAAAGAAAACAGAAGAAGAAAAAATAAAACAAGCGAGGCATTTTTATAACCTACAAACTCGCGTTATAAAAATTGCTTTGTTATATTTAAAAGAGAAATGCATCGCTTTAGATATCCATTTCTTCATCTCCCAGTAAACTTTCATCCAATTCACCCATATCTATCCAACAGATCACTAATCTCCTGTATCACGTGACCCAAATGACGCGCAACCCCGCTTGAATCTGTTTTCAAATAACGCCAGCCGAACTATCCGTCGATAGCTCAGTTGGCAGAGCGGTGGACTGTAGCGGTTAGTTTGAAGCAGTAATCCATAGGTCGCTGGTTCGACTCCGGCTCGACGGATGCATTTTTTTTTTTTTTTTTTTAAAGAAAGAACCAAGCATATATGCTTAAGAAAATACTAACAGGCAATATAACAAAGACTCGGATTAATATTTATTAATATTTTCTCACAATAAGTTGCCTTTTTATGAAATTGATTTTTGTAAATTATAATGCTTCATAAGTATTATAAAAACCTTCAAGGCACTCCGAATGTTTTAAAAACAAATTTCTAAGCTTTTTATTTATCATTTAAAATAAACAAACTGCGTGGCGATTAGATGTGTTGCTTTAGAAGTGCATGAGAGCTTTCGAGTCGTTAGGGAGAAAAAAAATCTTAATTTTATTGTACATTTACAAAATATTGATTATATTAATTTTATTATATACTAAGTATCAAGTATCAAGTATGAAATCATAATTACAATGCAGGTTAATTTTTTTTTTCAATAAAAGTGCTCTTTTTCAATGACTTGATTTGTCAAAATAAATTTCGTACTATTGCCTTATAATTTTAGAGCTGTTGTAATGACGCCAGTTTAACGATATTAATTAAAAAAATGGCGCCATCTTGACAAACTTGTACAGAAATATTTCACATTTATGTATTAAAGCAAATGCTTAAAAAATGTCGTTGTTCTTGCTTAATCATGCGACTTTGTGACAAGTTTTAACTACCATGTTTATAAATTATTTATTTGGAAATCTATGTTTCTTCTTTAAATTGTCTTATACTTTAAAATATTGGTGCAATAATTGTTTAGCAATAATGCAAGAAGAATAAATTTATTTACGTTTATACTCCTTGGTTGAATGCAAAATTAATTTTCTAGATGTCAATTGATCGACAGACGATTTTTCGTTTTGTAGAAAAAAATAAATAAAGATTAATGAATTATGAATATGTGAAGTTATGTTTCTATTTCTTAATTAATTAATTAATTTATTTATTTATTTATTATTATTATTTTGAGATATATAATTTAATCACGGTATTGTTTTCATCATCTATTCAAACAAAAGTTAATTCCACATTTCAAATTGAATAAGAAAATGACGTCAAAAGAAAAGAAAAAAAATCTAATATCCTTTCCCTTTTTATTCTCTTTTATCCAAAAATTAGAGTAATTTAGTTGCCACCATTAAAAAGTACAAATAATAATAATAATATAAACTAATTCAAATTTTAAAATTCTGAGACCTTGTATGATATTCTCGAATCCATGCAGATAACTGATGTAACGTTCGATATTCTAAAATATAGGAGGAGTAATGGAGATATACAAACACAGATTTTAATATACTAGTAAATCTGCAGATCAGGAACCTCAACGTCAGCTCTGAAAGTCATTGTTTTTTAATCTCATTTGTCATATTATTTAGCATCTTACAATTCGCAATTTTTTTTTATGTTACATACATATTTATAGGCATATAAAATACTTCGGAGGTTTCACAAAATTAGAAGCGTTAAATTATACACGATTTACGCAATGATATTCTGAAGTTTTTATGAACTTCTTATTCTTGTAATTTTTTAGATTAAAAAAAAATGCATTTCTTATTTTGATATTCTTTGAAATAGGGTTGCTAAGCAACTATTAAAATAAAGAGGAAAAAAAAGAAATTCATTTTAAAATTTGTAAAAAATAGGAAAATAAAATGTTTTATATTTCCCGAACAGTTGCAAAAAAAATTTCCAGTAATTTAAACAATTAATTTCTAAATTCTAATATAGATGTATCGGCAAAATTTCAAAGCTATTGCCTATATTTAAGACCTCCCTATCGAAAATTTAGTATCGGAATTTTACGTTGAAATCCATTCTTCAAATAGGCGATTTCATTTCAGTTAAAAATGAAATTCGGAAATCGTCTGCATTCCATAGGAAAGCATTATGACCTAAAAAAGAAATGTTCTATATTTTTGTAACGAATGAACCAAGTGTAACTAAAAACTATACAGATAATTCCGGGTACCTCATCAACATACCCACCAAAAATCAACCTAATAGGACGATTTTTATGGCAGTTATCGCGGACAGACAGACAAACAGACAGACGGAAACCAAAAACTTTTCGCGTCTCCACAGTGAGATTCAAATCATCTTTCTTACTTAGTACGGGTTGAGATTTTGGTGGAATGAGAAATCATTTTAGAATCATATATTTAAAGATCCTAGAAATTGATTTCTGTTAAAATATGTATAGGTTACAATTCATATATTTTCAGAAAATTAATTATTTTTTAAATATATTTTTTCGAAATATTTTTTTTCCAAAAAATATAAATTGTCACCTATACATATTTTAACAGAAATCGATTTTTAGAAGCTTTAAATATATGAATCTAAATTATGAATATATGAATAATAATTTTTCAGTTATACTTATAAACTATCCGCATCGCAATGATTACAAATGAATTTAACATTAAAGGAAAAAAAAAAAAAAAAAAAAAAAAAAAAAAAAAAAACTTTATAATTCTCTAACTACTTGACTCAATGCTTTTCGTCTTGATATCCTAAGATAAAATGTACCAAAAAAAAAAAAAAAAAAAAAAAAAATCCAAACACGATGTCAAAATCGAGTGTTCGCATTGAAAATTTCAGAGACCCCTAAGTTTATTTTTGAGCAATAATTAAAGAAGAACGAAAAATCATGCGTCAAGCATAGATTATGTAACACTTTCCAACACTTCCAAAATTATTTTACAAATCTTTTTACCGTTTAATAAGGCGAAAAAGGATAGCTAAAGTAAACAATTTGGAAAACGCATAACATATTTATCAACCCAATTTCAGGAATTTTCAACACTATTCGGTAAAAATTCCGAACTCTTTTGTGCAACTCTGTATATGAAATATAGATTTGTATATAGATTACATAGAATGCTAATTTTAGTTCAGTTAGGCAACGCGTAGTACAGTTTAAAATTCCCCTTCTGGAATTTCCGTCAATAAATGGAAATGTACTAGAGATTTTTTGTACTGCCCTGTATAGGATCTATAAAATTTATACACACCAATTAATAGACAAAAAATGAGTTCAATTTAAAAACGCGTTTAGCAACTGAAACGCCAACTTCCAGCAATTATTGTTAACAGACAGTACCGAATTCTTTTGTGTGTCCCTGTCAATGAACGATATAAATGCTATACACACAATATTCTATAGTAAGGCTCTTATAAGCACCTTAGTGATGTATATCAAATTTCAATATGCTTGAAATAGTGAAACATTGATTTTTGGTGGGTATGTTGACGAGGTACCCATAATTAGCTGTATAGTTTTTGGTTAAGTTGGCTCATTCATTCAAAAAATATAGAACATTTTCTTTTAAGTCATAATGCTTTTCAATGGGAAATTCAGACGATTTTTTAATTGTAACATTCATCGAAAAGAAAATCGAGCATTGGGATACTTGTAAACGCTAAATTATGGACGCTAAATTTACGAAATAGAGATCTTAATTGAATCCGATCAGCTTTGAAAATTTGCCACTATATTTATTAGAATTTCGAAATTAATTGTATAAATTATTGGGAAGTTTTACGCATTAATTTGAAAGATCTAAAACAGTTTAATTTCTCATTCTGTGCAAGAATTTTCAATGTATTTCTTTTTCTCCCTCTTTCATTAAATGGTTGCTAAGCAACCCTATTTCAAAGAATATCAACAAAGGAAAATTCAAGTGAATCGCATTATTTCGACGCGAAATTTTACTAAACAAGAACGTAAAATCATGCTTCAAGCATAGATTATGTAACACTTTCCAACGCTTCCAAAATAATTTTACAAATCATGACCGTTTAATAAGCAGAAGGATAACATCTAAATAAACAATTTGGAAAACGCATAACCTATTTAAAAACGTAATTTCAGGAATTTCCAACATATATTTCCAACATATACAATATTCGGAAAAATATCCGAATACTTTTATTCAGCCCTGTATAGGATCTATAGACTACATAGGATGCTAACTTTTAGTTAGGAAACGCGTAGCACAGTTTAAAATTCTCCTTCTGGAGTTTCCGTCCATAAACGGAAATGTGTTCGCGAACTTTTGTGCTGCCCTGTATAGGATCTACAGAATTTATAAACACCAATAAATAGACAAAAATTGAGTTGAATTTAATATCGTGTTCAGAAACTTTAAACGCACTTCCCGGAATTATTGTTAACAGACAGTAGAGAATTCTTTTGTGTGTAACTGTCCATGAACGATGGCTGCTATACACACAATATTCTTTAGTAAGCCTCTTGTCATGCACCTTAGTGATATATATATAAATTTCAATGCGTTTAAAATAGTGAAACATTATTTAATGAAACCGCAAACGAGTTTTCTCCATAGACGTAATGTAACGAAATTCTTTTGACTGTCCCTGTAAAGTAACTATAAGTGCTATGCACACCCTATTCCATATGAAGCTTCTTGTAATGCACCTTAATGATCTATATCACTAAGTAATATATTTGTAAGTAATATATTTGTAAAAAAACTATAAGTGCTACACACTTCAGTTGAAATAGGGAACATACTATAGATAACGACAATAACATATAAAAATTGCAGGGCAATCCGAGCCTATTTACGGGAGTTAGAGCACGGACAGACGACCATCTGGCCAGACAAACCGAAGTCATAAACACTTTTCAACTAGGTTGGAAAGTGTTAAAAAACAGCTCATTTTCGGGTGATTTAAGATTTTAATATGCTTTTTCTTAGATGAGGATTTATTTTAACTAACTAAAGTAAGATGACCCAATCTGTTTTGCAAACGAAAATTATAAAAATGTTGAAGGTGTAAATTGAATATAAGTCTCATACGAGGAATTTACGTTTGTATATTTAATGCACGAAATTTTATTCAATTTCAGAAACATAGGATGATGTTTTGTGGTTGAAAAATAAGTATTCTTTTAAGGATAGGATAAAATCTCTTGTATACAAAGAGATGGTTAATCTAATGAAATTACCATAGTAAATGCACTCAGACATATTCTCAAATAATGAAATAGTACAATTACTGGAAATTGAGAATATCTGAAGGAATGTATTCTTATTTTGAAAATATACAGTAATAAGTAGTCTATCCTGTCATTGCATAAAATTGTGTTTAATGCGATACTTCTAAAATTTCCGGAACTTTCGATAAATCTTATATTCTTATAAATGTATAAATAACTTTAAAAGATAGAATTTTAGGATATCAAATATTAGGCAGTTATATTAAAAATTAGTGAAATTAATGAACAATGATTTATAGAGCTGACGTTGAGGCCTCTGATCTGCAGATTTACTAGTTTAATTAATTTTGCACATAATTTTAGTGTGACTTTTTTTTTTCTTTTCAAATTGAGTATTGTAGTCATAGAGTTCAAAGACTTATAGATTGTAATAGAGTGCATTCATTAATTATCTAAGTAAAAATTTAAAAATACAATCAATAAAAGAATTATTAAATACAACAGCGATGTCTAGCATTTTATGATCATGATAAGTATACTTAAAGTAACTTAAGCATTTTAAAAGCATAAAGTTTTGTCTTTGATCTTATTTTAATCTTTGTTAACTTTTAAAGTTTAATCTCTAGTGTGATTAATTCAATTTTAAATATTCTTCTTTGAAAATGTTTTGCTATTTATAAATAATTTTAATTAGTTTAAGTAGAAGACTTTGAAAGTAATGCGATTCTATTAATTGCACTCTTTGTAACAAAATGACGTTTTAATTATCTATCTGTATACTCATAAAAGAAGGATGTTTGTGTGGGTGTGAGATAGAGATAGTTTTGACAGGTTCAGTGTCACAAAAAGCGGTTTCGAAATCGGGACATGAAAATACAGTCCAAACGAAGCCTATTAAAACAAAACACCTGTATATAACGGAAAATCATGTTTTGAACGTTAAAAAATCCATTGTTTCTAAGGTAAGAATATTATACAATTATACCTGCTAAAATGAAAGCCTGTTTAAAACGGAACTTTTTTACTCTTTCTTGCGATTCCGTCTTAGTAGGTTTTATTCAGGGATCGGAAGTAGCGCACTATACAAGTAGCGAAACTACAGTAGTCACTATTTTTTATAGTAGTTTTTAGTGTAGTACGCTACATTTTGAACAATGTAGTGTAGCGAGTAGCGCGATAAAAAAAAAGAAAACAAAAAAAATAGTAGTTTTTAGCGAAAACCGACGCTACTTTTAACGCTACTTCAGGGGAGGGGGGGGGGGGGCAATATTCTATTGTACAAATCACGTGGCCAAAACTTGTTTCTTTTGTGCAAAATTTGTTCTGCTCAACAATTTGCGAATATCATCAACGCATCGCATGACGTCATAGATATTTCCCATGGACACTTGCTGCTAAAGTCAAGTTCTAACGCACCAAAGTAATTACTATTTTTGCTGGCAACATTTGTCTACTTACTCGTTATTAGGTCTTCATGTTTTAACGCCGTGTTTTTTATTATTATTAATTGCTTTATTTACAGATTTATTTATTGTTGTTTTTCTGTAATTTTCTAGATTATAATATCTTTCTTAATTTTGCTACGAAATTTGTTATGTGCGTATAAACTAACATTTTGGAGACAAACACAAAACATTTTCTTGTATGTTATCTTTCTTAATTTTTTAATGCCCTCGGTTGTGTCGCGTTTATTGAATTGTATCCCGGCAGACACGATATACCGACAGGTCACTTTAATATTTAATCAATGCCAACAATTTCTAGTGTAAATTGAACCCTTTGATAAAATTTAAAAGTAGCGAAGTAGTGACTACTTTTGAAAAGTAGTTTGTAGTCGCTACATTTTAAAACTAGTTGTTGGGGGCCACCGTAATACTTACCCATCATGGATAGGCATGATATAAAATATGAAAATAAAACTCGTGTAAACTATTTATAAAATGAATTGCCATTCGAATAAAATCGTGGCTTGATGACGTCTTAAACTTTAAAGGCTCTATTACGGAATTGCGTAAGAGAAACATCCTTATAACTCTAAAAATAATAAGCCTATTCACTAACGGTTTACTGCGTCGGATGCAGCGTCTTATTTACAATTAAAATACATATCTTTGAATTGAAATTTGGATGAGATACAGGGTCATGAAAAATCGAAGCGTGTGGAGAAAATGTGATTACAAATATCTCGGCCACTCATGATCCGATCGACTTCATTCTTAATGCAAAATTTATGTTTTTGTATTGTCTTTTATAGTCATTCCTTAAAAAAACAATTTCGAAAATTTGTATATACCTTTTATTAGAACGAATGTTTCAAGAATCCGAAAAAATTAGTTCCGGATCATCGAGGTGACTGAAATTCAATAAGCTTCTTCCCATGATGACATACTAAGTACATACAAAATTTGAAGTCTCTATCTCAATTTGTTCGGGAGATAGAGCGTTTACAGCGTTTACAGACACACACACAGACAGACGGACGGCAAAATTTTTTCTTCTAAATATATGTTTTTCGGAATCTCCCGTGTCTGAAACGTATAAATCCGTCAAAAAAAGTTTTTTGATTTTCAAAATGATTACAAGATTTACCCCATACTATGTATGATGGGTATAAGTAACAAGTAATTGTAGTTGTAGTTAACTACATTCTCGATAAAGTAGTTGTAGTTCGCTACAATAAAAAAGTAAATTTTCCGACCCCTTGTTTTATTATACTATAAAAACACAACAAGTTTTTATACAGTAAAACTTGTGAAAGTGCAATTGCTAGGGACTGGTACAAGACTCCTATGTAGCAGGCATAATTGTATAGTATTCTATAATCGTAATAGGGACAATGAAATTGTTAGTTTAAAAACATAATTCTGTTTTACACAGGTTTCGTTTACACAAGTTTCTGAACAAAGTACAATAAATTTGTTAAAAAAGGATCGCTAAGAACCGCAAGAATTCCGTTAAGACAGGTTTTCCGTCTAGGCGGTTAGAATTGTAAGATGTTTTTTAAGAAGGGAATAGAAAAAATTTCCGTTATAGAGAGGTATTGTTTTCACAGGTTTTACTGTATTAAGTTCCCACTTTATGCGGAATAACATGGTACTAATCGGGATTCCTCGGACAGGTTTTGGAGCCCCCTGTAAATCGGGACAACTGGTAACACTAGTTAGAGATGAGTTCGGGACCGAGGTCAATACCAAAAGAACGCAGTAAGAAAATTGTTAATAGCCTTTTAAAATTGGTTCAAGATTATCTATATATATTTAAAGCGAAAAGTTCATTCTGTCAAATTCACACTCTCTTTTCCACACAAAAATCGTCTCTTTGCGCATGCTTGAACGTTTCTCTGAAGTCTTCTCCCCTCAGAAACGGGAAACGTGTTTAGCCCTCACCTGTTTAGCCTAGAGCTCTTTAGCCTAGGGGGGATTGAAAACGGATGGCTTAATATGGCCATTGTGTTGAAAACTTTTTTAAAAAAGAGCTCATATTTTCACCACTAAATATGCCTATTTTTTCGTAAAATTTTAAAGAGAGCTTGGATACAGTTATATTTATAACCGATTGAAATGTCAGAGAGTTCGGAAGATGAGAACTATTTTTTTTTTATTGCTGCGTTAAAGGAGCCGACGCGAAAACAAACAAACAAACAAAAAAGCGAGAAGAAAACATTTCTTTTACAACTAGATAACAATATTTTTACACGAGCTGTAAAACCGTTTTATTTATAATCAATAAGGATTTCAAAGAGTTCGGACAAAAAAAAACAAGAAAATGAGCGCTTTTATCCCTAAACATCAATATTTTTTCGCGATTTTGTCATTTTAAAATATAATTTCATACAAAATCGGGTTAAAGATATAAAATAAAAAGAAAAATGATGTTTTTTTTTTTTAATCACGGGCCCGGGCAACACCGGGCAGGTCAGCGATTTTTTTTTTAATTAAAATAATTTCACTTTCGGAACCGGTTTCGAAAGTGGAAGTATCGTCATTAAAAAAAAAATAAATCTACAAACAAAATCGAAAAAGTAAAAAAAAAGTATGCATAGAGATCGACCTCAGCTATCCAATCTCCCCCCCCCCCTTCCCAAAGAAAAAAGAAAAAAATCATACTTAAAAATATTCAAATGTAAATGAGATATTGTAAAATCTTTCCCCCATATAGGATTAACATTAGCGAACGTGTATTCTCGCGTGAGTGAAGTAGCCCCATAAGTTTAACTACAAGTGCAATTGTGCCTTGAAATTAATACAGGGTATACACAATCTAATAATACAGAGTATAAACAATCATTTTCGCGAGAAAAAACATTATTTTATATATTTTTCCACCCCAAATTTGAAAGTGATATTATTTTTAAAAGGTATTGTGTTGTTTTAAATGCGATATTTGTTATTCGTTGTAATCAAATTCACATATGATAGCCGCGTTGCAATCGCCCCAAAAACAGTATGCTCCCGTAAATAGCGTATAAACACAACTGAGAGGGGAAGGGGAGGGGTAAAAAGACTGACCTTTATCCAAACTAGGTGATCAAAGCGGGGTTACAGTATATAGATATATAGAACGGTATATAGAACGGTTACGGTATATAGGTGAAACGTATTTATTTTTTTAATTGAAAGCTCTAACAGTTTTTTTAAATGTATATTTTTGGATCACCCAACTAATACCAAAAAAAAAATTATTTATGCGAAAAATCTCAATAATGTATTCAAATAAGGTTTTGGAAATTTATTAGAAGCGATATTTTCACCAGAAGCTAATAGTCCGAGAAATCCTCAAAGATTCAGGCTGTTTACTGGTTTAATTTAAGCGAGGTTCGATTACAGGTCTGCTAATTTTATGTAAACAAGTGTTCAACTATTTCTATTGTCTTGAGGGCAAACGGGTTAATCTTCGTAATCGTCGGCACGCGACAGTGATGATATATTTGAAAAATAAATCATGCTTGAAAATTATTTTTAAAACAATAAAAAATCACTAAATTGTGCTAGAGTTTTCAAACAAATTACATTTATAAGAATATATTTTTCCCTATATACGACGGTGTGAAAATTGAAAAATGTGCTATGTTTAGAAGTTAAAAAATTTGCAGTAATAGCAAAATAGAATCGTCAAGTGATCTAAATGACGTCAGCGTTATTCCCGGACATGTTTGTGCTCTATACTATCGATAGGCTAGTAATAAATTCATAAACATGTGATATTTTAATGAAAATCCATTTTCATGCTTGTTTATTACTATACATTTTTAATTATCGTCTATCGGATAAAAATCTTTCCCCAAACACCGTTTTTCGTATAGAAAATGTAGTTAACTACAACTATAACTACTTGTTTTAAAATGTAGCGACTACAAACTACTTTTCAAAAGTAATCGCTAATTCGCTACTTTCAGATTTTGCCAAAGGGTTCCATTTACAATCGAAATTGAAGACACAGATTCAATAATAAAGCGACCCCTCGTCATATCGCATCGCCGGGATACAAATAAATTAAAGAAATACAATTAAAATTAAGAAAGGTAATATAAAGAAAATGTTTTGTGTTTGTCTCCAAAATGTTAATTTATACGTACATTACAAATTTCGTCGCAAAATTAAGAGAGATATTATAATCTAGAAAATTAAAAAAAAAAAAGACAACTATAATTGCAAACAAGAAATAAATCTGTGTATAAAGCCATTCCGAATAATAAGAAACCCGGCGTTAGAACAAGAAAATCTAATAACGAATAAATAGACAGGTGTTGCCAGCAAGAAAATTTATTCCTTTGGTGTGTTAGTACTTGATTTTAGCAGCAAGTGACAATGGGAAAAAACTATAACTTCATGCGATACGTTGCAATACACGGCAGCTGAGATGTGCAAATTGTTCAGCAGAACACATTTTGCACAAAAGAAGCAAGTTTTGGCCACGTGATTTGCAGAATGGCACATTTTTTCCCCCTTGAAGTAGCGTTAAAAGTAGCGTCGGTTCTAGCTACAAACTACTGATTTTTTGTATAATTCTACTCGCTACACAACATTCGTAAATAGGATGTAAACACTATCGATAAGTTAAAAGAACTATTTAACATTGTTTTTTAAGTGCAAACTGTCTAATCTTTCGTAATCGTCTGCACGCGATAGAAATAGTCGATTAAAAAAAGGAAAAAAAAAAAAAAAAAAAAAAAAACATGCTTGATAATTATTTTTAAACCATAAAAAAAATCAGTCAATTACGATCGAGTTTTTAAATAAATTGCCTTTGAATGAAAGAACATTTTTTTTTACTTATTTAACGGTGTAAAAATCAAAAACGTGCATTATTTAAAAAAAAAAAAAAAATAAATAAATAAAAAAAAATGCAACAAAGGCGAAATTTAACTGACAGGTGTTACCAACCAACGTCAAAATGACGTCAGCGACTCAGGGACACACTTATATTTTTTAATATAGAATAGTATAATAAATCCATGAACATGCAATATTTTAATGAAAGTCCATTTTAATGCCGGTTTATTATTATATATTTTTTTTTAATTATCGTCTGCCGGACAAAAAGGTGAATACACTTTAAAAGAAAAATAATGTCACGGAGAAAATATTTACAAAAAAAAAAAAAAAAAAAAAAAAAAAACTTTAAAATTGGATTTTAAAGCGGGGATTGTTTACTTTAAAATTGAAAAACATGGAACATTTAAAAAAAAAAAAGTAATTAAAATCTTTAAATTTTTTTATAAAAAATTTTCAATTAAAATTTAAAAAAAATTCAGTGAAATGAAATTTGTTCGAATATTTATTAAATTTGTGGCACAGCGATAATTTTAAATGAGATACTGTTCGTTATAAAGAGGTTCGCTTATTACTACCGCATTATCTTCTTAACCCTTACTTGCAAGCGCCCTCAAATAGGATGTAAACACTGCAAATAAGAAAAAAAAGCAAAAAAATAAAGGCAACTCACCTTTACGTCAAGTTGTGCGTGTTTGTATCCGAGAGGAGTTGAGTTCAACCTGTGCCAGCTCGCGTTTGTACGGACGTCTCAGCTGTTGTGGTTGAGTTGAAGTGTTTCTTCTCCGACAGGTTCCTGAATCTTCTTCTTTCGCGAAGTCAATAACCTTGACCGTCCTCGAGGTTACTGGGGCATCCGAGGAATTCGACCGTCAGGGGCCCTTCTACGGGAGACGGGCCACACCGTCCCAGGTAACCCCAGGGCCCGATTTCTACAGCGGACTGTCACTTTTTGTCGGTTACGCGGCATTCCTTGAAAATTAGTAATCTCTAACGTCGAAAAAATATTTTATTAGGGGAAACTGGGATAATAAGAGACGAAGGGGGTAATGGAAAATGACAATAAATGATTAAATAAAACAAGAACGAAAAGTCATGCATCCGGTATAGATAATGAAACACATTCCAACACTAACAGAATATTAATAAGAAATTTAATATTTAGAAAATTAAAAAAAAAAAAAAAAAGAAAAAGAAAACTGCCCAATTAAACTGAGGGCATTGAGCTTACAGGTTATTTACACTTATTGTATATTATACTATTATTTCAAAGAATTTAAAATAAGCCCTCGAAAAATAAAGAAATCGACAATATATTAAGGGGGAGATCATCCTCCCCGTTCCCGCCCTTCTAATTAACCAATAAACCCCCAAAACGAATCAGGGAAGCGCCTTATTACAATGTACCTATATAGAAAATTTGAAACAAAGCGGATAATTCTGCATGAAAAACTCATTTATCTAAATTAAGGGGAGGATTATCTTCGCTTTCCCTTTATACTTAATCAATGACCCACCAAAACTAATCAGGGAAGAGCCTTATTACAATGAACCTATATACAAAATTTGAAGCCAGTCGCATAATTCTGCATCAAAAACCCATTTATCTAAATTAAGGAATGGGGGGGGGATTAGCCCCCCTTTATACTTAACCAATGTACCTCCAAAACTAATCAGGGAAGCGGCTTATCACAATGAACCTAGAAGCAAAACGGTTATTTCTATCAAGAGTTATCGCGTTACGTACATACATACGTACGTACATACAGAACAGGTGGGCACATTAACTCTCAGGCTTTCATAGCCGGTGAGCTAAAAAATAAAATAATAAAACATGGATAAAAAATTATGCATCCGGTATAGATAATGTTAGGGGAACCGTCGGTAGCGTAATAAATTTTCTTATTTTTATAAATAGTTAAATCAGTCTTCAAATTTAGTATACATTTTCATCTTTTGATATGTTAAAGAAGTTTGTTCAGCTTACCTGAGATTTTCCTTTTTGCGCTGAATATACCCACAGTAGTAATCCAAAGTGTTGTAGCGATATTTATCTGATCCATTGATTCACTTATATTGGAAGAATAATAAATAGTATTAGTAGAAAATGACAATTGTGTAAAATAAACAGAAGATTCATTTTCCTTTGAATATAATATAATTCTTGGCTAGATGTACATGTTTTAAGTCGCGTTTGGAGGCTGCGTATAAGTGCTCCAATTTTACATTATATTAAATATATTTACATCATATATGTACAAGAGCGTCTTAACTGCTCAGAAACATTTTGGAAACTGAAGGGAATGTTTTTAAGTTCTGTGCACACGCGCGGGATAAGACAGCTGTAGTTTTGAAGGAGGGAGGTCTGCAGAGTTTCTCCAATTAGTTAGTTTCGACAGTCTCTGGTTTTGTTCACTATGTTTTTCAGCTGTGGCACTTGAAGTACTTATTGGTAATTGGGGTCTGGTTTTTAACATGTTCTTATTTCAATCGTTCGCTGCACGTGGAGATTATTCACTGCATAAAAAAGGTTTCTCCGTCACTCCCCCGTAATCTCCTGTGTGGGGAATGGTTGAAGATTCAGTTTCTTACGGTGTTTCTCGTACGCAGGTTTGGGAGTGGGCTTCGTGAGAGTGTCGGCTATCATTTCTTCAGTGGGGCAGTATTGTAAATCAATTTTTCCTTCTTCTTTCATAAGTTTGATGTTGTGGAAACGTATGTCGATGTGTTTGGATCGCTTAGTATCTTTATCGTTTTCAGTCATTTTTATACAGGACATATTATCCTCAAAAATCGTGATGGGTAATTTTTGTG
This sequence comes from Maratus michaelseni, assembly GCA_963931845.1. Taxonomy (NCBI): domain Eukaryota; kingdom Metazoa; phylum Arthropoda; class Arachnida; order Araneae; family Salticidae; genus Maratus; species Maratus michaelseni. The sequence continues at coordinate 471,046,552 of OZ007587.1, forward strand.
GAATGTTGAGATCGTTAAGCAAGTTTGTTATCCAAGTTAATTCTTGTGCTGCGTTGCTAGCTGAAACGTATTCAGCTTCGGCTGACGAAAGTGCAATGCGATTTTGCCTTTTTGTAATCCAGTAAATCGGCGATTTTCCTAGCATGAATAGATTTCCTGATGTTGATTTACGTGTTTTCAAGTCACCTGCCCAGTCTGCATCGGCGTATGCTGTTAGGATGGGCTTGCTGTTTGCGCTAAGAGTTAAATTCAAATTTTCTGTAGTTTTAAGGTATGAAATGATTCTTTTCACTGCTGTCCAGTCCTTTTGGCGTGGTGTTTCATTTCTACGACATAATATGTTGACTGCTGCGGATATGTCAGGACGCGTGATTGTTGATATGTAAAGTAATGTGCCTGTGGCTTGTCGATATTTCGTGTTATTAGGTAAAAGATTATCATCGTCTTCAAGTCTGTTGAATCCAGCAATCATTGGTGTGTAATGAGGTTTCATGTCGTTTAAATTCAGTTTTTTCACTAGTTCCTGTATTTTATTGTTTTGATTTAGGTAATATGTATCATTGATTTTATTAATGTTTATTCCTAGGTAATTATTCACTTCTCCTAAGTTTTTCAGTTCATATTCTTTCTTAAGTTGGTTTATTGTTTCTTCGATGTCACTGTCCTTTCCTGCTATCAGGATATCATCTACATAAATGATGATGTATATCGGATTTTCTTGATTTGATTTAAAGTACAGACATGGATCATTTTTGCTCTGTATGAAATTATTGTTTGTGAGTGTTTCCGATATTTTGGTGTACCAGGCCTTTGCGGCTTGCTTAAGACCGTAGATGGCTTTTTGAAGTTTACAAACTTTTCTTTCATCGCCGGGTTTAATATACCCGTCTGGTTGACTCATATAAACAGTTTCAGTTAATTCACCGTGCAAGAATGCTGTGGTAACGTCAACATGTTTAACGTTCAAACTTTTGTGCAATGCAGAGATGAGAAATGCACGTATTGTAGCGTGCGAGACTACAGGTGCGAAGGTTTGATCATAGTCAATCCCGAATCTTTCACTATATCCTTGTGCTACTAGACGCGCTTTATAGCTTTGAATATTTCCTAAATTGTCCTTTTTTAGTTTAAAAGTCCATTTTGAGCCGATAATTTTTGTTCCGGGTGGTGGATCTGTTAAAGTCCAAGTGTTATTTTTTCTTAGGCATTGGATTTCATTTTGTGTTGCTTTTATCCAATTTTGTTTATCATTAGGATGTTTCATTTTTTCGATATCTTCCCAATTTTCGGGAATGTTTTCAGATGAACTATTTATGAGACAAACATATCTGTCAGGAGGAACGCCTCTATTTGTCCTATTAGACCTTCTTGGTTCAATTGGTTGCTGTTTGGGCACGGATGGTGTCTCTTCGCTGTCAAGTTTTATTTCTAAGTGATTTTCATGTCTATCCGGTAATTGTGTATTGTCATCGGATGTTTTTGTGATGATTTGTATCTCCTCAATGTTATCTGAGTGTACATTTTCATTCTCAAGAAATTTTACCGTTCTCGCTATTATAATTTGTTTTCCTTGTGTGTGAATTCTATAACCAGTCGATCGTGTATCATAACCTACAAACGTTCCGGTTTGAGCCCTGTTATCGAGTTTTCCTCTATTTACTTTATCGACGTAAAATAGCGCTTTACAACCGAATGTTCTTAAGTGTTTTAAATTCGGTTTAATTCCTTTCCATAATTCGTAAGGTGTTCTGTTGTTGTTTGCTTTAGTTGGGAGTCGGTTTTGTAAGTATGTTGCGGTGTTTATGGCTTCACCCCAAAAATGTTTGCTTAATTTTGCTTGTGATAGCATACTTCTAGTCATATCTAATAAACTTTTATTTTTTCTCTCCGCAACTCCATTCTGGCTCGGATTATGCGGGACAGTCAATTGGTGTAAAATTCCGTTCTGTTTTAGGTATTCATCGATCTCTTGATTTACATACTCACGACCGTTATCCGATCTAATTTCCTTAGGTTTTTTACCGAACTGATTGTATATCATCGTTACGTACTCTTTTATCTTTTCAGCAACTTCGCTCTTTTTAGATAATAAATATATCGTAGTATATCGGGAATAGTCATCAATAAGAGTCATAAAATAAATTTTTCCGCCTAAAGTCGGTGTATCTAGAGGTCCACACACGTCACTGTGGATCAAATCCGCAATATTAGTAGCTCGATTTGTTGCTGATTTAGGATACGGCATGTTAGTTAATTTAGTTTCGATACAAGTTACGCATGTTTTATTTTGATGTTTACATTTTCCTATCTTTATTCCGTCCGCAATTTGATTTGTTATCATTGATTTAATCGCGTCATAATCTCTGTGACCTAGTCTGCGATGCCAGAGATCTATGCATTGTTTGCTGTCACAGTTATACGTTATGTTTACATAATTTTGTGGTTCTTCCACATCGTCTATTTCCTCAATAATGTATAAGTTTTTCTCATTTTTCGCCCTAATGTATATTTCTTCATCAAAGATCAAATCGCATTTATTATCGTCGAAGATTAGTTTACACCCGTTTTTAGCGGCTTTACTAACCGAAATTAGGTTCGACTCTAAGTCTGGGACATAAAGCACTTCGCGTAATTTCGTTAGTTTTTCTTTTCCTTCGGGGGTTAATGTTTTTATAAAAACTTCTCCTGAACCTAACGCTGTCAGTTTATTACCATTCGCGATCGTTACTGAAGTTTTATTATAATCAATAAATTTACTAAATAGGCTTTTATCATTACAAATGTGCGAGGTAGATCCTGAATCGAGAATCCAGTTATTTTTGCCTACTTTTTGAGTGATTAATGCTTTATTTTGCGTCTGATCATTTGCGTATTTTCTTTCGTTTGGAACTTTGTTTTCCCTATGAGTTTCGTTTTTTTCATAACATAATGAAGATGAGAAATTCTTTTTATTTTTGAATTGATTGTTACGTGGATTTCCGGATTGTACCGTGTTTCTGCTCTTGTAATGCCAGCATTCGTAAGTCGAATGATTTTTCATTTTGCAGTTGTTACAATATTTTTGTTCTCTTCTATTTTCAGTGTGTGTATATCTCCTATTTGTTTTAAATGCTCTCTCATTGTTGTTATATCCGCTATGTGATTGTTCTGACATTTCATGTCTACGATTATATTCATCAGTTAATTTGTTTTTGATAAAATCAGGGGTGAGCTCATTTTCTGGTCTCGCCTCCAACGCAGTTATCAAAGTATTGTAACTGGGGGGAAGAGAACACAGAAATAGCGCGGAAATATGTGAATCGCTAATATTTTCTCCAATGGCATTAAGTTTATCTATAATTTGCAAGATATTAGTGATATGTGAAATCATGTTTGCACCCTCAACTAATTTAGTACTGTATAGTTTCCGTAACAGGTAAAGCTTACTAGATAAATTGCTTCTCTCATGTATATTTTTCAGAGCTTCCCATGTTAATTTGGCAGTATCTAAGTTTTTTACATTTACGATTTGAGAATCATCGATGCTTAGGTTAATTAAAGCTCTAGTCTTGCGATCTTTTTTGTGCCATGCGGGATCGGGTGGAGCTGGTGGATCTTGTACTATAATATCGTCGAGTTCCTCTTTAATCAGGAACATCTGCATCTTGAACTTCCATGTACTATAATTTGTAGAATTGAGTTTTTCAATAAATTGAGTATTTTCTTTTATCGCATTCATTTTTTTCTTTTTTAGTGTTCTTTTATTTATTATTATATTTTTAGAAATTTGTTAAATTATCGTTTTTGATACTGGGATAATATTCTTTTTTCAGAATCAGTCTCATAATCTTTGTTAGGGGAACCGTCGGTAGCGTAATAAATTTTCTTATTTTTATAAATAGTTAAATCAGTCTTCAAATTTAGTATACATTTTCATCTTTTGATATGTTAAAGAAGTTTGTTCAGCTTACCTGAGATTTTCCTTTTTGCGCTGAATATACCCACAGTAGTAATCCAAAGTGTTGTAGCGATATTTATCTGATCCATTGATTCACTTATATTGGAAGAATAATAAATAGTATTAGTAGAAAATGACAATTGTGTAAAATAAACAGAAGATTCATTTTCCTTTGAATATAATATAATTCTTGGCTAGATGTACATGTTTTAAGTCGCGTTTGGAGGCTGCGTATAAGTGCTCCAATTTTACATTATATTAAATATATTTACATCATATATGTACAAGAGCGTCTTAACTGCTCAGAAACATTTTGGAAACTGAAGGGAATGTTTTTAAGTTCTGTGCACACGCGCGGGATAAGACAGCTGTAGTTTTGAAGGAGGGAGGAACGCAGAGTTTCTCCAATTAGTTAGTTTCGACAGTCTCTGGTTTTGTTCACTATGTTTTTCAGCTGTGGCACTTGAAGTACTTATTGGTAATTGGGGTCTGGTTTTTAACATGTTCTTATTTCAATCGTTCGCTGCACGTGGAGATTATTCACTGCATAAAAAAGGTTTCTCCGTCAGATAATGTAACACATTCCAACGCTAACAGAATATTAATAAGAAATTAATTTTTTTCATACGATGAAATGAAACATCTAAATGAGCAATTAAAAAATAAACATATCTTAGTAAAAAGAGTACGTACTGTCCATATCCGAAGTCTTTCGTGCAGCCCTGTATAGGATCTATAGAGTAAAAATACACGTAATAGACTAAAAATGAGATAAAACTGCATACCACAGCGGAAAAAGCACTTCCAGCAATAGTCCTTTAACCGAATTGTTTTGTGCTTCTCTGTACATGGACGATAATTCCTACGTACTCCATAATAGGTAGAGAACAAGTTGTACTGAACTTTAGTGATCCTTTTGAAGTTAATTCTGTTTGAAGTATCATAACTTCTTTAAAATGCACCGCAAACGATTTTTCTCAATAGATCCTAATGTAAAGAATTATTTTGTGCGTCCCTGTCATTGAACTATATAAATGCTAATTACTTTATACTCCGGTGAAAGAATTCTGTGGTTCGCCTCACGCATGCTAATTTCTATTATGTCTGAAATATCGTTAACATCCGTAAATTGTGTCGCAAACGATTTTTATCCATACACGCTAATATAATAGAATTCTTTTGTGTCTCTATAAATGAACTATTAATGCTTAGACTCTTCATTTTAGAAACCAAACATTCTATAGTAAAATTCAATAACATTGTCAGGTTCCCCTGGCAGCTGCAAGACTTTAAAAGCTATTCTTAAGGGATTATCTTATTGTATATGTATCTGTTGTGTACCGTTGAAGGCTTTCTTAAGAAAAATCTTAATCCGGAGGGGAGCGACGTGAATATAATGGAAGAAGTATGTCCTTTGTGATGTTGTCTTTCATAGATAAGACAGATATCTCACCCATTATTTAGGAGGACAAACCCAGCAAGAGGGGATTAAGTGTTGTCAAGGAACCCTTTGGAACAGGCCACGAGCCCCCTAGAGGAAGTTGGTTCTTTGGTGGATGACGAGAGATTGAAGTTAGTTTTGAACGTAGGAGCGAAGGAGGAAGGTCGTTCAGAGATTGCGCTCTGAGAGACGTGTGTGGAGGGAGATCTCTCGAAAGGAAGAGATATAGCGGGTGTGAGATTAATAGAAATCTCGGTTCTGAGTGAATTAACGTAGCCTAACGGTAAACAGAAAGTAGTTTTCTGTAATTTTTTTGATTTAATGTTGAACCGGATAAGTTCCATCCGAGTTTAAGTGTAAATACTGTAAATAAAGTGTTAGTTTAAGTTTAATTGAACGAGTTAGGTTTTTTTAATATACATCACGTAACGTGTCCGATATCACGTATTCATATCGGTGGTGGCAGCATATCAAAAGACCGGATTATACTTCGAAGTTGAGTGGACGGAGAAGAGGAATCCGACAAACATATACAAATTTCGTGGCATTCTAAATATATTTATGGGAGTTAGAGCACGGACAGATAGACAGACAGACAAACCGAATTCATAAACACTTTTCAACTATGCTGGAAAGTGTTAATTTTTTTTTTTTTTTTGTTGTTGTTATGAGAAAAAGGTCTTGCAAACAATACATTACATTCGACAACTCTGATGAAGTTTTGAAAACTTTTTATCAAAATATCAAAGCCAGTTTTCTATGTTTAATTTTTACTTTCTTCTATCTTTACAAGAGGAAAGTATTGGATTCATGAAAATTTTCGTCTTCCGGTTTTCGACGGATTTATACGTCTTAGAAGGTCCCGAACACGATTGGACTGTTTTTAGAACCGTGACAAAAATTTTGTGCGTGCTCTATCTCAAGAACTAATGCACGGAACTTACTAAACTTTAGATTCAGTTAGACATTGATTGTAAAAATGGGTGTAAATTGCCCAACAAGTGGCGCTGCTATGGTACATTTTTCATGATTTTCCGCAATAGCTCTCTCTCAAGAACTTCAGATTCAGTTAGACGTTGACATATGTTGTTGCTGACTAGTTTTTGGTGCAAATCGCCCAACAGGTGGCGCTTCTAGACTGCATTTTTCAGGATTTTCCGCAATAGCTCTCTCTTAAGAACTAATGCACGGATTTCCATCAAACTTCAGATTCAGTTAGATGTTGACATATGTTGTTGCTGATTAGTTGTTAGTGTATATAGCTCTACAGGTGGCACTGCTATGCTGTATTTTTCGTGATTTACACGATTTTAGCGATAGTCATATCTCAAGAATGAATGTACGGAATGGGGAAATTGCACGTTTTTCAATTTAACTTGCATCTGATAGAGTGTAAAAATACGAACATTTTGATACCATTTTTACATATATTTGAAACTTGTATAATTCATTAAATTAACTTTTAAAACCGAGTTTTTGTCGTGGCGAGAAAAAGCCGCGTCACGTGATAAAAGCTGTTCTGACGTCACTACACATGTAAACAAACCCTCGCTCAGGCCCGTAGCTAGACCTTACTTCTAGGTGGGGCAAATATTTTTTCAGGGGGGGCAGATTATTTCTTAATTTTTTTCACGTCTCTTATACCTTGAAAAATATGTACTGTACTGTTAATGTAATTTTTTTCTCATTTAAAACGTAAGATCTCTCCAAAGCCAGAATGAAATTTTTAATGTTTGTTCAAAGACACAATAAAAATATATCAAAGACACATAAATAAAATATTTACATTTACATAACGTAAATAAGTTGTTTCCTTTTAATTAAGTAATTTAAATTTATGTAGGTTTTATGTTCGTTTATATTAATAGATGCATTCAAGTACAATTTATTAACCCTTTAGCGGGCGATGGTCACAAAAAAGGACACCTAATTTTAATTCCAAAACTGACAAACGGCACCAAGAATATTTAATTATTTTTTTCCTTTTATAAAGTATTGGAAATTTAGCAAGTTTTTATTTTGTAATAAATTCTTTTGTAAATTCTGATGTCAGTCCATTATTTCATCATTTTAAAAACAGAATTACTCCGCGCCGGAAAGGGTTAAATGATGCTTCGTTATATTTACATCACGCAATAAAGATATGAGAAAGAAAAAACAGAATGAATAAAATGAATAGAACAAGTAACGAGGATGTCTTTACCGATAGTGAAAAAATATTTTTTTAAATTTTCATGTCATCGATGTTTTTCCAATACATTTTCATTGATTAAAGTCGATACGGATGTAGAGGAATTAACTCGAATCTGTTTTTCTTTCCACTTTGCCATGGCTTGGATGTGAGCTTCTGATTTTTCGTGTTTTGGAAAACCGCGGCTATTGTCTAAAGCATTTTTACAAGTTTTAAAACCATGTTCGGTGTATGCGGCTTCTTTGGATTCAAACCGGTTAAAATGTCTACAAGCATAACAGAATGCTGCGTCCTTTGCCACAGAATATTCCAGCCATTCAAATTGCTTATACCATGCAGCTCGAAAAGAACGTTGATTTTTTCGTGGGAATTCCTTCAAAATAATTTGTTGAACTGGCTCGTCTCTTTTAGGCAAATCGAGATCGAGAATAATCTGGTTTACTTGTAGTAGGTCCAGTTAATGATAATGAATTTTTATCATTACTATTTGCACAATATTCAGGAGCAGGACTCTCTGTTTTCTGTTCTAGTCGACGCTTCTTATACATAAATGAACGGATATCCATATTTTCAAATATAACTTGTATTCACAGATAAAGTAATCCGTTCCGTTCACAGATACATACTTATCCAAATATAATATATACAGCTTTTAAAACGAGAACCTTTTTTTTTTCACTGTCACCAAAAACTGGTTAGCATCTGGAAACCACAACGGTTAAACAAAACTGTAATAAGGCAGAATGCATTATTTTCACAAGCGGATTTTCAAGAGTCACTAAATCTATTCCTCGAAACCGTTGAACGGGACACAAAAACATCCGGGTGGTCTTGCACAAACACAGGCCCGCTGTCGGCACAATAACAGGAGCGACAAATTGCACCTATATCGTCCCATTGTAAAATTGTCAAAATCTGTCTTTCAGAAAATAGTTCATACTACTTCTCTATTTATATTTCAGAGGACGGGTAACACAATTTCACACCACAGGTGGTCCAGTGATGTGTCAGAAAGTCAAAGTCCAAAATCACTTAAGTACTAAAGGGTGCTGAGCAATTCGGCTGCTTTGATGGCGCTTGTTTGTGACAGGCGATTTAATAGTAGTCTTGAAGTCAAGTTAAAAACTTTTCGTGCAATCCTAACTATAAGCATTACAAATGAAACAAAATGAAGATATAATAATAATAAAAGGAACTTGTAAGAGGCAGAAAATTCAAAATTGCAAACGGACGCTCCGGTTTTTCAAACAGATAAAGTCTTAAAATTCTCACGCTTCTGTTGTTATGTGTCATTCTGTGTCGAGTTCTGAAAAAGCCGTAAATTATGGGAAAAAATAGCATAAAAACAGTATATTTTCATATTTCTTTTTAATGGATTTTTATGAGAGATTATTAAGATTAATACAGAATTAATGTAAATATTGTTAACACTGTATGGTAAATTACACTGCATCAACACTTGCTACAATAACACGGAATCATTTATGTTTAAAGTATTAAACATAGATTATTCAAGATCTAATTAGCACAACCCAGTGCTGTCTCTGTTTCAGACAAAACAATCCCAGTTTAGGTGCGTTCGTAATTATATAAATGCGTAGCACCTATAGTCGTCGTCTGGTCCGCCCGCAAAAAACAAAAACTACCCAACCGAATGGTTTGAAATTTAATATATAGAATCGTTATAAAATTTTGTCGAGTCATTTCAAATTTTGTGAAAATCGAATCACAAATTAAAAAGATATTAAAAAAGTTTTCTTTATTCTATTAAATCCTATCATACGTAATCTGTATAATAAAAGCGCAAGTCATGTGACTGAGGAAAAAGAATACGGGCTAACCTGCTAACCACTTCTTTTTTCATATGCCAAGCGGTCATTTTTATTCAACATTATTTCTTCGAATAAAATTGCATAAAAGTTACATTTTTAGAAAGATCATTCAAAAAAAGTGTTTGCTCGAGAGATGAGTTACATTAAAAAATGTATAGATTCTGAGATAACTTCAGTCGAAATTAGGTTAATAGCCGAATATCTCAATCCATTAAAGTAAATAAACACAAAAGATTCGTTCATCATGACTCATAGAAATATTTGTTAGGGGAACCGTCGGTAGCGTAATAAATTTTCTTATTTTTATAAATAGTTAAATCAGTCTTCAAATTTAATATACATTTTCATCTTTTGATATGTTAAAGAAGTTTGTTCAGCTTACCTGAAATTTTCCTTTTTGCGCCAAGTAATATCCACAGTAATCCAAAGTGTTGTAGCGATATTTATCTTATCCATTGATTCACTTATATTGGAGTAATAAGAAATAGTATTAGTAGAAAATAACAATTGTGTGAAATGAGCAGAAGATTCATTTTCCTTTGAATATAATATTATAATTCTTGGCTAGATGTACATGTTTAAAATCGCGTTTTGGAGGCTGCGTATAAGTGCTCCAATTTTACATTATATTAAAATATATTTACATCATATATATACAAGAGCGTCTTAACTGCTCGGATACATTTTGGAAACTGAAGGGAGATTGTTATTTGAGTTCTGTGCACACGCGCGGGACAACAGCTGTAGTTTGAAGGAGGGAGATCTGCAGTATTTCTCCAGTTAGTTTCGACTGTCTCTGGTTTTATTCACTGTTTTGCATCTGCGGTTATCACTTAAAGTACTTATAGTTAATTGGGGTCTGGTTTTTAACATGTTTTTCAATCGTTCGCTGCACGTGGAGATTAATTAACTGCATAAAAAAGGTTTCTCCGTCAATATTAAACCATGGAGGTAATCATTCATAAAGCAATATCTCATGTTGAATTTTGCAGCAGTCGGGTGTCGAAAAAAATTCGCATCTGTAAACGTGGCATCACTAATAAGAAAAAAAAAGCATGCTCATTTCGCTCGTAACAGACGATATAATTCATTTCACAGAAATAATAAAGATAATTTTTTTTTACATTGTAAAACTAGTTATAGTACGGTCAGGGCCCGCTTAAGACTTAGAAGAAGGGGAAGCCCGACGTCACACAGGGGGCCCCCCCTTTTACTTTGCCAATTATGCTTCAACAATTTGAATTTTTACCATCAAAATTTTGAGTAAACAACACTTTTAATTACCTTCAATAGGCGAAAAAACATCAGAATTCTTTTGAACAGCCATGTAAATGATCTATAGATTTGTATATATATATTACATCGTATGCTAATATGCAGAGATTAAACTAAAACTAACTATCTATACACATATAAAAAATATTTTATTATATACATAAGAAATTAATTTTGTAAGTGAATTTATAAATATGGAACAGATGCGAATATTGGAACTTCAAAATATATTTTATGCTTTACAAATTGCAGAAGTTACCAGTGCTAAGAACAATGCAGGGACAACAAATATTTGTCGTAGCTATAATTAGCTATAATTCAATCAGGGTAAAAAATTTATTTTTTACCCTGACTGTTTTTTCCTAAAAATTAGTTTTGAAATTAAATTTGGGGGCCCCTTTGTATTTCAGTGGGTAAGCTCGGGCTTTACGGGCCTATTCGGTAAACAGGCCCTGAGTACGGTCGCACCTCATTTGTCACGTTTAACGTACATTTCCAACTTGTTTATTTGTTCCTTGCTACATTAAAAATAATAATAAACACTATTTATGCTGAATGTTTAGTGTCGAAGAGTCTGTGCAAATATAAAATATTTTTTAATTTATTTATTTCACTATCCATTTCCTATAAAGCATCGCTATTTCTTCAATCGCCGTATATTTTTTGAAAAGAGCTATGCATATTGTTTATGCTTAAGACTGTTGTGACATTAAGGTCACATTTACCCGTAATTAAATACCATATCAGATATCCACCATGAGGTTTCAAAAAAAAAAAAAATTATATGTATATTAATTGTGTGTATATATATATATTTACAAGTTTTAACTACTAAAGTGATTTAGAATCGAATAACGTTTTTCACTTTTCTATAGATTTTGAGTTGTAATCGATTTCTCCCTTATGAACTTTATCAGACTGTCATGTCCAGAAAATTGGTTTATATCGTTAACTTTGACGGTCATTTTCTGAAAACTGATTTGCTTTTACAAAAAAATGGAAAATACTATTTAATTTCTTTGTTTTTAATAAGAGGACCTGAAAAATTTTTGAATTTAAGAATAGTGAATGACTTTGTGAATGTGTCAGAAGATAACTAATTTGGATTTGTAAAATTGTAAGTAGCCCGGCATATTTTATTCTTTAAATTTGAAAAAATGATTGGTTTATTTCAGAGGCGCCAACTTTTAAAAATTTCAGGGGGGGGGGGGGGCGTCGGGGAAGAGTAGATTGAACAGATAAAGGGACAGACCTTTTATTAATTTTTATTACCAGAGGGGGGGCGATGTCCCTGTGAAAATTTCCAGAGAATTTTTATGGCCTTGTAGTCGGCGCCTATGATGGATTTAATTTGTTATCTTGTTCATTATTATAAATATTTTCAAGCCGTAAGCAAAAGTATGAACTTTTTAAGCTACTTTTATCATATTATTTCGATATCTGCAAATAAATTCCTTCAAAGAATATATTTTACGCGAAATAAAACATTTTATAAAATCTAAGTATACTTAACAACTTAACAATATCATATCGTTACATTTTTCTTTTTGTTCCTTGATTTATTATTGATTGATATTATTTTGTTCCTTGAAGATTTTGTACTTTAAGATGAAAAGTTATTTATGTTATGTTACATGAAAGTTATTTAAAGTGAAATACATTCAAACGTGTAACGCGGTAATATAATTTCCTCTACTAACCACTACTTGTAAAACCCGTGGGGAAATATATATATATATATATATATATAACTTAAAACACATGTATATTCAAAACAATTCACAGATAATTATGTAAATTTCTTATTTATAAATTAAATTTATATCATTTAATTAAAACAAATTTTATATTCTATTGGTTAAAGATGATATTTTCATTGTAATTCCATTTCTTTTTTATGCGGAAAAACTCCTCCCATAATTTTTTTATTGTGACATAGGTTTCACAAATTTTTATCATTCACTAATATGTAAGGAAAGATCAGAAGAATGAAAGACATTAGTCCCCTCTTCCCAAAGCAAACAAGTAAACATAACAATCTGTTTCATGGAATTGGAACCAGTTCCATGAAAGAAGCTGCAAACTTGTCATGTACGACAAATTCAAAAACATTATTGTAGGCTGTTTCGCTTTATTTTCAGATTCAGAAGCCTTTGGTTTCAACCCCGCTTTCTTAAGATAAATTTCACATGGTGACAATCCTACAAAGAAAGTAAGCTTTATGGATATCAGTCAATACAGAATTGTTGCTCTGCTGGGTCGGTACGGGCAGGAATATCCTGCGGTACGGTGTAATTTTTACAAAGCAACAAAGCGGGGAATGTCCTAAGGGACAATCTTCCACAGTCTGTTGTATGTTAAAGAAATAGAGAAAAAAGAAGGTTTATAGATGAATTTTTTTCTGGTTTTGTTTCCAGTTTAAAAACGAAATTGGGAGGAGGAAGGGGGGGGGGGGGGGGGGCTCCTCTTTGCTTATATCTGGCAAGAAGATGGAAAAAAATTGGGAATTTAAAGTGAAGTAGTCATAGGTGCCAACCTCTCATTAATATTCCGTAATATGTGAGTTATTTTAACCCAGGTTCAACACGTTTCGCACCAGAAAATTTTCTTAAGAAATGAAATGAAATAAATTCCACGTAGAAACCTGAAATTGAGTAAATAAAGATTCATCCAATAATTTTTCTGGTTTGAAGCGTTGTTAAACTGGATCAAATTAACCCGCAATATTAATGAGAGGTTGGCACCTATGAATAGTGGCTGATAAAGTGATCGGAATGTCCAGTCTCACACTAGATTAGACAAAAAATTATAAAAAAATAATAGAAATTTAATGTTGTTTTAATCGGGATGTAAAGTTTCACGCTAGGTTCGGCAAACTCTTTTGCAGATCGGGCTTTGCCCGACCTGGCCCCCACCTAGCTACGGGCCTGCCCTCGCTGTATTTCTCCCTGTTATTTCCTATGGGGATGGCTTGCTTTTCGCTGAATAGCTTGCTTTACGGTTTTTTCTTTTCTTAAAAATGATTAGTATAACAAAGTATTGTAAATTGCTGTAATAAATAAATAATACTGTGAATTCGAGGTGAGGTTTTTATTGCATCGCGTTTCTAAGAATTTTCATTTCCAGATCTCGATGTAGAAATAAAGTATCGGTACAAGTTAACACTCGTACTACAATATTGTATTTTATAGAATAATGTATACTTTTTTTTTTTTTTTTTGTATTAATATTGCACAATATAGAATAAACTGGTACAAATAGAATTTATTTCATTAGGGAGGGTGGAATTAACCCATAAAAATGTTTTTGTATTTATATTTTATACTTGAATTAAGAATTTGGCTTGGTTTCACTATATGTTTTATCTCTTCAATTGTTAAATAAACTGTTTTGAATCTTTGAAAACAGTTAAACTTATTAGAAAGAGCGAAATGTGCTGAGGTAGCTTTAAGACAGCCTTACAGAATTTTTATATAAATATACACGGAAAAAGTTTAATAATTTTTCAAAAAATGTTTCCAGCTGTCTATCCAGACTTTTCTCACAGGCAGGGTCCTGTTTTTGTGAAATTGTGAGAAATATTTTATATTTGTGAAAAAACTAATTATAATTTTGTGAATTTGAAATAACTGTTATATTCAGGTTCTTGTTTATAAATTTTTGACAAGATCTTTTATACATGTAAAAGCTACATAAACAGATTCTTTGACGACTTCAGTTGTTTTATGTCAGGTCATATTTTACTTTTAAATAATTAAATTTATAAAAGGTTGAGTTTGGAGATGGAAAAAAAATGTGAAAGGCCTATTTTTATAACAAAGAATTTTGTGAAGGACCTGTTTTATGTATCGTGAAGAATCGTGTTTGAATATGAAAAAAATTGTGAAAGGTCCTTTAAAGGACCCGTTCGCCCGCCACAGTTGATAAATCGAAAAATATTCTTTGTGGTTACAATTGTATGCGACTTACAACAACAGTGGTTTTATTATGCATTAAACCACGGTCGCCAAAAAAAAGGCTAAATGGGGTGCGAAGCTGCAACTATTTTACATACTAAAAAGTAGAAAATAATAAATAAAAACTATAGAGTGTAATATATTAAAAAATTACGTTTTAATAAATTAAAAGTTTCATATTAATTGAATTATGATTATACGTTGAGAAATCAATTTAGAAATCCTAAAAAGATAGTTTAAATAATTCTTTTATTTTATTTTTTTTCTTTCCTCTTTCCATACCTTAAAACAGAAATAAAGCAACCATTATACATTTATTTTAATGAATTTACTAGCTCGCATTTTCTACCAAACGTAAAAAAAAAAAAAAAAAAAAAAAAAAACGGCGAATTTTCCATGATTGGGTTCGGTGGCCACGCCAAATTATTGAACAACATTTTTTGGAAAAATCATGAATTACAATCATAAAATGAGGCGTGAGTATAAAGATAAACGTTGGATACTTATAAAAGATGTGTATTTAAAAAATATATTTTTACTTTAATACTTATTTTTAAGTAAGCACACAAAAAGAGAAAATAAAAGACAATAGTGATAAATTTACTCACGTATGTTGCAGTAATTGTTTTTCTGATCGGTGAATACACAATTATTATTGTCAGTAGTTAATTTAAATTTTTTATTCAATAAATCAATATTAAATTTAAAAAAAAAAAATTGTTTTCTGCATTATTGCTCAAAATTTCGTTTTCTCATAACTAATTTGAGTACATTTTTATCCTTCATATAACCTGCATAACACGAAATTATATTCCTATCAAAACGAATTATTAAGCGTTAAAATGAATTAAGAAAATAGTGCATTTCAAGAACTATATAAATGCGATTTTACTTATGATTTCTTTTGTAATAAAACTATCATTCTTTTTTCGTTTAAATAAATAAGAGTAAGTAAAAGATAGCTTTAGTTTCCTGTATTTTTACCCACATGAAATGCAGTTTTTCTGCCCTAACAGTAAATAAAAAAATAAAAAAATAAATAAATTCCGAAAGACATAATTTTGTATTTTTCGAATCCGACCAACTTCATCACTTTTTTAAATGAAAATTAATGCAAATGTGTAAATAAATAGTGCGTTATATTTAGATATGTTAAAATAATCTTTTGACTTTTTTTGTTTTTGTGTAAATGCGTCTTTAAAAGACGTTTATAATCAGTAGAAAGTAATGCAAAACAGCCTGCATGCATTCGACTCTAAAGAAGAATCCGCGTTTCATGTGTAGTGACGTCAAACCAATCCCGTCGCGTTTTCAGATCACGTGGTTTTGTTTTGCTTTTAGCGGAGTTTAAAACTCCAATAACTAGTTATTTAAAATTATTTTTGCGTTTCCGAGTTAAGATTTGAGGAATGTAAAGTCATCTTCATCAATTAAACATAAAAGAAGGCATAATCTAGAATGAGTGCAACCTCCCCATTTCATCAAACTTCATCCTATATATTAAAGCGACAAGCTAAAAATTTCTGCTCAAATTCGATGTTTTTGCACATGCTTGAGATTAAGTCTAAAACCTGTTTAATTTTAAGGTACACGTGAAGGTGATCAGCGTAGCTGAGTGGTCTAAAGCTGGCTCTCTTCAAAGAAAGTGGGTTTGAATCCCGCTTCCGATAGAGTGATTTCTGCATTACTTTTGGGTGTAATTCATTTCAATTACTGTCACATTTTCGGGAAAAGAAGTTACGTATATAATTTGTATATTATTTTTCTATTCGAATGCTTTTGAATTAAGTAAAGTTTAATACCCAACAATATTTTTACAAATTAAATTTGTATTAAAAATATAATATAAATAAAAAATATTTGTATTAAAAATATTTAAAATAAAAAAAAAATGGCCAACTATGTAATACTAGAAAAAACTTTTAGTTTATAGTTCTTGAAACATTGAAATAAAATATAAAGATAGTGAAAATCATTATTTGAAACTTAGAGGAGAGAGAAATTTGAAATCGACCTTTTGATTGAATCGATAGTGCTGCCATCTATTGCCTAATACTAAGGGTATCCAAATGTACGTGAAAAAAAAAAAAAAAAATGTCTTCTTACGATCATTTTTACCAATCAGTATCAATACTTTTTCGTCCATTTTTCATTTTAAAATAGAAATTCATACAAATTCGGGTTATGAAATAATACAAATTTGTGGTTTATTTAAAGCTATTATTTCGAAAAAGGACAACGACGGGTGAGTCAACTAGTAACTAGTATTCTGTTATTTTGAAATATTATCATGTATGAGATAGAAGATGTTTTGGGATTCGCACATTCAACTAGCTATTACTTACCCATCATACGTAGTATAGGGTAAGTCTTGTAATCGTTTTGAAAATCGAAAAAAAAATTTTGGCGGATTTATACATTTCAGATACTGGAGATTCCGAAAAACATATTTTTAGAAAAAAAATTTTGCAGTCCGTCTGTGTGTCTGTAAACACTCTATCTCCCGAACAAATTGAGATAGAGACTTGAAATTTGGTATGTACTTAGTATGTAATAATGGGAAGAAGCCTATTGAATTTCAGTCACCTCGATGATCCGGAACTATTTTTTTCGGACTCTCGAACTATTCGCTCTGATAAAAGGTCTATAAAATTTTTCGAAATGGTTTATTTTAAGGAGTGACTATAAAAGACACTAAAAAAACAAATTTTGCATAAAGCATGAAGTCGATCGGATCATGAGTTACCGAGATATTTGGAATCCTATTTTCCACACGCTTCGATTTTTCATGACCCTGTATTTCATCCAAATTTCAATTCAAAGCTATATTTTAATTGGAAATGAGACGCTTCATCAGATGCAATAAACCGCTAGTGAATAGGATTATTGTTTTTGGAGTTATAAGGATGTTTCTTTTAAGCAATTCAGTAATCGAGCCTTTAAAGTTTATGTCATCAAGCCACGATTTTATTCGAATGGCAATGTATTTTATAAGTAGTTTACACATTTTTAATTTTAATATTTTACATTATGCATATCCATGATGGGTAAGTATTACGGTGGCCCCCAACGACTAGTTGTTACTTTCTTCTATCTTTACAAGAAGACAGTATTGGATTCATGAAAATTCCGGTTTTCGACGGATTTATATGTTTCAGAAGGTCCTGAACACGATTGGACTGTTTTTAGAAAATGTCTGTCTGTGGATCTGTCTGTCTGTATGTGACAAAAAAATTGCGGGCGTTTTATCTCACGAACTAATGCAAGAAATTTAATAAAACTTTAGATTCAGTTGGACCTTGATATAAATGAGTGCTAATTAGTTTCTGGCGGTAGTTTTCGACAGGTGGCGCTGCTATGCTGCATTTTTTTAAAAATTATACTAGGGTCTCTGCCCCTATGAACCGCGTGTCTAACCCCCGTCCAGACATCGCAGGCTCTAAAAGCATGCCAATTTGTTCTGTTTTAAAGATTACCCGATTAAGGAAGATTGAATGCTAATTTCATTATCTATTTCTATGTTCATGGCCAGTATCACCTCTTTTTAACGCGTTGAACTCTTCAGGCTTATACAAACCGGTTTGAGTTTTAAAGTATTACTCATCGTAAATAAAGTTTGGAGGAATTTAAAACAAGTGTAAACAGGAAGTTAAAATCGCTACAAATTCTTTTTTCACCTGCATGCACGAACGCGTGTGAGAAGAGTGAGTAGTGCCATCTGGTAGAATAAAATTAGGAAGTCTCCCGGTTATCCGAAAATTCCTATGGAACTCCGGTCAACCGAAAATCCTTTGGTCCCATTTGGTATAATTTATTTTAAAAAATTGTAATCGATTACTTTTTTATATGACATTTAGTGTTTATGGATTTACAAATTTGTCTTTATGTCATTTAAAGAATTATTTAAAAGTGAAACTCTAACTAATTTAACGTATAATGAACTTTTTTTCTGGATAGGGACTTCTTTATATGAAAATGAATATATTTATTTTTAAACTTTAGCAAGTTTTAACACTAAAGCAAAAATTCCTATTTTTGGTTGACTTATTACACATTTCAAAGTTCGGTCACGCGTACCGTCACCCATTCCAAGGGTAGATAAAGAGTTTATTACCATTAAAAGAATCCTGTTAACACATCTTATTGTCAGTAATGCATAAGTTTTAAAAGCATTATTCGCTGTATAAAGTATAAAAATATTTTTAAATGGATACTTTCTTTTTCCAACTGTAACTGCTCAGCTTTTTAGGTGCGTTCGTAATTTTATAAATATGTAGCACCTATACTCGTCGTCTGGTCCGTCCGTCTGTCCGCATAGAACAGCTCAAAAACTACTCAACCGAATGTTTTGAAATTTAATATATATTATCGTCGTAGAATTTTGTCGAGTCCTTTCAAATTTTATTAAAAATCGAATCAAAACTTAAAAAGATATTCATAAAAGTGTTCGCCATTCTATTAAATCCTGTCGTACATAATCTATATAATAAAAGCGCAAGTCATGTGACTGAGGAACCAATACGGGCAAACCACTTCTTTTTTCACATGACAGGCGGCCATTTTTATTCAAAATTATTTTTTTGAATAAAATGGCATAAAAGTTATATTTTTAGAAAGATCGTTCAAAAAAATGGTTTGTTTGAGAAAGTATAGATTCTGAGATAACTTCAGGGGAAATGAGGTTAATATCTCAATCCACTAAAGTAAATGAAACACAAGAAATTCGTTCATCGTGAATCATAAAAATATTAAACCATGGAGGTCATCCTTCGCAAAGAAAGATCTCCAGGGTGAATTTTGCAGCGCTGTCTAGTGTAGAAAAAAAAATTCACATTTGTAAACGTGGCATACGTAATAAGAAAAAAAAAGGCATGCTCATTTCGCTCCTAGCAGACGATATAATGCATTTCATTGAAATAATAAGGATAATTTTTTGCATTGCTAAACGAGTTATAAAACGACTACGTTTTTTTCTACACTAGATAGCGCTGCAAAATTCACCCTGGAGATCTTTCTTTGCGAATGATTACGTCCATGGTTTTATATTTTTATGACTCACAATGAACGAATTTCTTGTGTTTAATTTACTTTAGTGGATTGAGATATTCGGCTATTAATCTAATTTCCACTGAAGTTATCTCCTATGTCACGTTTAACGTACAATTTCCAACTTGTTTCATGTTAAAAGGCATTCAGTTGAAAGTTTCAGTTCTGGAAAATTTCTATGTTTTTGTATATTTCCTAATTCTACAATTTGGTAAAAACAATATCTTGCATAAATGATTTTGGTAGTCAAGATAGTCTACAAAATCCCTTAAATACTGATTTAGTCAATTACATTTTAATAAATGAAAAAATCCTAAAATTTATTTAATGGTTGCAGAAATTTACTAACATATTCTCAAATATTCAGAAAAAAATGCTTTGGAGGTCGAAATTTTCATTAATTCATAATTTGGTACACAAAGGGTCAAACCAATGGAGTACTTTACAAATGACTCGTTTGCATTTCAATATTTTTAAACGATTTTCTTATGGATATCCGAGGTCGTTGTCTAAAGCCAAAGTTGTGCACTATGCGATTTCGGTTGCAATTTTTTTTTTCGTCGTCCAAAAATCGGTTAGTCGTTTCCAAAATTGTCACCAGGACGAAACAGCAATCAATGAAGTTCAAAACTTCAAAAGAATCATTTAAAAATATGGAAAAGCAAACGAGAAATTTATATAAAAAAAAGCCTTTATTGGTTTAACATTAGTTTACAAACGTGAACGTGTGACTGACGTAGGTTCTTAATTGTATAAGTGAAAATTAAAAACAATTCCTCGTTTCACTAAATATATTTTATTTCCTTCACTAAACTATTTCTTCCGATCATGCGTAGTACTTTGTTCTCTGGCATCCGTACGGTCCGGAACCGGACTGGACGACTATGTAAGGTTTCATCACGATGTTGACCGGTGCAGCGTTACGGGGTGGCGGGGTTGGTGCCACCGGGAAAGCTCTCGTGGGTCTAAAGCAAGGTTGGCAAGGGTGTCGAGCTCTCGTCTCTCCAGTTCGAACCTGTTTAAACCTGGAATCGCAGCAGGGATGGACGACCTCTGGCATCGGTCGTAATCTGTTGGAAGAAACAAATTAAAGGAATAATAAGTAAATTCAATTTTCGTGAATTTATTGTTTTAACAAATGTTTCTTAATCTAGCAAAATACCCTATAACCACGAACGAAAACGTACAATAACCTCTTACGAGCCTTCTTTAAACTTTAAACTTACCTTCTCTAAACTTTCCACCCATAAACCGATATACAGGGTAATTGTGACTGAAGTAAGTATAAATGTGGCGTCCGAAAAGGCACAAGGCCAAGACAGAGGGCCCTGAAGGTCCAGATGGCCCTGAGGTCCCAGGAAAATGAGTCATCTTTAGATGATCTGAGCGAAGCCTGGACATACCTTCAAAAAAGTAGCAGATGGCTGTCAGCTTTGATGCAGAGAACATCTCTGCGAGAGACGTTCTCTTACATCTTTTATTCAATTTTTAGGGCGTTGTCCCTCATTTAATAACTTATTTACTTTTAATAATAATAAGTAATAGCTATCAGAGTCATTTTCATAGCTTTATATGTCTATATAAATGTAATCATATACAAATATTCATCTTGCCATAGTATAATCAAGAAATTAAATGTTTAAATTACTCGAAGAAGTATTAGAATATGTCTTACTGAATTGGACTCCTGTTTCTTTCTACCTTTTTATCCTTGCATACAACTTCCAGAAGCTGTATAACAGGAGCCGTTTAAGGCACGTTCCCCAAATGCATTCTTTCCCGCTTCTGTGCGAAGTGACATAGGCGATAGCTAGCGTGTCACGCGAATATCAGTAGAAATGGCTGCGTCTGCAGTGGAGAAGGCATTTTGTGTTCTTCGATTGAGCGAAACAAAATCTGCCACCATTGTGCAACGGCATTTTCGAACACGATTTGAAGAAAGAACCTCTAACCAGAAAAACAGTCACAGATGTTCTATGTGTGCACCCTTCAGGGCCGTAGCGAAAGAAAATTTTTGGGGGGGGGCAAAAGGCAAGATTGGCCGACTCAAAAATGTTTCAAATCCGACTAATGTAAAATAGTCAATCTGTCGCATTATTTCTTAATTAATAGTTTTTACAATTAATTTTTAACTGATTAATTATAATTGATAGTTAAAAATAAAATATATGATTTTGTATTACTAAAATGCTTTTTTGATATAACTCAGTAATTATTTAAAAGATTTACCAAAAACTTACTGGAAAAAAAAAAGAATATGTATTGATAAGAAAAAATCCTACAGTTATATTTGTGAAAAACACAGTTGTTTAGAATGATAGAATGAAGTGATAGTTTAGTAAATAGAACGTAGTGATTTTCAAAATAAAAATGTGATCTCTTAGTTCTAAAAATTATGATAAAGTAATGAATGCGAAGTACTTTCAATATTTTATTAGCATGCGATAGAAATTAATTTGAACTTTATATTCCAATTAGAGATAATGTCGTATGGAATTAACAACATACACTTTCAGTAATTCTAATTGTAAAACTAAAAAAATGCACACTATATGGGTACTGAAAATATTTGGAGGGGCCTCAAAATTTAATTGCGCCTGGGGCCTCTTGAGTGCTTAATCCACCACTCATTGTGTTTTATAGGAATGTCAAGGGACCGACAGAAACATTTGAATTATCCACGATTTCGAATTATTCAAGTTTGACTGTACTATTTTTACATGAATTACACATCACACTGAATAAAGCAAACCATTCATACATT
This sequence comes from Maratus michaelseni, assembly GCA_963931845.1. Lineage (NCBI taxonomy): Eukaryota > Metazoa > Arthropoda > Arachnida > Araneae > Salticidae > Maratus > Maratus michaelseni. The sequence continues at coordinate 471,068,994 of OZ007587.1, forward strand.
TCTTATCACCATTCCCTGTCGAGTGGTTTCCACTGTCCAGCCATGTTGATAACTTCTTCGAACTTTTTACAGCCTCCAAGTTTCTTCTTTTTAGAGTCTGTCTTTTTAGCACTTTCCAACCTAGTTGAAAAGTGCTTATGACTTCGGTTTGTCTGGCCGTCTGGCCGTCTGTCCGTGCTCTAACTCCCGTAAATATGCTCGGATTGCTCTGCAATTTTTATATGTTATTGTCGTTATCTATGGCACGTTCCCTATTTCAACTGAAGTGTGTAGCACTTATAGTTTTCTTACAGGGACACTCAAAAGAATTCTGTTACATTGCGGTCTATGGGGAAAAATCATTTGCGGTTTATTTTAAAAATGTTTCACTATTGTAAACGCATTGAAATTTATATAGATCACAAAGATGCATTAGAAGAAGCTTAATATGGAATAGTAGGTGTATAGCACTTAGAGTTACTTTACAGGGACAGTCAAAATAATTCCGTTACATTACGTCTATGGAGAAAAATCGTCTGCGGCTTATTTAAATAATGTTCCACTATTTTAAACGCATTGAAGTTTATATATATTAATAAGGTGCATTACAAGAGGCTTACTACAGAATAGTGTGTGTATAGCAGTCATCGTTCATTTACAGGGACACACAAAAGAATTCTCTACTGTCTGTTAACAATAATTCCTGGAAGTGCGTTTTAAGTTACTAAACACGATTTTAATCTTAACTAGCTTTTCGTCTATTACGTGGTGTGTATAAATTCTGTAGATCCTATACAGGGCAGCACAAAAGTTCGCGAACACATTTCCGTTTATTGACAGAAACTCCAGAAGGAGAATTTAAACGGTGCTACGCGTTTCCTAACTAAACTAAAATTTAGCATCCTATGTATATATACAAATCTATAGATCATATACAGGGCTACATAAAAGTATTCGGATATTTTTCCTAATATTGTATATATTGAAAATTCCTGAAATTACGTTTTTAAATATGTTATGCGTTTTCCAAATTGTTTACTTAGATGTCATCTTTCAGCTTATTAAACGGTAATGATTTGTAAAATTATTTTAGAAGCGTTGGAAAGTGCTACATAATCTATGCTTGACGCATGATTTTTCGTTCTTGTTTTATTTCCACTTGACTGGTGCCGAATTCGTTTCATAATATAAACTATTATCTCAACACAAGCAATGTAAGATTAACCCCCTGGGGACGAGTGACATGTATACGTAACGCATAAGATGCTCAGAATCTTCGATTATTCCCACCACTTAATTTTTATTGTAAGCTTTGCCTTATTTAATGACAACATTTCTGCGATTCAATTAGGCGAAAATTTCTGTTTTGAAAAACCGGTGGTAAAAGATTAAAAATTCTGTAAAAGACACTCGTCACGAAGGGGTTAAGTAATAAACTATCGTACTACAGTGGTGGAAAAAATTATAAAGCCACTTGAAAATATGATATAATTAAAAAACAAAATATAGAACATTTATGAAATTTCATACATATATATTATATGCTACAAGGAAGTAAAGAAAAAAATAAATTAATTAATAACTACATTAATAAAATATTAATAGATTTGAGAAAATTTTCTGTACAAAGAAAGTTGGAAACAATTATAAAGTCGATACATGTATTTCACCAATAATCGATGTGAGACCCATTTTTTTCGATGACTTTGACTAGTCTTTTGTTCATTGAATCTATCAGACCACACAAAGTACTTGCATCAACATTGTTCCAGCCGTTTTTAAAAGCATTCATCAAATCTAACTTTAAATTGAATTTTCGTTCATTTTTGTAAACATTTCGAGCTAAAATTCCCCGATGATTTTCTATTACATTCAGATCGGGTCTATATGAGCTGGCCATTGAAGGCATTTCACCTGATTAGCTTCCAGCCAAGATTTAGTTGACTTCGAAACATGAACGGAAGCGTTGTCCTGCTGAAATGTCCAGTCTCCTGAAGCTATAAGAGGAGCAAATAAATTATGGGTAATAAATTATCTCCTAACATTTCTTGATACATAACCGAATTCATTTTGTTATGCATGAAAACAATTGGAGTGGTTCCACAGGCAGCAAATGCAGCCCAAACCATTACCGAGCAACCTCCAAATTGACGCTTTGAAAAAATATCAGGCTCCTGCCGTAAATCATGCCAAAAATATTTATAGCAACATCTCTCCAATTTGTGCTTTCTGTTACATGTTTTCGTGGAAAGTCTAAGCGAGCATTTTTGTGGTACTTAGAAAGAGGTGGTTTTCCTTTAAATTTTTTTAATTGAACAATGGGATTGTTACTTGAAACATTTCTTACCGTTCGGCTTGTACATGGTAATCGTAACTGTTCTTGAATTTGGGCAGACGACATTTTTTGTTCGAAAGCAAGCTTCCGGGTTTGTCTTGATTGCCTTGCAGTTAAGGATTTCGGTCTTCCTGTATGCTTCTTACTGCCGTAATCTTCTGGATTTCTGAGAAAACTGTTTACTGCAGCTTTGGACATTCCTATTTTTCTTGCAATATTAGAACCAGACATTACAGCTTCATTTAAAGCTAATATTTTAATTTGTTCACCATCGGATAACCTTTTTCCTCTGGGCATTGTATTAAACAAACCAAATACAAAATGAATGCGTGTAACGCGTTTACATTTACCTAAACTTTCATGGCGACCTATTTTCTCAAGTCTGGCATTATGCCAAATGAGGCTAGAACCATCGGCTTTATACTTTTTTCCAAGTTGATTTTCATTGGTTGTAAGAAATTAGCATAATTTATGTCCCCCCTTCCGTTTTTCTAAATAAAGTTTATGTGTATTATTGCAATGTTTATCATGCAAATGAAAATAGAATTTGCGTTATCAACAATTCCATTACTTTTTGAATTTTGTAAATTTTTCTATCGGCTTTATAATTTTTTTCCAGCACTGTATCACTACTATGCGACTCTCAACTGCTCTGATAGTCCGATATTGATGAGCAGTTAGTAAACGAATGACTCATCATGAATAGCACTAGCTTACTGCACGTCCTAGCCTGCACTTGACTCATCACTCGGCAGGCACCTGGCGCGACATGACACATTCGACTCGACATTCTGCTGTCTGCTCTAGAGATGCTTTTGCATGCGAAGCGTATGGAGTATTTGAACGAACACGCAAAAACATTTACCCTCGCACTTTGATGGATTTTTTTAATTATTAACTTTTAGCTAGATGCTGGGTATTTTATAGGAAGTTAGATTAGATATTAAAATACAATAATTTTTTAACCATCAGTTTGGGGCCACGGGGCAGTGCCCGGCAGTAGTCACGGGCCTGAAACGCTGAACTATTTATATTGTTTTAAGTGCAAACGTGTTAATGTTCCGCAATCGCTTCGATTTTTTTTTTTTTTTTTTTTTTTTTTTCTTTTTACCATAAAACTACTTTTAATAATTTAATTTTCCTGAAATCCTCTACTTTCTGAATTCTTTATTAAAAAAATAATTACTCTTACGTATGATTTAGTTTTTTTAAAAAGTAATCGCTAACATGTACCGCAATTTCCAGCTTATAATCCGCGGATCAAACAATTATGTTTAGACCCAGAAATTTTATTTAATAATTGAAGTAAAATACTTACAGCGATCTAAGTTGTTCCATTATGTAAAATAAAATTTCTGGGTCGAAACATAATTGTTTGATCCGCGGGTTATACGCCGGAAATTACGGTAATCAGGGTATACAATAAATATTAAGTAATTAATAAAGGCTCCAATCCTAATTTTTATAATAACAATGAAAAATCAGTGAAAATTATATAATTATGTTATGTTGGCACAAGCATATAAAATTAGTTTTAGTTTTATGAAAAAAAAAAAAAAGTAAGAAGCTTTTTAGGTATTAAATGTTAAATGCACGGATATTTTTTTTAATTTGTTCATTTTCTTTTTTTAAATAGTTTTAAAAATTCTTCGTTTTTAGCTCACAGGCTATCAAAGCCTGAGAGCTTATGTGCCCGCCGGTTCTGTATGTACGTACGTATGTATGTACGTAACGCGATAACTCTTCATAGAAATATCCGTTTACCTTCAAATTTTGTTTATAGGTTCACTATGTTAAGGCGCTTCCCTGATTAGTTTTCGGGATTGATTGGTTAAGTATAAAGGGGGGAACGGGGGGGCTAATCCCCCCTTAATTTATATAAATGGGTTTTTCATGCAGAATTATTCAGTTTTCCTTCAAATTTTGTTTATAGGTTCACTGTGTTAAGGCGCTTCCCTGATTAGTTTTCGGGATTGATTGGTTAAGTATAAAGGGGGGGAACGGGGGGGCTAATCCCCCCCTTAATTTATATAAATGGATTTTTCATGCAGAATTATCCCATTTGCTTCAAAATTTGTTTATAGGTTCATTGGGTTAAGACGCTTCCCTGATTAGTTTTCGGGATTGATTGGTTAAGTATAAAGGGGGGGGGGACGGGGGGCTGATCCCCCCTTAATTTATATAAATGGGTTTTTCATGCAGAATTATTCCATTTTCCTTCAAATTTTGTTTATAGGTTCACTGTGTTAAGGCGCTTCCCTGATTAGTTTTCGGGATTGATTGGTTGAGTATAAAGGGGGGAAACGGGGGGGGGCTGATCCCCCCTTAATTTATATAAATGGGTTTTTCATGCAGAATTATTCCGTTTTCCTTCAAATTTTGTTTATAGGTTCATTGGGTTAAGACGCTTCCCGGATTAGTTTTCGGGATTGATTGGTTAAGTATAAAGGGGGGAAACGGGGGGGCTAATCCCCTCCTTAATTTAGATAAATGGGTTTTTCATGCAGAATTATCCCATTTGCTTCAAAATTTGTTTATAGGTTCATTGGGTTAAGACGCTTCCCTGATTAGTTTTCGGGATTGATTGGTTAAGTATAAAGGGGGGGAGGAACGGGGGGCTGATCCCCCTTAATTTATATAAATGGGTTTTTCATGCAGAATTATTCCATTTTCCTACAAATTTTGTTTATAGGTTCACTGTGTTAAGGCGCTTCCCTGATTAGTTTTCGGGATTGATTGGTTGAGTATAAAGGGGGGAAACGGGGGGGGGGGCTGGTCCCCCCTTAATTTATATAAATGGGTTTTTCATGCAGAATTATTCCGTTTTCCTTCAAATTTTGTTTATAGGTTCATTGGGTTAAGGCGCTTCCCGGATTAGTTTTCGGGATTGATTGGTTAAGTATAAAGGGGGGAAACGGGGGGGCTAATCCCCTCCTTAATTTAGATAAATGGGTTTTTCATGCAGAATTATTCGATTTTCTTTAAATTTTGTATATATATTCATTGTAATTAGAGACTTACCTGATTAGTTTAAGGGGTTCATTAGTTAACTATGAGGGGGGGGGGGGTAACGGGGGGATGACCCCCCTTAATATATTGTTGAGTTCTTTATTTTTCTCTTATTTCAAATTCTTTGAAATAAGAGTATAATATACAATTAGTGTGAATAGCCTGTGAGCTCAATGCCCTCAGTTTAACTGGGCAGTTTTCTTTTTATTATTTTCCAAACGTTCCTAAAACAGTTCCAAAGGGCGTAAACATCATATCGTTGCTAGAACCTACTATGTATCAAGTATAAAGATTCTTGAATTTTCTTAAGCGACTTTCGCATTCGGTCGACCTAGTTTATATATTGATAGTTTTTATCTTTGTAAGTTGCGAGTGTTACTGTTGGACAAATTTCTGATATTTTCAAATCAATAGATCAGATTCATTTTTTTCCCCTATTGGCCTATGTATCGACGGCCGACTTAGCTTTTCCATGTGTGGGTAAGGTATATAGTATATGTCCAACATTTCCGGCTCTGCAGACAAGATTTATACATGATAATTTTTTTTTCAGTGGGTAGGCCGACTAGCTATTTATGTGATTCGAAAATGTGACAGAACACGTGACTTTCATACCGGCTGACCAGATAGGTCTATTGAAACCATTACTTTTTTTACTCATAACCTATCTATTGACAGACCAACTAGCTTTTGCCATATGATTGTAAGGGTGTAGTGAAATGCATTCTGAAGACTTAAAATTCTGCCAACCAGAATTTTTCCGAATTGTTTTTTTTAATCGGTCTACTGACATACTACAGAGACACTAATTAAATCTGCTGATAAGCCGACTGAATCCTTTTACCAAACATTGGGGGGGCAGCTGCCCCCCCTGCTCCCCCGCTCGCTACGCCCCTGGCACCCTTAGTCACATGACACACATCAAACGTTGTTAATCCATTTGCACAAACAGCCCGTAGTTTCAAATTTTTTAAACCAATCCTAAATGGATTTTTTGGTGGGTGGTTCTTTTCCAAATCGTGTTCGAAAATGGCGTTGCATAATGATGGCCTATTCCATTTCGCTCAATTCCAGGACACAAAATGCCTTCTCCACTGCAGACGCATTTTTTTTTTCAAATGTCTTATTTGGCGCCAACTATGACGCTTGGCGACAATGGTGTTACTACGGAAAAGTACACAATTTCCATTTTCGACCCATACCTAATTGATTGACCATACTTTGAATATTATGAATTTTAAGCGTTTTCTGGCACTCAAAATGAAAAAATACAATTCTCTGTTTGCCGCTAAACTGCGACCGTTGTCCCACTATCGATAAAATACCCAACCACACATTTCCACTAGGGTGTCTTGATAGGAGAGTGGCGACATATAGGATACACTGAGCTCCATATATGTATAACAAGAGTTGTCTAAGTCTGCGGTCAGACCTTGAAAAGCAAATTCGGATGTGTCAATCCCAAAACTTTCATGCACTGAAAAGAAACAGCACCAATTTATATCAAGGTCTCACTGAATCTGAAGTTTTATCAAATTCCGTGCATTACTTCTTGAGATAGGATTATCGCTAAAATGCAGCATAGCAGCGCCACCTATTGGGCTGTTTACACCAAACCGTAAGCAGCATCTATTTATGTCAAGGTCTAACAGAATCTGAAGTTGGATGAAAATCCGTGCATTAGTTCTTGCGATATAACTATCGTAAAAATCGAGAAAAAAGTGCTATAGCAGCGCCACCTTTTGGGATATCTATACCAAAACGTAATCAGCATGTATATATGTCAAGTTCTAACTGAACCTGAAGTTTGATGAAAATAAGTGCATTCGTTCTTGAGATTGAGTTATTGCAGAAATCGCAAAAATGCAGAATAGCAGCGCCATCTGTCGGGCGATTTTCACCAAAAACGAATCAGCACCCATTTATATCAGGGACCAACTGCATATAAAGTTTTATTAAATTTCATGCATTAGTTCTTCAGATAGAGCGCCCACAAAATTTTTGTCACATACAGACAGACAGACATTTTCGAAAAACGGTCAAATCGTGTTCAGGACCTTCTAAAACGTATCAATCTGTTGAAAAACGGAAGTCGAAAATTTTCATGAATCCAATACTTTCTTCTTGTAAAGATAGAAGAAAGTAAAAATACACGCAAATGTCGAATTAAAAACCACTTGATGACATAGCAAACACGTATAATGCTTCTGACATCAAGTCAATGGGACTGCATTTTTGGCGTTTCATCTTACAGTTGGGCGATAGTTTTTTGTGATGAAAAGGGGTCGACGGGATAATAGAGAAGTACCGATTATTCTTCTCATGAGGATATATTTGTCAAAAACAAAAATTTCTGCGGAACCTCGATAGAGCGTCCGTAAAAAAATAATGCAAATTTCATTATTTGGCCATTTGTCGTCGGTCGGCGATACAATGAAAAAGAAATGCTTTTATGATAAATATTCTTTGAGGAAAATATTATATACTGTTTAGAACAAAATTTAAATGGAATAAAATTGTTTCAGGCTTTACATTATCGTTCTATTCTGAGCAATATCAATTCAGTTTCGATATTGTTAGTGTAGGAGACAAGAGAACAGTATTGTTGCCATGGATACAACGAACCGAAATTTATAACGACAGACCTCTTCATCAGGCAGACTTTTAAAATACATTTAAAGTTTATCGAGCCGGTGAAACCCTGTAAAATTTAATAACTGCAGCATCACGCGACTTATACATTTTATATAAATTTATAGAAGTAATAATAAACTGTTTCGTCCTTTAAGTTTGAATTCGTTAAAATGCGCATCTAAACACTCATTTAACAAGCAATTTCTATATGCATTAAAATCGCTTGCAAAAAGTGTTGCCCAATCGGATCTTTTGGCGCCCAATACTCGAAAGTTTTTTATGTTTTTACAGATTATCTACTGTGATTCCGTAGCTAAATTTGACTGATACTAGGGGGCTCAGCCCCCTACTCGCTAACGCTCGCCAACCCCCCGTGAATTGCGAAGCAATTCACATTGAGACCGCTACGCGCTCGCTCGCCCCTTTTTATTTTTCTAATAATTCTAGCCGGAATAAGTACTACAATAAATCATTTGAACATATGAAATTGACAATTTTGTTAATGTAAAAAAGTAATCGAAAAATCCGTTGAAAACACAACTAAAAATGCATTTAGTTGATGCTACTAACGGACATATAAATCATTTAAATACTATGAAAAAGGGATCTTGGAAACATATAGTTTAAAACTTATTGCACCTATAATATTGTACAACACGGCTTAAATTCACTAAAAAAAAAAAAAAAAAAAACTACGTGGTAGGAAGATAGTTTATCATCAATGATTGTTTAAATTTCGTTCAACATTTTACTATTCTAATTGATTATAGATTTCTGCAAAAGAAATTTTTACTTCATTGAAATTGAAGAAAAATCATTTTTACTTCAATAAAACATCAACAGATGGCAGCAGGGGATTCTAGAAAGTTTATATTTTATTATCTCCGATTTTTTGTGTGAGTGAAATTCGTAAATAAATTCTAAATAAGAGTTGAGAATTCAATATTACTCATAATTAAACGACAATATTACTCATAATTAAAATGAGGAATCATCTCAGACTCTTTGGATTACGTTCATATGATTTTATTTTTAATAATTGCTAACTTGAGTTTCAGTGCTCTGACACTGACGCCATATTGGAGGTGGAGCTAACACAATCTTGTCTGTTCATTGGTCAGAGCTCTGGATACTACGATTGTTGCCAACGATAAGGTAGAAATTCCGCCCTATTTCCGCGCCACGTAAGACAAATATATATATAGACTAGCCGCCACTGGCGACCAGTTTGGTCTCCCTTAAATGTATGTTAAGCACTGTAACACGTTACTTTTATTCATAATTTATTTTTTTTCCGTAATCCTTCGCCAAACCGGAAGATTCTAATAGACAAATCAAAAACTTTTTCGATCATGGTAGCATTTCGCATATTTTTTGTTGTTATGTATTTCATCTTTCTTGACAAAAACCGCTTAACCAACTTAAGCATTTATGCTTCATATCCGTTTACTTATCAGTTGCAATATGCTTGCTAATGAGGAGATTCTTAAACATATTAAGTAGTTTTCCGTAATTGGATCCATTGCCAAATGGCGTATTTTAGTTAATACGATTTGGTGCAATGAAGTCTATTTTGTGAAAGTGTTTAATGATATCCACCATTTACACTGAACCATATTGTTGCCAAAATTTGTTTGTTTGTTTGTTTGTTTCTCGCTAACTTTGGCTGTAGACTTGATTACGGGAGAATCAAGAAGAAAATCTATCATTATTCTCATTTAAAACGTCTTGAATAATGTGACATAATCGGAGTGCATATTATAACACGTAATTTTCGAGTATGGTTTGGTGAAACATTGAACTTTTGGAAGCCAGTTTTGATAATCACGTAAATATGTCACACCAACATTACCGCCTATAATTCTAATTACAGCAACCCGTTTTTTCTCTCTATATTGCAACTCTATAGTTAATATAGTGCCCCGGTGCGTCTACGACAGCTGTTCCATCAGAACATTTGATTTCAAAATAAAAGTATCGTTTCTAATTTGCACACGCGAAAAATAAAAGCTGGTATTGGCGATTTTAAAAATTCTATTGGCGAGATTTGCGCCCAAATAACACAAAAGTACTTAATGATGTTATGTATTTTGTAAATGTATATTAAATTACTGTTTTGAAAGCGATTGGTCATTAATAATGGTAAATATGATTGGTGATTAAAAATCATTTTCGGTGGTCTCTCTTCCTTTCACGTATAATACATAAATACCAAATTAACTGACAATTTGTTTCGAAATTTGATTCATTAAATTATCATTACATGAGTTGCATTTGTTTACATTCAGCTTACATCAAGAAAAGATAAAGAATGAAGTTGAGTTGTATAGCACATAATTATGGTAAACTTTGATTGTGTCACTGGTACGAATTATTTTTTTGACACCAGGCAGCGCTCCAAAAAGTCTTTCATGGAAAACTAACTTTACGAACGATTATCTCCATGGTTTAATGGTTTAATATTTTAAACCTTCACGACGAATGAATCTTTTTTTTTTTTTGTTTACTTTCATGGATAGAGAATTTGAACTGCGAAGCTAATTTCAACTGAAGTTATTGGAGAATATATACATAATTGAACGTAAGTCATCTCTCAAATATTAATTTATTTTGAACGTTCTTTCTAAAAATGTCACATTTATGAAGTTTTATTCGAAAAAATAATTTTTAATAAAAATGGCCGCCTGGCATATGAAAAAGTGAAGCGGACATTCCGGAACTGTTGATGACAGTCACATGACTTACGGTTTTATTATAGAGATTGCTAACTTGAGTTTCAGTGCTCTGACACAGACGCCATATTGGAGGTGGAGCTAACACAATCTTGTCTGTTCATTGGTCAGAGCTCTGGATACTACGATTGTTGCCAACGATAAGGTAGAAATTCAGCCCTATTTCCGCGCCACGTAAGACAAATATATATATAGATTCATTATAATGTACAAGAGTAGCTTCATCAGCATTTTTTCAAAAATTTTCTGAGTATGCGCGTTAAGGAGACCTTCCTTAAATGCCTGCATCCTGCCAGGGCCTGACTTATGCAGGGGCATGCGGGGCAGCTGCCCCGGGCCCCCCATTTGAGAGGCCCCCCCCCCCCTCTGGGCTTAATCAGGATTTTTGTTAAAAGGGTCAAAATGGTTCAAATTGGCCAAAAGTGACCAAAATTCTTACATTTTCAAAGATTTAGCAAAAGTAGCCCTCCACTTCCACCCTCTGCTTCCTGTGCTCCATGTCCCCTCCTCCCCAAAAAGGAACAATCTACATCCTCATAAAACTATTGTTATAAAATTTTATACAAAAGTACTTTACAGAGCATGAGGTATGCAGAAATAACATAACACGTGTTGAAATTAGTTGCTATTAGTATAAGTGCCTGCCTTCACTTGTTTTTCCATTTCCATATTATGGGATCACCCAAATGCATGCTGATGCAATACAAAGATTAAATTTTATAATGTGTTAGAAATTTTTATATTATAACAAATAACCAAGAGTGACTGAAAGATCTGTACTTATTACTTCAAAAGTTCATATCAGTCGTTATATTCATATACAAAAAAAATAGAGTTTCGGTCATCTATTAGAGTTGTGACCACCTTTCTTGTGATACCCTGTATACAGATATAAATAGTACTTGGTTCAAAATTTATGTGTACATACAGTAGGTATAAAGTTTAATACTAGTCACTTCAACATAATTCCCGAACAGTTTCTATGAACAGATAAAAGGGGGCCGCCAAAATGATGCTTGTCCCGGGGCCCCAGATAGTCTAAGTCGGGCCCTGCATCCTGTACTAAGTCGTTAATCTCTTATAACAGCACTCTATTTTTAACAGATTCGGAGTCCATTTAATCGTGCTTGTAAAAAAGAAAAGAAACATTAATGACTTAATTTACAGATTTATAAATGAATCGACCTTTCCAAGTTCTTCCTTCGCATCTTGATTTTCTCGTCACGAAGCATTCGGTCCTTCCACAGGTCGTGGTTGATAAACGCCGCCATCAAGACACTAACTGTAAAAAATTAAAACTGTTATGAATTTCTGATTAAATGCGATAAAAAGAAAAACACCAGGAATATCTATAAATCTTCATAAAATATATTAAAGGGGGCTCTTGGCGAGATTGAGAAAATGGCTTTGGCGAGAATTTTTGGTACGTTCGTGTAATAGCGGCCCCACAATTACGATTATGTCATGATTGCAGTTACGATCTTGCCAAGATCATGGAAAATGTTATATATATATCTCATATATACGCATATATATACTCCAAGCACTCATATATGTGCTATGTACATTACTAAATACATATTATTTGCGTCATCATTACATCATATATATATACATAATGTATGAACTATATATGACTATAACTTCGCCATCTACGTCACGAAATGTTATACACATCATATATATTATTATAATGTCATGTATTCTTTATAATTTGGCGACAAATCTGGGTCTCTTGGCGATTCATCCTCAGAGGCCGCTCTAACACGAAAATACCTAAATTGCTGATAAAATTCGAAAAAAAAAAAAAAACCCACCAGAAATATCTATAAATCTTCACAAAAATATATTAAAAGCGAGATTGATAAAATGGCTTTGGCGAGAATTTTTTTTTTTTTTTCACACGAACTATTCTAGCAATCTATTCAATGTTTCAAACACACAAGGATTTTTTTGAATATTTACACAGTTTATTTAATATACAGAAACCATTTATCTGTTATTCTATAATAACAATAATAAAAGTAATATACCTAATACGATATTGTTTTAATGCATGCATAAACAAGCATAAGTCATTACTATATATTTCTTATTATTACTGAAAGGTGTGGAATACAAAACTTTATAAACATTAAAAAGGTTTTCTTAAACTGTTTGCATGTTTCGGCTCATTCGAAGCCATTATCAAAACAAATAAGAATATTCAATATTACATTCATTGATATATAGTAAAACATATTATTTATATTAAATTCATTCTAGTGGGCATAACAAACCGCTGGATATAAAACTCGTATCGTTAATATCGTTTATTATGATAGAAGCATTTTGATGTTATGTCTTTAATAAATGGAATCAGCTGTTACCGACGAACCGCGATTGGCACGATTTTTGTTTTGCGCCATTTTGGCGAGAAAGCCCCGTTTTCGTGTACCTGTTAAGATGTTAGTTTTATTTTATTATGAAACCGTATTCAATTATAAAACACACACATATTATTTTATTATAAAACACACACAATGATTAATCTATCTATTATATAAAGAGAGAATGACCGACAGACTCATCAACGCTCAGCTGAAACGACTAAAGTCAGGATCACGAAATTTGGAGAGTAGATGAAGCAGTAAGAAAGGATTTTTGAAAATTCACCTCCTAAGAGAGGGGGGGGGGGGGTCGAACATTTTGGTGATTTTGTCATGTCTCAGCAGCAGTTTTAGGTTAGGAGCGCGAATTTCAGAAAAACAAATCTACTAAAACAAATTGTAAATTGTACGTCAAACGTGACACATGAGGTGCGTTCGTACCATAACTAGTTCCAGTGAACTGAATTACATAGTCTGTTATTATAAGATTAATTTCCGTCATAAAATAAGTACTTTTTAAGTTGGCAGCATTTTATCTTTTGTTGACATTAACTGAAAATTCAAACGGGTAACTGAAGCCTAGCTTTGAAATTTTCAGAACTTGAAATCCATATGTCCATAAATCCATCTCTTTTTCCACTTTAATATCTATTTCTCCGGAAACATCTATCCAAAAAACTGTCGGAAGCTTGTACATAGGATTGCTATAATGAAACAATTTTAGTATACAAATTCGGTTTTTAAATTCAGTATAATACGGAAATAGTAGCACTCATCTTAAATAGGGCGTAATCACCATGGAAACCTTAGAATCGTTACCTATCATGGGATATCACTGAATTAATTACTTAGGATAGGATTTAATAGAAGAAATAATAAAGAAAGAGATTATAACTTGGTCATAGAGGTTATAAAATGTCATATACGTCATACATGTCAGATAACTTGGCGATACATCTCCTTTGCTTGACGATTTATCCTCGGAAGCTGCTATAACGAGGAAGTACCGATTTTTAAAAAATTCAAATTACTTAATAAATAAACATTTTAAGTTTTGATTCGATTTTCAAAAAGTTTGAAATGACTCGACAAAATTCTGCAACGATTCTATATATTAAATTTAAAACCATTCGGTTGGGTCGTTTTTGCGCTGTTATATGCGGACAGACGGACGGACCAGACGACGACTCTAGGTGCTACGTATTTATATAATTACGAACGCACCTAAAAATGGCTAAACACATATTTCAATGATTTTAGAAATTAACCCTCTAAGATGGTTAAATGGGGGGGGGGGGCAACAATAGTTACAACAATGAAATTATAACAATGAAATACATTAAATACAGCTAAACCAAGTTGCTAAAAAAATAATTTAACACGTATTTTAGCGATTTCGTCGACAACATCGGCAACGAACCCGATTACGGAAGATTAGACGGATAAGACAACTATTACTGATTTTAGATTAGATATTTTGCGTAAGACGTTTCTCCGGACACAATGTCCATCTGGGCGAATCTGGGACTGGCCGCTTGTTTATTATAATTATAAAACGCACAATATTTAATTTAATATAAACAAGAACGAAAAATCATGCGTCAAGCATAGATTATGTAACACTTTCCAACGCTTCTAAAATAATTTTACAAATCATTACCGTTTAGTAAGCTGATAGATAACATCTAAGTAAACAATTTGGAAAACGCATAACCTATTTAAAAACGTCATTTCAGGAATTCCCAACATATACAATATTCGGGAAAATATCCGAATACTTTTATTCAGTCCTGTATAGGATCTATAGATTTGTATATATACTACATAGGATGATAAATTTTAGTTTAGTTAGGAAACGCGTAGCACAGTTTAAAATTCTCCTTCTGGAGTTTCTGTCCATAAACGGAATTGGGTTCGCGAACTTTTGTGCTGCCTTGTATATGAAATACAGAATTTATATACACACAGTAATAGACAAAAAGTGAGTTCAATTTAAAATCGCTTTTCAGCAACTTAAAACGCACTTCCAGGAATTATTCTTAACAGACAGTAGATAATTCTTTTGTGTGTCCCTGTCCATGAACGATGACTGCTATACACACACTATTCTGTAGTAAGCCTCTTGTCATGCACCTTAGTGATCTATATAAATTTCAATGCGTTTAAAATAGTGAAACATTATTTAAATAAACCGCAAACGATTTTTCTCCATAGACGTAATGTAAAGGAATTCTTTTGACTGTCCAGCTGTAAAGTAACTATAAGTGCTATGCACACCCTATTCCATATTAAGCTTCTTGTAATGCACCTTAGTGATATATATATATTTCAATGCGTTTCAAATAGTGAAACATTATTTAAATAAACCGCAAATGATTTTTCCCCATAGACCGCAATGTAACGGAATTCTTTTGAGTGTCCCTGTCAAAAAACTATAAGTGCTACACACTTCCGTTGAAATAGGGAACATGCTATAGATAACGACACTACCATATAAAAATTGCAGAGCAATCCGAGCCTATTTACGGGAGTTAGAGCACGGCCAGACGGCAGACAAACTGAAGTCATAAACACTTTTCAACTAGGTTGGAAAGTGTTAAAAACACGGAATCAGTTCTTCCGCGTTTCCATACCAAACAAAATCTTGCCAAAATTGCCAAGTTGCCCAGTTATAAAATCCCCATTTTGGAGCCAAAAAGATACCCAGGTGCGTCTGCGATAGCTGTACCAATAAAAATGGGTACTTCTCCATTATCCTGTCGACCACTTTTCATAAGAAAATCTATCGCCAAATTATGGGGTTTAAGGCCAAAAATGCATCATCGTGGCGACACATTCATTTGACGTCAGAAGCTACGTCATCAAATGGCTTTTAATTCGACATTTATCTGTATGTTTCATTATGTTTTACTGATTTATTAGTTATTTCGTTAATTAAAAGAACAATCGCGTCCTTAAATGGCGGTGCCATGGTATTAAAAGAGAAAAAGAATTGAAAAAATTTGCCATGCATAGTTACGTAGAGTAGATCAGTTTCAACTGACGGCACAAACATTTATTCACCAGCCGAGAGGAATAATTAAGAAAAATAATGTAAACGAATAAATATCCAACATTTTCTTTTCTGTTTTTATTAATATATTGCAAATTTTATTGCTTAAGCTTACTAAGTTGACACATTGGTGAGTGGGGCTTTTCCGAGTTTCTTGCATTTATTTATTTTAGTATTATTTTTTTTTTAGATTCCAGTGGCAACATTCTTTCATTTGTTTATTTCGGTTTATTTGGCTGTACAGTTTGGCGATAGTTTTTTGCTATGAAAAGTGGTTGACGGGATAATGGAGAAGTACCTGAAAATGTATACTGTATGTATTACTGTAATGTAATTACTGCAATGTAAAAAATGTATTACTGTTTTGTATTATTTTAGTTTGCTTTAATATTATTTATAATTTATAACAATTATATCTATTTATTAAATGTACATTCAATAACCGTTTTGAACACGATTGGCAACGATACACAAAATTGGCGATTGACAACCATTTTTGGCGATCTCTCGGCCTGGACCAGAAAATACGTAAATACTCAAAAATGCCTAGGTAAAAACAATGAAATTAAATTTCGCCAATCCGCGATTAATAAAATTCGCCAATTAGCCACATACTCACTTATGGAACTATCCCCCGTTAGTACCATGATAATATACGCTGCAATATGACGCAAACATGACGCTATGAGTCCACAGCTTTGCAATCAAATAGTATTTGAATTTGATCGCTCGTTGAATTCAGTAACTAAACGCAAAAGTACTAAATATTTATTTTTTATATTTTAGTAAACATAGACATGTTGAGACATGTAGCTAGGAATTTTATTTTTTTATTTTGAATTAGAAATATCATTATAAAAAATATCGAACTTACTTTTCTGGATTTAATTTTCTAATCTTCATTTTACTTCTTATTACATAAAACGACAAAGGAAACAGCAGACTGAAGAACAATGCTTATCAGTTACTTAAACAAACTACCGAATTTTATATAAAAACTCTTTTTTTTTTTTTTTTTTTTTTTTGCGCCTGTCGTATAATTTTGTAAATACTAGAATCACTTTGCTATTATGAATCAACTTTGTTGATTTCACTTCGCGTAATTCCTCGATGGATAAAACTCGAGAAACAAATTAAATTAAAACTCGGGAGTTAGAATATGCACTTTTGACTGCGGTAAGATAATAAATACTTTACGAAAGTTTATTAGGCATACGCATGCATCTAAATCTCTCTGTAACATAAGATTCAACTTGCCTAATCACAATTCATTCATCAGTATGCTTCTACTAGTGAAAATGACGTCATATTAAAAAAAATGGGCCCCATCAGTGTGAGGTCACAGGCAACTCAACTCCGCGTATCAACCGCAAAGTGGTTCCATGCAAACCATTAAAATAATTTTGACACATTTACTTCGCAGCCGTATGGAACAAATTTCAGTTGCTTGTGACGTCATTATTGGCATTCATAAACTCGAACACTTTAAATCGATTGCATTCAATGATGACGTAATTTCTGTGTGATAGAATGTTTCCGGTGGAGAAAATGACATCATTATGAAAAGAAAAGATATTTTTCCTCCATGAAAATTAAATACTTTACTATGATTGTGTTAATATGATGTGTCATTAATCAAAAACCTTTATGTCTGCATGAACCCTCTACTACCATAACCATTGATAGATAATGAGCATGTGACGTCACGTAGCAGCAGCACTCAAGTATAGAAGTACTTCTCAACTCGATGTAGGCACAGAAAATAACAATTCACACAGAGCTAGTAATTCATAATACAGGCTTTTATTGCTTGTATATTGCTTTTATGCTATATTTATTGCCGTTTTAACGCTTGGTAGTATTTATTAAATACAACTTAAAATTATAATTAATACATAAAATGAAAGAGCAACTCAAACAGTTTTACCTACAAGCTTACAAGTGTTCAATGTGAACACCTTTCGTCACACAGCACACATGAAGTCGATAGCACAGTTCTTCCCAAACGTTAATTTGTGGGGTAATTGTTGCAACAGCTGCCTTAATCCTGTTTCTTAGGTTGGATAGATCAGTTGGCAGTGGAGGCACATACACTCGATCCTTTATGAACCCCAACAGGTAGAAATCACAAGGCGTCAGATCGGGTGAGCGTAGAGTGGCGTTCGGGAAGAACTGAGCTATCGATTTGATGTGTGCCGTGTGACGGAAGGTGTTCACATTGAACACTTGTAAGCTTGTAGGTAAAACTGTTTGAGTTGCTCTTTCATTTTATGTATTAATTATAATTTTAAGTTTTTTATAATAGATACTACAAAGCGTTAAAACCCCGATATTCATTTAGAAACACACTGTGTATTATTTCCTATTCAGAGTATGACGTATTTTAATTACGAGCAATTTAGTTCGAAGTTTTTACGAAATTGAAATTTATGATTAAAAATTTGAAGTTGATACTTTTGTCGTTAATGACAGTACAATTAATTTCGATTTAATTGTTGGCACTGATCGTTATTCATCAAGGAACTTTAATAGTTTCTGGAAATGAATTAAAAGTGTGTAAAACGAACTTGAATCAACAACTTTTTGGTTAACGCAACAAAATCCCTGATGTGCCTAAAATTGATTTAAATCACATTGCTGATAAAACAGTTACGTTCAGAATTATTTTCGTTAGTTGAAAATTATGCGCCTACAAAAACAACAAGAACGAAAAATCGTGTTTTTGTCAAACGTCAAACGTTGTCAACGTTGTTGCATCAAGTTTGTCAACACTTCCAAAATAATTTTACAAATCATTACCACTTAATAAGGTGAAAGATGATAGACAAGTAAACAATTTGGAAAACGCATAACATACTTAAAAATTACCAACAGTAGTCGGTAATATATCCGAACTTTTTTGGGCAACCCTGTAGATTTATAGATTTATATATAAACTAAATATAATGCTAAAATTTAGTTCAGATAGGAAATGTGTAGCACAGTTTAAAATTCCTCTTTTGTAATTTCCTTTCATAAACGGAAATGGACTCGAGAACTTTTGTGCTGCCCTGTATATAATCTACTCACACCAAGAAATAGACAAACAATGAGTTAAATTTAATTACGCGTTCAGCAACTGAAAAAGCACTTCCGGTATTAATTATTGTTAACAGACAGCACCTAATTCTTTTGTGTGTCCCTGTCAATGAACGACAAATGCTGTAGACACAATATTCGATAGTAAGCCTCTAGTAATGCACCTTAGTGACATATATCAATTACGATGTGTTTGAAATTGTGTAACATCCTTAAAACAAACCGCAAATAACTTTTCCCCATGGACTGTCATGTAACGGAATTCTTTTGAGTGTCCCTGTAAAAAAACTATAAGTGCTATATACTTCATTTTCAATACCCGACATGCCATAGTAAGCCTCGATAACACATATCAATTGCATGAAAATCGGAATGTATTTACGCGAGCTAGACCACGGACAGACAGACAGACAAACCAAATTCATAAACACTTTTCAACTATGTTAGAAAGTGTTAAAAAAAAACTAAGAGATATTAAAATGAAAATGAACTGACCGACGAAATCCCACCCCTTTCTGTTCTTCCTCTCGAAGATTATCACCATATGATGATAGGGAGGAAGGGGGCATACCATTAGAGTTATTGAAAAACAGGTGATGTGATTAACCCACAAATAAAATCTACATTTATTGATTTGAGCCAATAAAGTAACATTAAGTGCTCTAACTCGCGTAAATAGACACCGATTACCATCCAATTTATATATGTTATTGAGTTCGTATTGAAAATGATGAGAGTAGCAATTATAGTTCCTTTACAGGTACACTCAAAAGAATTCTGTTACATTACAGTCTATGGGGAAAAATAGTTTGCTGTGTATTTTAATGATGTTAGACTACCTTTAACACATTGAAATTAATATATATCAATGAGGTGTACTACAAGATGCTTACTTTAGAATAGGGTGAGCATAGCATTCATCGCTGATATACAGGGACACACAAAAGAATTCGTTACATTATTGTCTATGGACAATAATTGCTGGATGTGCGTTTCCAGTTGTGGTATGCGTTTTTAAATTGAACTCAATTTTTGCCTCTAACTTCCTGTGTGTAAGTTCTATGGATACTATACAGGGCAGTACAAAAGATCTCTAGTACATTTGCATTTAACGGATATTACTGAAGGGGCATTTTCAGCTGCTTTATGAGATTCCTAACTGAATGTTAATTATAACTATGTAGTACATATACAAATCTATAGATCACATACAGGGTTGTACAAAATACTATTGTTGGTAATTCCTAAAATTTGGTTTTCAAATGTGTTATGCGTTTTTCCAAATTGTTTACTTACACATCCTATTTTCCCTTTTTAAACGGTGAAGTTTTGTCACAGTTTTATGGAAATTGTTTCATAATCTATTCCCAATGCATGATTTTTCTTTCTTGTTAAACAATAATTATTATAATTCCTATTCTGATTTACAGGGTGATTATAATGAAAGTCCCATTTTCAAAATGCTGTAAAAAAAGGAACCACGGGTCAGAATGACTTCCAATTTGAACTGAATAGACTGGAAGAAGGGGGGAAACGGTATGACATAAGAAAGAAAAGTTCCAAAGTGTATCCATAGAGGGCGCTGTAAGCGGCCTAACGAAAGTGGATTCGGCAACAAGTGACATTTGTGGCATGAGTTACCACCGTAAAAATGACTTCCAAATGACTCTCCACACCTGTTGACTGCAACAGGTGTGGTACTGTGAGTGGAAAGCCCATCCACCACGGCGAGGTCGTGAAAATCGGTTTTTAATTGTCCTTGGGCCGAAAACCGCCATAATGATTCGGTTTTTAATGGTCGGTTGAGAAGGAGTGTTTTTTAATTTGCATTGTGTGCCGCTTATAGCGCCATCTATTGATACACTTTGTAACTTACTCTATTGATACACTTTGAAAATGATACACTTTGGCATACTATGGATATTAAAAGACATTCACGCGCCATTAAAACCGAATCATTGGGTGCTTTTTATGCGGTTTTTGGCCCAAGGACCATTAAAAACCGATTTTTCCCCATCCAATGGGGTGCGACCTTTCCGTGGTGGATGGGCTTTCCACTCACAGTACCACACCTGTTGACTGATTTGGAAGTTATTTTTTTCCGTCCAACAACCGAAACACTCATGCACATTGAACAGTTCGGTTGGTTTACTGTTCAACGCATGCCAAAGCCGTTGTATGTCGATTAAAAATGTCACGTGTAGTCGAATCCACTTTCGTTAGGCCGCTCAGAGCACCCTCTATGGATACACTTTGGAACTTCTTTTCTTATGCCATACCGTTATCCCCTGCCCATTGTAGGTCTCCACATCCCTCGAGTTATGGTAAAGCAAGTGCGGGTCGGGAAAACCCGACTTAAGGTCCAGGGCCTGGCTCCCTTATGGATGTCCAGCCCCGAAGCTGTTTGGGGACACCGGCCCGTCCCCAAGTGTTTCGTGGTGCTTTCCTCTGATAATGGGATCCACCGCGTATCGCAGCGACCTATTTCATCCACACATGGGTGTAAGGGTTGGGGGGGTCCGCAAGTGGCGGTCCCCCGACCGACCGAAGTGCATACGGAGAGACAAATCCGGTCGTACGTGATATAAGTCCCTCAGGACTTGGGTTCGGTGGTCGAGGACGCGCCGGGCGCTTCTCAAGTTCCTGGCCGCGCAGCCTTGTTTTTATACCGTTTCCCCCTTCTTCCAGACTATTTCATTTCAAATTTGAAGTCATTCTGACGCGTGGTTCCTTTTTTTACAGCATTTTGAAAATGGGACTTTAATTATAATCACCCTGTATTTAAGTGAAATGAAGGAAAAAAATTTTCCACGGTGAAATGTATCGATAAAGAACGTGAGGTATACGTGATCGCCAGCGTCCTTAATATGTTCGAAAATGTATTGTAATCTGTGTTATTTATTTTTCTAAGTATAGGGATTTTCGAGAGCTTGAAACAACGAAAAATAACGAATGACCGTCAGATAATCGTGATGTCCGAGTTATAAAAGGGATCAAATTAATCTCTTTGTCGTCGAAATTGTCAGATGCACGGATTTACGTAAATATTGCCTACGTTACAGCTAGGGATTGCTAACTTCAGTGGCGCAGTACATCATTTCATGTTTTGAAAATAAACCTATTTTTCAATTGAAAAAAAAAATATGTATATATATTTATTTACACGTGAATATTAAAAGAGAAAGAGAACTTTAAAATAATCAAATTATTACATGCGAAAAGCATTTAATGGATAAAATTTCGTCCCATTTAAAAAGCAACCGAAGTAATATTTCCAAACACTTTTCAATTGAAAAAAAAAATCCCTGACGGCTCGGTCTACAGGCACAGGTAGATTTCGAAAACGCAGACCGTGGGAGCGCCTGTTTATCGAGAATTGCAGAAGAAATAACCCTTTTGTCATGATGCGGCAGTTAGGACCGCCCACTTCGAAATCTAACTGTGTCTGTAGGCGGAGCCGGAGGGAGTTTTTTTTTTTTTTTTTTTTCTGTAAGGGTTTGTCCTATAAAAAACTCGTTAATGTAAATGTTGTAGATAATATTAAGAGGATTTATAATAAATTTAAGTGGATTGGATATCTTGTGAATGAACAAAGTTCTGAATTTTTTCTTCTAAAACCCCCCTTTTCTTCCCCTTGGGGCCCTTTTTAATGATATCAAAAATCTTGTCCTACATCAATTTTCGGCCCTTTTCTTAGAAGTCATAATACCTTTAAACGGATTCGATACGTATCATGATTAAGAAGTTATGGGTTTTTTTCTGTTTTCACAAAAAGCCTCCCCTATTTCCCCTCCCCCTCCCATGGTTAATTTTGCCCATTTACGAACTTAACCGAGATTTTATGCCCCTTGATTTTATGTATCAGTTTGGAAGAGATTTAGTGCAGAATTATGGAAGTTATCGTGTCCATAAAAAAGTGATATAGATAGATATATAAAGTTTAGAACTAGGGGTTGTTTTGGGTTCTGGGAGTCATGATCGGCGTAGGTCTTCAAAAATTTTCCAGAAATTCCAACCTAGGGGAGAATGTAATAGGTAGTATTTCTTACGAAATCTATACCTAAAAGAATTACATGTGAATATTTAAAGAGACAGAAAACGTTAACATACTTAAGTTATTACGTGGAAAAACATTAAATGGGCAAAGTACGCCCTATTTAATAATATGTATTTAAAACGATTTTCTTATAGCATCTAAGAGAGAACTTTTATTCTAGACGTTATTATAAAAGTCCGGGGGCAGCGACATTTTTTACTTCACCATTTTATACAAGCTGATTTTCAAATGCTCAATAGATATTTATTAATCAAATACAAAAACAGCCGTCAACTGCCACGACAGCAGTGGATGCGGCCATGAGAACCAAAAAAATCCCAGACAAAGGGAAATGGATGGCAACCCGATTCACCACTAGTCGTTTTTATGTCACCCAATCTTCCGTAATCGGGTAATCTTTTATAAAACAGAGCAAATTAGTGTATTTTTAAAGTGTGGGGGTCTGGACGGGGGTTGGCGAGCGTTACTCATAGGGGTCAATGTTCCGCAGAATTGGAGAAAAGAAATGAAAACATTCAATTAATAATAATAAAAAAACTTCAAACTTCATGATTTATGTAAGCTTTTCAGAAAGAAACATTAAATGTAAAAATCATATAATGCGCTTTATGCCTTTTCAACACTTTCCAACCAAGTTGAAAAGTGTTTATGACTTCGGTTTGTCTGTCCGTCTGTCCGTGCTCTAACTCGCTTAAATAGACTCTGATTGCCCTGAAATTTTTTTGTATGTTATTGTCGTTTACTATAGCATGATCCCTATTCAAAATGAAATGTGTAACACTTATAGTTTTTTTTTTTTTTTTTACAGGGACAGTCAAAAGTATTCCGTTACATGGCAGTCAATGGAAAATAATCGTTTCAGGTGCATTTTGGTGATGCTACGCCATTTGAAACAAGATGAAATTGATATTTTGTTAGAGAACCGTCGGTAGCATAATAAATTTTCTATCTTTATAAATTGTTATATCAGTCTTTATATTTTAATTTACATTTTCATCTTTTTATAATGGTAAAAAGATTAGTTCAGCTTACCTGAAAATTGCTTTTGCGCTGAGAATTATCACACAGTGTTTTCCTGATATTTATTCTTTTGAATAATCATCGTGTCGCTGTATTGGAATAAGAAATAATATTAGTAGAAGTAACAAATTGGCGTGATGTAAGTAGATATCCATTTTTCCTTTGAATATAATATTATTATTGAAATTCTTGGCTTTATATATATATTTATATCGCGTTTGGAGACTGCATAAAAATGCTCCAATTTTACATTGAATTTGAGATATTTACATCATATTTACATGGGCGTCTTTATGGTACGGTTACATTTTAGATACTGAGAAAATTTGTTATTGAGTTTACGCGCGCGGTATCAGATTGAAGGTTGAAGAGGCAATATGGAGTATTTCTTAGTTGATTAATTTCGACATAAGGTCCATTTGGTTTTATTCGGTTTGGTTTCCAGCTGCGTTCATCACTTGAGGTACTACAGTTAATTGGGGTCTGGTTTTTAACATGTTCTAAGTGTTCTTTCCATCGTTCACAACACTTGGAGATTATTAACGGCATAAAAAGGTTTCTCCGTCAATTATTATAAAGCGCATTAAAACATGCTTTTTGTAGAATACAGGGTGCAACACATTAATTATTCATTTACAGGGTCGAACAAAAAAATTCTGTTACACATTGTTCTACGAGGAAAAATCGTTTGTAGCGTAATTTAGTGATGTTGCACTGTTTCAAACATAATGAAATTTATATGTATTACTGAGTTGCACTATAAATTGTTCACTTAAAAGTAGGGTGTACATTGCGTTTATCGTTCATTTACAAGGGAAACACAAAAAATATCGGTTACAGTATACGTGCAATAATTACAGTGTGATAAATGCGTTTTCATCTTTGATTTGCGTTTATAAGTTTAACTATTTTTTTTTCATTGTACGTTGTGAGTAATCATATACAGGGCTACACAAACGAATTCGCAAACAATGCAGACTATGGGAGTGAATTACTTAAGGATAGTTTTTAAGTGTGATACGCATTTTCCTGCTGAACTCTATTTAGTAGACTAATAGAAATTTCTGAAATATAAATAAATTCATATACAGGGATACGCAAAGAAAGAGATACATTGTCGCTTACGATTGGTAATTGCTGGAATTGAGTTTTAAGTTGCCTTATGCGTTTTTTATCTGAATGAGTTTTTTACCTTTTAGCTTAATAGGTGGTGTGTACAAAAGTATTCGGATAATATACAGGCTGCACAAAAGATTTTGAGTGCATTTCCATCGATTGGCGAAAATTTCTAAATGAGAATTTTCAAACTGAACTAATTTTTATCATTTTAATCCAAATCTATAGTTCATATACAGGGCTGTACAAAATAATTCGACTCCTTTTCTGACAATGGAAAGTAATTTGAAAAACTGTATTTTTCAATGTGTTATATGTTTTCTAAAATGTTTACTTACATATCTTCTTTCACCTTACTTAATGGTGAAGTTTCGATACAGTTTTCTGGATGTGTTGGAAAGTGTTTCATAATCTATACTTGACGCATGATTTTTCGTTCTTGTTCTAAATTGGTGTGGAAAATTATAATCAATTTTCTTCTATACCGCATTAGAACAAATTAAATACAAATTACAAACATAGCATACCGTTAACGGATTAGCCTAAATCTTGCGTAAAAATCACTAATAGTACATAATTAGTCATTAAACGTTCATTTGATTAAAAAAATAATTAAGAAATTTTAACTGAAATTATTTAATTATAATGTCACCTTTTGTGCGTCGATCTTTATATTAAAACATTTTTATAAGCCTTTTTGTGTATGGTGTTTTATCACTTTAAACATATATACACCTTCAGTTTAATGAAATTATTTAATTTAAAATAATAAGCTATTTTAAAGATATAAATTAATTGCTAAATGCAATATTTAAAAAATTAATTAGTTAATTAAATTTAACAATAAAGAATTTAAAACATGTTACAAATAGCTTCTAAAATCCCCCCCCCCCCTCTCTTTCCATGGGAATGTATATGATTCAAAACAGAATGTTATCCCTTAAATGCTTGGTGATAGAAATATACTTAATATACTTATTCCAAACACAACAAGTTGGAAATTGCACGTCAAATGTGACAAATGATGTACATTCGTACTATAACTAGTTTTATAAATATTCAGATCGTGGTGCTATAGCTGTTGCATGAATACAAAATTTATTTCGTGTGATGAAGATTTTCATATTATATATGTTGAAATTATTTTATGAAATTACGTTTCAATACTTTTTTTACAAACAATTCATTACAATTTTGTTACATTAAAAGGCACTATTAGGCGCAAATATCCTCTACAAAACAATGCAAAAAAAAAATCATCGTTAGTATTTCACTGAAAAAATTAATTATTATATCGTCTGTTACTAGTGATAATATTCATTTCCGTAATGAATTAAGTGATTTTATCTTTTGTTGACATTGACTGAAAATTCCAATGGGATACTAAAGCCTAGCTTTGACAATTCCAATAACTTGAAATCCCTATTGAGACTCCTTTTCCATTTAGTATCTTCTATTTCTCCGGAAAAATCTGTCCAAAAAACGGTCGATCGATTATAGGATTGCTGTCATTAAGCAATTTTAGTATACAAATTCGGTTCTGAAATTCAGTCCTACGGATTTTATGACTCCTATGACTCCTATGATATGATTTTTTGATTTTCCTATGACTCTCTTAAATAGGACGTCATCACCCTGGTAACCTAGAATCATTACCTATCATGGGATAGCATTGAATGAATGACGTATGATAGTATTGAATAGAATGAAGAAAACTTTTAGTAATATCTTTTAATGTTTTGATTCGATTTTTCATGAAATTTGAAATGACTCGACAAAATTCTGCTACGATTATATTCCAAACCATTTGGTTGGGTAGTTTTTTCCGCTCTTCTATGCGGACAAACGGACAGAACAGACGCCGACAATAGGTGCTACGTATTTATATAATTATGAACGCACCTAAAAAGTATCGAAATCAAATTCCGCTTTCAGATACAGTGTTGAATTCAGACACTTTTCTCCGGGAGGGATTTCTGCAGCTCCGGGGGGGACATTATAGAGTTCCGGGGGGGAAATGCCACTTTTTGACCTGTGAAAGCATAAAATTTCAAATACTCCGGGGGGGGACATTCCCCCCCGGGCCACCCCCTGGATTCAACACTGTTCAGATATGTCATTTATTTTCTAAGGGGGTGTTGTATACATACATTAATTGCAAAATTTATTATTTTTAACGTTTTTTTGGTCCTATTATATTATATTTACATAAACATTTTTTTCGTGCTCTGACAAGGGAAACAATAATTTAAAAAAATCTTTTTTTTTTTCTTCAAAAATGTACGAGAATATTTTGTTTATCATGTGTATACCTTGATAATGGCGCCGTTAGAGCGTTGAAACGTATGTTGATCTTTATAAAGTTTTTTATAAGTCGTTTTGTGTTTCTTTTTGTATCACTTAAGCATTTTATCTATATTTTAATTATAATGAGTGATCTTATTATGTGATTATGTAATCTGACTCTATTTAAGCGAGTTAGAGCACGGACAGAGGGAAGACAGAGGGCAGACCAACCGAATTCCTAAACGCTTTTCAACTATGCTGGAAAAAAGTGTTAAAAAAGAATCCTTAGGAGTCGGTTTAATTTTTTTTTCTTTAAAAAATAATTGTTAATTGTATAATTAGTAATGAATTTACTATATCACTGAGATAAATATATACAATACCATTAACATTCATGCGTTTATGCGATGATAATGAGATAATTCACGTTAATGTGAATACTAAAGACGTTGTTACTAGCCAATAAACGTGTAATATAAAACTGGATCAACCGACATAATGGCTCGTTAATAACATTATCGTTAGTTTTAATTGGACGGTACAACTATCCATCTATTCACAAGTTTTCGCCTTCCTGTGTGATATACTATATGCTACTGGATTTGATGCACTATACTTATATGTTTTTAGAAGTTTCATATGCTTTGCATGTATTGACACGCTTTTTCACTCACTTCTTATATATTATTAAAAGAGTTATAAAAAATTATGTACATAGGTGCGTTACTCATGAAAATACGACATTTTATTGTTTTTAGAATTTATTTATAAATTAATTCATTAATTTTAAGGCATTTTTCCATTAGCCGGTCTGCAGAGGATAAATTCGCCAAAATAAATATTCTTTAGTGTTTACGAGTTAAAAAGAAAAAAATAATTATGCGCTAAGCCTCTCTCGACAAAATATGCCAACTGGCTAAGAAACTGCAACAACGAAATATTTTAAACACTAAAATGTTGAAAATATAAGTAAAAAATAACAAGTGTAATAATTATTAAAAAATATATACGCTTTAATCAATTTAATATTAATTAAATTATGATTTTACGTCTAGAAAACAATTTAAAAACCTTCAATAAATAGTTTAAATGATGTTTTGAGCTTAAATTATAATTTTTAAAATAAATTCACTAGCTCGCGCTTTCTATCAAGCGTAAATCAAAGCGGAGAATTTTCCATAATCTATCACCCAATGTTCTCTATGATGGTTACACCTGTATGAGAGTTAGTGATGCGTTAAAATAATCCAACTGGCTGTGAAACTCCAACGATGAAATAATTTAAACACTAAAATGTAGAATATAAAATAGGAATAAAAAATAAAGAGTGTAATATTTTGTTTAAAAGTACACATTTTATTTCCTGCTTATGACATGAAGGTTCCCATTAACTATTTACGCTTAAACGTGCTTATGCTGAACAGGTTATAACTTCAAGTGCATTCCTCATTATTAAATTAAAAATAATAACTTTAATATAAAATGAGTTATGTCTGTGTGAGTATACTGACGATTTAAAATAAATAAATAACTTTTCCCCAACAACCTATTAAAAATGTTAACCTATTAATATGCGTTTGAATTTTGATTATGATCTTGTAAAAAACGATGAAGGAAGAAAATAACATAAGTTTTTAATTTTGGAAATTCAGTGAGCATTGGTTACAAGAATTAGCCGATTAAAAGAATAAAAAAAATGACAAAAAAACTTTTAAGTCATTGTGATTCTTCTGTTTACAAGAATTATCCCACGCGGTTCTAAGAATCAACATGAATTAGGAAAATTACGTAAAAGTGAGGGAAAGTGCGAGGAGGATTTATTTGTTTATTTATTTTATCAAAAAAAAAAAAAAAAAAAAACCTGCGTCTCGGAAATTAAAAAATTTAATTAGTTTTGGAGGTATTATTATTATTCTTTTGTAATTTTTAATGACATGTAATGATGGCGACTAAATTATTTTTGCTTATAAAGGAGAGGAAAGGTAAAACGATAGGGATTATTGGATTTTTTTTAATTTAAATTTATTTTTTTTACGCCATTTCCTCATTAAAATTGAAGAGAGAAATTATTTTCAATTTAAATAGATAATGGGAAAGAAATATTTATTAAATTAATATTTTCAAGAAACTTCGAAGGAATAAAAGCATATTTTCATATATTCAAGCTTCGTGAATCAATTTATTCTACAGAAACAAAAATCGTTTGTCGAGATATTGAAACTTAGAAGTTTCTTTTTTTAAGCTTTAAACTACTTGCATTTAGGTTGATAATTGTTGATCCCTAATTATTACAAGAATTGAATTTAAAGAAATAACATATACTATTTTCAATTAATTATTTGTGAAAGATATCCAGTTAAAACGTTTGACAAAAGAAAAAAGGCTAAAAGTAAAATGTTTTAACGTGTAAAAATAACATTTTTGTTTTTAAATATGATAATGGAAAAAAATCTTGATTAAATCAAATTTTCCAAGGAAATTCGAAGAAATAAAAGCTTTATGAATTGATTTATTCTACAGAAACAAAATTGTCTATCGACATATTGACATTTAAGTATCATTACATAATGTTTTTTTTTTTTCTGTTTTACATTGAACCATGGTGGAAGATATAAACTCCTTGCATTTAGGTGATAAATGTTGATCCCTAATTACAAGAATTTAATTTAAAGAAAAAACATATACTATTTTTAATTAATTATTTTTGAAAGATATTTAGTTAAAACGTTTGACAAGGATAAAAAGGCTAAAAGTGTAATCAATGGTTCATCGGGTAAAAATGGCATATATATATATATATATTTTTTTTTCGTAAAGCATTTATTTTAATTCAAAGTACGTATAACAATGATAGCCGAATTTCAAATTTAAAGGTGGCGTGTAATAATATTCTTCATTAATTGTTATAGTTAAATAAAATATATAGCTAAAACATATTAGCTAATATAACTTACCAGGAAACCCTTTTTTTTGACAATCATAAACATTTTTAATTGATAGATAATGATAATCAAATATATTACATTCATCTTCAAATTGTTTATATACATACAGTAGAATCTCGTTACAACGCATGTCGCTTTAACGAATATTTTTTGGTTCGTTAAAAAACGTTCTATGCTTTCTCATTATAAAATTATTCACTTTAACGAATTTCATATGAACAAACGAATTTATTGAAGGCTTAAAAAGAATAGTCAGTTCAGTTTTATGAATGTTGAGTTGGCAATATATATATATATATATATAGTAATTATATATTCACGGATATAATTTTGTTATAAGAGTATTATCAACAGAATAGTTTTGTGTGTTTTTGAATTATTTTGTGTTGGGGTGTCATTGATGGAGTTGTGTTATAAAAAAGAAAAAAAAAAAAAAAAAAAAAAGAGCTCTCAACTTGTCTTTCAAATCATTTCTCTCAACTCGACTCGAATGTCAACATGTTTGATACGTGCCATGCGGAATTGATCATTATGCAGAAGTTGCTATATTTTGAGGTTTCTGGATCATTCTTGTGAGTAAAACATTTTTTCTACAATTTAAGGGTTCTAATTTCGAATATTATTTCAAAAATGATATCTGGTGGTAATTTTGTGTGGTGATTTATAAAGATTTTAGGATAATCGTTGTAAGTGATATATTATATATTTCTTAATGGTTTTTTATTTACAGTTTACATATATCCAATTTTAAATTTTTCCAATTGTTGTCTGGTAATAATTCAGTATACTTGGCTGATTCTACTATTCTTAGCATCATGCCAGTAGAATTATGAAATATTGAATTATTTTTAAAACACATGTGGGTGCAGCCAGGCTGACGAGTACATCCACATATGTTTTTTCATATCCAATTCTTGATTGGTTCTCTTGTGGTCCAGTTTTCCACTGAATAATGTTCATAATTAATTTATTAATCCATTTGTGTTTACTTAATAGCAACTCCAATTTATAATTTTTTTTTTCCCTTTCTCTCTCTTTCTTTTTAAATGTTCTTCAGGTATGAGTAAATTTGGCTAATTACCATTGAAGCACATGCTATGGTAATTTTATGATTGCACAAGTTAATTATTAGCTATGTGGTATTCCGATTACACATTATCATTAATTATCTCTTTGTAGATTTTAGTAGAATTATATTAGAACTTGATATGTTTTTGAAATTCATAGATATTATATATATATATATATATATATATATATAATATCTATGAAAAAAAAAAAAAAAAAAAATATATATATATATATATATATATATATATATATATATATATATTTTTTTTTTTTTTTTTTTTTTTTTTTTTTTTTTTAATGAAAACACATGTGAAAAACGGTAAAAATTGGAAAACTATGGAAAATTGGGAAAGTAAAAATTGGAAAACTATGAATATCTTGTAGAATCTTCAGAAGGGTTTTATAAGAATATTCATAGTAAATATGTGTTATTTCATCCAATAGTGTCAGCGTTATGCCTAAAACGACATCCTATTAAGCCTCTAATAACATATGTATATATATATATATATATGAAACTAGAAAATTAATAACCTACATGAGGTTCAAATAACAAAATAAATAAATAAATAAATATGCAACTTAAATAGAAATTATATAAATAAACAATTATGCAACTGAAATAGAAAATCATATATTGAAAAACTAGCATTTTGAAGAAAACTTTCGTCGGAAACTCAATTGGAGGGGAGGCAGACGACAGTGAAAATGATGCTGATGATGATAGTCCATCTAGTATCGAAGATTGTGTTGTACGATCAAAAAGGGGTTTTTAGAACATTGAAAAACTTAAAAAGTTATTATCCCAGTAAAATAATGTCCCAAAAGCATTTTATACAATTTGTTTTGCAAAATGCATTGTCAATTTCAGTGAAGACAAAAAAAAAAAAAAAAAAAAAAAAAAAAAAAAAAAAAAAAAACTTCCTGATTTTTTTTTTTTTTTTTTTTTACGAAATAAAGTTACATTAACGGCAGATGTCAAAGCGCTCTTTTAATCCAAGATAAATTATATTATAACATCTACGATTAAAATATCGAAACTTAATAATTATCTTATTTCTAACTTGTAAGTTCTCAACAGTAATGTACTGTATATTTATTATTTACTGACAGTCAAGAATGGAGGGTTGAAAATACGAAAGTTTTGAAATACAAAATTATCTGACACCTACGTATAACAATGGTGGCAGAATTTCAAATTGAAAGATGGCGTGTAATAATATTATTCATTAATTGTAATAGTTAACCGAAATTCATTATAAGTATAGTAATACTATATATTTTTATTCAATGTGCATGCAGATTTATCTTTTTAGAAAAACGCCTTATTGGAATTTCACATTAAAGAATTGTTCAGTATAACGAATTTAATCGGTGGTCTCCAGAAATTCGTTATAACGAGTATTTAGTGTGTATATATATATATATATATATATATATATATATATATATATATATATATATATATATATATATATGAATCTCTGAAACAATATTTTGGACGTTCTTTTGAAATATCAAATTAACCGCAAAAGTCCAAACCCAACCCGTACCGTAACGAAAAACATCACCGCTATTCCAACCCGACACGAGCCGCGTCTCGAGTCAGGTTCGGGTAAAATCAAGTTACCCGATCCGACGACGTAAGACTCCACTCTTGCTTAAAGACAAATGTATCACTATAACTTTAATCCAGAATAGCCCGACACAAAACAAAATAAATCAAGCGAGCTGTTGCATCATCGTCGAAATCTACGTCTGGACTAGCATCTGGATTTCTTCATCTGTAATCCAATACCCCTCCCTGTACTTCGATGTAGTACACTCCTGCAACTTCTGCCTTCTGCCCTGGTAGAGGGCGCTCACAGATACACTTGCGCCCCGCAAATCCCCCTCCTCCCCGAGCATAGGGGCTACGAAAATCAGCCCCGCGCCGCCCTGGCAGAACGTGCCTTGGTGCTAGCCCGCGCTCGCGTTGATATTTTTGTGCGGTGTGTTATCTCCAATTTCGGACTTCGGAACAGGTGCTTCGAAACGCCCCTGGCGACCACCCCAGCTGACTTCTTTCGGATACACGTTTTTGTTTCTTTCGTCTGGTGAGTTTTTTATTTTCCATCACTTTTCCCAGTGGAATTCTTTGAAACAATCTCGTTTGTTTTGACGTATGTTATAATGTCTAATTACGAATGTTTTTAATGATTCGACCGAAACAGTTTCGGTATTTTCTGGTATATTCGGATGCAGCGCACAGTAGTCGAATTTCAATATTGAGCGCCAAAAAATTATTTTTTTTTTTTAAATTTAGTATTTGAGTTTTTACATTAAAAAAATCATTAAAAGATTCGTAAAAAGTGTGTTTTTTTCTCAAAATAATATTACGTTCGTTAACAAACTTTAATCACAATTAGTAGCAGGAATTTAGTATCAGGGGTATCATTCAGTTATAAGTTATTATTCGATTATTCAGTAAAATATTATTAGTAGCATATTATTAATTATTTACTGTTGTTCATTGTATTACCTTCTTTGCATTTAAAAGTATTATTTTGTTCTGGCGAATTGTTTGTTAAAATAAGTTAAAAAAGAAATGTTTTTAATTATTAAACGGGTAAGTAAATTTGTTATAGAGTTCTTTGGTTGACCACCTTTCGTATTGTAATTTTGCACGTGTACATTGACGTACACACAACTGCGCGTATTTTCACATTTTGATATTTTTACACGTTATTCTTTAGAAGAATAAATCATTCAGCTTCAATTTTTTGTAGTGCGTGACATTGGTACCTGAAGAAAAAAATGAATTGAAGAATATGCATAGTAAACTTTGTCTAATTTTTTTCCACAGTGATTGACATTAGAGTCCTGCAGCGGGTCGCGTGACACGACTCAAACCGCGGTCGGGTCGGGTTGACGCTAATGTTTTCATGTTGCGTGTCGGGTTCGGGTAGGGTTAACTTTAATTGTGTCGGGTTCGGGTCGGTTTCTGGATAGGATTTAACTCCTACGGCAGGGGTTCGGGTTGCCACGATTTAAAAAAAAAAAAAAAGCATATAATGTTTTTTACATACAAAAACAACATATTTGGACATTAATTAATATATATATATTCATTTTCCAACATAAAATATTAAATTGATATTTAAGATTTAATTGAAAACAATATATTTTTAATAATTATATGGATTAATTTATTTCCATTTGGGGCTCGGATCAGGTTTTGTGTAGGGTTAACTTTAATTGTTTCGGGCTGGTTTCTGGATGGGCTCAAAAAATGAAAAAAAAAGCCTATAATATTTTTTTACATACAAAATACTACATATTTGGACATTAATGAATATATATATATATATATATATATAATCATTTTCCAACATAAAATATTTAATTGATATTAAAAATTTAATTGAAAACTATTTTTTTTTTTTATAATTGTATTAAAATATCGATTAATTTACTTCCATTTGGGGCTCGCTCAGAGGTTTTTGGGTCAACAAAAATAATTTGTTGTGTTCGAGTAGGGTTTTGGGGTTGACTTGAAAGTTGAAATCGAATTTTCAGGTTGGGTTCGGATTTAACCCGACCCGACCCGTTCAGGACTCTTCATTCCACACCGTGATTCGTCCACACTTTGACTTAATAAATGTTCCTAGTTTACGATTCAAAAATTGCGTGTTGTTATATGCACTTCTTGGAGATTGTCCGGTGTTTTTTGAATTACCTTGTATGTTAATTTTCTCTATCCCATCTGACTTTTTTTCGGATAGACGTTTTTACTCATTTATCGTGAAAGTTCTTTGTTTTGTTGTTTCTGCCCCCCCCCCCCCCCCTGGAATTACTGGAAACAATCTCGATTGTTTCTTGTTTGTTTTACGAAAGTTTTTAACGATTTTTACGAAACAGTCACTTTTGTACTTTCGCATATTCGGCTGCAAAGTGTACACTGTAAAAAATAAATAAAAATCATGCGTCAAGCAAAAATTATGAAACACTTTCCAACGCACATTCAGAATACTGCGACAAAACTTCACAGTAAAGTAATAAAGTAAAGTTGAGCACTTCTAAGTTACCTTAAACTTTAAATTTTAACTTTAACTTTTAACTTTAACTTTTTTAACTTTAACTTTTAACTTTAACTTTAAATTTTTCAACTTTAACTTTTTAACTTTTTCTTTAACTTTTAACTTTACCTTTTAACTTTAACTTTAAACTTTAGTTCTAAGTGACTTCTAAGTTACTTTTATGTCACTTCTAAGTTACTTTTAAGTTACTTTTAAGTAAGCAAAGTCAAAGTCAAACCGGGCGGGGAGACCTACCTTTCGGCTTAAGCTCAACTAGCCCCGCCCAGACTATTTAGAAAACTCATAACACATTTGAAAATCCAATTTCAACAACTACTACCCATAGCCAAACAAAATAGCCGATTTCTTTTGCGCAGACCTGTATAGGATCAACCCTGTATAGGATTTGTATGTATACTAAGACAGTATGCTAGAATTGGCCTCAGTTAGGAAATACATAAGCACAATTGAAAATTCCCCTTCAACCATTTCCGCTAATAAACGGAAATGTTCGTGAGATCTTTTGAGCAGCCCTGTATATGATATATACAATTTATACCCACCCATTCCAAGGGTCTATTCAGACAAAATTTGGGGCCTATTTAGGGCCCCTTTACAAAAATCAATTTGATAAAATGGTCCCCTTCACAAAATTCTTTATAATAAAACAGGGCCCTTCACAAAATTCATTTTAACAAAATAGGCCCTTTCACAAAATTCCATTTCATAAAAACTTACTATTTATTATTTATTTATTATTTTGTGACTTTTAAAATGTGTAATTAGTAAACAAACAATTCACCAGAGAGGAAAACTTCAGCAAAAGTATTTTAAAAAGTTGTTGTTAATAAATGCTTGGTTCGAATTTGAGTAGCTAGATTTCGACTTTCATTATAAAATGTTATTTTTCACAAAAATATAATAAATTTCACAAAAATAACCTTTACTTTTCACAAAATGGTCCCCAGGAAAAAAAAAACTTGCATCGACCCCTGCATTCATATGCAAAAATGAGTTCCATTTAAAAACGCTTACCAGAACTGAAGACGAGCTACCAGCAGTTATTGTTCCATAGACAGTACTGTAACCCAATCCTTTTGAGTGTCCCTGTAAATGAACGCTATGCTTTACTCTATTCTATAGTCGTGCACCTCAGTGATATCTATCCATTTCAATAGATTCAAAATAGTGAAACATCATTAAAATACTCTACAAATGATTTTTCTCCATAGACCGTCATGCAATGAAATTCTTTTGAGTGTCCCTGTAAAGGAACCCTAAACGCTACATACTTCATTTTCAATGCCAAACATGCCCTAGTAAACCCCAATAATCTATATTAATTTCAAGGCAATCCCACTCTATGGACGTGAGTTAGAGCACGGACAGGCAGACAGACAGACAAACCGAATTCTTCAACACTTTTCAACTATATTGTATAGTGTTAAAAAGAGAACTGTTACACGAAAATAGAGTATAACCACGAAGGAAAATATACAATAACCTCACCCGAGTTACTCACGATTCCGAAAAGCATTATTTATCTTCTATTACCAGTTTCTTTCGCTGCTACTGATTTTCTGAAACGTTTCGAGTGATTTTTAATAAGCAATTTTCTCCAACTGTTTTTTTGGATCTTGTCCATTTTCAATGAAACATTTTTAGCTGCATAGCTGAATTTATACATGAAAGAGTAACAAAATGTTAATGTTAATGATGTTAATTTATTATGTTTGCCTATAAAACAGCTTTGTTGAATAACAAAATGAATTGCATCCGAAAAATCGATATTCCGGTTTGAGAAAACGGATGAATAAACTCTAAAAAGCACTCGGAAACGTTTCCGAAGATCAGTGCCAGCAAAAGAAATTTTGTTTTTCATAAATGCTTCTTTAAATCTTGAAAATAGATTAGTTTCTGTGGTTTGCAATGATAAAGAACGCTTTTTTGGAATCGTGTGTAACTCGGAGGAGCTTATTGTATATTTTCGTTCGTTCTTATATAATATTTTACGAATTGGAAATTTTACAGCTGTGTCAGAAAGTTGAACCAAAGAACTTTTGGCTTAAATTACCAACGCTCTACCTATTCAGCCACCTGAACCGATAACCAACTGACACAAATCACTCAGACAACCCGTTGTTAGCCCAGGTAGCTTAATAGA
Source organism: Maratus michaelseni (assembly GCA_963931845.1). NCBI lineage: Eukaryota > Metazoa > Arthropoda > Arachnida > Araneae > Salticidae > Maratus > Maratus michaelseni. Next base: position 471,106,899 of record OZ007587.1, read on the forward strand.
TGAATGAAAGTCTACGAGTCAAAATGACTCGAAAATTTTTGTATACCTTTTATCAGAACGAATATTTCGAGTGTCCGAAAAAAAATAGTTCCTGATAATCGAGATTACTGAAATTCAATAATATAGAAAAAGTAAGTACATATCGAGTTTCAAGTCTCTATCTCAATTGGTTTGGGAGATAGAGCGTTTACAGACACACAGACAGACGGACGGCAATTTTTTTTTCTAAAAATATGTTTTTTCGGAATCTCCGGTGTCTGAAACGTGTCAATCCGTCATTTTTTTTTTTTCGATTTTTAACCCGATTACAATACTTATCCTATATTACATAGGATGGGTAAGTAATAAAATTTCTTCGTAGTATTCTGTTAGTGTTGGAAAATGCTATGTAATCTACGCTTGATGCATTGTTTTTCGTTCTTGCCAAACATGATTTAGTGTCGACGTTTTAACTTGTCGACTTTGGGAGAATGATAATTAAACTGAAACTAAGCTTCAAACTTCATGTCTGCTTTGAATTAAAATATACAGAGTCCAAAATTTTTATGTGCATGTCATGATCATAATAATTTCTTTCACGATGGATGGAACGTGACTAAATTTCTAAAATATATATTATGTAATACCTGTTAGTCCAAAACTACTTGACATATAGAAAAGTTGTAGGCGAAGTTTGCCAAATTTTACTTTCTTTTATCTACAATAGCAGAAAAATTTAAAAAAAAAAACGTTATTTAAAACAAGATTAAGCGAAAAACACCAATTTCTAAATATTTACATTTAATTTTTTTTTCAATTTATTCTGTTTCCCTAATTTTATCGAATATATTGTACTGTCCTCTAAAAAAAACCCAGTGTGAAATGTTTCCTAAAACAAACCCACCAGTATTTTATCAAATATTTCACTGAAGTCAATTTTTGGTTTTGCCCTGTTTCTATACACCATTTGCAACAGTAAAAACATTTGATAATGCCTAAGGAGTGTTTATTTAGTTTTAACATAATTTAATCTAATAATGCAGAATTTTGGCAAAAAATGAGCTTCATTTTCACATATTTGCTTGTTACAATACGTTATGTTAGAATGATGTACATCAATTTTGAAATGTTTTTATGTTAAACCATTAAAATGTGATTAAAATGTTACATTTTCAGCTGATTATGTTATGTATAGGGCGCGGCTGGTGACCTTTGAAAATGGAGCTAAAAAAAACCATGGTGGAATTAAAAAAAACCCAAAATTTTTTTCAATAAATAAATGATAAAATATACAATTTTTTTTTTAAAATACATTTATTTTTAAGGAACATAATTAAATTATGCAAATTTAATGCATATTGAAGGCACTTCTAAGGATTTTTTTTTTATAGTATGTCATAAAAAAAATCATCCATGTTTGCAAAATTAAAACCCATTAATCTTTTTTACACACAGATACCTTCACTTGTATTTTACACATTATTTTGATGTTTTCAAACTTTATTTATTTTATTTTATTCACTCTTTTAACTTTTTAATGCAAAATATTTTACTTAACCCTTTCAGGGGCGGTGGTACATATTATATACCACTTAATTTTAATCTGATTCAAACCAGAACTTTTAATTAAATTTTACTTTTTTAACTTTGACGGGGAAAGGGGGAAATATTGCTTTTCCTTATTTTGAACTAAATTCTTTCCTAAATTCCGGTGAGAATTCAACGTTACAGGAGCACAAGTGCTTGCCCCTGAAAGGGTTAAGGTAGGAATAACTAATATAGATGCATAGCTACTAATTTGTCCTATTTATCTTCTAAGCATACAGATGAACTGTAAGTTTGTGCAGTTTTGTGCAAAACACAGTAAGTGAATTGCAAAATATAATTTTGTCTTTCGCATAAAAGGTAAAACTTGAAATCTTCTTATGTAATTTAAAATATACCACAAAAGATAATCGTAATACAATTCCGGAAGGAAGTGGCAGCAATTTAATCAGCAAATTTTCTTTCAAGAACAAGAATGCACCCTTTCTGTGTCATCGATGAACTTCATTATCTTTGTTTTATCATCTGAGAAGGTAAAGCCAGGGTTGTAATTTTGATCAGTCATTTGGATTGTGGTCAAAAGTGGTTTTAACCATTTAAAAGTGGTCAAATTTGCTTCACCCACTCAAAAGTAATCGAAACTCTATTAAAAAGACATTTGAAATTTTTGGATTTCATAATGCACCTGGTGAATTGTTGTGCAAACTCTTCAGCAATAAAGATAATTTTCAAAGTTTGATCTGAGTTAGCCTTAATACAGAAAAAGTCGTTACTTGATAAGTAACACATGTTGTATAAAATTTAAATCTCTTTTTCCAAATCAAAATGAGCCTTAATTAAAACATATTTTGACCAAGGAAAGTTAAAACTGATGTTTAAACCAATACAACTCTGGGACTAATAATATTAGCTAGACCAACAAGGACTAATAATTTATATCAATATTAGGTAAAAGGCAAAATTGGGAAATTTCATTAGTGGCCAGTGGTAGCAGTTTTATAAGTGACCACTAACTTTAAACTAGTAGCCACTTTTTTATTTAAAAGTGTTAAACAGTAAAATTTTGTTAAAATTTTTATTAGTATTAATCTAAAATTAAATAGTCCAAATAAATATGTTAATATAAACATATTGCAACCAGCAAAAGTAGAATCATTGATAAAATGTAAGAAAATTTTACTCTCTCCTTGTGGGAAAAGTGCAATAAGGTGGCCGCTGGTAAACGTATTTAGTAAAGGAAATGGAAATTTATTTGGTGCTAAATATGGGCTAAAGGTTCAGGTATGATAGTATGACTTGATACTTGCTGCCCCTAGGGTTACTGCATCAATGGTAAGAAAAAGTAAAAGCATTAAAAATCTGCACATGCAAAAATGTTGAAGAAATGCGATTAGTAAAATAAGATTTTGTGTGGCAATGTTGGCAGATGTTCTGGAAACAGCACCAATCCATTCCTTTTATTACCTAAGTACTCAATATTTTTTAATATCAATTAGATACATTTTTTTTTCTAGATTGACACTGATCAATTTAATAAAACACAAACTACAGCTCGTACAAGATGTAAGGAAAAAATAAAGATGAGTGTTTCAGTTATTACACAAAAAGAAATAGATGAAGTGTTAAAATCCCACTAATTTCCAAGCACTTAAAAAGCATTGTAATCACTCTTCACTGCATAAAAGATATTCAAAAACAAGCATTGAGAATGAAAGTACTACTACTACTGAAGATGGCAGTCAGGAGAGTAATAAATCTTTATAGAGCTCAGATTTATCAGTTACAGATATGCATAATACAGAAGAAGTCGCAATTTTGAACACCGCAAGTGATATTACCGATAATGAAGACAATGATTGATTCTGTTCTGTACAAGATGCTGAGAAGTTACAATGTGGCCAGTAGGTGATTATTAAATAAGATGATTTAAAGTTTCATGTTATTATTACTGAAGAAGTAAATGATGATCGTCGAATAAATTGCTTAATGCCGACAAAAATTAAGAGTACTCAAGTTTGAATCTAAGCAGAATAAAATAAACCAAAATGTGGCTATTACTAATGCTTCTCCATTAATAAACTCTCGGAGATTCTACAAATGCTATTTTAAAAATTTCTTCATAAATTTACTGAAGATGTATGCAAATAAATGTGAAAAGTCTGGAGCGAATTTACAAATAATTATAATAATTGTGCATTTGAAATTCCTCCAATTTACAAAATAATGAACTATTTAATATATTTTTGCAGAATTATAAATAATAATGAAAAAAAATATATATTTTGCTGTCAAATAATTTTATTTCCAAGTATTTTTACATGTGGTTTTTTTTTTAGGTAACATGGGTTTTTTTCAATTTCTTGCTTAATTGGCTGTCATTTTGTAAAATATTGATAGAATGAAAATTGCTCAGCATTAAAATCTTAGTCAGAACAAGCCGTGAAAATATAGCTATGTTTAATTTTTTTTGTATTCCTTATTAGACTTTATATACAGATAAATTAAAAAAATGGGTTTTTTTAGAGGACAGCACAATACCTTTCAGATTATGTATATACATGTCCTTTTTTACATATCTGTTAAAGTAAACATCTCTGCATTTTACAAATGAAAAATAAAAAAAAATACCCCCCACTCCTCCCCCCCCCCCAAAAAAAAATGAAATAAATATAAAAAATAAAATAATAAAATAAAAAAAATCTCGAACTAAGAAAAATGAATTTAACGATTGTCACTATGATACATTATCAGGAAAATGAATGCAAAAAAAAAAAAAAAAAAAAAAAAAAAAGCTTCTATCACCAATTTTTAATCACCTTCTCCAGAATATTCTACTCTGTTAAAAATCTACAGCAAACTGCGGTCCGAATAAAGATAAATTACGGCTATTTAACTTTTTTATATTAAAGAAAAAAACGATCCAATGACTGGACAGTTTGCGGCCAATTTTTAATAGTGTAGGGATGACTAAATAAATTTTACGCATTTTATGCATTTTGTCATTTTTTTTTAAAGTCTAAAAGATTTGATATATTGCGAAATTGTAAGCGGGGGTTGCCAAATAAAAGAGAGTTTATTATAATTTTTTTTTAAAAAAAAAGCGATTTTTCACTTATAAAATAGAGCGGTCAGCTGTGTCTAACATATTCCGTTAATTTATGATTTTAATAAAGCGGTGCTTGCCATCTGTTACGGAGGCGCTCCAGTATCGTTGAATTACAAGTTAATAGGACCCTCTACTAAAATGGGAATTGGATAGTCATTTGCGAAAAAAAAAAAAGTTTGAATGTATCGCCGATTGCATGTTTATACCAATAAATTTCTTATACACTGGCAATTACAAATTTAGTTAAAGTCAAATGATTTATGTTTTCTGGGTTCATAAATTTGAATCCTTTCATGGAAAGAAAAACAAGTTGGAAATTGGACGTCAAACGTGACAAATGAGATGCGTTCGTCGTACTATAACTAGTTTTATAAATATTCAGATCTTAGTGCAATAGCTGTTGCACTCTTATGCAAAAATGCATCAATACAAAATTTGCCAGCCAAAAGTTTGTAAAATTTTGAAAATTTGCTATAATACAAAATTATAGCATGCGAAAATATCGAATACAAGACAATGAAAAAAAAAAAAAAAAAAAAAAAAAAAAAAAAAAAAAAATCGTTATTATTTTAGTGAAAAAATTAATTATTATCGTCTGTTATTATAGGATTCATTTCCGTCATAAAATAAGTACATTTTAATTTTATCTTTTGTTGACATGGACTGAAAATTCCAATGGGAAACAGAAGCCTAGCTTTGATAATTTCAGAACTTGAAATCGCTATTGAGACTCTTTTTCCATTTAATATCTATTTCTCCGGAAACATCTATCCAAAATAACTGTTGGTATAGATTATAGGATAGCTATAATGAAACAACTTTAGTAAAGAAATCCTGTTTATAAATTCAGTAATACGGAAATAATAGGACTCCCTCTTAAATAGGACGTCATCCCCATGGCAACCTAGAATCATGACCTATCATGGGATAGCATTGAATGAACGACGTAAGGATAGGATTTAATAGAATGAAGAAGACTTTTATGAATATCTTTTTAAGTTTTGATTCGATGTTCATAAAATTTGAAATGACTCGACAAAATCCTTCAACGATTATATATATATTAAATTTCAAACCAGGAATACTCGCTTTCTACCAAGTGTTAAAAAAAAAGGGTGAATTTTCCATAATCGAGTTTGTTGTCCAAATGAATGTATTGTAATTTTTCTTTTTCGGAAAAACAAACAAACACGAATTGCAATCATAAAATCAGGCGTGATTTACAAGATACATATTGAATGTTTATAAAAGGGTGTATTTAAAAAAAATAATTTTTACTTTTATACTCATTGAATACATGATATATATAACAGAACACTTCTTTGAAGAATCTCTTGTTTGAGGAACATAAATAATTTTTAAAGTCCCCCATGTCTTTATTTAAATATTTGTTAATACAATTTATAACACTTAAAATTCTTTAATAGGTTCCAAAAAAATGTTTGCTATTTTTTTTGACAATCGCGAAATGTTTACGAGTTATTAGATTGAACTCTTGAAAAATTGCCCACGGTGCATTAACGACGGATAATAAAACAGTTTTTACATCGAAGACGCATTCATTTTAAATATGTTACGGCCTACTTAAGTTCTAACTTTTTTATTTCTTGAAATTACTTTTTGTATAATCATAATGGGGATATTCCATTAAGTTTTAGTATTACTTTGAAACTTATGCCGTAATTTTAGTATTTTAAATTGCTTTTTGTATAAATTTAATGCGAATAGCCCATTTATTTTTAATGGTCCTCACATATTTAAAAATATATATATGTTTTTTTCGTAATTAAAAATATATCCTGTAGCTAAAAGAATTTAAATTGCAATATGTTTACGGTGTTTTTTTTTTAACATTATGATCTAAACATGAAAAAATATATACAATATAGCAAATAATCATACTAAATCAAAAGTTTGGGGAATCTTTTTGTTCTTAAACAAATCAAAAATAAAAGTCATTACTAACCAAGAATTTCTAATTTACAAGTTTACCAAATTATATTTTTAAAAGAAATATTTAAAAGAAATTTAACAATAAACCTGAAAACAGCTCAAAAATGCTTCATTATATATTATAAAAGAAACTTAATTAAAGTTTTTTAATAGTTAAAAAAATTTGTCCTTATGTATTTATAATCTATTACATATAATGTATACATATTTATAAAATTCTTAGTTTTTGAGCTTTTATTACGTGGTTTATAAATTTGTTTTTAAACATTTAATGCTTACATATAAAAGCCTTTAATGTTTACTTTTTACTGTGCAGTTCATATTTAACTTCTTTAATAAATTTAAAACTGTACAAAATTTCAATGGCATACTTTAAATAGATTTTTTTTTTAAACTGCAACTTTATTTTTTCAGTTAAGCTTATTCACATTTCATTGGATTTAAAATGTTAAACATGTTAAAATATTTATTTTGTTCAGATCAAATTAAGTGCAATTTCAAATTATGTTTGCTACGTTTTAAAATTTCTAATTTAAAACTTCCACATTGGTTTGAAATGTGTGTTAATTTTTTTTATTTATTTCAAAATTTCTCAACAGCCTTAAAGCTAGTTAAAATGTGAGAATCGTACAGTGACCTTTAAATGTTATGGCAGTGTTTGCTGTACACGTGAAAACAAAGATACTGCCCTACCCACACACGGGAAGATGTATACAGTTAATACGAGTGTGTGGGCTTTTACTGCTGTTGCTTTAATATTGAAGCACGTGAACACGCAAGCAGTGGTTGACTTTTTAACACTTTCCAACAAAGTTGAAAAGTGTTTAAAGATTCAGTTTGTCTGTCCGTCTGCCGTATGTCTGTCGTCTGTCCGTGCTCTAACTCGCATAAATATACCTGGATTGCTATGAAATTGACATACGTTATTGAACTTTACGATGACATGTTTGGTATTGAAAATGAAATATGTAGGAGTTGTGGTTCTTTTACAGGGACACTCACAATAATTCTTTTAGGTTACGGTATATGGAGAAAAATCGTTTGCGGCGTATTTTAAATGATGTTACACTATTTTAAACACACACAAATTGATACATATCCTTGAGGTGCACTAGAAGGCGCTTACTGTAGAATAGGTTTTGCATAAAATGTTTTGTTTATTTACAGGGACGCTCAAAACAATTTGATTACAGTACGATCTAATGAACAATAAATTCCCGAAGCTCCGTACTTTCTTCTATCTTTATAAGAAGAAAGTATTTGACTCATGAAAATTTTCGACTTCAGTTTTCAGCGGAATTATGCGTTTTAGAAGGTCCCGAACACGATTTGACTGTTTTTAGAAAATGTCTGCCTGTCAGTCTGTGACTCTGTCTGTCTGGATGTATGTGACAAAACTTTTGTGGGCGCTTTCTCAAGAACTAATGCATGGAATTTAATATAACTTTATATTCAGTTAGTCCCTGATATAAATGGGTGCTGATTCGTTTTTGGTGTAAATCGCCCAATAGGTGGCGCTGCTAGGCTGCATTTTTCGCGATTTCCGCAATAACTGTATCTCAAGAATGAATGCACTCATTTTCATCAAACTTCAGATTCAGTTAGACCTTGACATAAATAGACGCTGAATAAGTTTTGGCTCATATATCCCAACAGGTGGCGCTGCTGTGTTGCATATTTTGTATTCTAAAATGAAATAATTTTAACAATTACGCTCTTTGAAGTTTTAACATGTATGAGATAGAAGAAAGTTTTGGGATTGGCACATATACGACTAGTTTGCAGTTAGGCTTATTCATATTTTATTGGATTTAAAGTATGCGTAAACATGTTAAAATATCTATTTTGTTCAGAACAAATTACGTATAATTTAAAATGATGTTTGCGATATTTTGAATTTCCAATTTAAAACTTCCACATGACTTGAAATGTGTGTTAAATTTTTCCTTTATTTCAAAATATCTCAATACCCATAAATCTAGTAGTAGTGTGAGAATTGTACAGTGACCTTTAAATGTTACAGCAATGTTTGCTGTACACGTGAAAAGAAGGCATAACCCACATACATGGCGATGTATAATGAATCTCCATTACGTGTGAGCTGTTAACTTTTGTCATTTTAATATTTAAGCACGTGAACACGCAAGCTATGCTTGACTTTTCTAATTAAAATGACAGATTCTGAAAGGGAGTTTCGTGATTATTTTTTTTTATTATTCTAAAAAGAAAGAAAATATTTGTTAATTATTCTTAAATACTACTACGTAAATATTTTACAAAAGAGATTTAACTACCGAAAGAACTTTAACAAACTAGTTGGGATGTAAAAATCACAAAACTTTCTTCTATCTTTCTTCTAAAACGTGTAAATCTTCAAAATGCAGCAAAGCAACACCACCTATTGGGTTATTTACACCAAAGCTTAATCAGCACCAACATGTATCAATGTCTAACGGAATCTGAAGTTAGATGAAAATCTATTCATTAGTTCTTGAAATACATCTATTGCGGCAATCGTGAAAAATACAGCATAGCAGCGCCACCTGTTGAGCGATTTACACTAAAACATAATCAGCAAGAACTTATGTCAACGTCTAACTGAATCTAAAGTTTTATTAAATTTCGTGCATTCAGTTCTTGAGATAGAGCGTCCACAAAATTTTTTTCACATACAGACAGACATTTTCTAAAAACAATCAAATAGTGTACAGGACCTTCTAAATTTTGTCAAAAATTTTCACGAATCCAATCCTTTCTTCTTGTAAAGAGAGAAGAAAGTAAAAAGAAAGGTGATATTTCTTAATTACTCTAAATATTGTCAAACAAAAGGCCTTTAACTATCGATTTAATAAATCAGTTTTAAAGAACGAATTCGTCATAAAATTTTCATGTTATTAAAAAAAATAAATAAATAAAAATTAATCAGATGTTACCTATAAAATCATTCCAGTGAAATTTTTATTAATTTATAATTTGTTACTTTCTTCTATCTCTTCTTCAAGAAGAAAGTATGGGATTCGTGAAAAATTTCGAATTTTGTTTTTGGACAAATTTATATGTTTTAGAAGGTCCTGAATAAGATTTGACAATTTTTAGAAAAGGTCTGTCTGTATGTGGCACAACAAATTTTGTGGGCGCTCTATCTCAAGAACTAATGCGCGGAATTTAATAAAACTTCAGATTCAGTTACATGTTACCATAAATGGGTGCTGATTAGGTTTGGGTGTATATCGCCCAACAAGGGGTGCTGCTATGCTGTGTTTTTCACGATTTCTGCAATAGCTCTGTATCTCAAGAACGGATGCACGGAATATCATGAAACTTCCTATTCTGTTAGACTTTAACATAGCTGATATGCTTTAACATAGGCTGATTAAATTTGGGTGTATACCTCCCAACAGGTGGCGCTGCTGTGCTGTGTTTTTTAAGATTTCCGCAACAGCTATATCTCAAAAACTAATGCACGTAATTTAAGCAAACTTCATGTTCTGTTTTACTATAGATCATTAATAGATCCTGTCAGGCTTGGGAGTATACTGCTTAATAGGTGTCGCTTTTATGCTCTTTGGGCTGGGAATTTTGGTTACAGACATCTGGGTGCCGAAATTTGTTTGAAAAAGGCGATGCTTATATACCGCCTTTTTAAATGCACACAATTCAACACTTTTAGAATCCTCATGATGGGCATAGATTGTTATTTCATTTTGGCACTGAGATAGCGAATTTTGAAGTATTTATTAACATGTATGAGATAAAAGAAAATTTCTGGATTGCCAGATCCGACTAGTTTAAACTATATAAGGCTAAACTGTGAAGCAGACGATTTTTTCAAGATCAAATAATTTTGAGTCGTCCAGAGGATATTTCAGTTATCTACCCTATTAAATCCGTGCGCGTCATAGAAAGATGACATTAAAAGTATTTTTTTAAATCGAATAGTTATTGAACAACTCAACACTTTAACAGGGGAATTCTTATTTCTTATTTAGTTACTTTAAAGTTGTTTGTTTGGTTGTACTGATTTTTATTTTTAATTCTGGTTTTAGAATTAAAATCATGAAATCATGACATATCTAGCTAACCTAAAAAACTCGGAAACCACGCAGAGCGCAGGGCTATGAAATTTGGCACACAGTTGACTGGTAGGGACTCATGAACGATGGGGGCAACAAAATCGAAAATTTTAAGTAGTTTTTTTTTATTTTATGTTTTTGACGAATTTTTGCCCTTTTTTAACACTTTCCAACCTAGTTGAAAAGTGTTCATGACATCGGTTTGTCTGGCCGTCTGGCCGTCTGCCGTCTTTCCGTCTGTCTGTGCTCTAACTCCCGTAAATAGGCTCAGATTACCCTGCAATTTTTATATGTTATTGTCGTTATCTATAGCATGTTCCCTATTTCAACTGAAGTGTGTAGCGCTTATAGTTTTTTTTACAGGGACACTCAAAAGAATTCCGCTACATGACGGTCTATGGGGAAAAATCATTCGCGGCTTATTTTAATGATGTTACACAATTTCAAACACATTGTAATTGATATATATCACTAAGGTGCATTATAAGAAGCTTAATATGAAATCTGGTGTGCATAGCACTTAGAGTTACTTTACAGGGACAGTCAAAAGAATTCCTTTACATTACGTCTATGGAGAAAAATCGTTTGCGGTTTAATTACAGTGTCTCACAAAAGTGATGGGACACTTGTGCTTTATAAAAAGAAACTGCAATAAAATGAATAAACAAACATGTGCAAAAATTTTTTGGGTGTGTTTCATATTTAAAGTTAGTAACAATTATTACATAACATACATTTTGTCAAAATATTAAAATATTAATTTAGTAAAAATACAATTGTTCAGAACGGAGCAAAAAATGGCTCACATAAGTGATGGGACACTTACTTTTCCATCAAATATTTATCCAAAAATTTTACTTTTTAAAAGGTTTTAATATTTTGTTGGATTTCCTTTTACTTTTAAAACATGATTTAATCTTTTTGGGATGGATTCGACTATTTTTTTTTGTGATTTCTGGAGTGATTTTACCCCATTCTTCTTGAAGCACCGATTTTAGTTGTTGTTTTGAAGAAATGGTGTGTTTGCGAATTCTTGATTCCAATTCTTGCCAAATATTCTCTATGGGATTTAAGTCTGGAGATTGTGGTGGTGTTTTTATTATTTCAGGACAGTTATATAGCAGCCAGAGTCTAACGTTCAGAGCAGTGTGCTTGGGGTCATTGTCCTGGTAGAATTTAAAATCGTTATGAAGGTTCAATTTTCGTGCTGAAGATTTCAAATTTTGCTTTAAAATATCAATATACTTGTACTGATCCATTATACTGTCAATAAAAACAAAATTACCAACTCCAGCGGACGACATACACCCCCATACCATAACTCCTCCTCCACCATGTTTTACTGTTGGTACCAAGTTCTGTTTGCGAAGTTCTTCCCTGGGTTTTCTCCACACCAAGATTCTACCGTCAGAACCAAATATATTAAATTTACTCTCATCAGCAAATATAACTTTATTCCAGTAATCAGAATTCTTATTTATGTTGGATTTTGCGAAAGCTAGTCTGAGTTTTCTATTCTTTTCACTTACGAAGAATTTTTTCCTGGCTACTCTACCGTGATATCCAGCAGATCGAATTACCCTTCTAATAGTTTCAGGATTAACAATTATTCCATATAATGCTTGTAAATCAGCAGCAACTTTTGAAGCACTAATTCTTGGATTTTTTTTTAATATTTCGAACGATAATTCGCTTTATTCCATTGGATAGCTTTGATGGTCAGCCAGGTCTTCTTTTATCCTGAATCATATGATTCTTTTTATATCGTTTAATGATATTGAAAACTGTTGAACGACTCAAGTTAACTGTTTCAGCAGTTTTTCTAATAGATTTTCCACGTTCAATATGCAAATTAATAACTAATTTTCGAATTTCAGGCGAAGTTTCTTTTCGTTTAGCATTCATGACTACACAGAGCTAAAAAACACAAAAATTCCAAAACAAACTGGAGAGAAATACTGCAGACGATTTTATAAATTATTGCCAATTGCTTTTAAGTAAAAATAAAACCCCAAAAAATATTTTTATTGCTTATTTCAGGCGATTTTTGTTGCATATATAATGGTGTCCCATCACTTATGTGAGCTATTTTTTGCTCCGTTCTAAACATTTGTATTTTTATTAAATTAATATTTTAATATTTTGACAAAATGTATGTTATGTAATAATCTTTACTAAATTTAAGTATGAAACACACCCACAAAAAAAATGTGTACATGTTTTTTTAATTTATTTGATTAGTTTCCTTTTGTAAAGCACAAGTGTCCCATCACTTATGTGAGACACTGTATATAAGTTTCACTATTTTAAATGCATTGAAATTTATATGTATCACTAAGGTGCATTACAAGAGGCTTACTACAGAATATCGTGTGTATAGCAGTCATCGTTCATTTACAGGGACACACAAGAGAATTCTCTACTGTCTGTTAACAATAATTCCTGGGAGTGCGTTTTAAGTTGCTGAACGCGATTTTAAATTTAACTCACTTTTTGTCTACTACTTGGCGTGAATAAATTCTGTAGATCATATACAGTGCCGCATAAAAGTCCACGAACACATTTCCGTTTATGGACAAAAACTCCAGAAGGAGAATTTTAAACTGTGCTACGCGTTTCCTAACTGAACTAAAATTTAGCATCCTATGTAGAATAAATACAAATCTATAGATCCTATACAGGGCTGAATAAAATATTCGGATATTTTTCCGAATATTGTATATGTTGGAAATTCCTGAAATGACGTTTTTAAATATGTTAGGCGCTTTCCAAATTGTTTACTTTGATGTTATCTTTCAGCTTATTAAACGGTTATGATTTGTAAAATTTTTTTGGAAGCGTTGGAAAGTGTTACATAATCTGTGCTTGACGCATGATTTTTCGTTCTTGTTTTATGTTCAACCCGTAATCGCGCGAGTTCTAAATGTTGACTGCAATGTGAGATATACCTAGTACGCCACGCTGCAATACTCAGAAGCTGTGTAGCGGGTATGACGATCATTCTTTTATCTCGCATGCAAATAATGAGAGATTATTGAATTGCGCTTAATTATTATCTTTTTTTAAAAATAATAAAGAAAAACATTTTATCACAAACATCAACAAAACTTTTTATTCTAATGATTCCCTTATTTCAAAGATATCGTTTTATCATCTGCTGCCATAGAAAGATGACATTAAATTTCATTTTTAAAAAATGCACAGCAGTAGAAAAATATTTTTCTAAATCGAATAGTTATTGAACAACTCAACACTTTAACAGGGGAATTCTTATTTCTTATTTAGATATTTTAAAGTTGTTTGTTTGGTTGTACTGATTTTTATTTTTAAAATTAAATTCATGAACTCCCGAGCGTACAACGGGTCAAACAGCTAGTTTATTTTAAACGATGTAGGGAGAAACTCTAAAATAGACGATTTATAAATATAAAAGAAGTCAATTTCTTGTAATTTCTTTTACTATTTAAATCATTTAATTGTTTTCATTTATATAGTTGCATGAGGTCTTTTGATAGCCACACACGACATACTGGTTTAAAAACTGTTTCTTTCATTAAAGTTCAGATTTTAAAACACATTGTAGTATTTCCCCTCTTTCAACTGAATTGGGAACAATCGATTATGGTATCTGTTAAGTTTTTAATTTTTGGCTTAAAGCTTCGACATAACTTGAAAACTTGGCTAACATTTCCCTTTATTTAAAAAAATGTGAGAACCGTACAGTGACCTTTAAATGCTACAGCAGTGTTTGCTGTTGTAACTGTGTGAAAACGGATGAAACAAGATACACACTGAGCGACGCATACACTCGACATGTGAGCTTTTACCTCTGTCGTTTTAATATTTAAGCACGTGAACACGCAAGCAGTGAGTGACAGACTTTTTTTTTTTTTTTTTAAATCATGACAGATTTTGAAAGAGAGATTTGTGGAAGTTTGATTCATTTATTTTATTTATATCCCGAAAAAATATTCGCTTATATATAGTTATTAAATAGCTTAAAACACAGTATAATAAATTCACCCTAATTTCTTGTGCATGACTGTAAGTTTAACAACATTCTAGACATTTCTTCCCTTATAAAGATTGTCGGACATATCAAGAAGTTGTCTGAATGCAACAATAATTGAAATTGTAGTTGATGTTTTGAAAGCGAAGAACGGGCCAGCAGTAGAATCCGAAGAAGAGGAAATTCCCAAACAGATTGTTGCAAAGAACACAACTTTCATTGATGATCTAATGCTTGTATTCACCATCTACCTCAACCTGGAATTAAATGTGAAAATAAGCACTCGCCAGTCGCCATTCGGCGATTAAACTTGAAAAACTGGCGATTAAAAATATGAAAAGAACCGGCCAAATGCAGGATTTTCCTATTTCTTTTTCTACCTAAAATTCACAATTTTTCCGCGCCCGTTCGACAAAATTCATGTAATTTCCACGCTCGTTCGATGAAATTCATGTAACTTCTGCGCCCGTTCAACGAAATTCATGATTTTTCCACGCTCGTTCGATGAAATTCATGTAACTTCTGCGCCTGTTCAACGAAATTCATGATTTTTCCGCATCCGATTGACGAAATTTATGATTTTTCCGCACCCGTCTGACGATATTCATGATTTTTACGCGCCCTATCTACAAAATTCATGATTTTTACGCGGCCGATCAACAAAATTTATGATTTTTACGCTCCAAAATGACAAAATTTGCAAATTGTTTCGAAACTAATTGGCGAAATACACAATTCCTGAATTTTTGGAGATGTTGACCACTTTTGACCCGCGGGCCACAGGTTGTGCATGTTTAATGTATATCGTGTTGTGGGTTAGTATTTAGTGTATAAACATATCTATTTTATTATTGTCAGATCTTAATTCTAGACAAATAATTAAAAAAGAGGTACTTGTGTAGTTAGCTACATAAGCATGTTGTGTATAACTTTGCTGTTAACTTATTTTAAAATTTAAAATAGATTGGAAAGTAGTATCTCAATTTTATTCAAAACAATATAAGTAAATATATTTTTATTTAGTACATAAATTACTTGTTCACTGTAAGCTCATTGTATATTTTTTAAATTAAATATTCAGTGACATAAATATACTTACTGGCTACTAAAGAAATTATTCTTACAAACAGTAACTAGATACTAAGAAAAAAAAATCAACCTACCGGCCAGTGGCTACTAAGCAAAATTTCTTATTTTCACCTTTACCTGGAATACCTCTGTCGAACGCCCAAATGAAATTCCCGATTAACCTGAATGGACTTGATCGCGGCCGATGTCCAATAAGATTAATAATGAAAACCACGTTCGACCCACGTGATCTAGGTTGAGGTTAATGGTGAATACGAGCATAAGGACCTATATGTTGTCTTTGAATGACACTACATATAGCGAATATCTGATATATTAAAGCGAGAAGAAAAAGTTTTATTTTTTCAGTGCAGATTCTACCTTACTGCGCATGCCTTAACAGTTTTTGAACGGTAAATAAGGAAGGAAACAGAATTAAGAAGAATCAACAGCGCTGGGGAAAAATAGCTTGCATAGTGGCCTGCACTGCTCGGAACCCTACCGCTAGGAAATACACCTTCTAAATTTTTCTTCATTCTATTCTTATTTCCTCTTCCTGGAGGGAGTATCCATTTTTCCACCTGCTTTGTTTAAGAAAGGAGCGAACAAAATGGAGTTGGGGTTGCAAGGGGAAGGGAGGGAGGCGCTTTCCCTTTTTTAAAGGGTTTGGACAACAAAAGCTTTTTTTTTTTAATGTTTTCTTACGAGTACTTTTATCACTAATTATCAGTAATTTGTATTTAGGGGTTCATTTAAGGTTTTACCACGAGCCCATGCAACGTAGTGTGGGTCAACTAGTAGAATGCGGTACCTTAGTATACCTAGTATACCTTAGAAAAAAAATTGATTTCAGAAAACTAACATCAAACAAAAATAGGTGTTTTTTTCGTCAATTTCTACTATTAGGTCACACCCTCTATACATTTATATATCTTGTTCAAGTTTTCAATCGTTATTTAAAACAGAAATGAATCTGCAAACTATATAATTCATTTCACGGAATTAAAAATCATCAAGATCTGAATATTTATATAACTAGCGTTTTATATTTTCAAATTTTCAATCGTTAATAAAATACTTTTTATTCATCCACTCAAGCTGAAATACATTTTTTAAACTTGTAGTGGATGATACTGGATGTTAATACAGTTTTTTCAAATATTAATTCATTCCTTAAATTTAATTTCTATTTTGCCACTTAATATTTTGATTCTATCCTATGTATATACATATTTATATTAATTGTAATTATTTAATAAAAAGTAACTAAAATAGAAATTTTCTTTGTTGACCTAAGAAGGAATTGACTTAATTTTTTTATATATATATTACTTGTTTTGTAAGGCAGTAACAAATGATTAACGTATTGAATTGTACAATTAAATACTACGTAACATCCTAATCCTAATAATATTATAAATCTGATTGTGCGCAAATGTTAGGCTGAAGCCAGCGTCAAAATGGAGACTTTAATGATCCTGTATTTTTGCATACAGATTGATTATAACCCTCATTTGAACATAGGCTGGTTTTTGTTTATTTTATTCAAATATTTTTCTTAATAATTCAAAATTTCGTTTTTTCATAGAGAGTAAATGGACATTTTTTTCGTATAATATTTTAACATGGTTAAATTTACTTTACCGTTGCTAATACTTTATCGTTGCCAAAACTAATTCAAATTCCGGAATTATAATTTTTAGTCAAAAATTTAGTTTCAATTGAAAAATGTTCACGTGAAAAATAAAAATGAAATAAAAAAATTAAAGAATTAAAAAGAAGATTAAATAATATTATTAGAAATAAAACGTACTTTTTTTTAGTTTTTGATAATAATACAAGGTTTCAATATGAGTAACCATAGGAAACAGGCGAATATGACGCCATACATCAAAAATAAAGCTGATATCTTTGATTGGTGAAATAAAATGATCTTGGGTTTTTTTTCTTCGCTTTTTTCTTTTGTATGGTAATAATTCTTGGCGTTTTACCGTCTGCGCAGGGCTAATATAACTATACCGTATTTTTTATTTAAATTTTAAAAAAGTAAAAAGAAATTTCAAAAGAAAATGGTCAGCAAATGTCAATAATATGCTCCGCAAAATTATTCATATCGAAAATGATATCATGGATAGCCAGAAATATTTATTTCCATTCTTAAAACTAAAAGAAATAACTCGATTACCTAAAAAAAAAATGACGAATGTTAATAGTTCCATTTTTGTTGATAAAAACTAACGATTTAATATTATTTCGTTAAAGCAACATAATTTCCCCTATGCCAGTACTGAAAGTAATTGCCTGGAAAAGAAAATTAACAAGAATTATGTCATTAAAAAGGGATTCCTCTGCGGGAAAAAGAGACGTCATATTTGAAATAAAAAGGGAATTTTCCAATGTGTTTTAAAATGAGTGTGAATCAATTCTTTACATTAATAATACAAGGATCAGTAAGTATAGAAAGTAGATGAGTTTCACGCCATATATATAACGAAAAATGTAAATGTTTTTTTATCTATACTGATTATTAAGCATGAATATCCGTTATATACAGATGAGAATTTTCTGCTAAAAATCGCATCATAATTTTAAGAATAGGAAAATGAACACGAATCTATGTTTGTATTTCGCAACTACTCCTCACTGTAAAAAATTGCTGCAGTAAAATTACTGCAGCAGAGATTCCAGGCAATGTCCATAAGAAAACCGGTTTTGTGACTAGATAAACGAGCTTTGTTATTAGATAAACGGTTTTTGCCCGTAAAAACATGAAATTTACTGAAATGGACCGTTTACCTTGAAAAGGGGGCATTTCCCGTAAAATTACGGCAGCAATTCACGGAGAATGCCCGTGAATTTACAATTTTCATTTACAGTGCCAGAATATCGAACGCAACGTGATTTACTTTATACCGGTTATCATTGATCCGAGGATGTTACACAAACTGTCAGAATTTAAAAAAATAAATTAGATGCCAAGATTTTTTTTTTCTTTTTTGTTAATTTTAACGAAGTTTCTCTAAAAACGGAAAGTAAATTACTCCATATTTGTGTATAAAAAAAGGAGAAATAAAATAGATCTGTATATTTTTTACACCATTTTCTCATTAAAACTGAAAAACAGAATTGATTTTCACTTTGAATAGATGGTGAAAACAAAATCTTGATTTCAGTAAATTATCCGAAAAATAAAAACATATTTTCACATATTCAAACTTCATGAATCAATTTATTCGGGAGAACAAAAATTGCCTGTCAACATACTGTCATTTAGAAAATAAGATTTGTTTCAGCTATACATTAAACCAAGGAGGCAGAACTGAATTTAAAGAAAAAGCATGTACTATTTCCAATTAATGTTTTTTTGAAGGATGGCTGTTAAAACGTTTCACAAAGGCGTTAAAAGTAAAATTGTTTATCAGGTAAAATTGACATTTGTTTTTACCCAATTCGTCTATTTCCACGATTTTATTTGGCCCTCCTTTTTGCATTGGTTGCAATTTCATTTTCGCGATTATTTGGCACAAATTTTCACTTTTTAAAGACTGAGTTATGTCAAGGTCCCTATAACAAAAAAATACCGTATTGTCGCCTATGAAATGTGATAAATAGTCAGTTAATTTTAACATTTTTAATTATCGGGCGTGAAATATTTTCTTAATTAATGTATTTATTCTTCTTTTAATGTTGCGTGAACGAAGTCACGGGTAACAGCTAGTAATATTATAAATCCGATTGTGTGCAAATGTTAGGCTGAAGCCAGTGTCAAAATGGAGAATTTAATGATCATGTATCTTTGCATATAGGTTGATTATAACTCGTAAATGAACATAGGCTGGTTTTTGTTTTTTTTTATTCAAATATTTTTCTTAATAATTCAAAATTTCATTATTTTCATAGAGAATAAATGGACATTTTTTCGTATAATATTTTAAAATGGTTAAATTTACTTTACCGTTGCTAATACTTCATCGTTGCCAAAACTAAATCAAAACCTGGAATAATAATTTTTACTCAACAATTTATTTTCAAATGAAAAATTTCCACGTGAAAAATAAAAATGAATTTACGAAACAGAATATGAAATGACATCATGCATATTACAAATAAAACGTGAGTTTTCAAATATTTGATAATAATACAAGGTGTATAAATACGAGTAAGTATGGATAGCAAGCGAATGTGATGTCATATATCGAAAATAAAACAGATTTGCTTTGATGTTGAAATAAAATGATCTTGGGTTATCAAATTACTTGTGATTAATTTCTCTATTTTTGTTCTTTTTCTATTTCACATGAAATTAATTATTTTAAATGTATGTGTTGTAAATTAAAGTTATGTGTTTTAAATGAAATGGGTGAAAGATTTATATTTTAATACGAATTCAATACGAATGATGGTGATAGAAATAATACTTGGCGGTTTATCGTCTGCACACGGCTAACATAAAGGTACCATATTTTTTATTTAAATTTTAAAAAGTAAAAAAAAAAAAAGTAAATAAATAAAAGATATTGGACGGCAAATGTCAATAATATGCACCGCAAAATTATCCGTACAGAAAATCAGAAAATTTTAATAAAAATAACTTTTTTTTAAAAAGAAAGTTGCATTTTTTCATAAAAGCTAAAGATTTAATATGATTGCGTCAAAGCAATAGCACTTTTCCTCTATCATTTTCCCACAATTAAAACACATTTCTAAATGGTCGTTTAAAACCGGAATTTAATTTTACATTTCTTTTAGCTTTAAAATAGTAAAAACTTTGTTGTCATCTTTAAATATAGCTTTTTTTTAAAGTTCTTATTCATAATAGATTTTTGTAAAGTCCTGTAGGTTGAGAAAAATGGCATACATTTTAAAGCAATGTTTAAGTAAAATTACAATATTAAAAAAAAAAAAAAAAAAAAAAAAAAAAAACAATGTTATCGAAACAAAAATCAATTATAATGACAAATTCGCGTAATGCGAAGAAGAAATCAAATTAGTAATAAAAGTAATTAAACTTTTCTTCCAGCCGAATTATGTAAACTTGAACAAGCCGATCGTGGCAATTCATACTATTATAAACGTGAAAGCGCGTTGTTTTTTAGTAGAAAAGGTTTTCACATATAGGTAGAAATTTTCCGAGAATAGGAAGGTTAGGGATCTATAATCGGGTCCATAGCCAATTTGCTTTTTTTTTATTAAGTGAAATTTGGCGCAAAATTAAATACATTGTTGTAACCAGATTTGTTTTTGCGCGGTAAACACTTAATCTTATTTTAGATGATCATTTCCTCGCTCACCTTTGATGCCAACTATGACTGTAAAACATATTAAAAAATATCAGACTGTAATTTTCTAAATTTCTTATTACTTCATGATGTAAATATACATCCTGCTTCATCCTTTAAACCTGAATTAATCATACCATTGTCGTCCAGTTTATAATCTTAATCCTAACCCTAATCGTATCCTATCCTAATCCTAATAATAACTTTAAACAATATTCTTTGAAACGAATATGTAAATTAAATCAATATCCATAAATTGAATGAATGGAAAATAGTATAAATAGAAATGGCAAAATAAAATAACAAGAAAGTACATTTATTCGACACTTAACCCTAGAGAAAGCGTAAAAAATTTCAAGCGCATGAAATAAATTAAAATAATCCTATATATACTAACAAAAATATGTACATTTAGATCATCAGATTGGTGTTGTCTGTAGTTATTTGTTTAGAGTGTCCTTGATGCGATAGAAAAAATATCGAGGTTAAATTGAGCAGAACTTAAAGTACTTTCTAGGAACATTTATTTACATTTTAGAATCGCATCAGATTGTTATATCTTTATAAAATATCTATCAATGTATAGAATCCACAAGCAGTTTGTTCAATATTTACACCACTTAGCGAGAAGCACTTAATTTAATATATACATAAACAAGACATAAAATAATAATGTAGTAAGAAATATATAACACATGTCTATACAAATAAACAATATAATAATGCCCATTTAGAAATGAATACATATACAAATTTCACACCAGATACCACCTAAAATGCACTGTTGTATCGAAGAATTCTGTCAGTGTTATTTTTCGTTTTGCGAAGAGGGATTCGTCGATTTTCACGATTTTACTGGGCCCTTTTTTTTCATTGGTTGCAGTTTCATTTTCGCGATTGTATATATTATTTGGCATGAAATTTCACTTTTTTAAGACTGGGTTATGTTAAGGCCCCCATAGCAAAGAAATACCGTATGGTCTCCTATAAAATGTGATAAAGATTTGGTTAACTATATATGTTTTTAATTATCGAATGAAATGCTTTGCTAAATTAATGCATTTATTCTTTTTCTAATGTTACGTGAACGAAGTCACGGATAACAGCTAGTTTATATATATATAATAACATTTATATTGTTAATTACAATGTAAATTATAATGTTAATTAGTTAGTATACTTATTATACAAACATTTGGAATTTCATTTTACATTTAACGTAACCTCTGCTTAGTAAGTCATTTTTAATTAGACCCCGAAAGTGACGTACTATCGAGTTTTGAATGTAAATATAAACCCGTGTATTATTATTAGAACGAAAGGCCCGAACGGGTTACAGCTTTCACATGACTTCAAAAATGCGTTTAATTATTTTTTCCTTATTTAAAAATTTCCCAAAACCTTTAATGCTAGTAAAAATGTGAGAATCGTACAGTGACCTTTAAATGTTACGGCTGTGTTTGCTGTACGCCTGAAAACAGAAGAAACAAAACAATAAGGCACGGCCCACATACTGAGTTGGTGCATGTATAATATACTCGACACGCGTGGGTTTTTGCTTTTACACACACGCAAAGCAGTTGGCTTGGCTGACTCTTTTTAATTACGATGACAGGTTTTGAAAGAGAATTTCGAGAAAGTTATATTTATTTTATTACACTCTGTTTTATTTAACTTAACTAGTTAAAAATGAATTTTTGTAATCGATTTTCCGCTGCCTTTTCCTGATAGGTTTGATTTATAATGATTACGTACAAAGGTTTGTTTTCGACAACAATACATTTTAATACTTTTAGAACTTAAATGTAAATTATTAAATTTATTTTAAGGCATTTTTAAGTGCGTTCGTAAGTATATAAATACGTAGCACCTATAGTTCGTCCGCATAGAACAGCGAGCGCAAGAACTACCCAATCGAATGGTTTGAAATTTAATATCTGGAGAATCGTTGCAGAATTTTTTCGAGTCATTTCGAATCTTATGAAAAGCGAATCAAAACTTAAAAAGATATTCATAAAAGCTTTCTTCATTCTATTAAATCCTGTCATTACGTAATGAATTCAATGATATCCCATGATAGTTGTAACGATTCTAGGTTACCATGGTGATGACGACGTATTTAAGCTGAAGTGATATTATTTCCGTGTTGTACTGAATTTAAAAACCGAATTTGTAGACTAAAATTGTTTAATGATAGCAATCCTGTATCTACCGACACTTTTTAACACTTTCCAACCTAGTTGAAAAGTGTTTATGACTTCGGTTTGTCTGCCGTCTGGCCGTGCTCTAACTCCCGTCAATAGGCTCGGATTGCTTTGAAATTTTTATATGTTATTGTCGTTATCTATAGCATGTTCCTTATTTCAACTCAAGTCTGTAGCACTTATAGTTTTTTACAGGGACACTCAAAAGAATTCCGTTACAGGACGGTCTAATGGGGAAAAATCATTTGCGGTTTATTTGAATGATGTTACACAGTTTCAAATACATTGTAATCGATATATATATCACTAAGGTGCATTACAAGAAGCTTAATATGGAATATAGGGTGTGCATAGCACTTAGAGTTACTTTACAGGGACAGTCAAAACAATTCCGTTACATTGCTTCTATGGAGAAAAATCGTTTGCGGTTTAATTAAATAATGTTTCACTCTTTTAAACGCATTGAAATTTATATAGATCATTAAGGTGCAGTACAAGAGGCTTACTACAGAATAGTGCGTGTATAGCAGTCATCGTTTATGGACAGGGACACACAAGAGAATTCTCTACTGTCTGTTAACAATAATTCCTGGAAGTGCGTTTTGTTTTAAGTTGCTGAACGCGATTTTAAATGGAACTCACTTTTTGTCTATTACTGGGTGTGTATAAATTCTGTATTTCATATACAGGGCAGCACAAAAGTTTGCGAACACATTTCCGTTTATTGACAGAAACTCAGGAAGTAGCATTTTAAACTGTGTTACGCGTTTCCAAACTAAACTAAAATTTAGCATCCTATGTAGTATATATACAAATCTATACATCCTATACAGGGCTGAATAAAAGTATTAGGATAATTTTCCGAATATTGTATAGGTTGGAAATTCCTGAAATGACGTGTTTAAATGTGTTATGCGTTTTCCAAATTGTTTACTTAGATGTTATCTTTCAGCTTATTAAACGGTCATGATTTGTAAAATAATTTTGGAAGCGTTGGAAAGTGTTACATAATCTATGCTTGACGCATGATTTTTCGTTCTTGTTTGGGAAGATGTTTTCGGAGAAATAGATACTAAATCTAAATTAAAAAAGAGTCCAAATATGGATTTCAAGTTCTGAAATATTTAAAAAATCTTAAGTTTTTCCACTGGAATTTTCAGTCAATGCCAACAAAAGATAAACTGTTGCTCACTTAAAATTTACTTATTTTATGACGGAACTGAATCCGATTCTAATAACAGATGATATAATTAATTTTTTGAGTGAAATAATAAAGATTATTTTTTTTACATCGTCTTGTAGTGGATATCTGCGGATAGTACAATTTTAATGTAACAGGATTGTAATAAATTGTTTGTAAAAATGTATTGAAACTGAATATCATAAAATAAAAGAATATCTATCATATGAAAATCTGCATCCCATAAAATAAATTTTGTATTCAGGCATCTTTGCATAAAAGTGCAACAGCTATTGCACTAAGTAAGATCTATAAAACTAGTTATAGTACGAACAGTAGTCATTTGTCACGTTTGACTTACAATTTACAACTTGTTTCATTAGTTGGACGCAGGTGATCTATCGACCCATATTCGTTATGGTTGCATGTGTATTAAGTTTTCCAAGAGTTGTGGGAGAAAATTGATAGGATTGTACTAAGTGAAAAATCGACTAGGATGGAAATTTCGATCCAGAATTATAATCAGGAGTCAGGGCTATACAGTAGAGTAAAATGGTCGCAAAGAATATGGCAGATATGTTCAGAAAATAATTGTGAAAATAGTGTCCATAAATTGTGAACGACCTTCTGTACATATGCCCTTTACAGTTCAGTTATACGTTACATGCGTATATGGTATATTATAAAGAATTAGAAAGAAACAGGGTGTTATAAGGAATTAAAATTTAACTCGTCTTCAGTAGATTATCTAGATGAAATAACTTATTTAAAATATTCAGTAAGTTCCCTTTTTAATCCAGTGACGTGCAGAATTATTTCCATATAACTAAAGTGATGAAGATAAACATAAATTTTATACGCGGCACCCGGTCGCCTGGAGTAACTTTTTATCGCCATAAGGGTCATAAAAGTTGTCTCACGGTTGGCAAAAGAAAGAGGGTTATAATATAATTATAACAGAAGTATTTGGAAGTTCGACTTAATACAAGGAATTCTCTAAGATGGAAGCGAAGTGATAAATTTGCACGGCGTACCCGCAATAATTCAATTTCAATGAAAAACTTTTTCGCATTTGGCCTTCAACGATATATTTATAAAGACAACTTCATTTTTCTCTTTTTAAGTGTACCGTGAGGAAAAGGTAGCTCCTTGGGGGTTTTTTTCCGGCAAAATTGGTACAATTGGCTGAATGCCTGTGGCTGAATTGGCTTTTGGTAAAATGAGTGGAACCCGATTATAGAAGATTCCCAGTTTTAGCCAATACTGAATTTGAATGGGAATTTAAATAAATTAGTCAGGTATCGCCAAGTTAGCTTCATTTATGACGATCTTTTTTTCCGTCAAATTTCGCGATATATCGCCCAGTATCGTCAAACTTCGCGAGAATTTAACACTGGTGGTCATGACTGAGCAGTTTTAAGCGTACGAGAGTAACAACAGTAAAATTAAAGTAAATTTGCGAAAAACTACGTGTTCTAAAGCTCATACACGAAAGTTGATTATGGAACAATTAGCCACTCTAGAATTTACAACTGCTCTATTTCAACCATGATAGAGGCAAAAGAAAAAATGTCCTGGAATCATTATACCAGGACCGAACACTTAAGAGGAAAAAAAAATTTGGATTCGTAATTTTTTTGTACATTATCTTCTTGTGGATGAAGCTGCCCAACGAACTCGATCCAGACCATGTCAGGTCCCGTACACATGCTCAATCACATCCAAATCGGTTCCTAAATACGAGTGCTATCGCATGGCAAAAAATATAGGATATATATATAGAGAGAGAGAGTGGGGTCCAAACGCCCCAAAATTTAATGTAAAATCAAGTAATTGTCGTATGGGAGTGTGGTTTGGACTAAAATGCTTCTCAAGACGAAACATTTTCTTGAAGCGAATAAAAAAATTAGTTCCAAACTTCGCCCATAGATGGCGCTGTATCTTAAATTATCATAAAGGAGCATCGAAAACTCAAGACAAGCAGTTACAGATCAGTTCTTTTGCTCGAGCTACAAAGGGCGCAGAATTGCGCAAAAAATTCTATATAGCTGCTTGTGATAAAATAAATGATCTGTAACGGATTGTATTGAGTTTTTGATGCTTCTTTGTGATAAGTTAAGTGCATCGCCATCTATGGGCGAAGAAAACTTTCCATCGTGTACTTTTCATTTTAGTCCAAACCGTACGACAATTACTTGATTATATGTTAAATTTTAAGCTGTGTCAGAAACTTTTGGACCACCTTGTACATATATATATATATATATATATATATATATATATATACACACACACAAATATTTATTAACATTTGAACTGACCAAACGTTCAAAAATTCTTCCAGAGTCTACTATCATAGCAAGAGTACTCCAAATAACATTCTTCAACAGTTTTCATATACTCCATAAATTTTAATAAACCTTAATTTTTTTCATTTGCATCTTCATGTTTTTTTTTTTCAGTTCGAAGTAATCCTTCACCAAACACAAAAAAGAAAATAAATAAATCAAAATAAATATAAATAAATAAATCAGACCCGAAATGGTTAACTTTAGTATTAAATAGTTAATGCGAATTCGCACCGACCAAAATTTCAAATGTCGGAGGGCTTTTTTTTTCTTTAAATGTGCTTTCATTTATTTTTCGCTAACAAAATGAAATTTTTGATAAAAAGGAATATCACAGTTCTATTTCTCATTCAATTTCGTATAACAACTCATGTTTCATATTTCATTATCACTCTACTGCCGACAAAGTTATACGCTTTGAAGTTACGAAATCCCCAAAGTATGTAATCCACGGGTTAAAATTAATTTGCTAAATGTTGGCTGTCCTTTGTCCTAAACTGTACATAAATGTGTATCGTCATTATTACCGATATTTCGAAACAGAGCTAGTCGCTCTATCATAATCAAAGAGTTTATACAATCGATAGAATCGCAACTCTTCCAATTGATTTCCGTTTCAATTAATGCGTCGATCGCATCTGCTCAAATTGTTTTCGAAGACTTTAATAATTGAGTTTTACGTTGTAATGACCGGCTTTCATTAAACTCACGCAACTACACCGCCGTTTTACTTGGAAGCGTTTTAATGAAATTTTAATGAAATGGTTTTAACATTTCAACTGCAATTGTTTTTTATGAACTGCAGGTTAATGAGACATTATCCCGTTCGCTGACAGCTCAAATTTTGTAAGTTTATTCGTATTGTCAAGTCTGATATAGGTGTTTACATTGATAAATATTTTGAGTATAAATACAAATATTTTGATTATTATATTATATTATTATACAATTATTATAATAATTATATATAATATAATATATATTATATATTATAATATATAATATATATATATTATAATATATATATATATATAACTTATTGTAAAATTAAACCATTGAAACATAAGAAACTGACCACACACAATGAAGTCTCAATACCAAATACCACAGTCAAATTACAAATTAAATTATGTAGTCCTAAGAAATGAAATATTATATATATATATATATATATATATATATATATATATATGAACTTGATAATTTTGTGTGGTAGTCCCAAAATCACATTCTTTAGCAATGTTATGGCTAACAAGATGATGAATCCACACATTTTATTTGTGGTAATTTAGGCATTTGGGACTTGAAGATTCTGTCTAAATTCCTTAAATTTCATTTTTTCAATTTTTAATTAAATTTATTCTTCTTCTTTATTTTAAAAACTATATACATGGAATCTATATTCAGAGTGTTGGCGAACACTATTGTTGTCAATTAATTATTACATTCTAATTCATAATTTCATAGTTTTTGTTGGTGTTTCGGTAATGTTTCATTAATGGTTATATATATATAATATATATAATATATATTACATACATAATTATATTATAATTATTATGATATAATATGTATATATATTTTATAAATAGAAATACAAATATTTTTATAAATATAATTAAATATAAATATTTTTTATAAATATAAATATTTTGCGTTTGACAACCACGAGTATAATTGTAGTTGGCAGCAAATGGGTTAATGAGGACAATTTCGTTTTCCTCATCATTTCCTATTTGCAACTAATTTCAAAGACATCGCTTAAAGCTTATTAATGATCGGATAAAGCGGACATATTTTTCACAAACTGACCGAGAGGCATCGAAACTGCTTTTGTACATTGTTTTTTTTTTTTCAAAAGTGTCTTTGATGTAACTTTTGGTCATTGGTAGATGAAGAATTTGTCAGTAACAATAATGAAGAAGATAAAATTTAACAAGTTGGAAATTGTACGTCAAACGTGACCAATGAGGTGCGTTCGTACTGTAACTAGTTTTATAAACTTTTATGAATAACTTTTTAAGTTTCGATTCGATTTTCATAAAATTTTAAATGACTCGACAAAATTCTACAACAACAATATATCTTCAATTTCAAACCATTCGGTTGGGTTTTTTTTCGCTGTTCTATGCTGACAGACGGACGGACGGACCAATGTAGTTTATATAATTACGAACGCACCTAAAAACTATCTCATAAACAAATAGTGTCAAATTTTATGAAAAAAAAAATGCATGCGTATGGGGCATTTTAAAATGTTACAATTATTCGTTATTTTGAAATTTTAAAAATTGAATAGTTAAAAAAACTCTATTATTTTCACAGCATAATTTGAATATAAGTATTTGAGTTTGCCATTAACAAGCCTGCCCATTTTCAAATGAGTCTTATCGAAAATTGAAGGATTCGGTTTTTAATGTCTCCTTAATGCGGAACGAAAAATGGCCGCACTAACGGGAGTTCACCTGTATACTGAAATTTCCATTTACATCTGCACAGCCTCCCAATATGAAAATATGTAATACACAGTTTAGGAAATCGAATCTGCATATAAATTAGACCCCATCTCCAAAGTCTGAATTTGGCAAATGGCCAATCGAAGCTTTTCCGTCTCGAATTATGCAAAATTTCGACTTCCAAAGCATGTTTCCCGCATTTTTGAAAATACGTTTTGGAAGTTTAGCGCAATCATTCATAATAAATTTTAAAAAGGTTTCTCCAATCTTTGTATATATTATGAAGTAAAAACACGTCCGTCAGTAACGCTGACGTTCCATCGACGGTGGAAACGATCTATATGGAATCCGCTTTCCCTTTTTTCTCAAATTTAATGACTTCTGAACATCGCGTAATTTAATTTTTTACACTAGCGAATAAGAAACAAGAAAGAAAAATCATGACTCAAGCATAGATTATGAAATACTTTCCAGAACAAAAAAAAAAAAAAAAAAAAGAGGAGAAACTGTTCTTCACAAAAAATGTTGATGCTAAACATTAACAAAACTACACATTCAAACATTAACAATTGGTGAATGTGTAGTTTTGTTAATATTTACTATCAAAATTTATTGTGGAGAATGGATTCTCCTCTTTTTTAGCTCACAGATTACCAAAGTCTGAGAGCTGATGTGCTCGCAGGTTCTGTATGTATGTACGTACGTATGTATGTACGTAACGCGATAACTCTTATAGAAATATCCGTTTTGTTTCAAATTTTGTTTATAGGTTCATTGTGATAAGTCCCTTTCCTGGTTAGTTTTGGGAGTTCATTGGTTAAGTATAAAAAGGAGGAACAGGGGACTAATCCCTCCCCCCTCCCCTCTTAGTTTACATAAATGGGTTTTACATGCAGAATTACCCAATTTGCTTCAAATTTTGTATATAGATTCATTATGGTAAGGCGCTTCCCTGATTAGTTTTTGGGGTTCATGGGTTATGTATAAAGGGAGGAAACGGAGGGCTAATCCCCCCCCCCACCTTAGTTTATTGTCGATTTCTTTATTTTTGGAGGGCCATTATTCTTTGAAATAATAAGAGTATAATATACAATTTAGTGTGAATAGCCTGTGAGCTAATTCCATCAGTTTAACTGGGCACTTTTCTTTTCATTTCTTTTTCAACTGGCCAAAATGGACCTGTCACTTCTGGATATGATTTCAAGGCTGGGGTGCCTTTCTGGACACTATACTCGGGTCCTTGCCTCCAACTGCACGAGTTTTGAGGCCCACTTTAATTGTTTTAAGGCCTAGTTTAAAATAATGCCTTAAGATGCATAAAATCTCAACATTTGTATCACCCTTGATGTGACCAAAAAATGAAAGAAAGAAGCCTGTATGATTATAGAAATATGGAGGGACATGTATTCCCTTAAATAACATCTTATGTTCAACACTAGGAATTGAGAAAGTGCCAGCTGCAGGCTTTGGTATAAAACATTCAAAAAACGAAAATACTTTTGATACAGCCTAATATAATAGGAAAAGTAATTTAATTCTTTTCTGAAGCACCGTATATGATTTAAAGATTTGTATATATACTAACATAGTGTAAAGAGTCCCTTTTTACTTGTATGTGAGAACCAGTGTTTTGTATCTGAGAGTTCTCGTGTGAAATTTCTA
Organism: Maratus michaelseni; assembly: GCA_963931845.1. Taxonomy (NCBI): domain Eukaryota; kingdom Metazoa; phylum Arthropoda; class Arachnida; order Araneae; family Salticidae; genus Maratus; species Maratus michaelseni. The sequence goes on from OZ007587.1 coordinate 471,137,761, forward strand.
AAAGAACGTTTTCTACATATTTTATCACGTCGGCGTTACTTTGAAATAGTGGAAATCCCGAAACGGCCACTTAAAACTCACTCGTAGCCATTACCAACCCTAAACGACAATGTATCTTTTATTTTAAATAGCCCTGTATATGAATTTATTTATATTCCACACACTTCTATTAGTCTACTAAATAGCGTTCAGCAGGAAAATGCGTCACACAATTAAAAACTATCCTTAAGTATTTCTCTCCCATAGTCTGTAATACTTACGGATTCCCTTGTGTAGCCCTGTATAGGAACAGCCGAGTTTATAAACACACACGTACTATGAAAAAATTGAGTTAAACTTAAAAACGCAAGCCAAAGTTGAAAACGCACTTATCACACATAGACTGCAAATATTGCACATGTACTGTAATCGATATCTTTTGTCTGTCCCTGTAAACTTCGCAATGCGCACCACACTTTCAAGAGATCAATTTATAGTGCACCTCAGTAATGCATATAATTTTCATTATGTTTGAAATATCACTCAATGACACTGCAAACGAATTTTCCCTTTAGAACACTGTGTAACATAATTCTTTTGTTTGACCCCAGTAAATGAATAATAAATCCTTTGCAACCCCTATTCTACAAAAAGCATATTTTAATGCGCTTCATCATTATAGATCCATTTCATCCTGTTTTAAATGACGTAGCACCATCAAAATGCACTTCAAACGATTATTTCCCATTGACTGTCATGTAACGGACTACTTTTGACTGTCCCTGTAAAAAAACTATAAATGCTACACACTTCAGCTGAAAAAGGGAACATGCTACAGTAAACAAAAACATGCAGAAATTTCAGGACAATCCGAGTAGATTTACGCGAGTTAGAGCAACGGACAGAAGACAGACGAACCGAAGCCATAAACACTGTTTAACTATGTTGGAAAGTGTTAAAAAGCAACATTCACTATTTTTTTCTTCAAAAGATAGTAATAATTATAAAACGAATCCTTTTAAATGCGCAATAAGAAACAAATAATCTTTTTGCTAATAAGGATTTTTTTCTTATTAGCAAGAATGATTATTAGTAAAATTCGTACATTTATCTTTGTGGGATTTTTTAAATTGAATGTGTATAAAGTGCGAACCTGATTTCTAAAACTCCTTTTAAATAAAATGGGATAATTGTAATTTCACACAAATTAGCAAATTAAAATTTTTCTTTCTGAAAAACATTTGAAATTAAAGCAAAACCCCTCAGATGACTCCAATTTGCATAAAAATATTACGATTAAAATATTTCTGCAATTTCGAGAAAATCATGGTACTCCAATTGGCTCACGGAAAAAAAAGAAAAAAAGAAAAAGAAAGAAAGAAAAAATCCCTGACGGCTCGGCACAGGTAGATTTCGAAGACGCAGACCGTGGGGCGCCTGTTTGTTGGGAATTGCGGAAGAAATGACCTTTTTGCCATGATGCCTCAGGTGGGACCGCCCACCTCGAAATCTAACTAGTTTGCAGGCGGAGCCGGCAGGGATTTTTTTTGTTTTTAATTTTTTTTTTGCTATAACGGTTGGTCCTATAAAAAACTTGTCAATATAAAAGTTTTAGATAATATTAAGAGGATTAATAATAAATTTACGCGGATTTGATATCTTGTGAATTGACGAAGTTATGAAATATTTTCTTCATAAACCCCTATTTTTCTCCCCTTGAGGCCATTTTGAATGATATCAAAAATCTGTCCTACATAAATTTTCAGCCCTTTTCCTAGAAGTAATAATAACTTTAAACGGATTCGATACGTATCATAATTAAGACGTTATGGGTTTTTTTCTGTTTTCACAAAAATCCCCCCCCATTTCCCCCTCCCCCCCTTGGTTCGATTTTGCCCATGAACGAACTAACCTGACCGATATTTTATGCCCCTTGAATTTATGTAGCAGTTCGGAAAGAGATTTGTGCAGAATTGTTGGAGTTATCGTGTCTATAAAAAAGTGACATAGATAGATAGACAAATAGATAGATAGATAGATAGGTAGATAGATAGACAGATAAAGTTTTGAACTGTGTGTGGTTTTGGGTTCTGGGAGTCATAATCGGCGTAAATCTGCAAAAAAATTCCAACTTAGGGGAGAATGTAATCGGTAGTATTTCTTACGAAATCTACCTAAAAAAGGGGGGGAGGGATCTCTTGTGTAATTTATTCCATAAAAAACAACATCATAACGATTAGTTCTCCACCATTAAAAAAAATTATATTTAATGTAACATATAACAGTATATAACATAAGATTTAGTTTCCTTTATTTGAAATGACTAATCAATTTATTTTGATTCTTTAAACGAAATTGATAGCAGAATAGATTAATCCATGGAGAAACAATAAAATGTAGCAAAGTAATTTTTTTACTGCATTTAATGTCTCTAAGTGATAAAAAATTAACAAACTTTAAACTAATATTTAAATAAGTTTGTTTTATAAGAAACGATTAATCGATTTATTTTTATTCTGTGAATGAATTTGTAAGCAAACGATAATATATTTATTCATGGAGATATAACAAAATGCAGTAAAATATTGCAGTAAAACATATTTTACAGCATTTAATGTCTTGTCTTGAAATAATGAAAAATTACAAACGTTGTAAATGAAGCAATCAGATCGTCTATTTTACCAGCGTGAAATAATAAAGCAATTTCTACCATTTCGTAACAATATTCTTTTTTTACTACATTTAATGTCTTGAAATAATAAAAATTGACAAATTTTAAACTTGTAATTAAATTAGTTTGCCTTAAAAATATAACAAATCATAACACCTTGTAATAATAAACTTCTTTTAATTGGTAAAATGCGTAAAATATAAACATTATAATAACGTAATAATAATAGTAATATAAAGTATATAGTATAATAGTAAAATAAGTTTTATTAGACAGGTGACATGTTTCGTCTTCATCTGAGCCATTATCAAAACAAATAAGAATATTCTATAATTACACAGTCTATGAAGTTATTATTTGAAGCGCTATCATTTAATTTTTCGCGTATTTTTTCAAATTACGCACGTTATTTTTTATTTTTACTTGGATGTTTATTTCCATATTTGTATCTGGAGTTTTTGTAAGTTAAATGATGCTGCACCGTCTGTCTTATTTAAAACGATTTATCGATTTATTTTGGTTCTGTGGTTGAATTTGTTAGCAGACGATAATATATTTATCAATTGAAAAATAATAACATTCGGTAAAATATTGCAGAAAAACACATTTTACAGCATTCAATGTCTTGAAATGATGAAAATTAACAAAAATTTGTAAATGAAGCAATTAGATTGTCTATTTTACCACCTTGAAATAAAGCAATTTCTAACATTTCGTAACAATATTCTTTTCTTACTACATTTAATGTCTTGAAATGATAAAAATTAACAAACCTCAAACTACACTCAAACTAATAATTAAATTAGTTTGTCTTATTTGAAACGATTAATCGATTTATTTTGACTCTGTAGAGGGATTTCTTAACAGACGATAATATATTTATCCATGGAGAAATAATAGAATGCAGTAAAATATTGTAGAAAAACACATTTTACAGAATTTAATATCTTGAAATAATGAAAATTAACAAAAAGATTGAACAAACGCTCTAAATGATGCCCTAGGGTTGTCAGAACCGTGAAATACCAAAGCAATAATATCTAACATTTCGTAACAGAACACTATTCTTGTCGCTTCCAAATATTCGTTAACTATTATAGAATTCTAATCAATCAATGTGCCGCAAGTTATCGATCATCGTGTAAATAGAGACCTTTCTTTCTGTTTCCGCTTATTCTCATGCAGATTTTCGTGACTGAGTGCTTGCGAGCGACACGGAAGATGTCTGAAGGCGCCTTTCGCTTTCGACGTCGTTTTCTTGAAGAACTGATTTATTTGAACTGTACCCTGTCCTACAGAAGGCGAAGTTTCTTGTAAAACGATAGTTTTCAAAATGGTTTAGGAATTGGGTCAGACAGGGCGGAATTTCAATAGATTTTCAATTGCATAGATGAAAAAACGTCAAGCATAACGAGTAAAAAAAAAAATATATATATATTATAAATTATATAAGAGAACTTTTTTAGGTGCGTTCGTAATTATATAAATACGTAGCACCTATAGACGTCGTTTGGTCTGTCCGTCCGTCCGCCCGCATATAACAGCACAAAAAATATCCAACCGAATGGTTTGAAATTTAATATATAGATTCGTTGCAAAATTTTGCCGCACCATTTCACATTTTATGGAAATCGAATCAAAACTTAAAAAGATGTTAACAAAAATTTTCTGCATTCTATTAAATCCTATCGTACATAATCTATATAATAAAAGCGCAAGTCATGCAACTGAGGAAAACAAATACGGGCTAACCCCATCTTTTTTTCCATATGCCAGGTGGCCATTTTTATTACAAATTATTTTTTTCGAATAAAATGGCGTAAAAGTTACATCTTTAGAAAGATCGTTCAAAAAAATGTTTTGCTTGAGAGATGAGTGACATTAAAAAGTGTATAAATTCTGAGATAACTTCAGTGGAAATTAGGTTAACAGCCGAATATCTCAATCCTTTAAAGTAAATAAACGTAAGAGATTCGTTCATCGTGAGTCATAGAAATATTAAACCATGGAGGTCATCCTTCGCCAAGCAAGATCTCCAGGGTGAATTTTGTAACCTGTCTGGTATAAAAAAAATATGTATATATCATCCGTAAACGTTACATACGTAATAAGGGGGGAAAAAGGCATGCTCATTTTCGCTCATAACAGACGATATAATTCATTTCACTGAAATAATAACGATGATTAGTTTTAAGAATGAAAAACTAGTCATAGTACGAACGCACCCCATTTGTCACGTTTAACGTTCAATTTCCAACATGTCTTTAACCTGTCTTTTAACCTTTCAAGACATGGGCGGCATATTGAGTGTGCCACTCAGTGAAAAAAAAAAAAGAGTTTAAAAATCTAAAAGAATTACGCGATTAACATCTGTGTTTCGTTTACCCTCCTTCCGAAAGTCTCTCCAATGTTCAACCGCAATGTTTAAAGTTGAAGTTCGCAATGTTTCCTGCTCTGTTTCATTATTTTTATTTAAGTCACCACTGGTGTATATAGAAAATGCCTCCTATGTATTTCTGCAATACATTGTATTTTTTTCCTGAATTAAGTTATATTGTTTTATAAATGGGATATCTATTAGTTTTATACTAATACTAGACATTAGACAATATATATATTTAACATCAACAGTTGATATTTATGCTTTAAAAAGGAGTTGGCGCATGGAGTACACCTCCCGCGTCTTTATACTACAAACCCAAACCGCCCGTGAGTCTTACTTTTCCTCTGAAATGCAAGTTTGCATCATGTCATGTCACATTTTATTTTATTTCTGATTTCACACAATAAAATGAAATTTTTAATATCTGCTTGATTTAACATAATTATTTCCATGTTGTACAATTCATATTTAATTATTTAAAAAAAGTTTTATTAGGTAGCTTTCAATACAAAAAAGTCCTTCCGGCCTGTACCGGGAGGAAAAGGTAGCTGTCCTATATCTTCGTTTTAAAATTTTAGCTAATGTTACACGAAAACAGCAAAGAAACGTTTACAAAAGATTCGTTAATACTGAATTTGAATAAGAAATTCGCCAAATTATTGAGCAATAGCCATATTGGCTTCATTTAGGAAGACTTATTTTGGTAGCCAAATTTGGCGATATTTCACCTATTTGGCGCTAACGGCGCTAATTTTGGCGCTAACGGATATGAATATATAGTTTCATGCGTATGATTGGGAAAATTATTACAACAATGAAAGAAAATAATTTGCAAATAATGGCGTTAATGTGCTGTTTTGTTCCAAAATGTCAGCCACCCTAGAATTTCAAACTGCTCTATCTTAGACATTTTTTAAGATAGAGGTAAACCAAAAAATGTGCTCTGGAATCCTTGTATCAAGGCCTAACACGTAACTAAAAAATAAATTTGAATTTTTAATTTTTTTGTACGTTTATTTTAGTTTTAAATTTTTAAATGGCCGCCATCTTGAAACAAAATGGCGGACCAAGCTGGCCAACGAACTCGGTCGAGACATTGGTGAGCTTAATACACACAATTAGTTTCATCAAAATCGATTTATAAATACGAGCGTTATCGTATGACATAGGTCAGATATATATATATATATATATATATATATATATATATATATATATATGGATATATCTATATATATTAATCAACATTTGAGCGGAGGGTGGTTTTGGGGTCTGGGGGTCATGATCGGTGAAAATATATCGAAATTTTCCGGAACTGCTTTCCTCCGAACGGCTGCAATAGGTAGCTTTATACTTTTTTGTATTGAAAGCTACCTAAAAGTATAAAGCTACCTATTGCAGCCGTTCGGAGGAAAGCAGTTCCGGAAAATTTCGATATATTTCAACCGATCATGACCCCCAGACCCCAAAACCACCCTCCGTTCAAATGTTGATTTATATATATATATATATATATATATATATAATCTGACCTATGTCATACGATAACGCTCGTATTTATAAATCAATTTTGATAAAACTAATTGTGTGTATTAAGCTCACCAATGTCTCGACCGAGTTCGTTGGCCAGCTTGGTCCGCCATTTTGTTTCAAGATGGCGGCCATTTAAAAATTTAAAACTAAAAAAAACGTACAAAAAAATTAAAAATTCAAATTTATTTTTTAATTAAGTGTTAGGCCTTGATATAAGGATTCCAGAGCACATTTTTTGTTTTACCTCTATCTTAAAAAATAGCTGAGATAGAGCAGTTTGAAATTCTAGGGTGGCTGGCATTTTGAAGCAAAACAGCACATTAACGCGATTACTCCCAAATTATTTTCTTTCATTGTTGTAATAATTTTCCCAATCATACGCATGAAACTATATATTCATATCCGTTAGCGCCAAATTTTCGCCGAAATTGGCGATCAAAATAAGTCTTCATAAATGAAGCCAATTTGGCTATTGCTCAATAATTTGGCGAATTTCTTATTCAAATTAAGTATTAACGAATCTTTTGTAAACGTTTTCTTTGAATTTTAACTTGCTGTTTTCGTGTAACATTAGCTAAAATTTTAAAACGAAGATATGGGAAAGCTACCTTTTCCTCCCGGTACAGGCCGGAAGGACTTTTTTTTTTTAAGTAAAAAAAAAAAAAAAAACTTTTTCGCCTGGTGTCCACTGCGCGCAAGGTTGTAGAAAAAATATTGCTTCAAAAATAATAAACAAAACTGATAAGGATGTAAAATCTTGAACTTATACTTCAATTTTAAGCAATTGAAAATGTAATTTTTTTTAATTTAAATTTAAATTGTAAAATGTTTAAAAAATTCATTTTTTTTTGTTGTTGAAAAAATGCCAATTAGAAAACATTAAATTTTTAATTGCTTGAAATTGAAGTATAAGTTCAAGATTTTACATCCTTATCAGTTTTGTTTGTTATTTTTGAAGCAATATTTTTTCTACAACCGCGCAGTGGACACCAGGCGAAAAAGTTTTTTTTTTTACTTTTTTTAAAATTTAAACCTTTTTTAAATAATTAAATATGAATTGTACAACATTGAAATAATTATGTTCAATGAATCAGATATTGACCTATTGGTGGTAAAAATTTCATTATATTGTGTGTTATATGAAATCGGAAATAAAATAAAATGTGACATGATGCAAACTTGCATCTTAGGAGGAAAAGTAAGACTACTGAGACCCCTTAAAGGTTAAATTTTCCGGTAGGATCTTCCGTCATCAGGGCTACCTTCTGGCCGCGATTCCGTTTTTCTGCGAGTAACGGAGGTAGGATTTTTAATTGGATGAGCTACTGTTTTTAAAATAATACCTAATAGCTAACTGTTTTCAATCATAGGAAAAATGGGTGTTAAATATATGATAAACAGCACTTTGATTGTGGAAAGAAACACCGATCTTCTTTTTTAGAGTTTCGTTCATCTCACGAAACCCTGTTCGTTTCGCTTCTCTGTCTGTCTGTCACAGAACTGGTTCTCAGAAACTGTATAAGTTACAGACTTGAAATCTTGTGTACTTACAGCTGAATACGCACTGTCACGCTGAAAATGATAACATTTTGAAAAAGCCGTATTATTTTAATATAGAGCGATAAAAAACCCAAAATTCTAACAGCCTTTTCCTATTCAATTTACACACTTTTCGTTACAGCAATTGCCACCAATTAAAAAGACGACACAATAAAATTCTTTGCACAATAATTAATTTTCTATTGAAATATTGTCATGTGAAAAATGAAAATGAAATAAAAAGTTTCACCAATTTAAAAAAAGGTTAATAGTACGTCATATTGGTATTATAACTAATATACACATTTTTCAATAATATAAGGAGTGTGTAAGGTACAGAAAGCAGGTAAGAAGATTAATCTGATATCCTATTGGAAGTTTAACGGACTTTTTCAAATGTTTGAGAATAGTACAAAGCGAGTATCAATAAGAGTAATAGAGACAGCAAGTAAGGCAGGACGTCAGGAAGTGATTGTAACGTCCTATGAATTTGAGGAACGTATTGAATCCTGATAAAAACCCGATTATGGAAATATTGGAATATTTTAACATTTTGAAGTTCTCTATACAACATGTTTAAGAAAGGATAAAGTGTTTTGAAAGGAATATTAAACGAAACTCTTTGTGCTATCTTTGATCACATACTTACCACGAAGTGACGAAGTAGCTATTATTTTTGTTTGTTGTTAATAAACTATAAGATGTTTCGATTATGAAAGATTCCTCAATTTGAATTATTTTTTTATTAAATTTTGGTTCAATCGAAATTTTGGAAAATACTTCATTAGCGACAGAATGAGCCTGTTGCTTTTATTTGTTTATAAAGCGTTGTTTTCTGTATTGTAGCTTGCATGTTGTGTGTACAATATTGTGTGTAACCATGTATGCATTGAAGACAGATGTGTGTATATAAGATGTATGAAACGTATACATTTAAAGTGTATATGAATATGTAATTAAAAACGTATGTAATCATGAAAGATTAAAAGTATTAAAGTACAAATATAGAAGAGTATCATTTTTATATATATAAAAATGCAAGTTACTCGATTATCCAGAAAAGTTAGAATGTGAACTTAATCTGCCAATAAGATTTTGTTGTGTGTGTGCATGGTGCGATTATTATTATTACTAAATTACTTCCAGCAAAAGTTTTAGTTTTTCGTACTGGTACAAATAAATGAAGTGCTTAGATTGTCTACTTTACTGCCAATAAATTACTGAAGCAATTTCTAACACATAACTAAGATATAGCTCCAAATATTCGTTAATTGTTATAGAATTCTAACTTGGGTAATCAGTCACTGTGCCTCGAGTTATCGATCATCGTGTAAATAGAAACCTTTCTTCTTTTGTTACCGTTTATTATAATGCAGATTTTTATCGATTTGAAATGATTAATCGATTTTTTTTATTCTTTGTACGAATTTGTTAGCCATTGATAGTATATTTATCTATGGATAAATAAATAAAATGCTGTAGAAAACCGCTTTTTTACTGCTTTTAATGTCTTGAAATGATGAAAATAACGAAAAAAAAAAGTAAAAGAACGCTGTAAATGAAATGCCTAGGTTACTTCCTTTATCGCTATGAAATACCAAAGCAATTTCTAACATTTAGAGACAGTATTCTTGATGACTATGGCTCCAAATATTCATTAACTATTACAGAATTCTAATAAGTTTCTATGTCGCCAGTTATCAGACATTGGGTAAATAGAGACATTTCTTCTTTTGTTACTGTTTATCAGATTTCCGGCGATTTGAAACGATTAATCGATTTATTTTGATTCTTTGTACGAATTTGTTGGCAGACGATAATATATTTACCCATGGAAAAATATTAAATTGCAGTAAAATATTGTAGAAAATCGCTTTTTGATTCCATTTAATTTCCAGAAATGATGAAAATAAACACAAAAGAATAAAAGACCGCTGTAAATGAAAAACCTAGGTTATATATAATGTCTTTTATCGCCGTAAAATATCAAAGCAATTTCTAATATTTCACAAACAGTATTATTGATAGCTATGGCTCCAAATAATCATTAATTATTACAGAATTCAAATAAGTCTCTGTGCCGCAAGTTATCGATCATCGTAAATGGAGGACACTGTTCTTATAGTTCCCGTTTATTCTAAATGCAAATTTTCGTGGTCGAGTGCTTGCGAGTCACACGGAAGATGTCTGAAGACGCTGCTTGCCTTCAAAACGTCGTTTTCTGGACAGACTGATTATTAGAACTATAACCGTGTCGTAGAGGTGGCGAAGTTACGGGTTCAGAAAGGACTGGATTTTAATCAATTTCAATTATATTGAGACTAGATGAAGACCCTTCAAGTATTATTAATAGAAAATATTAATGTTAGATGGAAATTTTTCTTTATTTGTCCCTTACTAATATAATATTTTTATATGTATGCGCATAAGTGTACATGTGTTTGCACAAAAAGTAAAAAAAAAAAAAAAAAAAAAAAGATGGGACAAATTTAAGATATGCTGAAACACGCTACAACAAATAATTCTCATATAGGAAACCAGTCTCGCTTATATATTGATTTAAAATTGCAGAGTATATCGCTCATTTCCATTTATAAATCTATCAATAATAAAGACATTTTTAGAAACTTTTCAACAAACTTTTTCCTCTTTCTGGGAAATATAATGATATCGCGATGAGTTATTGCTACGCGATCTGTTGTTATTTTCGTTAACATATTTAACATTATTGTTAAACTTAGGAAAAAAATTCGAGTGGATTGGATTATGACCCTGGTTTGCCACACAGAATTTAATTGCGTTATTGTGATCTACCACCTAAGATTCGTACTAAAATACAATACATATGCGTCAAAATGTACTTATTTTTACATAGAGAGGAACGTAAATGCTTGTATACATTATGTATGCCTCTGTACTTATGTAATTACGGAAATTACTGAAACGTTTTTACTTTATAAGAAGAAAGTATTGGATCTGTGAAAATTTTCGATTTCTGGTTTTTGACATTCATACATTTTAGAAGACGTCTTAGAATATTCATACGTTTTAGAAGGTCCTGAACACGATTTGTCTGTTTTTAGAAAATGTCTGTCTGTGAGTCTCTCTCTCTCTGTGTGTGACAAAAAAATTGTGGGTGCTCTATTTCAAGAACTAATGCACGAATTTAGACTTTGATATATGTTGGTCCTTATCAGGTTTTTTTGTTGAAAATCGACCAACAAGTGGTGCTGCTATACTGCATTTTTTTAGCTCTAAGCTCAAGAATTAATACCCATTTTGACATGTATGAGATTGGCACATACGACTAGTTTTTTTTTATTTAAAAAAAATGTTTACGATAGGTTTCTTTAACCTCCCAGTTACAAAAAATTCTAGTAACATTTCCCATATTTACAGAAACCCTTAGAGTGAAACAAAATCAATCAAAAACCTTGAGAAGAACGAAAAATTATGCGTCAGGCATAAATTGTGTAACACTTTCCGACACTAACAGCATATTATAAAGATTTTTTTTCCATACAATTTTCTAAAACCTAATCAGAAACTGAGATATCTAAATAAGCAACTTAATAAAAACACACGACTCTCCATCTTTACATACACGGACCAAGAGAAAAATGAACGAAAAATGAAGCATAGATTACATAACACATTCCAACACTTCGTCAATAATTTTACAATTTAATAAGGTGAAAGTTGATATCTAAGTAAACAATTTAGAAAACGCATAACACATTTAAAAACGCAGGTTTAGGAATTACCAACACTATTCGGGAAAATATCCAAACTCTTTTGCGCAGCCCTGTATAGGATCTACAGATTCGTATATATGTATTTGTATATATATATGCTAAATTTTAGTTCAGTTACGAAACGCGTAGCGCAGTTTTCCGGACGGAAATGCACACAAGAACTTTTGTTCTGCCCTGTATAGGATCTATAGAATTTATACACACCAAGTAATAGACAAAAAATGAGTTCAATTCAAAAATGCATTCAGCAATTGCAAAAGCACTTCAATCAATTATTATTCAAAGACAGTACTGTAACCGAATTTTTTTGTATGTCCCTGTATATGAACGATGAATGCTATACACACCCTATTCTATATCAATATCTATCCATTTCAATGTGTTTGAAAGAGTGAAACATTATTAAAACTAGTCGTTGGGGGCCACCGTAATACTGACCCATCATGGATAGGCATAATGTAAAATATTAAAATACAAAATGTGTAAACTACTAATAAAATGCATTGCCATTCAAATAAAATCGTGGCTGGATGACGTCCAAAACTTTAAAAGCTCGATGACTGAATGGCTTAAAAGAAACATCCTTATAACTCCAAAAACAATAATTCTATTCACTAGCGGTTTATTGCATCTGATGAAGCGTCTCATTTCCAATTAAAATATATCTTTGAATTGAAATTTGGATGAAATACAGGGTCATGAAAAATCGAAGCGTGTGAAAAATAGGATGACCCATATCTCGGCCACTCATGATCCGATCGACTTCATGCTTTATGCAAAATGTATGTTTTTTTATTGTCTTTTATATTCACTCCTTAAAATAAAGCATTTCGAAAAATTTTATAGACTTTTAATCAGAACGAATAGTTCGAGAGTGCAAAAAAAAAATACTTCCGGATCCTCAAGGTGACTAAATTTCAATAATCTTTTTTCCATTATTACATACTAAGTACATACCCAATTTCAAATCTCTATCTCAATTTTTTCGGTAGATAGAGCGTTTACAGACACACAGACGGACGACAAATTTTTTTTCTAAAAATATGTTTTTCGAAATCTCCAGTGTCTGAAACGTGTAAATCCGTCAAAAAATTTTTTTCGATTTTCAAAACGATTACAAGACCCTATACTACGTATGAAGGGTAAGTAATAAATCGCAAACGATTTTCCCCCTTAGACCGTAATGTAATGGAATTCTTTCGAGTGTCCCTGTAAAGAATCTATAAGTACTATGCACACCCTATTCTATAATAAGCCTTTTGTAGTGCACCTCAGTGATCTATATCCATTTCAATATGTTTGAAATTGTGTAACATCATTAAAATAAACCACACATGGTTTCACCCATAGACTGTAATGTAAAGGAATTCTTTTGAGTGTCCCTGTAAAAAAACTATAAGCGTTACACACTTCCTTTTCAATACTGAACATACCATACCCAGTACGCAAAATAATTATATTCGTTAGATTTCTGTGAATGACCTATTTGTTAAATTTCAAGAAACCTTAACTTTTGTGATTTGATAACTACTTTTAATATTATAAACGTAAACATATTTTTTTCTCCAAATTTTTTTATAAAATATGGACCCGAAAGGGTTAAAAAATTGCTACTGGGGCTCTTTTGTCAAAACGATAGCTAGGATGACAGATAAAAGACAATTCGAAAAGTTATTTCCCGCAATGCTACACTTGTAGTGGGAAAACAAGTTTTACAGTCAAAGTTAGCTGCATTGTCCAACTCGACCCCACAGTTCCGGTCGGATCTGCGCTGGTTTTAGGTAGATTTCGTAAGAAATACTACCTATTACATTCTCCCCTAAGTTGGAATTTTTGCACGTCAACGCCGATTATGACTCCCAGAACCCAAAACCACACCCAATTCAAAACTTTACATATTTATCTATATCTATCTATCTATCTCTATGTCACTTTTTTATCGACACGATAACTTCAACAATTCTGCACAAATCTCTTCCAAACAGATACATAAAATCAAGGGGCATAAAATCTGGGTCAAGTTTATGAATGGATAAAATCGAACCAGGGGGGGGGGGGGGGGCTTTTCGTGAAAACAGAAAAAAAACCATAACGTTTTAATTAGGATACGTATCGAATCCGTTTAAAGTTATTATTACTTCTAGAAAAAAGGCCGAAAATTTATGGAGGATAGATTTTTGATATCATTAAAAATGGCCTCAAGAGGAGGAAAAATAGGGGTTTAAGAAGAAACAAATTCATAACTTCGTCCATTCACAAGATATCCAATCCGCTTAAAGTTATTATAAATCCTCTTAATATTATCTACAACTTTTATATTGACAAGTTTTTTACAGCACCAACCCTTACAGAAAAAAAAAATCCTGCCGGCTCCGCCTACAGACACAGGTAGATTTCGAAGTGGGTGGTCCCAACTGCCGCATCATGGAAAAAGGTCATTTCTTCTCTAATTCCCAATAAACAGGCGTCCCACGGTCTGCGTCTTCGAAATCTACCTGTACCTGAAGGCCGAGCCGTCAAGGATTTTTTTTTTCGTTGAGACTTGGGTTCATTCTTATTTACTTGTTTTGGTTTCGAATTTGTTTTTCACTCCTGCAGGTCGGGTTCGGGTTCACCCAATTTTTTAAAAGAAAGTTCAGAATATATTTTTACATGAAAAAAAAAGTTAAATACGTATGAGCAGGGCTTGGCAAATACGATATCCAGTTTTCTTTTTTTTTTTTTTTTTTTTTTTTGAGACCAATTTTTTTAATATGGCGACCAAGATATTTAATCTGGCACATTTCTATCAAGACCAACATCGTTTACCCATCTTATTCACAGTGTTAAATTAAAATCCTCATGCAGATGTCTCATACAGATGCTGCAAAACTACAAAATGTTAAGAAATAAAGTTGGAAACTATATAACAAACAAAAAATATTTTTAACTTTTCGGCAAAAATAAGCTCAATCAGTGCGAATTTTAAAATAATAAATTCAGAATTATATGACTGACTTCGATAGGAAAATAGGTTCAATTCATTTAAATAAAATCAACTCACATGATTTGTCCCAAAGACTGCTATTTTCTGTCTTCAATGTTTGAGAAGTCATCTCTGTAAATAAGAACCGAACTCTATATACAAAGAAACATTATAAATATTGATAATATATATGTCTAAGCTGTCCAAAATATGTATAAGCTGATAATATATATGTCTAAGCTGTTTCCGTTTATCTGAGGCTTTTTTCGGTTCCCATGGACTCATCCACCGCTGTCGCGACAGATGACGGCTGTTTTTGGGATTGATAACTAAGATCAATGACACATTTAAAAATCATCTTTTATAAAATGGTTAAGTAAAAAATGTCGCTGCCTCTCGGACTTTTATAACGCCGTCATAGGCAATATGCTTCCTTTGGGTTCGAGGCTACAAAAATTCGTCTGCTTGAGAATAACATTCAGAAACGCAAGCACTGAGAAGCACTGTGTATAGAAAATGTACGTTTATGTTTTATGGTTATATCGAGTTTTAGATATTTTCAGGAACAGGTGTAACTTATGCATGAATTATTTTTTCTATTTTAATGCATCTTCATGCATATTTCCCATGTTATTTTTAAAATGTAAATTGTTTATTTTAACTAATATGTATATACGAATGTTCTAATATAATATTTATCGAATAGTAATTCGTAGAACAACTGACCGCGCATAAAACTAAAATATTTTACGCATGCATTTTACCTGTTCTGTATTTATGCTGCATGAAGTGATGAAATGTATAAACAAACAAACTTGCTGGCCGCGCTACTTTTACGTCACGTGATTCCCACTGCGACGTTACACGAATATTGTCTATTCATGTATTAAGAAATTCATTTTAATATATGGCTTTTCACCATTAAATGCGTTTCTCGTGTAACAATTTAATTATTTTAAGATTTTCTTTCTTTTTTAAGATTCGCATGCAAATAGATTTTTTATGACGTAATTTTCCCTCATTTCCTGGTTTTGACACGTGATCATTTAATTATTATTTTACAGTTTTTTCTCTCTTTTTAATAGTTACGTGTAAATACATTTTTAAATTGAAAATATGACCTTTTTCTAAATAGGAAAATAATCTCCATTGAAATAATGAAAATTTGAATAAAAAAAATCGAAAAAAGACAAAAACTCCCAAAAATCAGTTTAATGAAAAAAAATGTCGCTAATAATAAAATGTCGCTAATAATAATTGCACACTGCACATCGCAAGCTTGCAAGTACGTCCCTGCAAAATAGGGTTAAATCACTAGGCATAATTTTTGTTCCTATAATTTTTTTTAACAAAACTATTTCGACCGACTTGAACATTAAATAGTAACTCATAAAATAATATATATATTATAACTCTTCAAATAATTCTTAGATTTAAAAGATATCTGCTTCAACGTGTTTAGCGCACATTTCTCTATATTAATACCAATTTATCTGTAATAGTTTTCCGAATATTGGCAGAAAAAGAGTTTCGGTCAAAAAAAATTCATTTACAGCGGTGTGTGACGGCGTTTTTACTTTCTTCTATAAGATATACTAATATACATCTATACTTTCTATCTTTACAAGAAGAAAGTATTAGACACGTGAAAATATTCGACTTCCGATTTTCGAAGCCTTTATATGTTTTAGAAGATCTTGAACACGATTGGACTGTTTTTAGAAATCGTCTGTTTGTGAGTCTGATTGTCTGTGTGTCTCTGTATGACACATATTTTGTGGCCGCTCTATCTCAAGAACTAATGCACGGAATGTAATAAAACTTTGAATTCAGTTAGACCTTGATATAAATGGGTGCTTATTCGTTTTCGGTGTAAATCTCCCAACAAGTGGCGCTGCTATGCTGCATTATTCACGATTTCAGCAATAGCTCTATCTGTAGAACTAATGTACGGATATTCATCAAACTTCAGATTAAGTTAGACGTTCACATAAGCTGTTGTTGATTAAGTTTTGGTGTAAATTGCCCAACAGGTGCCGCTGCTATGCTGCATTTTTCAGGATTGACAAGATTTTAGCGATCGTCTTATCTCAAGAACTAATGCACGAGATTTCATCAAACTTCATATTCTGTTGGACCTTTTGACAGTTAGAGCTGATTAGGTTTTTTCGTGTAACTCATATAACAGGTGTTCGCTGCTATGCTGCATTTTTGGATTCTAAAATCCATAATTTAAAAAAAAAAAATGACACTTTTTGAAATATTAATATATGTGAGATATAAAGTTTTGGGAATGGCACATCCGGGGGGAGGGGAGGGATAGTTTTAGAATATAGAGATACAAAATGTATATATTTTCGTAAACTGTCGAAGAACTTTTACACCAAGTTTTCTATTAATTTGCATCTGATTACACTACCAATATTTTAAAACCCCGTTGAGCCAATAACTGCCTCATAACCGAAAGGTAAAATCGATTCGATCGCAACTTCTACAATCGATTCCGGAAATAGGTGCCGCATCTGTTCCGATTGTTTCGGAAAAGTTTAATTGTATTTGACGTCATAATTATCGGTTTTAATTAAAGGCGGGTAACTACACCGTTTTACTTATGGGGAAACGTGCGCTTTGTAATTGAATTTTCGGCTCTATATGCCATTCCCGGATTTAAATTCTTGAATGCTCTATCGTTTATAATATTTCGTAAATTATTCATATCGGAAAACCATTTAAACACGATAATGTATATTTTTCGTAATCGTATCTGCCTATAAATTACGAGTTCACCTCGAAAATTCCCATTTAGCAAATCGCTCAATTAGAAATACAACAAATTGGTGTGTTACCTGGCGAAACTTATTTATTTATTTAGTGATTTATTTATTTACATATTTATTAGAAGAATTCGTCTTCTTCTTAGCTAATGAAATATTATGAGTTTTCGTTAAGACCGGTCTCAAATCTAAACTGGATAGTTTCTGAAATTTCGAGAAGTTATTTTCATGCGTCAAATGCCTAAAATTTCGAGATTTTTCTTACTCCCGCCCCCCATCTCTACAAATAAATGAATAAATGGAGAAAAAAAAAGCATTTCGTATTTTTCATGAAAACACAAAATTTTTCAAAAATGTGTGTCAACATTCACGTTTTAACTTGGAAGAAGTTATTATATATTATACTTACCCATCATACGTATAGGGTAAGTCTTGTAATAGTTTTAAAAATCGAAAAAAAAAATTTTTTTTTGACTGATTTACACGTTTCAGACACTGGAGATTCCAAAAAACATATTTTTAGAAAAATAAATTTTGCCGTCCGTCTGTCTGCGTGTGTGTGTCTGTAAACGCTCTTACGTCTGTAAACGCTCCCGAGTAAATTGAGATAGAGACTTGAAATTGAGTATGTACTTAGTATGTCATCATGAGAAGAAGCCTATCGAATTTCAGTCACCTCGATTATCTGGAACTCTTTTTTTCGGACTCTCGAACTATTCGTTCCGATAAAAGGCATATAAAATGTTTCGATATTGTTTATTTTAAGGAGTGACTATAGAAGACACTAAAAAAACATAAATTTTGCAGAGAGAATGAAGTCGATCGAATCATGAGTGGTCGAGCTATTGGTCATCCTATTTGCCACACGCTTCGATTTTTCGTGACCCTGTATTTCATTCCAATTTCAATTCTAAAGATATATTTTAATTGGAGATGAGACGCTTCATCCGACGCCGTAAACTCTTAGTTAATAGGATTATCATTTTTGAAATTATAAATAAAGGACGCCATTCAGAACCTTTCTTTTTCGTTCGCCTTTCTTTTTCGTTAGCCTCGCTTTAAGCGAGGCTAACGAAAAAGAAAGGCTACCGCGGTACTTTACGCGTATATTTTTTTACAGACCGCGGGAGTCACGTGATGCTCGAATCCACCAATGCAGGTGTAAGAAAAGAGCAACACGTCACTCTAGCGGTCTGTAAAAAAAGATAAGTGGAATGCACCACGGTAGCCTGTATTTTTCGTTAGCCTCGCTTTAAAGTTTATGACGTCATGAAACCACGATTTTATTCGAATGGCAATGCATTTTATAAATAGCTTGCACATGTTTTATTTTACGTTTTGTATTATTCGTATCCATGATGGGTAAGTATTACTGTGGCCCCCTATGAATATTATATTTTCGTAGATTACGAAACTTTAGTCTTTTTTACAGGATAGCTAGCGGAAAAAAAGTATATATATATATATATTTGTGTATATTATTTTCTTGTTACTTACCCATCATACGTAGTATAGGGTAAGTCTTGTAATCGTTTTGAAAATCGAAATTTATTTTTTGTCGGATTTACACGTATCAGACACTGGAGATTCCGAAAGACATATTTTTAGAAAAAAAAATTTTGCCGTCCGTTTGTGTGTGTGTCTGTGTGTCTGTAAACGCTCTATCTCCCGAAAAAATTGAGATAGAGACTTGCAATTTGGTCTGTACTTAGTATGTAATAATGGGAAGAATCCTATTTCATTTCAATAACCTCGATTAACCGGAACTATTTTTTTCGGACTCTCGAAAGATTCGTTCTGAAAAAGGTATATAAAAATTTTCGAAATTGGTTATTTTAAGAAATGAATATAAAAGACAATAAAAAAACATAAATTTTGCATAAAGCATGAAGTCGATCGGATGATGAGTGGCCGAGATATTTGGAATCCTATTTTCCACACTCTTCGATTTTTCATGACCTGTATTTCATTCAAATTTCACTTCAAAGATATATTTTAATTGGAAATTTGACGCTTAATCAGATGCAATAAACCGCTAGTTAATAGGATTATTATTTTTGGAGTTATAAGGATGTTTCTTTCAAGCAATTCAGTCATCGAGCCTTTAAAGTTTATGACGTCATCAAACCACGATTTTATTTGAATTGCAATACATTTTATAAGTAGTTTACACATTTTTATTTTAATATTTTACATTATGCATATTCATGATGGGTAAGTATTACGGTGGCCCCCAACGACAATTTTTTTGAATGTATTTCTGTTTTAATATTTCTTGGACTTCATTTTGATAGGGTGTAAGGGACACAATATTGTCATTTTTAGGCTTAATGCTGACACTATTCGATGAAATAACATATATTTACTACGAATTATACTTAGAATGCCCCTCTGACGAATCCATAAGTTATTCATAGTATTTCATATTTCATTTTCATCTTGTTAGCTTTGATTTTGCAGCATCATTTCATTTTAATTTTATACTGTATTTTTCTTAGTTTATCACGCATAAAATTCCATACCCTATTAAGTTTTTTGTATAAAATATTCCTTTTATTAATATTCCATTTATAACCCTAGTTTACTAAAATATTCCCTTTCTTAAAAAGAATCCATTACTGTCCCTATTTAAAACATTTTTTATCATAATCTACTTAAATTCCCTTTTCATTTCCCGACAAATAAGATGTAAAAATCACATTTCATAAGTATATTTACTTCTTCTTAAAAAAAAAAAAAAAAAAAAAAAAAAAAAAACCTATTTTCTTAAATTCTTTATTATATCAGATATTTCCTATTATTTCCCGCATTTAAATCTCTTATATTTCTTTTAATCTGTGTAAAATCATTTTCCCTTTTCTAATAGTCTAAAAATTCATTCTTTTAAATTGTTTTTTTTATCGAGAAACTTATATTATCAGTACGCAAAAGCCGAAAATTATTCTATTCATTTTCCGCGTTTTTTAATTTCTGTAATGCTCTAGAAAATTCTTTTCCCGCCAAAAAATATCGGACAGACATATTTCTTAAATATTAATTCACAGACAACAGAAATGCGCGACGAAAGTTGAACATGCATTGGTTAAAGTAGGTCACGTGTTACGAAATGCTTCTTGTGCGCTCCTAGCTTAAAACGAACTGACGGACGCAGAGAGAGAAGAGATTTTGCCGTCGAATCGGTGTCTAATTAAAATGATGTTGTTCTTTAATAGGGAGATTTGTTAAGAGTATCGTTATGCAAAGAGAGCACTCCCCCAGAATTTAAGATGATTGGATTTAAGTAAAACAAATTAGAGTGCAATCGAGTTATTTTTTCCTTTTACCTTACATTAACTTGGCTACTACTGGTTAAATTGCATAATACGACTGCATTAAAGGATTAGGGTCCATAAGCCGTGTTTTTGGCCCATGAAATAAGACTAAAACTCGATTTTGTTATACTGACTTAATTATTTCACTTTTTAATATTAGAAGGTTTATCCTGTTACGATTTCAACAATATATTTTGCATTTTGTTCGGATTTATATAACTTACACAAGCTCAAAGTTCGTATTATTCGAAGTTGTTGGCGAAAAATACGAAATTTCTCCTAATTTTACCTCAATTTTTAATATATTTTTTAAATATTTTACTATGAGCGCAGCTTTGCAACACTTTTATTTTTACATATAGCGTACATTTTGATGTATTTTATAATCTATGTAAAGAAGAAGTTGTTGCACGATGGCGCTCCTATAAATAATTGAAATAAAATGAGGAGAAATTGCGTATTTTTCATCAAAAACTACGAATAATACGAACTTTGAGCTTGTGTAAGTCCTATAAATCCGAACATAATGCAAAAAATATTGTTGAAATCGTACAGGATAAACCTTCTGATATTAAAAAGTGAAATAATTAAGTCAGTAGAACAAAATCGAGTTTTAGTCTTATTTCATGGGCCAAAAACATGGCTTATGGACCCTGATCCTTAGGATATTGTTTGCCATCTTTTTTCTTCGACTGCTAGATTAGAGATTTAAAAAAAAAAAAGCAGAATGCAACATATATGTATGTCGCAAATTCAAATTTGAATTCGCTCTGAGTTGCAGTCGGAAGCTTGTTGATAAACATTTTTTAACTCCGTGCCAGGTTTCCCGTCTCGATCGCATCAGGAGGCCGTGTGGGTGTCACCAACAACAAATAAATCACTTCAGTCAATTTTCAGTAGAAGTAAAAACTTTATTGACATTTTGAAACGTCAAGTCAGGAGGAATGCTCGGTAGACTGTAGTTAAATCTATTCATCAGTACATTCCGTTGCGACAGTCAATAATTTCCACAAGTCTTTCCCATGTTTAAAGACATTTTATTCGGTGAATGGGTTGGATCTAGGCACGAAACCTTTCTGAAACTTTATTAAGACTCTCTACATTACTAACTAAAAAGGCGATGTTGCGAACTAGACGTCAGTCAAATTTTCATTCTGTTCTTTAGCCAAGCCAAATGTAAAAATCTCTCTCCGAATCAGGACGTGTGAGTAGTTTTAAACTCACTTGCGAAAGAACACAAAATACGTCACGTGACCGACCTTCATCGAATCACAAGGTTTTTTAAAGAACTTTATTAGCATTTCCGGTGGAATTATCTTGACAAAAAACGGTTTTCTTGGCGGGAAAAATATCTTCTACACTTTTCTACAGGCTTTGAAAATCTCGTACCAGACGCATGCCGTATAAACAAACCAATTTATCTGCTTTGAGGTTGTGGTTAAACTTCGAATTTAATACGTAATAAGATTTTTATAAAAAGAAAATAAATCTTTGATGTAGGGAAAAAAAAAGAACGAAAGATTTTTGGAACTATTTTAATAGACATTTAATATTTAATAATAGAATAATTTTACGGGAATAGGGTTTTCTGAGCGGAATAATTTAAGAGATGTGATATTTTAGCATTTAAATAAAGAAGTTATAGCAATTTGACTACACGGGAATAATAATAATGAATTTCAATAATGGATTAAAATAAAGATGTTCTATTTAAAGAATAAATTAAAAAAGCTATCGCCATTTTTAGATCTAACTACTTTCGCATAAATATTATTAAGTGGATTAGGATAAACTGGCTTTACATATGGATAGTAACGGATTATTTTAAGAATAAGAATTATTTTAATAAGCCGGGGTTATATACGGAACATTATTAAATGGAAAATTTTATAGAATAATTTAGCAGATTGCGAAAAAATTAAATTTTGTAATATATATATATATATATATATATATATATATATATATATATATATATATTCTTTTTGTTTAATTTTATATATAAATACTTTTACTCCTTTGTTTCCCTGAAACACTGTATTTACAGAGCTGCATAGCTTCATAACTGAGCTTTAGATAGAGTTGATAAAACACAGTGAATCGCCTCTAGCACATAAAATGTTAGCAATTGTTGGCATAGTTTTGCTGTCAAAAGGCAGCAATGTATCAAGATTACTCGGAATATTTATATCCATTACCTGCCTGACCAGAGCTCGGATAATGTTCTTCTCTTCCATTTTTTATTCTTCTCATTCATACTGGATATTTTTATCCCTTTCTTTTCGAGGTTACTTTATTGGAGTTCAACTTTTTAGGAAATTCCGCTTATTTCTCCTATCGTATATGTATACAGGATGCCCCATAAGTCAGTTCACATTTCAAAAATGCATTTAAAAAAAATTTTAAATGTCGCACAAAAGATATTTGTAACATAAGACTTGTTTGTACCAAAGTGTCGCCATTTTTTGCGGCAGAAGAAAAAATACAGTTAAACAAAATATTTTTTTAAATTTTTTATTAAGAAATTCTATTATATTCCAAATTTTACACTCTCAGAAAAAACTGTAAATTTATGAGCATTTGCCCTTCAATTTTCACGGGCAACAGCCATATTTGATGAAAAACGCTCTGATCCGCTAAATAAGCGGCCTTATCCCTTAGATACTCAGAAAATTAAGAGCAATCCACATATTTTTACAGCTCTAGCCCACATGTTAGCAAAAATACGGTACGACCCCATACATTGTCCTCCGCTAGGGTGTAACCCTTCATTTTACTCGTGTTTCGAAAATTTTAACCCACCAAAACAGCGATTCTGTGATGATTATCTAATGTGCTACGTGTTACGGAACAGTAAGCAAGGTGTTATTGTGTTTTAAAGTGAATTATATCTGTGCATTATAATGCTATATTACTTTGCCCCGTAAAATTACGGGCTGCACAAAATGATGGGCATGGATTTTTTTTTTTTTACGGGGTATGACTGGAATCTCTGCTGCCGGCCTCTGCCCCTAATTTTACTGCAATTTTTTTTTACAGTGTATGCTGCAAACCGCGCTCTAGTACGTCAATTTGTTCAATTTTTTTTTGTCAAATTTTCAGATGTGGAATTGACTTATATACTTTATAATGCGAAAGCTACTACATTGCAAAAAAAAAGGTGTTGATTTTACAGTGTAATGCTGGCACCCCAGGTGCCAATATTATACCGTAAAATTAACAGTAATAAACAGTAAAACGCTGCAGCGTATTACTACTTATTTTACTGTTTGTTTTACGGTATAATACTGGCAGTACTACGTACTGGCTCTACCAGTACTTTTTTTTTAACCAGTATTATACACTGTTAAAAAAAATACGGGCAAAGGCCGGCAGCAGAGATTCCAGTCATACCCCGTAAAAAAAAATTCCATGCCCATCATTTTGTGCAGGCCGTAATTTTACGGGGGAAAATAATACAGCATTATAATGTGCAGGATATAATGCACTTTAAAACACAATAACATTTTACTTACTGTTCCGTAGCACGTAGCATGTTAGATAATAATCACAGAATCGTTTTTTGGCGGGTTAAATATATGTTACGGTCGCGGTTAAGTAACAGTATTTTTCGAAACAGAACTAAAATGAAGCGGAGGTACGTATATGCGTCCGTACCGTCTGGAGTCGTACCGTATTTTTGCCAACAGATGCCTTAATTTTCTAAGTATCTAAGGGATAAGGCCGCTCATTGAGTGGATCAGACCGTTTTTCATCCAATAAGGCTGTTGTCCGTGAAAATTGAAGTGAAAACGCTCATAAATTTACAGTTTTTTCTGAGAGTGTACTGTAAAATCAACTTTTTTTTTTTTTTTTTTTTTTTTTTTTTTTTTTTTTTTTCCAGTGTAGAGTGCTGTGCATATCGGGTTGTTATACTCGACCCGAACCCGAAAATTTTATGTGAAGTCAACCCAAAAGCCGAACCGAATCCGAAAAAAAGTCAACCCTAAACCCGCTCCGGACCAGACTTGATCCCGAAACACCTAAACTATGAAAAAACTAAAACGCTAAAACTATGAAAGCTACACACTTCCTATTCAATACCGAACATACCATAGTAAATCTCAATAACATATATCAATTACATGACAATCCGAATATATTTACGTGGGTTAGAGTTCGGACGGACAGACGGCAGACCACAGCAGAGTATTGGATGCAAAATCCTGGCCAAAAAGGCAGAAATTAAAATTTACTCAATGATTGTAAAAAGGAAATTTTATAATAGATGACTAACTGGTGTGTCGATCTGTGTCTATTTCAGAAATATGAGTCATCTCCGGCGGCTTCTAACCTCAGTTGAACTGAACGTTTATTTGTGAAAACACATGCTTTTTAACACTTTTCAACCTAGTTGAAAAGTGTTTATGGCTTCGGTTTATCTGGCCGTCTGACCGTCTGCCGTCTGTCCGTGCTCTAACTCCCGTCAATAGGCTCGGATTGCTTGCAATTTTTATATGTTATTGTCGTTATCTATAGCATGTTCCCTATTTTAACTGAAGTGTGTAGCACTTATAGTTTTTTTACAGGGACACTCAAAAGAATTCCGTTACTTGACGGTCTATGAGGAAAAATCATTTGCTGTTTATTTTAAGGATGTTACACAATTTCAAACACATTGTAATGGATATATAACACTAAGGTGCATTACAAGAAGCTTAATATGGAATAGGGTTTGCATAGCACTTATAGTTCACTTATAGTTGTCCCTTTACAGGGACAGTCAAAAGAATTCCGTTACATGACGTCTATGGAGAAAAATCGTCTGCGGTTTATTTAAATAATGTTTCACTATTTTAAACACATTGAAATTTATGTATATCACTAAGGTACATTACAAGTGGCTTACTACAGAATAGTGTGTGTATAGCAGTCACCGTTCATGGACAGGGACACACAAAAGAATTCTCTACTGTCTGTTAACAATAATCCCTGGAAGTGCGTTTTAAGTTACTGAACGCTATTTTAAATTTAATTCCCTTTTTGTTTATTACGTGGTGTGTATAAATTCTGTAGATCCTATACAGGGAAGCAAAAAAGTTCGCGAACCCATTTCCGTTTATGGACAGAAACTCCAGAAGGAGAATTTTAAACTGTGCTACGCGTTTCTTAACTGAACTAAAATTTAGCATCCTATGTAGTCTATATACACATCTCTAGATCCTATACAGGGCTGAATAAAAGGATATTTTCCCGAATATTGTATATGTTGGAAATGCCTGAAATTATATTTTTAAATAGGTTATGCGATTTCCAAATTGTTTACTTAGATGTTATTTTTCACCTTATTAAACGGTATGATTTGTAAAATTATTTTGGAAGCGTTGGAAAGTCTTACATAATCTATACTTGACGCATGCTTTTTTGTTCTTGTTTATTATGTTTCAGCTTTGTTGTTATTGTGTTTAAATGTACACTTTGATATATGTGCATTTAAATCATTTTTCTTTTTACAATAAACAATAATTGCAATTGAAAATGAGTTATTTTTTAGGACTTTATAGATCTAATTTATTGAAATATATTATCAAGTTATTTATATACACAATATTTATATACACAAGTTATTTATATACACAATTATATATACAAAGTTTTTTAAAGCTATGTCGGGCTCTGTCGGATTATTTTTGAATTATATTCGTATTGGTTATAGTTTTGAAGGCTTTTTTTTTTTTTTTTACTATTCCGCATATTGTTGCCATTTTCAGATATCAATGCTTTTTTTGGTGGTGGGGGGGGGGGGGCTGTTAATCTATTAAAACACTCAAAAACCAGCATTTCTCTACTAGAGAGACTCAACTTTGTTAAATGGTAAATGCAAGTTATATATATAATATATACATTGGTTTTTAAAAATAATTAAACATTTATGTGTAGTAAAATTAGCAACATTTAATCAAATATTACTTGAAAATAAAACAAACCTATCAACAATTGCTTTCCTCGTACAAACAGTAAACAATTAAGTATATGTTGTGTTATACATTTATTTCTTTAAATGCATACATTTATGTATGTATAACATTATTTAAGTGTATTTACTAGTACTAAATCAACAGCAATGGTTTTAACTTGAAAATACATAAAAAGTAATTTTGGCCAGGATTTTGATTCAAATACTCCATTGGGAGATGGCCAGACATACAAACCGAATTCATAAACACTTTTCAACTAGGTTGTAAAGTGTGAAAAATCAATTCTATTCAAAAGTGGAATCGCCTGCCTTTCAAAATCAACGCATCTGCAAGATCGTTGACCAAATCAATGACAATATTAACAAATCTATACTGATATTTAAAAGATATTTATTGCGAATGAATTAAAAACATAAATTTTATATTCATTTGTAATGAGATTTAGCTTTAGCTTATTTTTATCAAAAAAAAAAACAGACTTGTCCCCCTCTCAAAATCAACGGTTCATACATATATATGTAAATTCATTTAATGTTCGTTCCATCAATAATATAGGTCACCCCCCCCCCCCCCCCCCGTAAAATGAACTTTTCCTTGCAATGTCTTTCCGGACCCCTCCCTTTTTCCTTAAAATCCGGACTTGTTGCACGACCTCGCCGATTTTTGTGTTGTGGCCCCGTCGTCCCTGGAAACTCACTGGTCTCCCAGGAGACGCGAGAAAAAAAATAAAGCTCCTACTGGGTCATCAGTCCGACCTGATCCGTTTAGGAAAGCGGACGTTCTGTTAAATGCCCGTTCTTTTCTGTGCCGATATCCAGAAACAGTTTTATGGATTTGTTTTCTGTTTCTTTTTAAGGTGCGTTCGTAATTATATAAATACGCACCTATAGTCGTCGTCTGGTCCGTCTATCTGTCCGCATAGAACAACGAAAAGACTACCTAACCGAATGGTTTGAAATTTAATATACTATAGAATGTCTGCAGAGTTTTGTCGAGTCATTTCAAATTTTATAAAAATCGATATCAAAACTTAAAAAAATATATTAATAAAACTTTTATTCATTCTATTAACTCTTATCATACATAATTTATGTAATAAAAGCGCAAGTTATGTGACTGAGGAAAACAAATGCGGGCTGATCACTTTTTCTTCCTATGCCAGGAGGCCATTTTTATTAAAAATTATTTTTTCGAATAAAATCGCATAAAAGTGACATTTTTAGAAAGATCGTTCAAAAAATGGTTTGTTTGAGAGATGAGTGACATTCAAAAATGTAAGAGATTCTGAGACAACTTCAGTGGAAATGGGGTTAATAGCCGAATATTTATCCCAATATCTATTAAAGTAAATAAACACAGGGGATTCGTTCATGATGAGTCATAAAAATATTGAGCCATGGAGGTCATCCTTTGCAAAGCAAGATCTCCAGGGTGAATTTTAGAGCGCTGCCTGGTGTCAAAAAATAAAATTCGCATATGTAAACATGGCATACGTAATAATAAAAGAAAAAAAGGCATGCTCATTTCGCTCCTAGTAAGAAGATATAATTCATTTCACTGAAATAATAACGAAAAAAAAAATTTTACATTGTGAAACTAGTCATAGTAAGAACGCACCTCATTTGTTACGTTTAATGTACAATTTCCAATTTGTTTTCTTTCCCTACTAACATTTAGATATAAATGAAGACTCACTCTAACGTTTTGATTTTAGAGGTGTTTTTTTTTTTTCTTTCTTCTTCTTCTTTCTTCTTTCATTCCACAGTTTTAATTTAAGGTATAAAACCTATTGGAAATCTCGAAAATATGAGTATTTCCTTTTTTCACTCAATGCTTAAACATTTCAAAATAAAAGAACATTGAGTCAAATTAGCAAAACAAAATAAAGCAGTTATGGCACTATATGCATTTCTTTTAAGCTAAATTATGCAATTCAACTATATAACATGGATATATATATATACACTATATTGCCAAAGGTGACCGGTCACTTGCGATTTTAGACGTTTTGTTAACTATCTAGAAAAATACATAAGGAATTAACCTGAAACTGCAGGTGTGTAAACAGTATAGTATAGGTTATATATTTCCGCGAAGATTTTTTCACGAAACCTCGTAGGGGACTGTCAACAAATTGAAAAAGAACGATATCTTTTGGATAACCCTGTAAAAACTAATGTAGCAAAGGCGTTCAAACTCGAGATTATTAATAAGTGGATTATTGTAATATACTGAGTTCATTTTTATGAGGATAGCATGTATACTCGTAGAGAAATTAAAGTTTTTATAAAAACAGTCCCAAATTTCGCCTAGTTTTTTGCTTATAATTTGCGGAGTTCTTAATATAAAAAAAAGTTCTTTTCAGAAAATATGACAAATAACATTGTACATAATACTCTGTAATCAGAATTAAAAAATAATAAAAATTGGATGACAAATGACCGGGTTTACTAAAAATGTTTCACTGCACATGCGCGAACGCAATCAAAATATAATATGCATAATGTATTAGCTAAGTATATAGAGCAACTTTTGTGAAAGTCTCAAAATCATAGCTTGAAAATTCTGAAAATTATCGTCGATGGAATAAGCTCTAAATCCGTTGTTCCCAAAAAGAAGCAAAAAGATGAGGGCTTGTATCAAATATCGGTTGATTAGTGCCAAGATAGCGTACACAATTTTGCACGTACTACTATATTTGGATACAACCCCTCATATTTTTGCTTCCTTTCGGAAACAACGGATTTCGAGCTTATTCTATCGACGATAATTTTCAGAATTTTCAAGCTATGATTTTGAGACTTTCACAAAAGTTGCTCTATATACTTAGCTAATACATTATGCATATTACATTTTGATTGCATTCTCGCATGCGCAGTGAAACATCTTTTAATAAACCTGCTCATATTTCATCCAATTTTTATTATTTTTTAATTCTGATTGCAGATTGTTATGTACAATGTTGTTCGTCATATTTTCTAAAAAGATTTTTTTTTTTTTTAAATTAAGAACTCTGCAAATTATAAGCAAAAAACTAGGCGAAATTTGGGACTGTTTTTATAAAAACCTTAATTTCTCTACGAGTATACATGCTATCCGCATAAAAATGAACACAGTATATTAAAATAAGCCACTTATTAATAATCTCGAGTTTGAACGCCTTTGCTACATTAGTTTTTACAGGGTTATCCAAAAGATACTTGTTATTTTTCAATTTGTTGACAGCCCCCTATGGGGTTTCATGAAAAAATATTTGCGGAAATATATAACCTATACTATACTGTTTACACACCTGCAGTTTCAAGTTAATTCCTCATGTATTTTTCTAGATAGTTAACAAAACGTCTAAAATCGCAAGTGACCGGTCACCTTTGGCAATATAGTGTATATATATATATATATATATATATATATATATAATACAGGGGTGGGGTATTTTCAGACAATCTTTCTAGCCGCGAATTTATTTTGCCAGCCATCAAACTGAAATGTACTAAAGGGCAAAATTAGAAATTTTCATTAGTAGCCAGCGGCCAGTTAGTAGTAATCTCAATTTGTTCGGGAGATAGAGCGTTTTCAGACACCCAGACAGACGGACGACATTTTTTTTTTCTGAAAATATGTTTTTCGGAATCCCCAGTGTCTGAAACGTGTCAATACGTCATTTTTTTTCGATTTTTAAAACAATTACAAGACATACCCTACGTATGATGGGTAAGTATAAGTACAAGCTTTGATAACACACCTACACACCTTGCGCCATTTACTAATTTTCTTTCTTTTTTCAACACATTACACAATATTTAAAACGCATTTTTCTAGAAAGATTTTCCTCCTGCAAATTAGTGTATGACGTTACGTTTCCAACCAACTGACTGTTCGAGAATTTTCTTCATCCAATTATCTAAATGAATTTATATTTTTCTCCAGCTACGGTGAAACTGCACTTTTTACATAAAACTTTTTTCAAATTTGAAAATGCGAGCTTAATTAAATAACCTTAAAGTCGTCTCACGTTATTAAATTATTCCTTAAGCCCAAATAAGCTTCAGTTCTTTAAACAATACATCTTTAATTTAATAACTAGAAACGTTTTTAAAACTTTGATAGTTTTCAAAAACCTCTAAACATTTTTTTTTTTTTTTTTTTTTGCTAATACCGATTTGTAAATAAATCATTTATTGTTGTTGTTCTTTGATATCCAATTGTTTTTCAGAAATTTTGGTACACCAGTTAAGATTCTGAAAAAGTAAATAAATATACAAAATAACCGTACACGTAAGATTGCGTGTTTATTGACAAGGTTTTGGTGAAAAAAACAATTTATTATCATTTTTTTATACTTGAATATATCATATGATATGATATAAACAAAACTCACCTATTTTCTTATCGTAATGCTTAAGTGCGAAATATAAATTTACGGACAAGTTTGGGTGTATCATATCATATGATATATATATATATATATATATATATTGTTATTGCGTTTTAAACTATACACACACACTGTTGGTTCTTAACTAAAAACACAATAGAATGGACTGTAATTAAAGCGGTTTATTCACAAACAAATAAAGCGAGCCATCACACGGCTTAATCTCTAACAACCTTTTTCACATTCTAAAACACATCCGCCACTCGCATCAAAAACTACTCTTAATTTGGTAGTTAAACTAGAATTGTTTAAAACGAAGTGTTGTGGGATGTAATAATGGTTAGTTTCTAATTCACTATCTGTATTCGAAACAAAGTCCATGTGGCCCAGAGATAAATATTCTTTCATAAATTGAACATATTGGTTGTAAGTTTCTGGCATGGATATTAGTCTTTTCTCAAGATAAAGAAATCTTCTGTGCGCCATTTGGCGTGAATCACCTAAAATATCTCGATCCTGTTTGAATGGTAATGCGACTGAATAGCGGCCTGATTTTTCTCTAAAATGAGAACTCTCAAAATGTTTTTCACAATGTTTTTCTTCAACTGTTAAAGGTTGCACATTTGGAATTTTTTCTAATTCCCAGAATGAATTTACTAACTCGTCAGTTTTTGTACTTAAATGATTTACATGTACTGGATCAGTTGCCAGCGTTTCAAAATTTGTAGTACCCAAAATTATCCACCCAAGTCTCGAATTTAAGGCAAATGGAAGGTTAGGTTCACGTTTGACAATTTCACCAGTCATTAAATGCATAAATACATTTACACCAAATAAAATGTCAATTTTTTGCGACTTGTAAAACAATGGATCAGCTAACACTAAATCACTGAAATTATCGCAAATGACTGAAGGTATAGACACATAGGGAATATTATCTGTCACTTTATCCATTACGAATGCTGATGTTGATACTCTGAGATCACTTTTGAAGTGAGAAGTAAATAATAAATCGACTTCCCCATTACTCGCAGTATTAAATGTTCTCAAAGATGACACAGAAATAGAACTATCTTTTACCTTTAATCATAATTTGTTTACACATTCTCTAGAAATAAATGACTTCTGGGAGCCTGTATCACATAAACATCTGCATTTTACAAACTCTTCTTTACAATTTTGAACTTTTATTAATGCGGTACACAACAAAATATGACTCTTTTGATTACTCTTTGCGTTTGATTCATAATGAGAGGCACAGACTGTAGACGAAACATTATCACTCGCTGACTCAACTTTTTTAGGGATAAATGCTTGTGCGTGTGGGGACATACTATTCGTCTGAGTCTTATTCCTTGAATTGTTTACCATGTGCAAAATACTATGATGTTTCTTAAAGCAATGATGGCACGTATTTAGACTCTTACATTTATTGAGAAAATGCATATTAGATAGGCAATTGAAGCAATAATGATTATGTTTTACGAAATCTACTCGTTGTTGAACAGGCAAATTAAGAAATTTCGAGCATTTAGCTAAACTATGTTCTTCTTTACAGTAACCACAACTCAAAGTAGCTACAAAAGCATTACTCTTACTTGGAAGTACAGATTTAGGTACCTTATTTACCACTAACTTGCTATTTTGAAGAGTTCTTGCATAATTCTTAAGAAATTCAGTTAAGTTCTTAAGTTTCGGAATTTCATTGCTTTTAAGCTGACGTTCCCACCACAATTTTGTAGAAGGATCCAATTTTTGCAAAATTAAATAAGTCATTAATGTATCACCAAATTTGTCAATGGTTTGGTTCAATATTTCTAACGAGCAAATGACTTCATTTATGTTATCAACTAGATTTAAAATAGCAATAGCTGATTCTGTTTGAATAGATGGTAAACTTAGAAATCGTTTAATATATGCAAAAATTTGTTCTCTCTTATTTGAATATCTTTCGTCTAGTAGATTCCATGCAATTTCAAAATTAGAATCCGAAATTTGAATAGACTGAATGACGCGATACGCTTCACCTTTCAATGAAGCCTTCAAATACTGCAATTTTTGAGCATTAGATATAGTCGTATTACTGTTTACGCATGCATTGAAAATATCTTTAAAAGCTATCCATTCAGTGATATTGCCTCCAAAAGTAGGCAATGATAACCTAGGTAATTTAATATTCTCAAAAATGTTTCCAGAAATTACACTATCAGATTTATTTTCACTCTTATTTAACTTCGCATTTTCGATTTTCAATACTTTTTCACCTTTAAATTTCCTCAATTCAATTTTATCTGAAATTTCCTGTGCGGTATCTATCTCACTCTCTATAATTGTTTAGATTCTGTAATTAAACTTTCAATTTCCCTATCAAGTTTTTTTAGTTCCGTTTCTTTCTGTTTTAACAGTTCAATATTTTCTTCTAATTCTGTTAAATTAATCTCACCATCTGCGATTATACTTTCGATTTTCTTAATAAAATGCGTTACACTTCTCCGTAGAGCAGTTCTTTTTGTTTTAAAAGCTGTTAGTTCACTCATTTTTACTTAAATCAAATCCAAAACTAGTTCTAAAATATGTCAATACGAAATTTAGTTTAAATCTAAACTATATTCTCATCACAATTCTACAGTTTTAAACAGTAAATTATTTTTACACACGAAATATAATGCTCAAAGTTAACTTACCTCACAACCTGGGGTAATTTTTCGTCACAACCAACATCAAGGCAGTTGAGAAAAATGTTCGATTCTACATTTTTTTTTTTCTTTCACTAGCGCTCCGGCTAGACTTGTACCAAGAATGTTATTGCGTTTTAAACTATACACACACACTGCTGGTTAACTAAAAACACAATAGAATGGACTGTAATTAAAGCGGTTTATTCACAAACAAATAAATGCGAGCCATCACACGGCTTATTCTCTAACAACCTTCTTCACATTCTAAAACACAAGAAGCAAAACAGAACACTGAGTGTTGCCAAACGCGGAAAGTAAGAAAAGAAACTTACATAAATTCGGAGGACATAAAACCAAGGAACATGCAGCTTTAGCTCATTGCAGACGATATTTACACAAACATATATCATATATAAAACAAGAAACCCTTAAAGTGTATGTCCGGGATAATTTTAAAAACTACCCGATGGATTTTATTGCGGTTTGCACCACCGGATAAAGAAAATTCAAGCAGTCATTATGATGTATAATATACCGATATAACCATGTTCTTTTATAATAAAATTTGGAATTTTATCCTTAATTTGGATGGAAAAGTTGCCATTGGTATATGGTTTTCATCTTGGCGATAGTATATTATGCTGTCGTCTTTATACTTAACCCATGAACCTCCAAATCTAATCAGGGAAGCGCTTTATCAGAATAAACCTGTATACAAAATTTGAAGCAAATCGGATAATTCTGCATGAAAAAACCATTTATCTAAATTAAGGGGGATATTAGCCCCCCTTTATACTTAATCAATGAACCCCTAAAACTAATCAGGGAAGCGCCTTATCAGAAAGAGCCCATATACAAAATTTGAAAGAAATCGGATATTTCTATCAAGATTTATCACGTTATGTACATATACACACATACATGCGTACATACATACAGAACCTGCGGGTACATTAGCTCTCAAGCTCATAGCCTGTGCGCTAAAAATGACTCGGAGACGTTTCCGAAAAACAGTGGAAGCAAAATAAACTTATAAATGCTTATTTTAATCTGGAAACTGTATTGATTTCTGAGGTTATTAAAAGATAAAGAACGCTTTCCGCATTCTTGAGTAACTCAGAAGAGGTCATTGTACATTTTCGTTTATGTTTATTATATTTTCTCACAATAAAAAAAAAATATTTGTCTTTTTTTTTTTTTTTACAGTAGAGTATAGTAGGCTGAAATGCAAATATATGCTCGAAGTAGACCTTAATAGCGCCATCTATGGGGAGGAATTAAAACTATTTCTTTTTATTTTATCAAAATAAATAAATAATTTAATTAATTACACCCGACTTGATGACACATGCAAACCACTATGAATTTTCAAAGTTCATAGGGACTATTGAACCGCCTTCCGAAAAACTAATAATTTGCACTTGCTTTTAATTTTCTAAAGTCTTCGTGACGGCGCTTTCTGAATAAAATAGAAATTCCGTTAAGTAAAGCTTGCTCCGTTAACATATAAACTTTGAGATGCCATTAATCATTTTCGTAGACTGGCCGTCGCATTTCGCGCGGCGATGACAAAATGCTTATAACAAAACTCTAATTAGAACGGCATCCAACATTTGAAAAAGTGGGACACATGCTGACGTACTTGTATATTACTGTTTTAACGTCGAAGTTCACGTTCATTTGCAAAGTGGGGTAGTTCCATATTATGTTATTTGTAGATATTGAAGGGTTTTAAAATATTCATATAGATTATTTTACGAATATTTGACATAAATAATTGACACACACTAAGTAATATAGAAAAAAAAATAGTTACATTTTAAAACGTATATACCACAATTCAACACTTCCAGAAATTAAGGGGACCTCTGCAATAGCATAAGGCAAGTGAAAAATGGAGTTTTCAGCGCTAAGCTTTTAAATTTCCTACCAACATTTTAATTTAGAATAATTATATTACTATTAAGAAGAGTCTTCTAGACTCTTTTCTTTGCTTATGATCCTATAACATTTATATTTCCTTATCTGCTGAATAATACATTATATAAATATGAAATTTGAACACTTACATTATTATATAGCATATGATTTTGGGTGAAAGAAAAAGTACATTTGGAACACATAAATCACATAAATGACTTTTTTTTTTACAACTTTTATAGAGTGAACGCGAGAGTGTACAAAATATGAAATCATCTAATCGCTTTTTGATTAAAAAAAAAGTCCTTAATACTGCCCTCAGTACTGTTACCAGAATTGGGAAAGTGAGACACGTGAGAGTTGAAAATGTTTTTATAAGCCATGACGGACGCGGTTCGAATAAATAGCAAGGTAGGTCAACAAACCTTATTACAGGAATTATTTCAGGAATCAAGGTAACTCCACCTGCCTTGTTATTCAAGAACGCCCCTCCATTACTACTCATAGACATTGTACTGTAATTGAATTGTTTTGTGTGACCCTGTTAACGAACGATAAATGCTATGCACACCCTTTAGTAAGCGTCTTGTAGTGTACCTTAGTGATGTATATGAGTTTCAATATATTTGAAATAGTTTCAGATCGTTAAAATACTCTACAAACGATTCTTCACCATAGACCAGAGTCGGCGAACCTATGGCACGCGTGCCGTAGCTGGCACGCGAGAGAATAATTTTGGAACGTTGTTGATTTAAGTTCTAAATCAAAATGCAGTCAAACTCCCAAAAATTCTGCTCGACTGAAAAAGGCTTTTGTTTGTTATAGAAAGTACTTGTGTACTTGTCATATAATTAAATTTCCTCAAAAACAGCAGAAACATCTTACGTCTGACCGCCCCTCTCACAAAGATTCGTTGACTGTTTGCATGAAATCCGGCTTTTTTTACATGAAGAAATTAAAATTGAGAAATAAACGTAATTGATGGGTGTTAAATATCTCGCAAAATTAATGTACCTTACAAATTTGTGCCAGCATTTAAATGACTTAAATTCAAAGCTCCAAGTTAGAAATAGGAATGTTATTACCATGATACATATGATTTGAGCTTTTGAAGCAAAACTGCAAAAAAATTGAATTCGTAAAGAATTTTTTTTTTCACATTGTCTATTTTAAAACAAAATTACCTCTATTATAAAACCACCACCCTGCTTAAAATGTCACAATCAACATATCCCAAGGGACAACATCATTTTGTTACCATAACATATTAAAGTCATTTTCCAAGTTGTTTGAAATTTGAAATTTGAAATTTTAATATTTTTTGCGATTACTATAATTAATATAGTCATGTGACAAGTTGTTCGGTTTGAACTTTCAAGATTATACATTATTTACTTTA
The DNA here is from genome assembly GCA_963931845.1 of Maratus michaelseni. Lineage (NCBI taxonomy): Eukaryota > Metazoa > Arthropoda > Arachnida > Araneae > Salticidae > Maratus > Maratus michaelseni. Next base: position 471,175,003 of record OZ007587.1, read on the forward strand.
ATGTGTGTAGACTGCTGGTATGTTATCCAAATTTATTTTAATGTGTGTAGACTGCTGGTATGTTATCCAAATTTATTTTAATCTAATAATAATAATAATAGTAATGAAAGTAATTTTAATTGATTATTTTAATGTTTTTTTTTTGGGGGGGGGGCATAGGGGGGGGGCACGCTATGGTCACTTGAAAAGTTTTTTGAAGAAAATTGGCACGTGGATATGAAAAGGTTCGCCGACCCTGCCATAGACCCTAATATAACGGAATTCTTTTGAGTATCCCTGTAAACGAACTATAAGCGCTACCCACTTCATTTTCAATACCGAACATGCCCTGGTAAACCTCATTAACCTATATCAATTGCATGGCAGTCCGAGTCTATTTATGCGAGTTAGAGCACGGACAGATGGACAAACCGAATCCATAAACCCTTTTCAACTACGTAGGAAAGTGTTAAAAAGTGAATGTTTTATTTTATTGACTTATTTATTTTATTTCAATATTTTATGCTTCTTTAGAAATGTTACAAGAAAACAAAATATAGGAAAAAATAGTAATAAGTTGGTATGCCTACATTTATAAATGATGATAAATCAATTTTTTACCAATGTTGCCAATTCACCACTGTTGCAGACCTGCTAAATTCTGTGATTATTGCAACCTAAAAAAATACTCAATTCAAAAGTGGATTTGCCCTTCTTTCAAAATCAGCGCATTTGAAAGAGCGTTGACCGAATCGTGGGCTAAAAAATAGATACTGATATTTAAACTTAAACTATATTTATTGCGAATGGATTAAGAACATACTAGGGTGGTTTGATAAATTCTCGGCCTGACACACAAGATTTTTGACATAATTTCATATTATTTTTCAATGTAGTCCCCTTGCAACTCAATACATTGAAGACACTGTACGAGGATGGTTCGAAAAATTCTCGGCCTGACAAAGAAAATACAAGATTTTTGACACTGTTTCGTTTTATCTTTCAACTTGCAACACATTTCAAAAGCCTCTTGAGAAATGTTCATTCTTTGGCACTTTTGGTCGACGTTCAACAAACGCGGCACGCATCGAGCGGAAAGCTTTTTCATACCCAAAACATCGTGTAAAATGGACGTCCTAAGGTTTTATCATCGTGGAATGGATTTTCTTACCCTGTTTAAATTCAGCAACCCACTTTTTTATCGTCGAATAGGAAGGACAAGAATCCTATAAGGTGGAATGTAATTCTTTGTATGTCCGTGGGGACTAAATCTTTTTTAACAAAGTATTTTATGACAGTTCGAACTTCAATTTCTTTTTTCCATTTTTAGAAAATGTCAAAATTTGTTTATTTTACTTTATCGCCCAGCAATAACCCATAAACTCACGCGTCTGAAACTCGGCAGCATGTCATCTTAAAGTATCATACTTTACAAACATCATTGCCATTGGGTCATACTTGTTCCTCGTAGATTTTATGTTAATTAGTACATTTTTATTAGTAAGTCTCAGCTTTAACTATTTTTTTTCAAAAATCATTTATCGTCCTGAACTTACAATAAAATCCCATGAAAGCATTTAAACTGAAAAATAACGTATTTAACGTACCTTCAGAAGAGTTCGCGATTTTAATTTATACTTTCGCAGGAGTATTTTTAATTTAGGCGAATAAGCGGACGTTTAAATGAGTTTCTAGAACTTTTCAACTCTAAAATAACGTTTGGTTGTCAGCCTGTTGCGAACAGCTTTAATTAAATGCCGGCATATACAACGAGATATTTTCTTTTTACTTTTCGTTTTCATCTTCACAGTGCGAAAAAGTAATATTCATTATGCAGTGAAGTATAATTGTTAATCGCTCATTTTGAAAGGTATAAAGCACCAGAATAAATTCTTCTTTATTTTATTACTGGCATATGCAAAGTGTACTTTGTAAAATCTGAGTGTGAAATTTAAAAAAAGGAAAACACAGCATAAAATACTCTATTATTTTGTTAACATACAGAAAACCTCAAAAAGAAATCTCGAACTTCAAAATTCAGTAAGTAATTCATTAACAATAATGAATTTAAAGATGAAGCAATTAACAACTCAAATAACATAAAATGAGACCTCAGATATCAAAATCTAAATATCCAATTTGTTTCTTACATAATTACGCAAAACGGTACTGGAAAATTACAAAATCCTTCAAAAATTTAAAAATGAAATAAAAACAATAATTAATTTATATTTTTTATGGATATTGATATTTTCCTCTGCAGTTTGTGCGCATCAGTGTGCAACTCGACATACATTCTTCTTCGTATCGACATTTCAGACGTTTTCTGCCGGCTTCCCAAACTGTTGGCTGTGTAGACCATTGCGAAGTCCACTCTTTATCTGGCTTTGATCTAATAAGACAGGGTATATGAGTGACGATAAGTGTATATACAGGGGGGATTTTTTTTAAAGTTGTGAAAGTAAAACACTATAACAAAAGAACCACTGATCCAAATGACCAAAAATTTCACCAGTATACTCCCAAAGCAATGGGAATTTTTTTGGTATGGTTAAAAAAAATTAAAATCGCACCGACAAAATCGCGCTGTAAGGTAGCAGAAACAAAGAATATCATCTGTGAGAGGAAAACAATGGACGGTACTTTGAGAAACCATCTTCCGTAGACCCTCTGTCGTCATTGGGCCTTTTTTTAAATTCTTAAGTGTCCTAAATCTCTTAAGAGCAGTTGCTGCGCTGATAATACAGTTTCACTATGTTTCTACTACAGTTTCACTGTATATTCATTCTGATAATACAGTTTCGCTAACAACGCACGGTCCATCAATGGCGCAGTCATTGCGAGGATTTCCGTAGAATAATGAACACGCGATGTGCGTACTTCACGTTTTTATCGCCAATGTGCGTGTGCCGGGCGCAAGTTCGTCTCCCGACTTTACTGCATGTACAGCGCCATCTGTCGGTGCGATTTTAAGTTTTTTTAACCACACCTAAAAAATCCCCATTGCTTTGGGAGCATACTGGTGAAATTTTAGGTCATTTGGATCAGTGTTTTTTTTGTTATAGGGTTTTACTTTCACAACTTAAAAAAAAATCACCCTGTATAATGTTTTTGTCAAACCTGTAAATATATAAATTGAAAATTGAAAAAGCATAATTCATCCTGTGAGCTATTACAAAACACTATCTAGTGCAAGTTGTAAAAAAGATATGTTCCTTTGTTGGTGTGTTATCGTTGTATTGTAACATGTTATGTAAGTGTATAGTATCGTAGTTTGATGTTGACTATAAAATTATTCTGTTTTCTGTGGTTATATATTGCAGGCATACTTAAATAATTGTGAATTCAGTATAAACTTCCCAACAAATATGGTTTAATGAAGTATCGTTCTGTAATAATTCAATTGTAACCTGAACTGACTATAAACCTGTTTAATTCTGTAGATGTTAATGTTGTAATGTGAAATAGTAAAATTGTAAGCTGAGTTGCCGAGGTCGTCGTCCCTATCCCTGCTTGACTCGCATCTATGCCCAGCTTCGTTTATGGCTCAAACATTCTGCAATGAAGGTACATCAGTTGTTTAATGGTTTGTTTTTTTATTTTTTCAAAGAAGCATTTTCATGATGCTTTAAAAGTGACAAATTCAAGTGCTGCACCATTATACAGAATGACCACAAAGCATTCTTTCTAAATTCTTTCTCGTCGGCATGAAGTGCAGGTATCGGATTACAAATGACAATGGAGGCTCTGGTTACTATTGTTACATACTAACAGCTAAAAGTAACAAACTTAAACTATCAAAGCCTACCCGACTCTGACGTTTCACATATCATAAATAAATTACCCCATCCAGAGAAGATTGAGATGCTATCCCGCCACATATAATGCACATTTTTATTGAATTAAGCTTCTTACCTGGGTAGTTTGTTATCCAGTATTCATAATCCAGTAAAAAATTCTGTTGTATAATTTGAACAAGTTATAATAGATGATGTTTCTAAATTAGATGAAAGCTAACATTGTTAGTTATTCAAAAGTAGTATAATAATAATAATAATGACAATAATAATAATAAACTCATGAAAAATAGAATTGTAACAAACTTATTAAGTATATACCGAGGCTCTCTAAAGAAATATTAAGTTTAATAAAATCTGGTGCGCAGTAAAGTACTTAAATCTACATACTTATATTATGATATTATTTACTTTTATATTTATGTTATTAAATTTATTGTTATTATTTATATGTTGTGATATTTACAGCCAAAACAATCTACTTTAAATTTTCACTTTGACGGGAAACTTATATTTGTTCATTTTGAGCAAAATTAAATTTGCTTAAAACCCATATTTGAATTCGATATTAATTTGATCCAATAATCGCATATTCTTAATAACGAGAAATTTTCACCTCACCTGACAATTTATTTCGAAAGTTGGAAGTGCGGAAATCATGCGAGCGCTAAAATTATGAAAAAGGAATAGGGTCATTATTAGATTTCCTAGAATTTCCTCTTAATCCAATAGCGTCCTATCCGCTTCCTCTTAGTTATTCTCCTAGTTTATCCAAATTCTATTACAAAACATTTTATTATGCAAATATTATTTTCGACTTCCAACATGATAATAGAGTCATGTTTAAATCAAACATCGCCCTTTTACATTCATTTCAGTTTTTGCACAAACCTGAATACAATTATATTTTTCATACCCCCCCCCCCTCCCCAGAATTGTTTTGGTAAAAACAGTACTTGCAATTAAATTATATAGCAAAACGAAAATATTAAAATTGAAAATCTCTTAGGAATTTCGTTTATTTTTAAAGCTGCATTCCACTTTAATAAGTCCAACAAACCGATTTTTTTTTTTTACTTTTTTATATCTATAATAAAAGAAAGTATTGTAATCGAAAAAAAATTTTCGACGGATTTACACGTTTTCGGGGTCAGAGATTCCGAAAAACATATTTTTACAAAATGTCTGTCTGTCTGTCCGTGTGTATGTCCTCTTTGTATCATCGAAAAGTGGGTGAAGTTATGCCTAGAATTGAACCAAATTTAATTTATAGGTTTTTGGTTATGGCCAGCAGGTTCCACTCGAATTTGGGGCTATTACAACGAAAGGTGATAGCGATTTTTGTTCCATTTTCACTATTCTATCATCGAAAAGTATTTGAAGTTATGCATAGAATTCAACCGAATTTTTTGTATATGTTTTTGACCATTGCCTGCAAGTCCCAGTTGAATTTGGGGCTATTCCGCCGGAAGGGGACGCTGTGAGAGCCATTTAAAGATTTCAAATTTTAAAAATGTATAAAAAAAATAGAAATCCTAAACTTTTTTGCGTTAAACGTTCGGTCTTGATCCCAGGATTCCAGAGCAGTTTTTGTTTTGCCTCTATTTTAAAAAATGGCTGAGATGCAGCAGTTTGAAATTTTAGGGTGGCTGACATTTTGAAACAAGACAGCAGGATTCCTCCATAAAAGGGTTGTTATTTATGATTTTTTGTGAACATACTTTCTCGCAATTTTCTTTCATTGTTGTAACCATCGTTCCAACTTATATGTTTAACACTATATATTCATATTCGCCAGCGTCAAATTTAGGCCAAATTTGGCGATATTTCACTAAATGGCGCCAAATTTTACGATATTTGGGGGGGAAATATCGCCAAATTTGGCAACAAAATAGGTTGCCATAAATGAAACCAACTTGGCTATAGCTGAGTAATTTGACGACATTCTCATTCAAATTTAATGTTGATGAGAATTGGGAATGTATCTTGTGTAATCGGATTCCACTCATTTTAACTTCGTGTTTTCCAGTAAAATAAGCGAAAAAAAAAATTATAGAAGGGAGGTTATCTATTCCTGCCTGAACAGGCCAAAAAGAACTTTCGTAGATGTGTTGTTGTACATCGTATGCCAGTGCAACGAAGGGTGCTCGCATCCAGGTAACCCGAGGATTCGCAAGAATCTGATGTACAACAGAATGACGAAAAATACTGATTTTATTGGCGATGTGATAGCGAATTTACTTAGGCATCCTCTTTCAACTTATTAATCGGTAAAGTTTTGTTACAGAGTTTTGGAAGTGTTGCATAATGTATGCTTGACTGACGCACGATTTTTCGTTCTTTTTCAGCTCACAGACTATCAAAGCCTGAGAGCTAATGGGCACACAGGTTCTGAATGTACGTAACGCGATAACTCTTGGTAGAAACATCCGATTTGCTTCAAAATTTGTTTATGGATTCATTGTGATAAGGCGCTTCCCTGATTAGTTTTCACTGTGGAATCTCCCTTTAAAATACTGCGCAAAATAATAACTATGATTGTTTTTTGGAAATGTGATTAGTCATCCGCAGACATATTATCCTGTATTAAGATATGATAAACCTTTTCTTCTTGAAAATTTCTCAATTCCTTATGTCACAAATTACAGTTTAAGAAAACCTCAATAATTTTCGCTTTTAATAATTCAAGTTTTGATGAGATTCTTGCGAAAATACACATCTGAGAAACAACAAATGTGCAAATGTTTCCTCGTGACAAAAAACTATTATTCGACAATAGTAATACATAATCGTAAATACAAAATAATAGTAATAATAATATGAAAATTAGAAAGAATCCGTTTAATAAAACTGTTTTACTAAATCGATAGCTTAGTATTGGTCTTTTTGGAAAATATTTGCAACAATACCTAGATTTATTAACAAATAATACTATTATTATAATTTTTTTAAATATCTTAATTTTTATAAAATAATAGAAGTAAATATATTGGTTTTATTTGTAAATGTGAGATAATTTTAGTGCAATATTGTCACTACAACAGCAAGTATAGTTATACGTAAATGTTGGAAAATATATCATGGTATAGGAAATTATTTTCTATGTAATTTAAAATCTTCTGTAAGATTAAATGTTAGAAAAATTCTTCTGTTATTTATTCATGGATTAAAGTAAATTCCATATACATTTTTCTTTAACGGTACTTTAAAATCTCTTTCGTCGGATAAAGGGTTAAAGTTGTAGCACCTCCCGTGAGTATGTCAAGAAGAGTCTCTTACGATTACACAGATAACAATTCAAAAAGAGGTTTATTAGAGCCAATAAGGTACTACGGACAGTGGTTTACTTTGTTGCAAATCCTACCTCTGAATTTAAGTAGATCTGCCTTTAATTCTTAATTAACTCGAATTGTTCGGAACAGTCTTATCCAACGGAACTGCACTTGCACCACCAAATCTTCAATGTAATTTAATTTCAAGATAATCCTCTGCTTACAAATGAGAGGATTAGACGGTGGTGATGATGTGTGTGGTGTGAGGTGGGGGGGGGGGGCATAGATTATAACTTTGTAACATTAATAATAAACCAAAGGAAAAAGTATCCTGAAAATATTAAAGTTTTCTTCTATTTTTTCTTTTTGAAACAACATTTTTACTTACCCATCCGTCTTGTAATCGTTTTAAAAATCGGAAGAAAAAAAATGACGGATTTACACGTTTCGGAAACAAGAGATTCCGAAAAACATTTTTAGGAAAAAAAATGGCTGTCCGTCTGTCTGTGTGCCTGTAAAACGCTCTATCTCTCGAACAAATTGAGATAGAGACTTGAGATTTGATATGTACTTAGTATGTCATCATGAGAAGAAGCCTATTGAATGTCAGTCACCTCGATGATCCGGAACTCTTTTTTTCGGACTCTCGAACTATTCGTTCTGATAAAAGAGGGATATAAAAAAGTTCAAAATTGTTTATTTTAACGAGTGACTATAAAAGACAATAAAAAATCATAAATTTTGCATCAAGAAGAAAGTCAAGAAGGAAAAAATTGCCGTCCGTCTGTCTGTGTGTGTGTACCTGTAAACCCTCAATCTCCCGAACAAATTGAGATAGAGACTTAAAATTGGATATGTACTTAGTATGTTATCATGGGAAGAAGCTTATTGAATTTCAGTCACCTCGAGGATCCAGAACTCTTTTTTTCGGACTCTTGAACTATTTGTTCTGATAAAATGTATATGAAAATGTTCGAAATTGTTTATTATAAGGAGTGACTATAAATGACACTAAAAAAACATAAATTTTGCATAAAAAATGAAGTCGATCGGATCATGAGTGGCCGAGATATGGGTCATCCTATTTTCCACACGCTTCGATTTTTCGTGACCCTGTATTTCATTCCAATTTCAATTCAAAGCTATAGTTTAATTGGAAATGAGACGCTTCATCCGACGCAGTAAACCGTTAGTGACTAGGATTATCATTTTTGAAGTTATAAGGGTGTTTCTCTTACGCCATTCAGTAACAGAGCCTTTAAAGTTTATGGACGTCATCCAGCCACGATTTGATTCGAATGGCAATGCATTTTCTAAATAGTTTACGCATGTTTTATTTTCCTATTTTACGTTATGCCTATCCATGAGGGGTAAGTATTACGGTGGCCCCCAACGACTAGTTTTTTAAGTTTAAATGTAAAATTGAAGAGGATGCTTCGTAAGAAGAAAAAAAAAAGATAGGCACGAAAATTATCAAAAAGTTGTTGTATTTTCGGAAAACCCTCATTATCTGAAGGATGAAATATAAATATTCATGAGCTATACACACGGAATAACAATTATCTTAATATATTTTAGAGAAGAGATCATTATTGCGAAAATACTCGAGTGTCTGTGAAACAACAGATGTGCAAATGTTTTCTCATAGGGAAAAAAAATCTATTATTCGACACTATTAATACACAATCGTAATTACAAAAAAGTACATAAATATTAATTAAACTAATTTATTTCTGTTAATAGCAGATGTACAGTATTCACGCAAATTTTCATGCCATTTTTCTGCGCATGGTGTGTTATAATAGTGTTATGCTATGATCTAGTTGTCGTAAAAAAAGTTCATTTGAGAAAACGCTGAAAATAACATTAAGAACATATACAGGGTGTCAAAACGGTCAAATAACTCGAAAAATAGACATCGGATTGAAAAACGGCAAAATGCATATTCAATAATTTTGAAAAATCTATTTTTCAAAACTATTGAAGATGCATTTTGCCGTTTTTCAATCCGATGCATATTTCTCGAGTTATTCGAGCGTTTCCAGACATTACAATGCTAACGATTCTCACAGCATTGCACTCGATGACAGCGCCATCTACAATGTTTCGAAGAAAATGTTCAATACAAAAGTTACGTATTTTTCCCCGTAGAATCCGAATCTGCAATAAAAAAAATGGGGTGTCATCATTTAAGATTTCAAAGTTGCCCCCCCTTTCCCCCCGGAGGGCAACTTTGATATCCTTAAATAGATTTTTCAAAACTATTGAACATGCATTTTGCCGTTTTTCAATCCGATGCATCACTGTAAAAAAAAAATCGGAAAAGTTTCCGGTAGGAATAGGATTTCCAGTTGCCCGTATAGTACAGGAAACTTTTCCAAACCAACACGGAAAAAAAAAACGAAAAAAAACGAAAGTTTTTTCTTTCCGTCAGGAAACTTTTCCTGTTTGATTCAGAAACTAATCTTTAGACACAGAATAAATTCCTGGGTCTTACGGAAATCTTTCCATTCACATAAAGAAACGTTTTGGTAGAACGGTAGAATAGACAGAAAGTATTCCGTTTTAAAAAGGAAAACTTTCCATTCACACTAAGAAATGTCTTGGTAGAACGGTAGAATAGACAGAAAGTATTCCGTTTTAAAAAGGAAACTTTTCCGAATCAGTCAGTAAACTAATCATGAAAAAATTAAAAATTCCTGTGTAGAATAGAAACTTTTTCTTTGCTTTACGGAATTTTTTTTCATCATGATCGGAAAATTTTCTGCATTGTAAAGAAACTTTTGTTTTAAAGAGTAGGAACATTAACAGATGAAAATATTGCTTTTGGACACTGTTTTGATATCCTTTTATCTCAATTAAATATTATTAAGAACTTTTTTGAATACATACACACATTTTAAGTATTTGTTATCATAAAATGCATTACATGTAATGCATTTTATGATAACAAAATACTTAAAATGTATGTATGTATTCAAAAAAGTTCTTAATAATAATTAATTGAGATAAAAGGAAATCAAAACAGTGTCCAAAAGCAATATTTTCATCTCTTATTGGTCCTACTCTTTATAACAAAAGTTTCTTTACAATACAGAATCAGCTTGAAATTTTATTTATTTGTTACAAGTATACTGATACGTTTAGCTCATGGGTATTTACATTTTTTTTAAATAAGTATTTTATACAAGGAATGCTAGGGAAGTATCTTTATAAACAAGAAGTAATTCTCGTAAAAGAAAAGTGTATAAATAAATAAAAAGTACACAATGAAATGGATTTTATGTTCATAAAATACATAATATACTTTTATTTTCTTTAGAATATGTGTATATGTTTCCTAGGGAAAAAAAAATTAATATATTTTAAGCGATATAAAAGAAAATCCAAATAGTGCCCAAAACAAACCTTTTCATCTGTTGTCTGTATAGCAAAGTGGACTGTACAGAGATGCCAGCTTGTTAGTGCCAGAATATACATAGGTGTAGCCAGTGGTGAAGTGTGTGTGGGAGATGATTTCCCCAGGCACTAAATATTTAGGGGATGCCAAAAAACTGTTAAATAAGATATTAAAAACGGAACAAAATATTTTCAATTTGGACTGGATATTTAAAACACACACTTATGTCATTGGGTGTAGCACAAGTATATGACATGTTGCATGCGTATGAAGTGTATGCAACTAACATTGAAGTTTTATTGATGCTGGAAAGACTTTCTATTGCTGTATATCCAAAACAAAGAACATACAAAACATTTTTTAATCACAATAGTGACCGCCCCTCCTTAAAAAACGAGAACTTCTTTTAATTTACGCCTTAAAAAAAAACAATCTTATGGGGTCGTCTTCGTTCTTAAGTTGCACAAAACTCCGAACTTTTCAATATGTACATCTAACTTTGACATTATATTTGCCTCTTTCGGTAACTTTTTCTCAAGGATACCAAAAGGGAAGTCACTTGGTCAAAATGTTTAAGAATTATGAAGTTTAAAGTTTGGAACTCCTAATGTTAAACAGCTTGTGGAGTTTTTTTTATACAATTCAATACTTGACGTAATAATTTTATATTCATATATTTTATTTGAAGCTTTTCGAAATCTATTTCGATTAAAAAATTATAGATTATGGTTTATTCTTTGGTTTAATTTATAAAAAAAATGTATTTTTAAATTAATTAAAAAAATTAATTTTAATAGAAATAGATTTCTAAAAACTTCAAATATGCAAATCAAAAATCACAGCTGATTCCGCTAAGTAGTTTTTAAGTTATGCTTAAAACACTACCCACATTACAGTCTGATTTGCAACGATTACAGATTAGGAGTTACAAACTTTAAATTTTCGTAATTTCAAAACTACTTGACTGAGTGAATTCCAGTTTGTTATCATAGGGCAACATTTACTGAAAAAAACAAACATGATGCCCCAATTAGATGTATCTATTGAATTTGCTACAATTTCGGCATGAATATGACCCTCTAAGCTTATTTTTTCTTTAATTAAATTTAAAAAGACAGTTTCCAGAAGAATAACTTTGTTTTTTACTGTGACAGTTTGGAGATTAAATGTTTTTTGTCCCCAAATACATATGATATTTCAAATTTGTCACTTTTTATACCCAATTTGTGTCACATAGACACTTTCCAATTAGGAACATTGCTGCACCTAACTATTATAACCCAATTTGGGTGCTTTTCTGCTATTACACACACACACAAAAAAAAAAAAAAAAAATCCAGAAACTATTTTATAAATTTTGAAAATTTATATAGAGCAGCATTGAAACTTTAATTTTTTATCTTTTATGTGGAAGGTAATTTTTTTCTCCTGTCTAAAACGCCATAAAATAATAATAATAATAAAGTAAATCTAAAAACTTTTGAAGTCATGTAAATTATAAGAATATACAGAATTCAGCTAACCCTAATAAATACGTTGATGATAAACAATTTTCAGAAGCCATACAATTTGAAAATGTACAAGACTTTGAACTTGAAGCTCAACTGAAAATTACATAACAAAAAGGCTCAGTAAATGAAAATCATTTTTTGTTAAAATTTAAATCAGCTATTTTTTTTAAATTCAAAATACAATTTTAAAATTACGCGTTTTAAAGTAAAATAACCTTTACTAAATCATTAAAATTAATAATTAAAAAAGCTCATTTAAATTTATTTGAATTTAAAAATATATAGAGAAACTCATTCACTTGTTTAATTTGAAATATTTTAATCATATAAACAGTTAAAAATATAGTTAAAAAATGGAGCAACAGAAAATGATATAATTTGAAAATGTGAATTCTCTTTTACTTTTGAAAACATGAAATAAATTAAACAAATTGTCTTGTGTTATATATCACTTATTTACACTAACTGCAATTTAACAATATACTTTTTATTGACCTATTCTGTATAAAATATATACCACCTTAAATTACCCCTTTGATAAAATAAAAAGCATATAAACTCTTCATTACTAAAAGCTAAATCTTTTTGTTTTGACCAAATTTCTCGATTAAAAATCTTAAAATATAAAAGATAATGTAAGAATTTTATTCAGAAAAAAAAAAATGAAATTTTAAACATCCTACTCTAGATCTGGATTATATACAGTATTCCTTTAAACATACCTATTCCAGATTATATACACTACTCTGGAATACAGAATACATACACTATTCATTTAATGAAGTTGGAGCATATATTAAAAATACTTATGATTATCTGGGTATAAATTTCAATGGATCTGAAAAAATTATTCTTTGTTATTAAAATGTTTGAAAAGAAATACCAATTTTCCAGCTTTATGAGTTCTTTATAAGCAATTACAGAGTTTGCAATAAATTAAAGTTTGATTTTTTTTTAATTTAAAATAAAAGAAACTTTTATATCAGGTGTTTGATTTTTTTTAAAGATTTTAAAACTTTAGTTGTTTATTAGTTTACATTTATAAGTAATTAAAATTAAAATTATATTAAAAAATATATAAAAACATTTCAGAGTATTACTAACCATGTAATCTTTATTTTCCGAATCTTTCCATAAATAAAGTACATTGGAATATCAAACCATTTGTTATTTACATGTGCACAATGAAGTCATGAGATATCAACATAAATAACAATAAATATACTTTTGATTGACCTATATTTATTTATTCTAACGTTTTACAAATCCTCACAGAAACTCTCCATGTTTTTGTATTAAAAAATTCACATAAGATTTGTACATATTTTTTTAACAAATAAATTTATGCTTTAATCTTTTAACATTTCTCAGCTGAGATTCTCTATTTTTAAAATAGAATTTTTATTTTTAAGTGTGCTATTTGATTTAAATAAAATTCAAAAAGCAAGGATTTTGAGTTCTGTCTCTCCCAGTCCTTAAATTTACAATGTATTGTTGTCAAAAATAATATTTATAATGAAATATCTTAACCTAAATTTGAAAAAAAAAAGCTGTATTTAAATAAATCAGTTGATTTAAATCAGGATTGAAATCAAGTTGATTTAAATCAATGAACTCTGATTAAAAATTGTTAGACTATACAAGTGTTATTTAGCAATTATTTAATTTAAATTGAGATTATAGTGCTGAAATATAATTTCAATTATATTGATCTAAATATTTTAAGATTTCTGAACTTTCTGTATTATAACTGATTAGATAACGTTGAAGAAATTGGCAATGAAACTATTCTTAGATTTCAAAAGATACCAAAATTTACCAATTGCTGTAAAAAAAGTAATTAAAAAAAATTCTTTCCAAAATCATGTACTTGCATACAATACTTTAACAAAAGATTATATTGAAGTAAAAGTTATAACACCAATCTGGCGAATCAGCTAAATAAACTTATCAAAAGCCAATTTGATAACTTAAAACCTGCATTATATTTTGAAGAAATAAAATAAGGACTTGTGAATAATACTTAAAAACTCTTTAGAAATTAAAAAAGCAAAAATATGGAATATATAAGCACTTACTTACAGTGGAAGTCCAGTTGTCAGTTAATATATATATTTTTTTTAAATATAAATTAAAATAAAAATACTTTTTAAAAAAATTCTTAAAAATTAAATAAATTTAAAAAAATGTACAATACCAGTATTGGACATCTGTTTCCTGCTGGTGAAAGCTATATATTTTGATAATTGTATAAAGGAATTTATCACCTCTTTAAAATTTCCATAGGTTACCATGGGATTTCACAATTAGCATTAAAGGGAAAAAAATGATGACACAGAAATATAGTAGAAAAACGTGATAATTTTACAAAATGTAACAAATAGAGATTTAGCAGACTATCAAATATTCGGCTGAGTACTAACTTTTTAAAAAGTATATTGATTACAAATTTTTTTTTATCATGATTAATAACAAAGAAATAAATGTTTGTGAGTCTTTTATTCCTCAATGGCAGATCACTTATTTAATAGCAGAATATTAAAAATTGGAAATAATTCAGAAAAAATATCTATAAAATAAGAGTGCATTCAATAAAAAATCGGTCTTAGCAAATATGTATGTGCTATTTTTTTTTTTTTTACTTAAACTTATTAAAATAAATCAAGCGCATTTAATTTACACAAACATTAAATTGCACGTATTGACAAAATACAATTTTTTAAAAAATATATAAATTACTCGATTTTTTCTGGCTAACAACAAAAGACAGAAAAAAATAAAACAAACATTTATACTGAAAAATAAAATTTATTTTCAACAAAACTATAAATAAAAATGTTTTAATAAAACAAATTACAGCACTGTATTTATGCTATGATTGCTATTGGCTTTTATTCCTTTAGAATTGATGCAGATAGTAAAAAAGCCTGCCTAGATTCCGGCCTGATAACAGTCTTAATTAAACACCCAGTAGGATGCTACAGCAACGAAATTGACTCAGTTGAACATTTCTCCGAAAAAAGTGTCACACCATCAACATACGAAAACACCTTGACGTCCTTTCTATCATCCTCATTCTCTATTAGGCAAGGATAATCTGTTCTAGCTGTAAGGCGACATTGATCACTGCGGTATTATCCTGTAATAATAGCAGTAATAATATTAATTTTTTTTATTGTACTAATTGCTAGTGACCATGTATATTTAAAAAGATAAAAAACAGCACAAGAGCAAAGAATGATTAAGGGGACACTTCGTCTTCAGCGATAAGTATTTTTAAGAACAAAATATTTGAAAATTTTCCTTTGAATAAAAAATTCAAAATTCATAAAATTTTTAAAAAATTTAAAATTTAAGGAAATTTTTAAAAATGTACTCTACCAGCATTGGACATCTGTTTCCTGCTGGTGAAAGCTATATTTTGATAATTGTATAACGGAATTTATCATTTCTTTAAAATTTACATAGTAATAATATTAATTTTTTTTATTGTACTAATTGCTAGTGACCATGTATATTTAAAAAGATAAAAAACAGCACAAGAGCAAAGAATGATTAAGGGGACACTTCGTCTTCAGCGATAAGTATTTTTAAGAACAAAATATTTGAAAATTTTCCTTTGAATAAAAAATTCAAAATTCATAAAATTTTTAAAAAATTTTAAATTTAAGGAAATTTTTAAAAATGTACTCTACCAGCATTGGACATCTGTTTCCTGCTGGTGAAAGCTATATTTTGATAATTGTATAACGGAATTTATCATTTCTTTAAAATTTACATAGGTTACTATGGGATTTCACAATCAGCATTAAAAGAAAAAAAAATGGTGCCACAGGAATATAGTAGAAAAACAAAACAATAATTTTACGATATGTAACAAATAGTGATTTAGCAGATTATCAAATATTCGGCTGGATACTAACTTTTTAAAAAGTATATTAATTAAAAAAATTTATATACATTAAATTGGAAATAAAATAATAAAAAGAAAAGTGCTCAGTCAAACTGATGGCATTGAGCTCACAGGCTATTCACACTATTTGCATATTATACTCTTATTTCAAAGAAAAAGGGGAGGGGGGTCATTAGCTCCCCTATTTACGTCCTTTATACTTAACCAATAAACGTCCAAATCTAATCAGGGAAGCGCCTTATCAAAATAAACCGGTATACAACATTTGAAGCAAATTGGATAATTCGGCATGAAAAAACTATTTATCTAAATTAAAATGGACAATTAGTCCCCGTTCCCCATTTATACTTAACCAACAGCACCCCCCCACCCAAAAAAAAAAACGAATCAGGGAAGCATCTTATCAGAATAAACCTATATAAAAAATTTGAAGCAAATCGGTTAATTCTGCATGAAAAACACATTTATCTAAATTAAGGGGAGGGAATTCGTCCCCATTCCCTCCTTTATACTTAACAAATGAACCCCCAAAACTAATGCGGGAAACGTCTTATCACAATGAATCAATATACAAAATTTGAAGCAAACTAGATAATTTTGCATAAAAAACCCATTTATCTAACTTAAGGTGGATTAGCCCCTCGTTCCACCCTTTATTCTTAACCAATAAACCCCCAAAATTAATCAGGGAAGTGCCTTATCACAATGAAAATATATACCAAATTTGATGAAAATCGGATAATTCAGCACGAAAAACCCATTTATCTAAATTAGGGGGAGCATTAACCCCTTTTCCCCCCTTTTATACTTAACCAAAGAACCCCCATAGCTAATCAGGGAAGCGCCTAATCTGAACTTATATACCAAATTTGAAGCAAATCGGATAATTCTGCATGAAAAACCCATTTATCTAAATTAAGGAGGGGGGGGGATTAGCCTCCAGTTCCCCCCCTTTATACTTAACCGATGAACCCTCAAAACTAATCAGGAAAGAGCCTTATCACAATGAACCTCATACAATATCTGAAGAAAATTCCAATAATTCTGCATGAAAAAACCATTTATCTAAGTTAGGGGGGATTAGCCCCATTCCCCCTTCATACTTAACCAATGAACCCCCAAAACTAATCAGGGAAGCGCCTTATCAGAATGAACCTATATTCAAAATTTGAAGCAAATTGGATAATTCTGCATGAAAAACACATTTATCTAAATTAAAGGGGGGATCAGCCCCCGTTCCACCCCTTTTATACTTAGCAATTGGACCCCCAAAACTAATCCGGGAAGCGCCTTATCACAATGAACCTATATGCAAAATTTGAAGCAAATTGTATAATTCAGCATGAAAAATCAATTTATCCAAATTACGGGGGATTGGACCACGTTCCCCCCTTTATATTTAACCAATGAACCCCCAAAACTGATCCGGGGAAGCGCGTTATCACAATGAACCTATATATAAAAATTGAAACAAATCTGATAATTCTGAATAAAAAAGTCATTTATCTAAAGTAAGGGGGGGGATTAATCACCGTCCCCCTCTTTATACTTAACCAATGAACAACCAAAACTAATGAAGGAAGCGCCTTATCACAATGAAGCTAACACATGGGCTGATAAGTTCCTGGTCTAATAATGAAAACACAACTTTTTAACAAAATTTATGACTTTATAACTTTAATAAATAACATAACTTTAATAATAAATAATAATAATTTAATAAATAAATAAATAATAATAATAATTTAATAAATAAATAAATAATAATAATAATTTAATAAATAAATAAATAATAATAATAATTTAATAAATAAATAATAATAATAGTTTAATAATAAATAACAATTTTATAACGAAAAAGCTCCAAACAGTGTTCTAAATCATTGACTCATTGTTGTTTTTGGTCAAAAGTCAACACGCGCGGCAGCCACTTTGACAACAGCTTTTTCATAGACAAATGCTCATTCAAAATAAAACCTACACGTTTCTTTGATATCTTCAGAGTCTGAGCTATCGCCTGCAACTTCACTTTATGGTTCCCCAAAACGATTTTTTGGACTATTTTTATGTTTTCCGAAGTAACCACCTCTTTTGCGTGGTGCATCACTGGTGTCCGTACGACCACGTTTAAATTCAGCAAACCAGTCAATAATGTTTGATTTACCTGGTACAGCGTCCGGATAATGCTTATCAAGCCAAGCTTTTGTTTGAACAGTGTTTTTTCCCATCAAAATACAATTCTTGAAATTCTTGTTTATGCATTTTTTTTGTTTATCAACAAAGTTGTTCAAATAAAACCACTCTAACGTTTTATCCACACGGCGAATCATCATGACATCTTTTCTGCTACCTTTTAAAGGTTAGTATTTACTAAAAAAAAGCATCGGTTCGGCAATTGCAACGCCATCTGTGTGCCAGACCGGGAACTTATCAGCCCATGTGTTATATACAAAATTTAAAGGAAATTGGGTAATTTTGCATGAAAAACCCATTTATTTAATTTAAGGGGATTAGCCCTTGTCCCGCCTATATATTTAACCATTGAACCCCCAAAACTGATCAGGGAAGCGTCTTATCAGAAACAATCTATATACAAAATTTTAAGCAAATCTGATAATTCTGCATGAAAAACCCATTACATAAATTAAGGGGGGATTAGTCCCATTTCGCTCCCTTTATACTTTACCATTGAACCCCGAAAACTAATCAAGGAAGCACCTTATCAGAATGAACCTTTTATAAAAAAAATTGAAACAATTGGATAATTCTGCTTTAAAAAATCATTTTTCTCAATTGAGAGAGGGGGGGGGGGGAATTAGTCCCTGTTCTCCCCTTTATACTTCACCAATGTACCTACATACAAAATTTGAAGCAAGGTAGATAATCCTTCATGAAAAACACATTTATCTAAATTAAGGGTAGGATTGGCCCCCGTTCCCCTCGTTTATACTTTACCATTCAACTCCCAAAACTAATCAGGGAAGCGACTTATCACAATGAACTTATGTACAAAATACAAAGCAAATTGGGTAATTTTGCATGAAAAAACCATTTCTTTATTTTAGAGAGGGGGGGGATTAGCCCCTGTTCCCCTTTATATTTAACCATTGAACCCCCAAAACTGATCCGGGGAAGCGCCTTATCACAATGAACCTATATACAAAATTTGAAGCAAATCGGATAATTCTGCATAAAAAACTTATTTATCTAAATTAAGGGGGAGGAATAATCCCCGTTCCCCTCTTTATACTTAACCAATGAACCCCCAAAAATAATAAAGGAAGCGCTTTATCATAATGTAGCTCTATAAAAAATATGAAGAAAAGTGGGAAATTTTGCATGAAAAACCCATTTATTTAATTTAGGGGGAGATTAACCCCTGTTCCTCTTTTATATTTAACCATTGAACCCCCAAAACTGATCAGGGAAGCGCCTTATCGAAATGAACATATGTACAAAATTTGAATCAAATCGGATATTTCTGCATGAAAAACACATTATCTAAATTAAGGGGGGGGGGAATTAGCCCCCAGTTCCCTCCTGTAAACTTAACAAATGAACCCCCAAAACTGATCAGGGAAGCGCCTTATCAGAATGAACCTATATAGAATATTTGAAACAAATCAGATAATTCTGCATGAAAAACCCATTTACCTAAATTAAGGGGGTGGGGGGATTAATGACCGTTGCCCTCTTTATACTTAACCAATGAACCCCCAAAACTAATGAAGGAAACGCCTTATCACAATGAAGCTATATACAAAATTTGAAGCAAATTGTGTAATTCTGCATGAAAACCCCATTTATTTAATTTAGGGAGGGGATTCGCCCCTGTTCCCCCTTTATATTTAACCATTGAACCCCCAAAGCTGATCAGAGAAGCGCCTTATTGGAATGAACGTATATACAAAATTTGAAACAAATCAGATATTTCTGCATGAAAAACACATTATCTAAAAATTAAGGGGGGGGGGGATTAGCCCCCAGTTCCCTCATGTAAACTTAACAAATGAATCCCCAAAACTGATCAGGGAAGCGCCTTATCAGAATGAACCTATGTATAAAATTTGAAACAAAACTGATAATTCTGCATGAAAAACCCATTTATATAAATTAACTGGGGATCAGCCCCCGTTCCCCCTCCCCCTTTTATGCTTAGCAATTTAACCCCCAAAACTAATCAAGGAATCGGATTATCAGAATGAACATATACATAAAATTTGAAAATTTAAAATCGGATAATTCTGCATGAAAAACCTATTTATGTAAATTAAGCGGGGGGAGGGGGGGGGGGGGGGTCCGGCTTTGATAACCTGTGAGCTAAAAAAAAATTCTATTACAATGATATTTCGGGTTCTGTGAACTCCAAAAATAGCAGAATTTTCAGAACATTTATGATTTATATGTTGACATTATGACTCATTTGAACATTTTTTATTTCTTGAAATTTGCACAGTATTAACACGTGCATTTAAATACATGACAAGATTTAGTTAAAGGAAAGCACAAATATGAAATAAAATCAAATTAGATATTTTTTTTTGTTAGAAACCCACATACAAGATAATTTTTATATAAATTAGGATGAAAAACAATACAGAAATGTAACAAAAGCTATTACAGGTTTTCTTTTTCTTTCTTTTTTTTAATTTTTAAATGAAGAATTGAAGCTTTATATTTTTAAAATAAATCCTCCCCCCCCCCCCCCCCACCTCTACAAAAATTCCCTGTTTGCTTTTTTTATTCTATTTATTTTAAATTATTAGAAAAGATTAAAAGTCATTTTTTATTTTCAAAATAATGTGAGAAAAATAAAATTTAATAAATTAAATTTGAATATACAGGGTGGGGCAGTTGAAAGCTTCTGTATGCAAGCTTTTGCAGCATGAATATAGGTAAAATCAACCTCAAAATATTAAGTATATTCTACTTTACGTTTTTCACAACTAAAATATTGTCTGATATTAAAAGACTACTGAAAAACCCATATTTTACCATATACCATTATAAATTTCGTTATAGCACCCTGACATACATTTCTCAATTTTTTAATCAACATTATAGAATTTAATGGACATTCCTTTTTAATTGAATTTTAATACACTACAAATAATAAAATGTTAAATTGATTCTATAATAATGTAGTACCTGAAAAAAAAGACAATATATGATTCTGATATGGCATCGAACACAGAAAAATCTCATGAATTTATTTTAAGATCATAGGTATTTATTGATATCTTCAGTGTTGAATTCAGGCATTTTTCTCCGGGAGGGATTTATGTGGCTCCTGGGGGCATATTATAGAGTTCCGAGGGAGGGGGGGGGGGAATTGCACTTTTTGACCATTAAATCATAAAATCCGAAATCTTCAGAAGGGGTGGCCATTTCAATGCTCCGGGAGAGAGGAATGTCCCACCCCCCCCTCCCCCGGCTATCTCCTGAATTCAACACTGGATGCCTTACAGAATTAAACAAATAAACAAGTACCTGAATTTAGAATAAGTTAAAAACTATTTAAAAAGCAGTCTACAAAAATTGAGTTTTTATTAAGATAATATCTAAGTTAGAAATTTCTGGCACATCAAAATATTTTTTTGATTGGGGATATTTTTCTCATAAAAAATAAACTGAGCGAGAAATAAGATAATATGCATTTTATTTCAGGCTACGCAGCTCCTTAAACATGTTATTCGGTTTGATAATCATGCACTGTAAATATATGGACATATCAAATTCCAAATATTAAAAATCACATAAATTTTAGTACTTACCATTGCGAAGTTAGAACTACGTAGAACAATTGTCCAATATTTAACAACATGGCGTAGGTCTTCTTCATCGAAAATCTCGATTCTGTTCTGTTATCAATCACGTGACGCCACGCCTTTCATACGTCAGCAGAGAGCGAGACTGCGCAGTAAGTCCGGTCAATGCTATTTTCCTAATTTCGGAAACTAATACGATATAAAAAGATTATTTTTATGACTGTAGGAAAACTTTCTGTTGTGATTCGGAAAAAATATTTTATTGGTTGTTTTCCGTATCGTAAAGGAAATTTATCTTTTACGAAACGGAAAAGGGTTGGAAATTTTTTACAGTGGCATATTTCTCGAGTTATTTGACCGTTTCCAGACTTTTCGGACACCCTGTATATAATATTATACTGGGCGTTCCCGATCTCATGGGCCAAACTGTTAGGGGGGGGGGGTAGAACAAGTCTAGACAAGTGCAAAACACCATACAATGCAGGGTCGTTCCTCAAGCAGTGAAGCGGTAAAGAACGCTGTTTGATTGTAGAAAACCCTGTTTTCTACACACTATCTAACAAATGATTGCTGATTTTATTTATGCGGAATAGTGTTACTAGCTAGGATGGTGTGGGAGGGGCATCTATGCTCCACAGACTTGGCCTCCTCGTCTAAGCAGTCCCTCTTAGGCTGTGAATAACTAGGATGGTTATAGGGATGATAATTCGAAGAAGAAAAGAATAAATTGCAAAGTAAGTTGCTCAAGAAAGTTGGAGGGAAGGGGGTGGGGGGCTGTATCTTACATTTCTATATTTTTTTCTTTTGTTTTAAATTTTTATAGATTTATTTCATAGTTTGAAATAGCCACTTTTTACATACTATTGCCTGATTTTAAAAAGTCCTTCCGGCCTGTACCGGGAGGAAAAGGGTAGCTTCCCTATTCCATGTTTTTAAAAATTCAACTCGTTTTACTCAAACACCCGACGCTAAAATGCCTGGAACCCGATCACAGACTATTCATGAAAGGAACTAAATAATATACTAAATATATATGTATATAAATAAATTGGAGCGTAGTAAGTCATAGAAAGAAAATTGAAATAGCTATTTTTTTTTTTTTTTTTTTTTTTTTTTTTTTTTAGATTAAAGATTATTATTAGACCAGTGTACCCGTGCGAAGATTTCGCATTTCAGTCTAATATTTTTTAGCAATATCTAATATTTTTTTAGATGCAGGTTTAAACTTCTAAAGAAAAAAAAATAAGAACTAAAAATACCTGAAAACAACATAAGTCAAGCCAGAATAGCATCTTATTTATTCCATCAAAGTTACAAAAAAGAAAAAGAAAAGTGTCCAGTTAAACTGATGGCATTGAGTCACAGGCTATTCACACTCATTGTGTAGTACATACTCTTATTATTTCACAGAATAATGCCCCTCCAAAAATAAAGAAATCGACACCATATTAAGGGGATCATCCCCCCGTCCCCTCCTCTTATAGTTAACCTGTGAAACACCAAAACTAATCAGGGAAGCCCCTTATTACAATGAACCTATATACAAAATTTGAAGAAAATCGGATATTTCTGCATGAAAAACCCATTTATCTAAGTTAAGGGGGGGTAGCCCCCCGTTTTCCCCTTTATCCTTAACCCATGAACCCCCAAAACTAATCAGGGAAGCGCCTTATCACAATGAACCTATAAACAAAATTTGAAACAAAACGATCATTTCTATCAAGAGTTATCGCGTTACGTACATACATACCTACGTAACATACAGAACGGGCGGGCACATTAGCTCTCAGGCTTTGATAGCCTGTGAGCTAATAAAAACGGACCGAAGATAAGCAAACGCAAATATATATATATATAAACTTAATGTAAAATTAAACCACTTATGTATCGTATTTTAACTGCATAAGAGGGTGACATCATCTGCTTCGGAAAAAAAAAAAAACTGGGATAAAGAAAAATAAATTGAGCATTTGAATTTAAATTATGCTTTTTAATCTTAAATATTATAAAATAAACCCGTGCAGCATAACTATGTCCCACTTAATCTTTATTGATTTATTTTATATAATCATTGTTGCGGTATTTTATTTTTCGTGGCAACACTCATTTGAGTAAAACCTTTCATTTCATTTATGTAAACAATGCCCATTTAATTTTTAATGAATTGCAATGTTTAATCGAAAAACATGTTTTAACGAAATGTGAGTGTACTCTGTCAAAATATTTTCATAGGGTATCTCATTTATCGTTGTGTTTTTCTATTTGCTTAGAAAAAGGGATGTTGACAACAGAAATAATGCAGTAAAATCTCGTTATAACGAATTTCTGGCGACCACCTATTAAATTCGTTATACTGAAATTTTCGTTAATGTGAAATTCCAATATGGCTTTTTTTTTTCTTTAAAGGAAATTCCCATGCACTTTGAATAAAAATATATATTACTTACCACACTTATATTGAATTTCGGTTAATTTATGCAAATATGTTAGCAAATTATAAATATACAGTGCATTACTGTTGTGAACTTACTAGTTAGAAATAAGATAATTATTAAGTTCATTAAGTTTCAATATTTTAATCCTAACTATTATAAAGGAATTATAATTCATCTTACATATCTGGTAGATTAAACAATCTTATTAACTTTATTTCTTTACAAAAAAATCAAAAAATTTTTTTGCCCCTAAAACCATGCATTTTTCCAAAGCAAATTGCATAAAATGTTTTCGGAACATTACTTTGCTGGGATAATTACTTTTTAAGAGTTTCAATGTTCTATAGACCCCCTTTGAACGTACAACACAATCTTCGGTACCAGATGGACAGTTTTTTCCTTGCCAATTGATCATTCGTATGACTGTTCTTTTTAAGCCTTTAATAAATTCATTAATTTGAAAAATTCGTTAATATGTGAGTATTTTTATAGTGTGAAAGCATAGGACGTTTTTTAAGAATCCAAAAAATATTCGTTAAACTGAAAAATTCGTTAAAGTGACATTCGTTGTAACGAGATTCTACTGTATATTAAATGAAAAATTGAGACTATGACTGAAAAGTATACATAGGATGTAAAGTGCCGCAAGCGTATGAGATCATATGTCATGAACATGTTACATCTTAGATGTAACGTATAGAGAATCTGTTCATGACATAATGATCTCAGCCTGATAACACCCATCATTCCAAATTTCTGTATTCTATATACTATGCTCTTCGCTCAACTAGAAATGTCATGTTTCGTTTTAAGGCTTCCTTCATCGTGTAAAAAAGGACGAAAATATCATTTTTGCAATTTTTTTGCTTAAAATAAATCCAGATATCCGTAGTCTATTCTGACGAAATTTTATAAAGATCCATAATTAAAAAAAACTCAAATAAGTTTTTTTTTTCCAAATTCATTTGTCTTTAAATGATACAGAGTTGCAATCTTTTAATTCTTTTTTCCCAGTTTATGTTTCTCAATATATTAGTATGACCAAAATGATCAAACTTCAACCTATATTTTTTAATGTGCTCAATTTTTTTTAATGGGCAAACCTTAGGGTGCATTTCGTAAAATTAAGGACTTATTACTTAATATTACTTAATAAGATTACTTAATAGTAATTACTTAATAATAAGAATATTCCAGTAATATAATGTTTATTGGGCACATCTTTTGGAACGTCAGGTGCCGTGGTTTTAATCATTCTCAAGAAAACTTTTAAAAAATAAAAATGTTAATCATTTTTACTGTATTTTACATATTATATACATTACTTTTGTTGCCAACATCCCTTTTTCTATGCATTTACAAAACGTACAACAATGAATGAAGTATCAATCGAAAGGTTTTTGAACCGGCTTTTGACATAGTACACTCACATTTCGTTAAAATATGGTTTTGTATTAAAAATTAAATCAGCATTGTTTTCACAAATGAAATGAAAGGGTTTTCTCAAATCAATGTTGCCACAAAAATAAAATACCTCAATCGTGTTCAACAATGATTATAAAAAATGACTAAAAAGCAAAATTTAAATTCAAATGTTTAGAAAAAAAAGACACCTTAGATCGATCGAAGCAGTGGTATTATACGTGTAAGCCTAAAAGGTATGCTTTGTTATGTTAAATTAAATTGTATTTTATCTGTATTTAATTTATTTTTCTTTGTCCCGTGTTTTTCGCGAAGTAGACGACGCACAGTGGGTCAATCCTTAAGAAAATGCGAACATAGGGCCAAAAAATAATCATTAAATAATTAAATTTTTTCAATGAAATATTTTAAAAGAATGTCTACAAAATACGAATATATGTTTATCTTTTAAATTATACAAAATTATATCTTATTTGTACTGCTCGGAATATACATCTTTCAGCAGAGGAATTTTTCTGCGAATTTTAGTGATTTTTAAATGTGCTCAGAAATGAAACCTAGGTAACCACTAATAATAACTCGTTTAAAATATCATTATGAATTTCCTAAAACACATTTTAAACCACTACTGATTACATTTTGATTGAATTTTATGTATCATTTTACATTATGAACAGCCCATATAAAATTAACGGTATCAGAAACTTAAAAATTGTGCAACTTAAATTGCATGAAGTTGCCTGAAATTTCAAACACATCTTTGTGTTCCTAAAAGCCTGTATTTTAATGTGGTATAGGGCAATATTTGCACAAACCTGCGCATTTTTGAAATAAATGGATTTGAAACACTCTATAAGTGGCTATCGCATAATTTTCCATTAACGGAAAGCATAGTAAATTGTCTGTAGACAAAAATATTTTTTAATAAATATTATACTGTAAGAATTTTCTAAGATGAAATAATGTAAAAATAATTTAAAATTAAACTATAAAATTAAATTCAATATATACGTATCTTGTGTTAGATAAATATTTACATGAAAATGCTGAAAAGAGCAAAGACTCTCAGAGGGTTAAATCTACTCTAATAAATGGATGCATAATGTGTGAGTGCTAAAATGTTATTTAAAGTAAAAGTTCTAATGCTTCTGGAAATTTTTTGTTCCTTTGAGCGTTTCTTACTTTGCGTCTAATACAGGGAATCAATGGTTCAGATGTTATAAGTAAATGGTGCAACAAGTCTTCGTTACATGCTCTTCGACTTATTTTTCTCGTATGGGAATCCCGGTACCTCCGAAACTCTTTATTTCGAGCTTCGCCAGCTTCTTCCGATAATAAACCAATTGGCCAATTGGAACAGCAAAATTTGTAATTATATTTTTTCCATGAATTAATAACTTATGAATGAAGCTGGCATATAATACCACCCGTACTTCGAAACACATTCTTTAGCTGTTTCCAGTGCAAATTCGCCAATTTTTTCGGCATTAATTACTTCGTCACAGGAGATAACTTGCATTATAATTGCAAAACGTTTAATTAGTTCTTTATCCAATCCAGTGATCTCAGCTGTAATTTCAAACTCAGCAAAAAATGTCCTTGCAGTGTTTAAATCGTGTGTCAAACCACTCCCCTGTTTAACAACATCAATTAGCAAACATAATTCTTTTCTGAATTCGCATTGAATTTTTCTCTTTGATTCTTCTTTTTGCTTCTTTTGGTCTTCAGTTCTAGCACTTAAAGCTTTAAATGATAAATTGTAAGAAATATGAAGCAAATATTCCATAGACCGTATCTTTACATGTAGACTAGATACACCAAAGCTGTATGTGGATGCGTTTACACTTCTTAGAACAATTTTATCAATGTTATTCATTTCCGAAGGGCTTTGCACCACAAATATAACATGTTGAACAGGAGGATGTATTTGAAATTTCCGTAATAATTTTTCTATCAATCATTGTTAAATTCATTTCATGATCAATGGTTATATTTTTATGTGCTATATCAAAAGATCTTTTAAAACCCTCAGATGCTAATTTTTGTTTGCTGCATGCAAAAGAGCTTCTCCAGAAGTATCCTCTCTTAAACGTTGAGTTAGTTTTCTTTTATGAGTTTCGGTTACATCTGAAAAAGATTTCCGAGACCTTGATTTCTGCGAATTTTCAACTTCAGATGGTTTAAATTCATTACCAACTTTAAAGGAACACTGAAGCCAAGAATCGTTTTTAGTATTGAAACGATCTAATTTTCGTTGAGATTTCTGCCATCGATCTTTTACAGCTACACAAAACTTACGTAAACGCTTCTTTAAATTTTCTTCATCAATTTCTGAAGCACTTAGTCCACAGTAGAACAGCACGTACAAAACTAAGAATTGATTTTTCATAACTAAAACCATTATTTAAATTATTTAGATACAGAAACAAATCTCTGTTTGTTATCATCTTTCAAAAGAATATAAAAAAAAGCAAAATGAAATAATCTTGCTTGAAATAAAAAAGAAATATACTAAAATTAATATCACTACAAAATTATTTTATAAAATTATTATTATTATATTATTATGATTATTATTATAATCCCGATGATAAAAAATATGCACTGAAATAGGCTCTAAAATGTTGCAGAAGAATGTTCCGGTTTTGTAGAACGATTTTGAAAAGTTATCTAAACATTACATATGTTGCCAATTAAATATTAAACAAATATTTTGAATATTTTGCCAATGTCCTTAGGATATAAGTAAAAACATGATTGGTAATAAAATTATTGTCTGCTAAGCTTTTTCTTTTTCTTTGATTTTCAAGTTTAATTTAGTTATCCAGTATGCCTCTAAAAGTCCTGTTTTAAACAAAAAAAGATTAAATTGCTCATAAAAACCATGCAAATCTATTGAATATAATATATTTTACTTCTTTAAACCTAAATATAACAAAAAAAATCTTATATATAGGCTTATACTATTGTGATAATCCTATGTTCGACATCTGCTATACTTTGACCCACTGTGCGACGTGATCCTCTATTGCAGAGAAAATACGATTGTTATTTTTTTTTCTTGCGGGTTCCTTTTCCTATCTTCGATCCGTTTTTACTGTAACTTTGATAGAATAAATTAGATGATTTTTTGGTTTGATTAATGTTATTTGCAGATAGTTTTATCCTTAATTTCTCGTTAGAAGTTTAAACCTGCATCTAAAAAAATATTTTTCTTAAATATTTCTAACTTTTTAGCAAATATTTTCTAAAATATTTGCTAAAAAGTATTTGACTTGCAGTGCGGAATTTTCGCACGGGTCCACTGGTTACTTTGTATTTATGTTTTTCTTAAACTGATTAACTTTTAGAAAATTCAGTTTTTACAGTAATAATGTAATCAAGGTTTAAAGAAGGAAGTGTGAAAAAGATTCGAAATATAAGGAGAAGTGTGGTTTTAAAAAATGTCTTTATTATTACTATTTTTTTTTTCAATTTTATCATAATAATTCCATTTTTTCTTCCTTAAATCATTTCCCTTCACAAAATCATTTAAAAGTTTCTCAAAAATGTATTATTAAATACTATTTATTCTCCATATTACCAATTTACACTCAGACATTATCTAAAAACATGGTTAAAATTTCCTTTAAAAACGTCCCACATTATCAAAAATGTAAAAAAGTTTCAAATAAAAACTGTCACTATTGCACAATAGCGCTTTCATTCTGGCTAGAGCATCATCAGTTATATACTGATGTTCAGTATATATGTTACCGTGGAAGACCGAAATTAGAGAATGTCGACTTTCACCGGTGAATGTCAACAAACACCAAATACGTCGGTGAAAGATCGAATATTTCATTACATTCTTGTACATTCGGACCCTCACCGGTGTATGTCGACAATCACAGATATGCTCTGGTGGAGGTAAAAAAGAGAGGAGGTTGAATCTCTTTCTCCCTTGCGGTAGCTAGAGCTCCTATAATAGCCTTAGCGGTAGCTAGCGTGAAGGTGTGACGTCACGATCCGTACATTCAGGCCCGGAGAGAAGTGTTACTGACCTGCGCGCGCAGCGCGATCATTGAGAAGTCCCTGAGCCGACAAAGAGGCGACTGGCTGTTTCCCGCCAAATCCTTTGTTCTGGTGGAGTCAGTCAGCTTTGTCAGTCTTATGCAAGGTTTGATGGTGAGAGCAAAGTTTTCTTAATTTTTTTTTTCCGATACCCTAATTTATACAGAATGGATACTGCAGTGAATCGTGATCTTTTTCTTGAAAAGTTAAATGCATTAATTGCGGGTAAACGAGAAAACAATTGTTTTCATTTTTCTCAAGAAAAATACTCTAAAATACTTTCTGAAGTGGTTTCTGCTAAAACTAAGTGCAATACACCTTTGGATTACAGACGATTAAAACGTTTTGACGTTTTAAAAATTAATGATGAAGAGAAGTTAATTGTACCATTAAAATTAGGAGAAACGAATATACAGTATTATGTTACCAATGAGGACTTGTTCAGTATACTATATGAAACTCACACCAGAATAGGCCACGGAGGAAGAACACGTATATGCTTAAAGAGTTGCAAAATAAATACAAAAATATTACACATGAAGTTGTAATGTTGTATTTAAATTTATGCAAACAGTGTCAAATGAAACACAGTGCACCTAAGAAAGGTATTGTTGTGAAACCAATGATCAGTTCTGAGTTAAACTCAAGATGTCAAGTTGATCTGATAGATCTGCAGTCAAACAGAGATGGCTAATATAAGTTCATAATGGTGCATGAAGATCATTTAACTAAGTTTGTCCAGCTACGACCTTTGAAAACTAAGAGGTCGGAAGAAGTAGCGTATCACGTTCTTCCAATGTTTTTAACATTTGGTGCCCCAGAAATATTACAATCAGATAATGGTAGAGAATTCAGTAATCAAGTCATATCCGAAATATGCGCTATGTGGAAAGATGTTAAGATAGTTCATGGAACAGTCAAACACAAAAGGCTCAGTTGAAAGGGCCAATCAGGATATACAGAATATGCTAACTGCATGGATGAGCGATAACGATACAAATAAATGGTCAGAAGGTTTACCCTTTGTTCAATTTGCCAAGAACACTACAAACCACGAAGGGATACGCCAAAGTCCTTATGAAGCCATGTTTGGCATTAAAGCGAAAAGAGGCATAGCATCGTCTTTTTTGCCTAGCGAACAAATCGCAAATATCGAAACCGAAGAACAACTTGAAGAAATTGCCAATACTTTTGAAACCGAAGAACAACTTGAAGAAATTGCCAATACTTTTGAAACCGAAGAACAGCTTAAAGAAACTGGTAATACTTCTGAAAAAAATTTGAGCGGTGGTCATACCGAAAACCATATTCCAAAGAAAAATATTGAAGAGGACTTGCAATCTACCACGTCTTCACATCAAGTTCTGACTGAAAAACACGAGTTAATTTCTATAAAAAGAGCTGCCGCGAAAGAGAATCTTCTACTGCAAGTAACAAAAATGTTACGAACCTCACAAAAACAATTTCCTTCTGCTCAAATTGGTGATACTGTACGAATACAAGTCCCTGATGTCGACCGTGGTCGTACAGATAACCGAAATGTGTTAGCGGTTGTTGTTGGAATAGAAGACTCCGACTTCTATAAACTTGCAAATGAAAATGGTACCCTCAAGCAGCTTTACACACGTAATCAGTTCGTAATTTGTAAAGAAAAGTTACTTTCCATAGATGAGATTTATTTTAAAGAAATTTCGCTGAGAGAAGCAGCTGCAGCTAATTCGAGAAGCGGTGGGCAAGGCTATACAAGCTGTCATTGCAAAAGGAAGTGTTCCACAAATAAATGCAGTTGTAAAAGCAAGGGCCTCTTGTGCAATTCAAAGTGTCATAATAGTTTAAGTTGTTGCAATAAATAAGATTTGAATCACATAATTTAGTAAGTTTTTTATTATCTCATTTAGAACGTACTGTATAATTAAGTAAGTTTTTAACTTCTATTATTTTCCTTTCTCATTTTGAATGTACTGTGTGTTTTAAGTTCTTAGTCATTCCTCTCAGAAAGAGAGGCGAAAAATTTATCGCGACTGAATTACGGAGAAAAAAAATAAATCTTGGACATGTTCAACATTCACCATTAGTGCATGGTGAATGTCGACATTTACCGGTGTAAGTCAGAAATAAGTGTATTTAGCAAATATTTCGGACATACACCAAGCGACTATGTGTTTGTTGACATTCACCGGTGAAAGTCGACATTCTCCAGATTTCGGTGTTTCACCGTAACATATATACTGAAGAATCCGATGCTTGAGAGTTAACAACTGATGAATGCTCTAGCCAGAGTGAAAGCGCTATTGTGCAATAGTGACAGTTTTTATTTGAAACTTTTTTACATTTTTGATAATGTGGGACGTTTTTAATGGAACTTTTAACCATGATTTTAGATAATGTCTGAGTGTAAATTAGTAATAGGGAGAATAAATAGTAAATATACAGACATTAACAAATTAATACCTGCTTTAATGTTTTATTAAATACTCAGATAAATCTTTTGAAGGTGCAAGATATAAAATAAACAGATTATTTCTTAATTAAATACTATTCACATCATTCTGAGATAAATAGGAAGGTTATTTTTATATTATCTGATTTGTAAACTAAATTTACAATATAAATCTAATAAAGTAATGTAATAAATTGCTGTAATTATTACTAAAATATCGGTTTCGGGTGGGATTTTGTTTCTTGTGGGTGACTGTAGATTTTTTAAAGAAAAGATTCTTTCTTGGTTTTCTTCTTTATTGTCACAAACACATAAAAACACATGAACTTGACAAAACACAAAAACTTCACAGTTGACATCCACAAACATATACAATGGAACTTCTGGTTTCACATTCTATTCACTAATGCAAAAATATTCTTAGAAATAAACCTATTTCAAATTACTTTCATCTAACATGAAAGCCTTAAATTAAATTATAAATTATTAAGTTCCCAGCCAACATAATACTGGGGAAATACAGTACAATAGAATAAAACAAGGACAATCCATGCCCTGCAAGCACCTTCCACCATCCAACTCAAAAAGACTGACTGATGTGAGAATTCTGAATCAAAATGTTCTTAGAATTACATAGTGGCGCCATCTGTTATCAAACAGAGCAACTATTAACTGTACTGAACATACTCCCACCCATCAAGAAGTTATTCTTGATGCAAAGGAAGTAAACAAAGTTTTACAATTGGTCTCTTAAAGACACCCCTAGAAGTTTTAACAGTCACTACACGGACTATTCCATCCTTACCTGGATGAATTTCAATAATTTTGCCCAATGGCCAAAGAGACGGAGGAACATTATCCTCTTTCAAAATTACTATATCATTCACTTTAAAATTTTCTGTATGCACTCTCCATTTTTTTTTATTTTGTAAAGAACTCAAATAATCAATACTCCAACTTCTCCAAAAACATAATTTTAATTTTTGCACAATATCCCAACGAGACCGTAAAGACAAATTTTCCTCATTTAAAGGTTCAGCTGGGGAAGTAATAACATCACCAATTAAAAAATGAGATGGAGTCAATATATTTATACTGTCTGAATTGTTATCACTATCAATTGCTACTAATGGTCTGGAATTTAAGATAGATTCAATTTGAGTCAAATATGTATAAAGTTCTTCAAATGTTAAATTAGTACTTCCAATTACACGTTTCATATGAAATTTTACCGAACGAACAGCGGCTTCCCAAAGTCCACCAAAATGCGGACTCACTGGAGGAATCATATGCCACTCAATATTTCTTTGAGACAGAAAATAACAAATTTCTTCATTTATTTCAATTGAACAAATAAATTTATATAAATCTGAGAGTTGCCTTTTAGCACCTACAAATGTTGTGGCATTATCACTATAAATATGCTGAGGAGCTCCTCTTCTAGAGCAAAATCTATTTAATGAAGCAATAAATGCCTCAGAGGTTAAATCACTTACCAGCTCCAAATGTAGAGCTTTAGTTGCAAAACAAACAAATAAAGCAATATAGCATTTGGTAGTTTTAGCTCCTCTACCTCGATATTTCAAAATATTAATAGGCCCTGCATAATCGATTCCGCATGCAGAAAATGGCCTGTTAGGAGTAACTCTGTTAAGAGGATTGATCTCCCATTAACTGTTTGGAAGAGGCTGCTCTATACCTACAGCAAGTAACACATTTATGAATACAATTTTTAATTATCCTTTTGGCATGTATTATCCAATAACTCTGTCTAATGATGCCCATAAGTAAATTTAACCCAGCATGAAAATGCATAACATGAAAATATTTAACAATTAATACACTTAATTTATGCTGAGTTGGCAAAATGACTGGGTGTTTTGCATTGTACTGGAGAGGTGAATTTCGCAGCCTACCTCCCACCCTTAGCAAACCGTCACTATCAATAAAAGGACAAAGTGAGAAAAGAGAACTTTTTTTAGAAACTGATCTATTTGATCGAATACAACTAATTTCATCTGCGAAATATAGCTGCTGAACATAAGAAATAATCAAATTACCTGAATGTCTTCTTTCGATTGTTGATAATGGAAGAAACTTACCTTTATTCAAAGGACTAGTGTTCATTTTGCCAACTTTCTGTTTGCAATTTTTCACAAACCTAATACAAAAAGCTAAAACATCAATAATTTTGGTAAAAGAAGAATAAATTTCAAAATATAATTCAAACAGAGAATTATTTAAAGTTATTGGAAAACAAAATTTAGAGTTCTTTTTCTCTTTATTTACAGTGTCTAAATCAGTCTTAATCTGAGGTTGAGGCCAATGTTCTTGATTCAAAGAAAGCCATTTTGGGCCATCCCACCAAAGGGAACAATTAGGAAGATCCCTGGGAGATAACCCTCTAGACGCAATGTCAGCAGGATTTTCCCTTCCTGGAACATACCTCCAACAGTCAGATGGGACTGAATCTAGAATTTCAGAAGTTCTATTGGCCACATAAGGCTTCCAACACCTAGGATGAGATGACAGCCATGAAAGTACTACCTGGGAGTCAGTCCATGCGTAGAACTTAATAACGAACGTATTCAAAATAGTCACAAGTGTAGAATATAGTCTGGAAAGTAGTAAAGCACCATTGAGCTCAAGCCTAGGAATAGAAACTGGTTTAAGTGGCGCTACCTTGCTTTTTGCAACCAATAGGGTCACCTTTGACTTTATTTCACCAGGTTGTACAACATATATCACTGCAGCATATGCCGATTCTGAAGCATCGCTAAATCCATGCAATATGATCTCTTTACTGGAAACTTGGATCCATCGGGGAATTCGAATAGAACAAACTTGTTCAAATTCCCTTTGGAATTTTTTCCAATTTGTTTGGAAAATTTCAGGAAGCGCAGTATCCCAATCTAACTTCATTAACCACAATTGTTGGTAAAACATTTTTATAGAGACAGTGCATGGTGCCAAAAATCCTAACGGATCAAATAATTTGGCAGATTGTGAAAGAAATTTTCTTTTAGTTATGTTATCATCAAATTGTAAATTAACGTTAAAGATAAAAATATCATTTGAAGAATCCCAGCTAAGCCCTAAGGCTTTGGAACAATCATCAGGATGGATTTCTAAATTTGTAGACTCAAGAGAATTTGAAGATAAATGAGTTAATACATCAGAAGAATTAGATCTCCACTTTCGCAAATGAAAACCTCTATTTTCTAAAGCCAGTGAAAGCTTTTCAATCACTCTAATAGCTTCTTCACTTGAGATTGAACCTGACATACAATCATCAACATAGAAGCTCTCTTGAATTATTGCAGCTATTGCAGGATCGTCTTTCTCTATGTCCTTTGCAACTTGATATAAGCAGCGAGTAGCCAAGAATGGAGCTGAAGATGTCCCATAAGTAACAGTTCGCAGCCAATATTCCTTTAAAGCTGAGTATGCTGATTCTCGCCAAACAATACGTTGTAAATCTTGATCTTCTGGAGCAATCAAAACTTGTCTATACATCTGCTGAATATCAGCAGTAAAAGCAACAGGATTTGTTCGAAATCTTATCAGAATAGTAAAAAGATTAGGTTGTGGAATTTGTCCAACAGCCAAAACAGAATTTAAAGAAGCACCATTAGATGGTTTGCATGAACCATCAAACACCACACGTAACTTTGTAGAAATAGAGTCACTTTTTATAACAGAATGATGCGGAAGGTAATATACTTTGTTGCTTGTAGAATTTGAATTTTTGTCCACAAGTGTCATATGACCAAGATCTTCATATTGCTTCATAAAATTTCTGTACTCATTTTCAAAATTTTTATCAAACTGAAATTTTCTCTCCATAGCAAACAAACGTGAGACTGCCATGGATTTAGAATCTCCCAATGACATCACATCTTTATAAATTGGTAACTTAACTTCAAATCTATTCTCTGGAGTTACCTTGTAAGTTGAGCAAAAATGTTGTTCACAAAATTTTTCTTCATCAGACAAATGAGGATTTTTAACGTTTATTTCTTCAGTTTGCCAAAATTTTTGCAATAACAGATCAACATTTAATTCACTTGCAACACTAAGAAAATGAGAATTGATACTAGAAGAATATTTACATTTAGGTTCCAATTTTCCAGCTACCACCCAACCAAACATAGTATTTTGGGCAATTGGCTCATTCTCGGTACTCACAATTCTACCATATCTTAAAATAGTAAAGAAACAGTCAGATCCCAAAATAACATCACATTCTTGCGGTTTCATGAAATCTTCATCTGCTAAGGTAATACTTTTAAGATACTCCATTTTTTTCGTATCAAGTAATTCAGCTGGTAACTGAGATGTTACTTTAGGCAGTATATTAATCCTGAACCTTTAAGGACTCATTAGAAAGCTTAGACCCAACTGTAAGAATCACTGAACCTCGAGTTTGTCCAGCTGATACTCCGGCAATTCCATTTAGAACAATTCTGTCATTTTTTCTTTTTAACCCTAAAGTTCTTATAACATTTTCACTTACAAAGGTACATTCTGAACCAGAATCCAGCAAAGCTCTGAAAGAATAGGCTTTATTTTCATTATTATATAACAGAACTCTAGCAGTAGAAAGAAAGGAAACACATTTGGAATTATTGAAAGAAGCACTAGAATTAATTTGTAATTCATGAGATGTTGACAAATTCCCTACTAGAAAGATGGTTTTTATTCTCAGATGAATGAGGAAATAATTTAGTTTCAGTCCGAATAGTGCAAGCATTACTCTCTTCATGTAAGAGTGTATTGTGTTTACTTTCAACATTTTAAATGAGAATTGGGACATTCCTTAACTTTATGAGAATTTAAACACAAAAAACAACAGTTATTACGTTTAACAAAGTTTTTTCGGGCAAAACCATCCATAGATTTAAATTTCATACATTTGTACAGTGGATGCGTTCCTTGACACTTTAAGCACACCTTTGATTGTTTATTATTTGAAGTGTACTTGGAACCAACAAAATTTGAGCTTTTGGAATGTTTAATATCACTTTCATTGTTAGAGATGAGCTCTAAAGAAGAACATCTTACACTTAAAAAATCAAAAAATTCTTTCAAAGTAGGAAATTCATTTTCTGTACTTTCAATGGACCAAAGTCTTCGACTTTCAGGATCCAGTTTTTGGAATAACAAATATATTAACCATGGATCTCTATTTGTAGCTTCATCACCAACAGCTTTCAAACCCCTAATAACTTCATCACTAGTATTAAGCAAATTTCTTATATTTATGCTATTAGGTTGAAGAACTGATTTCTGGTCTAAAAATAATTTAATCAAAGAATTGACAATCTGTTTCTTTTTATCATACCAGTCTAACAATTTTTCCCAAGCTTCTTGGTACGATTCATTAGAAAGGGAAATGTGCTTAATTAATGAAGCTGGTTCTTCAGAAAGTAACCTTTTTAAATACTGAAATTTCTGGATACCACTCAAAGCTACTTGGGAATGGACAGTGGAAACAAACATATCCTTAAAATTTGTCCATTCTGAAAATTTTCCAGAAAATACTGGAATATTTAATTTGGGTAATCTAATATTACATTGATTTGGAACAACAACAGAAGGACCTTGCACAGGATTTTGTGTTACAGTATTAATAACTTCTGAAGAATTCAAAGAATCTAGTTTGTTTTGATATTTAGTTTTTAACTGAAAATACCTTTCTTCAAATTCTGATAATTCAGAATCATCATCATTCAAATTAGAATCTAATCTTAAGAACTCTTTAAGTAAATCATCTAATCTTTGTAATCTAATCAAAATTTCATTCTTTGTATTCACATTATCAAAACTATTCTCTAATCTAGTTACAGAGCCTTTAACTCTACCTCTCTCAATTTTAATTTGAACAGCTTTCTTTTCATAATCTTCCATTTTATACAATAACTTATAAGCAGAAGGATTTTCAAAATAAAATTAACTTCAAAACAAAACTAATAAAAATTACTTCAAAATCAAAAGTAATCAAAATTGCTTCAAAACAATAATAATCAAATTAAGTTCAAAACCAGAACTAAATTAAATTCAAAAACAGAACTACTATACAATATTCAATCACTTAAGAATACTGTTTCATACAAGGAATAGTGGAATGTTCTGTTCTACAATCTGCATAAACTTAAAAATAATCTTCAAATTCTTCAATGCAATATAATAATTCACTATAATAATTAAATATTCAAATTTTTCAATTAAATAAATCATAATATTCTTGAAAACAATAAATAAAAAATCATAATGTTCTTCAGAACAATTTTCTTTTCAAGAAAATCCAAGCAATATAATTCTAGAATACTTTCTTATTCTATCATTTTCAATAAACCAAACCTTAATTGTTCCTATATTGCAAAATAATATATGCTGAATACACTTTCATATTTAACTGTATTTGCAAACCAAATTTCAGCATCAAAGAACAGTATAAACAAAGGTACTCACATCATAGATCATATCTCGCCATAGTGCCTCCAAATTTTCTTATGTAGATTTTTTAAAGAAAAGATTCTTTCTTGGTTTTCTTCTTTATTGTCACAAACACATAAAAAAACATGAACTTGACAAAACACAAAAACTTCACAGTTGACATCCACAAACATATACAATGGAACTTCTGGTTTCACATTCTATTCACTAATGCAAAAATATTCTTAGAAATAAATCTATTTCAAATTACTTTCATCTAACATGAAAGCCTTGAATTAAATTATAAATTATTAAGTTCCCAGCCAACATAATACTGGGGAAATACAGTACAATAGAATAAAACAAGGACAATCCATGCCCTGCAAGTACCTTTCACCATCCAACTCAAAAAGACTGACTGATGTGAGAATTCTGAATCAAAATGTTCTTAGAATTACATAGTGGCGCCATCTGTTATCAAACAGAGCAACTATTAACTGTACTGAACAGTGACTGTATACCCAATTTTTCAGAAGAAAGACCGTTGTGTATTAGTAATTGCAACAAACAAAAGTGCAGCCTTGTGTAATGTAGTTTTTGCTAGTCTATATAAACTATTCGATTTACTTGCTCAGGTTCTTTAAATTTTACTTTTATACAGGCATGAAATTTTGAAAAAATAAATATACAGTAGTATGTCAAAATCCAATTTTATTTTTATTTTCAAAGACAGATATCATCAGGAAAATGAATAATATCTCAATAACATATAGAGATTGTAATATATGAGAGAGGGGCCGAAACGGGGCGTGACCTAATGTCCTGACTCAAGATTGATGAACAGATGTATGCGTCAGTTGCCATGCATGAAACCAGAAATGGGACTCCGATGTATAATAGCCCTAAAAGATAGCCCATTATAATGTAAATTTTAAATTGCAATCCAGCCAAGCAATTTATTAATTGGCGTAACTGAAATTTTAACGCACATATTAAGATGCCAAGGTTGAACGTTGGGAAATGTATATTTAGAAGCAAAAAGAGAAAGAGAGCTATGAATGAAATGGCTCTTTAACGTAAAAAAAGTACATACTTATATGGTTAAAATAATTACTTGTAATGAATACCAGTGTGAGCTTTAAAAAGCGTTTAGGCTATTGTAAGGAGTGAAGGCCAATAATTAAAGACTTTCTTTCTTTTTTTTTTCTTTCGTTAACGGCTAGAAAAATATACACAGTTAGAGTTTCAGGATGGAATGGTTGATTTTGTTTTCTTTTATTAACGGCTGAATGAGCTTTAAGAGGAATGATGTTTATTGCTGCAAAACATATGAAGAGATTAATCTATTTTTAAAAGGGAAACTAAATTTTAATTTATTATATCTGTAAAAGGGAAATTGTAATTGGGGAATAATAAATGATATGGAGTGCTTAGATAATTACATCATCAGTACAGGACCGTCTAAAATATAATTATTACTAAGTTGCTGGTTGCTGCCCGTCAAAACTTGACAGTTTAATAGTAATTAAATGTACTACTCCATAAATCATAGAAAGGCTATGACTCAAATCACGTGACGAAAGATAGAAATCCTTCAAAGGTCTCAGCTCTGTGTTAAAGATACAGCACATGATGCAGCTTATATAACTATACCCAAGATGAAATGATAATCACTCCCGATGCCTTCTTCTGTATTAAACATGAAATACGAAACAGCGGAGAATTATAAAGTTCAAAGTTCGGAACTCTTTAATGTTAAATTCATTTTTAATCTCTTCAAAACAGATTGCAATAATGCGGGTATAGTTATTTAAGCATAACTGAAGACCAACTTAGAGGAATAAGTTGTCATTGTAGATTCGCATACTTGCAACTTCTAGAATTCGATTTCGGTTGAAAACTTCATAAGTTACTACAGTTTACGATTGTTCAAAAATTTATTTCGAGAATAGATATTTTTCGATTACAAGGCGAATATAGCATTAGAAGTTCCAAAATTTATCCTCTAAACTACATGACCATGTTATGTATCGTTATGTATCAAAAGTTAAAACTAACCGAAAAAGCTATTAATACGATACGGGAAAATACCGATATGCAAGCATTGCGATAGTGACGTCACGGTGGTTACGTCACATGTGTGACCAAAATGTCATTACTCAGTGACGTCACATTGTAACTAAAATGTGAACTTCTTCAAAACACTCATTCAAAACACTTCATTCTAAAATATATGACCATTTTCTTTAAATTTTGGTGACGTCACTGCAAGTAACGTAGGTCCCTTCACAAATGTCAACCCAAAAACATCAGGATGTGAAGTAACATTATGATCCTGTGATTTTTAAATAAATTTAAAAATGATTTTAAAAAAATGAGCAGGGGTTTATATTATATTTATCATTAAAAAGCAACATTCAAATTCAAATGTTGAGAAGAAAAAGACACCATCATTCGATCGAAGCAGTAGTATTTCATGTGCAGCCTAAAATGTATGCCTTGTTATATTAAATTAAACTAAAATTTTATACGTATTCAATTCATTTTTTTTGTCCTGTGTTTTTCCAGAAGCGGATGACGTCATCTTCTAATGCAGTTAAAATACGATTGTTATTTTTTTTCCTCTCGTGCGTGACTTTCGCTGTCTTCGATCAGTTTTTACTATAACTTGGATGGAATAGATGAGATGCTATTCTGGTTTGACTCATGTTGTTTGCAGATATTTTTATTCTTAATTTTCCTTTAGAAGTTTAAACCTGCACCTAAAAAATATCAGATTGCAGTGCGAAATCCTCAGATGGGCCACTTGTATTCTATAGTGTCATTAGATGCCCGTATAACATTTGGGCCGGAAGGTAAATT
Source organism: Maratus michaelseni (assembly GCA_963931845.1). Lineage (NCBI taxonomy): Eukaryota > Metazoa > Arthropoda > Arachnida > Araneae > Salticidae > Maratus > Maratus michaelseni. The sequence goes on from OZ007587.1 coordinate 471,216,293, forward strand.
TTTTTCGGTCCTTAACCTTTTATTAAAAAAAAGAAAAGAAAAGTAGGGGGAGGGGCAACAAACGCTGGTTAGCTCCTTAAAGCCCTGATTAAAATCAGAATCTGTACACAGTAATATGAGGCGCTGTTAAACATACGAGGGGCCGTCAAAAAGTTCCCGGAATTTGTCTGTAACTCTTTACTACCACAGTATAGGTACATATTTAGTTAATCGCCTTCGAAGTAGACCAGAACACAATGCAATGTGTCACATGTCGCAATGACGTCACTTTCCAATTGCTCCACCAATCCTACCATTGCTGGAAACAACGATGACAGTCTTGTTTTAGTATCTTCCCAAGTTCAGCCGTCGCATTGGTTTTGGAGTCTTCTACGGTCTCAAAACGGTTACCTTTGAGGTTCATTTTGATTTTGGGGAAGAGGCAGAAATCCGATTGTGCTAAATCCGGTGAGTAGGGTGGCCAGTGGAGGAGTGGAATGTCCTTTTCTGCGAGCCATGTCTGCACAACGGTGTCGCGTCAATTCGTCGCGCACAATTCATCGCAGCGTCAATTCGTCGCGACGACAACTCATCGCAGCGTCGATTCGTCGCGGTGTCAATTCGTCGCAACGAAAATGTTTTTGAAGGCTATGATGATAAAATAAAGACAATTTAGTAAAATTATTTAATGATAATTTGTTTTTCAGATAGAATCGCATGTAAATTGTTTGTTATAATTCTCTATATCTAAAAAACTAATTATCATTAAACATTTTTACTAAATTGTCTTTATATTATCCTCATAGCCTTCAAAAACATTTTCGTTGCGACGAATTGACGCTGCAACGAATTGACGCTGCGATGAATTGTGCGCGATGAATTGACGCAGAACCCAGCACAACAATCGAAGAGTGGGTGGGGAAATTGTGTTGATTCAGTGACCATACTCGTTGCCATTTGGCGGGAAGTTTTCTTCGGATTGCCTCTCTCTGTCTTTTCAAAACTTACACGTACAAAGAAAGGGCCGTTAACAGTTTATCCAGCTGGGTGCAAATCCATGCTGCACAACACCTTCGTTGTCGTAAAACGCAATGAGCATCCCTTTTGTTTTGGATTGGACATGACGCGATTTCTTTGTTCGAGGAGAGGACGTTGAGTGTAAACAAATAAATTAATTAATATAATTAATTTATTTGTTTACACAAAACGTCCTCTACGTGTAGCCTCAACGTGTAGCATTAAAGAGTTATAACGAAATTCCGTGAACTTTTTCACTTCCCCTTATATGTGTTACATTACAATATGGCGTGTAACTAAGTAAAAATGAAACAAGTTGGAAATTATACGTCAAACGTGACATAAGAGGTGCGTTCGTTTTATAACTAGTTTCACAGTGTCAAAAAATCATCCTCATTATTTCAGTGAAAATGCGTCTGCTATGAGCGAAATGAGCATGCCTTTTTATTATTATTATTATTATTACATATACGCCACGTTTACAAATGCGATTTTTTTCTACACCAGACAGCACTGTAAAATTTACCCTCGAGATCTTGCTTTGCGAAAGATTACGTCCATGGTTTAATATTTTGTATGACTCATAATGAAGGAATCTCCTGTATTTATGGACTCTTAATGGATTGAGATGTTGGACTGTTAACGTAATTTCCACTGAAGTTATAGGAAAAAAGAAGTGGTTTGCCAGTATTTGTTTTCCTCAGTCCCATGACATGCGCTTTTACTATATAGATTACGTACGATAGGATTTAATAGAACAAAGAAAACTTTTATGAATATCTTTTTAAGTTTTGAATCGATTTTCATAAAAATTGAAATGACTCGACAAAATTCTACAAGGATAATATATATTAAATTTCAAACCATTCGGTTGGTTAGTTGTTGCGCTGTTCTATACGGACGGACGGACAGACAGACAGACGACTATCGGTGCTACGTATTTATATACGAGGGCATTTCGAAAAGTAAAGATACACCGTACGCCGGAGGAAAAGAAAAGTTTTGGCAAGTAAGTTGGCAACACAGGTGTTAACCTTGAACCGTTATCTTTCTCCTCGCGGTCGTTCGGCATTTCAACGTTGATTCTGGTTGGAGTAGGTCGTGTTTAAAATGGTTCCGCCGATTCAGAATCCCGCCAAATGCGAAGTGCGCTCCGTCATACGTTTTCTTCATGCAAGAGGTCAGCGACCAGCGGATATTCACAAAGAAATTGTTTCTGTTTATGGGAACATTATGAATCGACAAAATGTAACGAAATGGTGTCGTCATTTCTCTGAAGGTAGGACCGATGTTCATGACGAACAAAGAGCAGGTCGGCCATCTGTGATCTCTGATGCCCTTCTTCAGAGAACGGAGGAAGCAATTCGTGCGAATAGACGTCTCAAATTGAAAGAATTGCATCAGATCATACCGGAAGTGTCAATGACAATTCCACGACGATGATGAGATCAAAGATGAAGTTGGAATGTGGTTCCGACAACAGGCGGAAACCTTCTATGACTGTGGGATACAAAAGCTTGTGCCCCGACTTAACAATTGTGTGGATAACAGGGGTGATTATGTCGAAAAATAATAAATAATCCAGTTAATAAGATGTAACTTACGTTTTCTAAATAAATGTTTTTTTTTTTTTTTTTTTTTTTTTTTTTTTTTTTAAGGAATGCGAGCCATTGTATCTTTACTTTTCGAAATGCCCTCGTAATTCCGAACGCACCTAAAAAAAAGGGTTAAATACTGAAAAGCACTGACAATCTTTAAAAAATTCAGTCATGAAAGTCTAAGATATTTATAATATCAAGATTGATTATTTAAGACGACATTTATGACCGCAAGCAACTCATAAACTCAAGAAATACAAACATTTGCTTTCGTGAAAATACCATGACAGAGCAGATGATATATTGCTGAGTCCAGAAAGAGTGTACAGAAGAAGCTAGGTATTCCTCTGAAAATACTTTGCCCAGGTTTTAAAATTTATTTTTAATGTAGTTTAACAAAAATTAGGCGCTAGATAACTTAGAATGTGGTTCTGCTATTTCCCATTGTTCTCGAGTGACTTATTGGCCACTAATACTAATTTTAATAAAACCAGGTTAAACCTGTTTTATTGGGAGAAACAAAAATGGATTATCACAAAAGAGATATGTAAATATTTTAATTTTGTTAAGCATTTATTTTTATGCCAGTATGTGAAATGTAATTTTGTTAGTTATCCAGTTTTTTTCTTTTGTTTTACATTTCAGGAATTCTCTAAATTTCGGCAGTTTACACCAACTTTATAAGTACAAAATTATTTCCCATTACAGATTAAGATAAAATAGTGATTATTAAATATAATTTCAACTGGCCACTTTTTCTGTAAGCACAAATATTTTTTTTTTCTAGTGTATGTCGTTAATGAGTTATGAAAAATTCGAGGGGAAATTCTATTTAGTATCAAAATAGTGTCATAAAAATAATAATTCTTTCTATTAATTTAACGTTTATTAAATTGAATAATGCTTAATTAATTAAATGTGCATTTGATTAAATATAAATAAGCACGTGTTATGTTTTTTAACTTCAACATAATGCTGAATTTTTTTTTTTTTTTTTTCACGTATTTGCTGTTTTGTTAAGAAGATGGTGAATGGACTTTCAAATAAGCAAAAATCAACCAAAAATAAGTTTTTTTTTTGTATTATTAATATTTACTTGCTTAAAGATATTAATATATTGTCATATACTTGAAAGTATGTTTGCATTACTTCTTAAAGGTAAATATGAAAGGTAAAAATGAAAAGATCGTATAATAATATATGTCAAATGAATTTTTCTCAAAACGAATTTTTCATAGTCTATTCATCTTTAAAATGTTCGCTGCGTTTAAATTTTAGTTCAGAATTTTAAATTATCTGTAAGGTATCATCTTGTTACATATAGCTGCAGTAAATGAATACATTCGCTTTAGAATGTTGCTATATTAAGGTCCTCAAATTAGCAATAAGTTCTATTAACATGTAAATTTCTGATGAAACTCAATTAAGCTCCATTTAAAAAAAAAAAAAATTCAATAACTTTCTTCGGATTAAAAAATAGATGCACAGAAGAAAAAAAAGACTTTTAACTTAATGAAATGAAAGAAAAACGGATAAAATATTAACAAAAATTTTATCGCAAGGAGCATTTTAAAATATATTTTGTTAAGCTATTTTGTTAAATATAGAATTTTTTTAATTTTCAGTAAATTGATTTTTTTAATAACTCTTGAATTGATGGTGTCGAACTCTACTTTGAAGAATTTATTTTCGGAATAAGATAAATAGTAATTTTTAAAGACTTTAAGCTTTATGAAAAAGTGCATTTTAAATTACTAATTAATAAATTTAGAATTTTTAATTTTCAGTAAATTGATTTTTTCAAATAACTATTAAATTGATGGTGCAGAACACTTTTTTGAAGAATTTATTTTTGGAATAAGATATATATTGAGACTTTAAGCGAAAAAGTGCGTTTTAAATTACTGCTTACTACATTTTAATTTCTTATCAAGTATGAAAAACTTTCTTTTTGAATGTAAGTTGTTATTCATAATAGTTTGCTTTATGTTTATTAAATATTCGATTATGAGTCAAAAAAGGGAACTTTCAATTATTTTATAGAGCAAAGGTACACTCAGAAACCTTTGCTGATATAGTTTTAAGAAAATAGAGACCATGTTCTTTTAAGCCTCTTTTTAATGAAAAAAAAGTGACATTTGTCACGATTCTGTATAGAGTCGGGTGACTAGATTTTATCTGAACCAGCCCGACCTTACTGAGTCGGCTGGGTTTTCATCTATATGTCGAATTCGGATTAAAATCTTACATCGAGTCAAGTAACCAAATTTTATCAAAACCGGTCCGGGTCAAGTTCATGTAAAACCTAGATACCCGAACCGATGCAAGATTCTAATCCGAATCCTACTTAATAGCCCAAAAGGAAAAGAAACCAACCGACACAATAAGGTCGGGTCGGGTTCTGGTAAAATCTGGTCACCCGACCCGAAGCAGGATTCTAATCTGAATTCTGTCTACAGAAAAAAGCCAGCCCATCCAATTAGGTCCGGTCGGGTTCAGGTTCAATCTGGTCACCTTACCCGATGCAGAATCGTCACAAATGTCACGCTGTTCACATATTGAGATATCACAGAAGGGCTTAAAAACGGCCTAACGACTTCAAATCCACGTCCTTCTATCGACTGTTACAAACTCCCAATGTGACGTCACCGTGTTATACGGGTAATATCTTGCGTCTTTCATTAAAGACAGAATAGCAGTTTTTTTCTTAGTCTGTCGAAAGAATTGGTCTTACATTTTAAATACTACATAGGCTACGACGGACGTAACCAGTATGTCAACAATTTGTTTCATCTATGTTAGTTCGTATTTGTGATCAGTGCCGTCTTAATAAATATTATATTATATCATAGTTAGGTGTAATACCTTTTAAACATGTTCACCTAAAAACTAGAATAATGTTTTATCGAAAAAACTATATACCGTATGTACTGGCGAATAAGTCGATTGCAAAATTCGATAGAAACAACATGTCCTGTATTTTCGATTAGTTTTCTCCTTCGCCTTACTTAATCGCAGAATACGCAATAATTTTCTGCTGTTAAATAAGGCGAATATTGCAAATACGGGTTTTGCAAACGAGATTGAAGTACTGGTATTCAAACGGAAACGGTATTTCGATATGATTATGAGTTTCATCTATTCATTTTTCTTCATAAAATATGAAATTAATATTAGAGACGAGATTGTACTATACACGCTTTTCCTTAATAGTATTAAAATATGGTTCTACTTTTCTTCCATGATTTTGCGGATTAACAAAAATTGGGTTTGGGGTTGTAGATGCGGAATTTTCGGAAATACTGAGACCATTTAACACATTGTTGTAAGCGCGCAAAAATATATTTAAAACCCAAATTTGATCTTTTAACGTTGTTCATCGAAGAAGTGATGCAATCTATAGAATTACATGGTGACATTAATAAATAACTCTACAGATTGCATCACTTCTCCAATTTTTTTTCTCCATTAATATATGTTCCATTTAGTTTACTAAAGAATGTAATAAGTTCAAGTTCAGATTTTACTTACCCATCATACGTAGTATAGGGTAAGTCTTGTAATCGTTTTGAAAATCGAAAAAAAATTTTTGACGGATTTACACGTTTCAGACACTGGAGATTCCGAAAAACATATTTTTAGAAAAAAAAATTTGCCGTCCGTCTGTGTGTCTGTGTGTGTGTCTGTAAACGCTCTATCTCCCGAAAAAATTGAGATAGAGACTTGCAATTGGGTATGTACTTAGTATGTAATAATGGGAAGAAGCCTATTTCATTTCAATAACCTCGATTAACCGGAACAATTTTTTTCGGACTCTCGAAATATTCGTTCTGATGAAAGGTATATAAAAATTTTCGAAATTGTTTATTTTAAGAAATGAATATAAAAGACAATAAAAAAACATAAATTTTGAATAAAGCATGAAGTCGATCGGATAATTAGTTGCCGAGATATTTGGAATCCTATTTTCCACACGCTTCGATTTTTCATGACCCTGTATTTCATCCAAATTTCACTTCAAAGATATATTTTAATTGGAAATTTGACGCTTCATCAGATGCAATAAACCGCTAGTGAATAGGATTATTATTTTTGGAGTTATAAGGAAAAACCTCTTTCAAGCAATTCAGTAATCGAGCCTTTAAAGTTTGTGACGTCATCAAGCAACGATTTTATTTGAATTGCAATGCATTTTATAAGTAGTTTACACATTTTTATTTTAATATTTTACATTATACATATCCATGATGGGTAAGTATTACGGTGGCCCCCAACGACTAGTTTTATTACATTTCTGATAAAAACGAGCTTTCAACCCTATATCAACTGTAAGGTCTGCCAAATGTATCGAATTTTGAACTTTATAATGTAATTGAACGGCGTGTGTGCGAGGCTTAAAAATGATCAAACTTCTGAAATTAAACATTTAAGTAACTTTTCTGATAGATATCTTTGTATCTGGATGTAAATAAACAGCTATATTTCGAAAAATCCAGCGCAATTTGTTTTACCATAACGATCACAATATAAAAAATATTCCATATTCCAACTAAAATTATTTTAATAAAATAAGCAGACGATTGTCAAAAGTGTTTTGCCACTTACTTTTAATACAAAATATAGTACATTTCATTTTCGTAACAAATAGTTTTTTCTAAATCTAAAGCCTCACAAGTGTCCCAAAAACATCAAGATATTGTTTTAAAAATTTGGCATAATAAAAATAAACAGACTTCTATAAATATTTTCCAAATTAATAACCCATACTGGAGTAGAATATCCTCTTCATTTCACCTTCTGGCTAATAGACACCTATCCATCACGTAGATAATATTTTTAATTGATTAAAATTAATAATTACGTATAATTAATAATTAGTATATAATAGTAGTTCATTATAATATATTGACACATGATTGCAAACACGTAAATTCGGATCTCAGGTTCACATCTCTACCAGAGTTTGGCTCTTGCAGAAATTTTACTGCCTACAGACCATACACAGACATTTCCACTTTTACTGGTTGGCTTAGCAGTTCAAAAACACAAGATCATTTTGTAGAAGCATATTCATATGCAAAAGCAATATTACATATCAAGAATAATTTTTTCGTTAACATGGTGACACTTCTTGTGTTGCCAACGATAAAAAATAAAAATTGTTGTTTCGGATGGAAAAGAAAAGAAAAGAAAGGGGGGAAATCGGCAGACGATAATCGTACAGTAAAAAAAAGAAAGTGTTGATTTTTGAATGCGAGAGAAACAAATTTAGAATATGAAATTAGGAATAAAAAGGGAAAAATAAACAAATATTATATATAAAAAAACTAATATTTATTTTATTTTTAAATAGCTAAATTATATGAGAATTGAAAAAAAAAATACCATTGTGATAGGAATATCTATCAACATAATATTATAATATATTATATCATAATACAATAATAATAATAACAAGTTGGAAATTGTACGTCAAACGTTACAAACGAGGTGCGTTCGTACGCACGTTTTAGAATTAAATTCATGATATCCCGTGCGTAGAACGGGTTAAACAGCTAGTTAAGTATATATTTTATGACACTGTTCATACAAATATCTTAACTAGTTATATAAATATTCAGATATATATGTATCAGCTAGTTATATAAATATTCAGATCTTGATGATTTTTAATTCTGTGAAATGAATTATATCGTCTGCAGATTAATTTCTGTCATAAAATAAGTATCTCGGTCGCTTGACGATTTAACATCCATCGGAAGCTCCTATAACAAAAAAGCACCGATTTAAAAAAAAAAAAAATTCAAATTTCTTAATAAATATTTTTATTAATATCTCCTAAAGTTTTGATTCGATTTTAATAAAATTTGAAATGTCTCGACAAAATTCTGCAAAGATAATATATTTTAAATTGCAAACCATTTGGTTGGGTAGTTTTTGCGTTGTTATATGCGGACAGACAGACGGACGGACCAAACGACGACTATAGGTGCTACGTATTTATATAATTACGAACGCACCTAAAAAAGAATCCATTCTGAAAGAACGTTCAAACCAATTTAAAAACATTAAAAATGCCGCGCGACATTAAATAGAGCAGGGTCAGACCTCTCCCAAAATATAGTTCCATAAATACCACTTGATTCATAAGCTTTCACAAGATCGAATGCTGTCTCATTTATTTATTTTACTCTCAATTTAATGAGGAGGAAGAAAGTCAAGTGTGTATACCATACCATACACAGGCAATTCCACTTTTGCGTCAAAACTGGATTTTCTTTTCTTTTTCTTCTCCTTATTATTTTTTTCTTATTTATATTTTCCATCCGATTCGTGACTGGAGATCTTTTTCTCAGTCGGTCACGTGCAATCCTATCTGGCACGATGCCATTTTCCAGAAATCTGCCAGAAATCAAAGCGTTTTCCTATGTAGGGAATTATTAGACACAAATCGTTCTCTTCCATATTGGCATTTTTTCAAATCCCGTTGGTAATTAAAGGAAATAATGCTTGTTCTCAGGCGGCCTTGATATGATTTTTTTTTCTTTCTTTATAATTAGGTTTTTTTTTTTTTTTTCCCCGGAAAGGAATGATTATAAGATGTTTCCACCCCCACAAAACATATAGTGTGCCGTCGAACTGGCGTCCTACAATTTTATTTTTCTTCCTTTATTGTTTGTATTGTTATTATTATTTTTTTAATATTACTTATGGTGGGTACATTCGATTGTCTATTGCGTTATGAATAATAATCGATTATTTAGCATTGTCGTTTTGTACCATTGACAATTAAGCAAAACAAATCGATAGCGTCCGATGGTGTGCTATTGTAATTATTTTGAATTGTGTGACAAGAAAGATGAATTCTTTTACCGCCAAAGGTATTTCAGTGTGCTGCCTTGTTCAGCCTTATTAAGCCAAATTGATAGATGTCAATTTTTACGCTTTTATTTGCGCCATATAAACTTGTTTTCAACCAAAAATTTTATTTCATAAACGGTTTCTGGTGCATCTATGTTGATCTTATTATGTGGATCTACGAACTCAATAATCTATATAAAAGATGCTGTAGCTCACATACACCTCAGTAATGTGTATCAACTTCATTGAAATAGTGCAACTTCATTAAATTACACTGCAAACGATTCTTCCCCATAAATCAGTGGAATTCTTTTGTGAGTCCCTGTAAACAAACTATAATTTCTATGTACTGTATACTCTATAGAAAGCATGTTGCCGTCCAACTCAGTGATGATATCAATTGCATTATGTTTGAAACAGTGTAACATCATTAAAATGTACTGAAAACTATTTTTCCCCATTGGCCGTCATGTAATGGAATATTTTTGGATGACTCTGTAAACTAACCCTAAACGGTACACACTTCATTTTCAATACCGAACACATATGAATAACATATATGAATTAAATGACAATCCGATTGTATTTACGCGAGTTAGAGCACGGACACACCGACAGACAAACCGAATTCATGAGTATTTTTCGACTATGTTGGAAAGTGTTAAAAAATGATCAAGAGACAGGGAAAAGCCATACACATAATTTTTCTCCACCAACTTAAATGCTTGAGGAGTAAATTGGATCGTTTCGTGCGTTAAAAAAAAACTTATCTGAAAGAAGGGGTGCCAGAGCCTCAAGAGAGGTTGGACTTCTAGCGCTGGTCTCCTGATTTTTGAACCCATTCCAGATGAGAGACTTGCACCTGGATTGGCACCCTCAGAGGTATCGTTTTCAAACTTGTAGGACATTGGAACCACGAACAGATTTTATGTGCACCGGCTCCCATTAACGTACACGGTCCCACAGCAGCCGCAGTCGAGAGAGGCTGTTACCCTCCCAAGCAGTGACCATGGTCGATGCTGCTTCACTTTCGGTGATCTTGACGGGAACCGAGCTTAATCGTCTGCGCAAGTTCGGGACGATGAATGACATAATATGTGTGTGTGTGACATATAATGAATGGCATAATGGATTTTTCCCATACACCATAATGTAATGGAATTCTTTTGAATGTCCCTGTAAAAAAACTACAAGTGCTGCACACTTCATTTTCAATACCTAACATGGCATAGTAAACCTTAATAACATCTATCAATTGCATGGCAATCCGAGTTTATTTACGTGAGTTAGAGCACAGACAGACAGACAAAACAGAATTCATAGACACTTTTAACTATGTTGGAAAGTTTTAAAAATGGGTACTTCTCTATTATCCCGTCGACCCCTTTTCATAACAAATAAAAAAAGAAAACTGCCCAGTTAAACTGAGGGCATTGAGCTCACAGGCTATTCACACTAATTGTATATTATACTGGTATTTCAAAGAATTTGAAATAAGCCCCTCGAAAAATACAGAAATCGGCAATATATTAAGGGGGGGTCCTCCCCCCGTTACCCCCTCATAGTTAACTAATGAACCCCTTAAACTAATCAGAGAAGCCTCTTACTACAATGAATATATATATACAAAATTTGAAGAAAATCGGATAATGCTGCATGAAAAACCCATTTATCTAAATTAAGGGGGGATTAGCCCCCCCTACCCCTTTATACTTAACCAATGAACCCCCAAAACTATTCAAAGAAGCGCATTATCACAATGAACCTATATACAAAATTTGAAGAAAATCGGATAATTCTGCTTGAAAAACCCATTTATATAAATTAAGGGGGGATTAGCCCCCCGTCCCCCCCCCCTTTATACTTAACCAATCAATCCCGAAAACTAATCGGGGAAGTGCCTTAACACAGTGAACCTATAAACAAAATTTGAAGGAAAACGGAATAATTCTGCATGAAAAACCCATTTATATAAATTAAGGGGGGGATTAGCCCCCCGTTCCCCCCCTTTATACTTAACCAATCAATCCCGAAAACTAATCAGGGAAGCACCTTAACACAGTGAACCTATATACAAAATTTGAAGAAAATCGGATAATTCTGCATGAAAAACCCATTTATATAAATTAAGGGGGGGATTAGCCCCCCGTCCCCCCCCCCCTTTATACTTAACCAATCAATCCTGAAAACTAATCAGGGAAGTGCCTTAACACAGTGAACCTATAAACAAAATTTGAAGGAAAACGGATATTTCTATGAAGAGTTATCGCGTTACGTACATACATACGTACGTACGTACATACGTACATACATACATACATACAGAACCGGCGGGCACATAAGCTCTCAGGCTTTGATAGCCTGTGAGCTAAAAACCATCGCCGAACTGTAGCGCCCAATAAACGGGAGAACGTTGCCATTGGAATATCAAAATAAATAAATAAATAAAATATAAGAATTTAAGGAAATCAAGATTCAAAAATCAAATAGCGAACGCCGAAAATTTGCACTTGTGCAAATGACACCAGCAAAAGACGCCAAGCAGTATAAGGGTTACAATTAAACGGAAATCACGAAGTTAAAAATCGCCAAAGCGATGATTTAGTTTTCAAGTCATCTGCCGCAGTCGCTCTTTTCAGGCGAAGTTGGGTCTCTGTTTAAATCTCCTTACTCTGTGGCTAGATGTATCTATTATAAAAAAATTAATTTTAAAAAATATATTTTACTATTGCTTTGGTCAAGCTAAAAAACATACACTCGAAAATAATGATAATAATAATAATACATAATAATAATACTACATAATAATAATAATACATAATAATAATAAATACAAAAGTCTTTGCTTTAAGGTAAAACGTAAAAAAAAACGTATAAAATAAATAAATAAATAACAAAAAATCAAATCGTGATCATTAATATCCCGTCCTTCCCTTTTAAAATCATGATTTTTTATCTTTAAAAATTATCTACCAACCCTCTCTAAGCTAACAAGTTGGAAATTGTACGTCAAACGTGACAAACGAGGTGCGTTCGTAGTACAGCTAGCTATATAAATATTCAGATATTGATGATTTTTATTTCTGTGAAATTAATTCTATCGTCTGCAGATTCATTTCTGTCATACAATTAGTATCTCGGTCGCTTCACGGTTCAACCTCGGAAGCTCCTGTAACAAAAAAAAAAAAAAAAAAAAAAAAATCAAAATTCTTAATAAATATTTGTATTAATATCTTCTAAAGTTTTGATTCAATTGTCATAAAATTTGAAATGTCTCGACAAAATTCTGCAAAGATAATATATCTTAAATTTCAAACTATTCGTTTGGGTAGTTTTTGCGTTGTTATATGCAGACAGACGGACAGACAGACGTACGGACAGACATACGGAAGGACGGACCAGACGACGAAAATATGCTACGTATTTATATAATTACAAACGCACCTAAAAAGAGGATAAAAATACGATTTTGGACATAAGTGAGGCCAAAATGAAGGAAACCAACCAACTAATCAAGTATTCTGGGGGAAATTACTTAGTGGACGAGGAAAAAATTCGCCAAAAATTAAAAAATGCTGTACGAATAATGACTATTACACAGTAATGACTAACAAAAGGAAGACTATTAATTTATATTTTATCAAACCTATTTTTATAGATCTAAATTTTATCTTAACACTCTTTTAAAATTTTTCTGTCGTTAATTATTTTATAAACTTCTTAAAGGTGACCATTTCATTTATTTATTTCTTCACTTATCAAAAGAGGACTCGTATTTTTCAAAAAATGCTCTCTTCAATTTTGCTCAGCAGAGAAAAGTAGGGAAAATACGGGAATAAATACGACGTATGTTAGGATCTACGCCCAAAACGGTTGGGAGAATTTTGATAAAACGAGGTATTATTGAACTTGTCTTGACACTGTTGGTTTTTTATCACCACTATATGAAATAGAACCGGCCAAAAGGTCTAAATGTTGACCCCACTCCACCCCCCCCCCCTTTTTTTTAAACTCTTCCATCGTGATATGTCGGTACACTCTATAGTTTTCAAAACTCTTCTTCTACTAATCCTAAAATAACATAATCTTTAATAAATTTTCTAGTACTTATCTCCCCATTTTTAGATATTGCGTAAATAAATTTAGTTGGCCGCTAACCGTATAATATTGAATTAAATAAATTAGAGATGATCTCTTAAACCCATATTTTATATATCCAAGGCTAAAAGAGAAATAAAGAACTCATAAAAATAAATATACTGGATTTTACTAACTAGTAAATCTGCAGATCAGGAGCCTCAACGTCAGCTCTAAAAGTCATTGTTTTTTAATCTCACTTTTCATATGATTGAGCATCTTACAATCCGCAATCGTATTTTTTTTATGTTACATACATATGTACAGACATATAAAATACTTCGGAGGTTTCAGATATTAGAAGCGTTCCATTAAGCACGGTTTATGCAATGATATTCTGAAATTCGTATGAACTTCTTATTCATGTAGCTTAAAAAGCTATATGATTATCTAAAATATAATCATAATCATCAATTATATAATTTTATCTAAAAGATAAAAATAAATTAACTTGTATTAAAATAAATTCTTCATTTATGTCAATAGAATACAAAAGTAATTTATTTTGATAAATAAAATATTGTAGCAAAATAGTGCGAGTTATTTGAATTTTATTATTTGGATATTCTTTGATAGGGTTGCTAAGCAACTAATAATATAAAGAGCAAAGTAAACAGAAATGCATTTTAAAATTTGTATAAAAGATGAAAATGAAATGAAATTTCCCGAGCAGATGCAAATATATATATACAGGGTGATTCATAAAAGATGGGCAGAACTTTAAGGGGTTATAGTACACTTAAAGACAAATAATATTAAATAGGAGACTAAGGGTCCCAGACGTATTCCCAAGGAGATAGGGGGCATTAAAGTTTAGGGTCCGAAATTTCAAATTATTATAAAACATGGAAAAATTGGTCGATTCGTTTGCGGTTTTTGCAAAAAATTTTCTTTATGCCAGTATTTTCTTGAAATAAAATTTTAAAGTTCAATTTCAAAAAATGCCGATAGGGGGCGCTTTAGACTTTGGAGTAACAAACAACTATTTTTTAACGTTATTTTTTGTATTTCTTTAAATGATTTCGAAAGCTTAGACTTAAACTTAAATTTTGATCTAAAAATCTGAGTCCTAACGAGTAGTTAAGTAGCGTAAACTGAAATTTGAAATTTGAAACCCTTCTCCCCCCAGAACAAAAATCAGTTATTCCCGATCTTTGTGTCGTAGATTAGGCTCTAACTACTGCCGCGTTTTGCTAAAATTATTCTTTATGTCAGTATTTTCTTGAAAATAAATTTTAAAGAAAATTTTCAAAAAATTCCGATAGAGGGCGCTTTAGACTTTGGAGTAACGAACAACTATTTTATACCGTTATTTTTTGTGTCTCATTAAATGCTTTCTAAAGCTTAGACTTAAATTTTCAGCCCAAAATCTGAATCGTTAGACGTGGTTAAGTTTCTGGGGAGAGGGGTTTGAAATTTCTACTCCTGAGCACAGTTCAGTTTACCATGTCCACACATTGTGTGCTGTGATACGAGGTAAAAAGACACAAATTAGGATTATGTTACCAAAGCATATTTATTAACATGTAATCACAATAAATGTTCAAAATTGTGACCACCAGAGGTTATGCACGCAGAACAACGGCGACGAATGGAACGGCGAACATTCGCGAAAACATCAGGCTTTTCGAGCACTTCCCCTACAGCGGCGGAAAGTCTGGCGACCAGTTCCTCGGGGGATTCAATGGGTGTCTCATACATAAGAGCCTTCAATCGTCCCCAAAAAAATGAAATCGAGGGGTGAAAGATCTGGCGAGCGAGCAGGCCAAGCAACAGGACCACCTCGACCAATCCATCTGTTCGGAAATGTGATGTCCAGATAGTTGCGGACGTCTCGTACGTAATGGGCTGGCGCTCCATCGTGCTGGAACCACATGACCCGCCGGATGCGTGGAGGAACAACGTTTAACAGGTCTGGCAGCACATGTTGCAGAAATGTGAGGTATGTTTTACCGTTGAGGCGTTCAGGAAGAAGGTACGGTCCGATTAGGTGGTCTCCGAGGATTCCTGCCCAAACATTGATGGAAAAGCGTCTCTGATGAGCATGTGGATACGTAGCATGTGGATTGACATCCGCACATACATGTGCATTGTGTGTGTTAAATGTACCTTCACGTGTGAAGGTACATTCATCGGTGAAAAGCACAGTTCGTCCAAAATGTGGATTTAGCGCGTTCTGCTGCAGAAACCAGCGGGCGAATTCAATACGATTTGGATAATCCCCTGGAGACAGTTTCTGGACTCGTTGCACATGAAACGGGAGCAAATGTTCATCCTTCAGTACCCTCCAAGTCGTGGACTGTGAGGTATCCACCTGGCTAGCCACTGTTCGTGTACTTGTACTTGGCTGCGCCGCTACTACATCCAGAATGGCTTCTGCAACAACTACTGATTCGTCCTTTTTTGCACGACCTGCATTCTACCGGGAAGCGAGAAATGATCCCGTCTCACACAACTGTCTGTGCAAGCGCTCGAAAGTTTTGCGGTTAGGCAACCGCCTGTTAGGAAATCGCTCTCCGTACATTCGTTGTGCCTCTGCACCATTTCCATCTGCCGCTCCGTAAATTAAATGCATCTCAGCCTTTTCCTTATTCGCGAAGGGCACCATCTTCCGATTCATTACTACAGCGACTTACACTTGACTCACCGTTCAGTGGTTTTTATGCCTGAATCGTGTCGAAATTTTGCATACGTGTTCTTCTTCTTCCCCATTTGACATTTGCATACTTTCTGTTTCCTTCTTCACCCGGTGACTAGCGTCAGGAATGGAGCTTTAACGTTTGCATGAGCGACGTTTCCAACTGTGCCAGTGCCTTTATGAGTGAATTCCGACTATGCAGTCCTTGACGAAAGTTGTATTTTTGCCTCGTATCACAGCACAGAATCGTTGGGCATGGTTAAGTAGTGCAAACTGAACTATGTTCAGAAGTTGAAATTTGAACCCCCTCCCCTCGCTACTGAACCACGCTCAGCGATTCAGATTTTGAGCTGAAAATTTAAGTTTAAGTCTAAGCTTTAGAAAGCATTTAATGAGACACAAAAAATAACGGTATAAAATAGTTGTTCGTTACTCCAAAGTCTAAAGCGCCCTCTATCGGAATTTTTTGAAAATTTTCTTTAAAATTTATTTTCAAGAAAATACTGACATAAAGAATAATTTTAGCAAAACGCGGCAGTAGTTAGAGCCTAATCTACGACACAAAGATCGGGAATAACTGATTTTTGTTCTGGGGGGAGAAGGGTTTCAAATTTCAAATTTCAGTTTACGCTACTTAACTACTCGTTAGGACTCAGATTTTTAGATCAAAATTTAAGTTTAAGTCTAAGCTTTCGAAATCATTTAAAGAAATACAAAAAATAACGTTAAAAAATAGTTGTTTGTTACTCCAAAGTCTAAAGCGCCCCCTATCGGAATTTTTTGAAATTGAACTTTAAAATTTTATTTCAAGAAAATACTGGCATAAAGAAAATTTTTTGCAAAAACCGCAAACGAATCGACTAATTTTTCCATGTTTTATAATAATTTGAAATTTCGGACCCTAAACTTTAATGCCCCCTATCTCCTTGGGAATACGTCTGGGACCCTTAGTCTCCTATTTAATATTATTTGTCTTTAAGTGTACTATAACCCCTTAAAGTTCTGCCCATCTTTTATGAATCACCCTGTATATATATATATATATATATGTATATATATAATAATTTAAACAATTAATTTCTAAATTCTAATGAATGTATCAGCCAATTTTCAAAGCTATTGGATATATTTAAAACCTCCCTATCAAAAATTTAGTATTAGTAATTTTACGTTTAAATCCATTATTCAAATAGGCTATTTTCATTTCAGTTAAAAATGAAATTTGAAAATCGTCTGCGTTCCCATAGGAAAGCATGATGCCCTAAAAAGAAATGTTCTATATTTTTCGAACGAATGAACCCAATGTAACTAAAAACTACACTGCTCATTCTGGGTACTTCACCAACATACCCACCAAAAATCAACCTAATAGGACGATTTTTACGGCAGTTATCGCGAAACAGACAGACAGACAGACGGAAACCAAAAACTTTTCGCGTCTCTACAGTGAGCCTCAACTGACGTTTCGGCAATTAATTAAACACTTTGTTTTATTTAAATTTTATCATATGCAAATTTAATTTACATTTATTAATCAGAATGTTTAAAGTTTTGCTATCAAAAGTCGTAAAATTATAGTTGAATGTTAATATACTTATATTCCTAATAATTTCCATTTTAAAACAATTTTATAATAAACAAGTTGCAAATTGTACGTCAAACGTGACAAATGAGGTGCGTTCGTAGTATAACTAGTTTTATAAGTATTCAGATTTTTGTGCAATAGCTGTTGCACTCTTACTATTTTAAGTGCTGATTTTCATATTATAGATATTCATTTTATTTTATTAAATTAAGTTTCCATACACTTTTACAAACAATCAATTACAATTCTGTTAACTTTAAAGTTATGAGCAAATATCCAATACAAGACAATGTTAAAAAATCATCGCTGTTATTTCAGTGAAATGAATTATATTGTCTGTCATTATGATATAGGATTCATTTCCGTCATAAAATAAGTACACTTATCTTTTTGGACATTTACGGAAAATTCCAGTGGGAAACTTAGGCCTAGCTTTGAAAATTTCAGAACTTCAAATCCCTTTTGAGACTCTTTTTTCATTTAATATCTATTTCTCCGGAAACAACTATCCACAAAAAACTGCCAGTAGATTATAGGATTGCTATAATTAAAAAATTTTAGTATTCCATTTTTAAATTGAGTCATACGGAAATAATAGGATTCCATCTTAAATAGGACGTCATCACCATGGCAACCTAGAATCATTATCTATCATGGGATATCATTGAATTAACTACGTAGGATATGATTTAATAGAATGAAGAAAACTTTTATGAATATCTTTTTAAGTTTTGATTCGATTTTTATAAAATTTGAACTGACTCGACAAAGTTTTACAATGATTGTATAGTCAGGGCATGAAATTTCAGTTGAAAAGGTACTAGCGAGACTAAAATTTTTGCTCGCCACTTTTTTACATTCTTTCAGACAATAACGTCGGCCGCCACACCTACCTAGAAAATGAACTATTTAAGACAATCTGAATTTAAATTGACCATTGTTAGAAAGAGCTGTCTGTTAAATCCAGGATATTTTACTTTCATGAAAAATATGAACAATTTTTAAGATGTTAAAAATTCCGAAGAAAGCGAATCATTTTTACCGTGTTTCAAGCAGCTGAGCTTAGGTGGCAAAACCTGATTCACTTCGCGCAGGAGTGAAGAGCGATCAGATTCTGCTTCGGAAGCGAAAAAAGCAGCCTTCGCGCTTGCGCGATGTGAAAGCGGAAGAACGAATGCAGACGGGAGGTTCGTTCCTCCGTAGGAGTGAAAAAGGAAGTGGGTGACGCCGCATTTTTTCTTCTTTTGGAAGATAAATGCCGTCGCTTGATTTTTAAACACTTCCGCGTGTCGCTAGATTGAGGCACGATATTCTGAGCGTATACAGTTTGATTTGAAGTACAACATTTCAAAAGACGAAACTTACTCGCCAACCTTAAATCTTTGCTCGCCAATGGCAAGCTGGCGAGTGGAAATTTTGTGCCCTGCTATAGTATATGATTAAATTTCAAACCATTCGGTTCGGTAATTTTTGCGCTGTTGTATGCGGACAGACGGACGGACCAGACGTCCACTATATGTGCCAGGTGCCACGTATTTATATAATTACGAACGCACCTAATAAAAGGGCTCAGAATGAATAGGATATATAAATCCTTACATTTTCTCTCTAATAATATCATCACGGCGTATAATGTTAACGGATACACTTTTCTTATATCACCACTCTACAAAAACTTTAATCCATGTAAAAGACTTAAGATTGTGCCCTACACCGCATGTTCACTGTGTCTATACTTTTAAAATTTCGATAATTGTTTTAATAGATACTCCCCTCCCCCGAAATTATACGCCCCTGGAAATTTAAATGCTCAATGATCCACCTGTGTATAATAAACATTGGTTTTCTTATTCCCCTCTTTTCGGGGTATATATTTTTTATATTTTGTTGCGTGGGAAAATCACCCCTTTCCGTCTTTTATTAAAGTTCTATAGCAAGAGTTAAGATTTTTTTTTCTTTTTTTATTTAATCTCTTTTCTTCTCTCTTTATAACTTGTTACTGTTGCTCCCCTTTTCAAAATTATAGTTTGTTTACGCTTTTCTTAATTTGTATCCTGGTCATTCTTATATAAAATTCAATAAGTATTATATCCGAAACTTTACCATATTTCTGTCTAGCCACCTGGACTATGTCCGAGTTAAGTATTTCCTAACAAACTCGTAAAAATTGTGTACATTCTCTTACTCAAAGGCTTATATTATACGTTTATACCGAATCTGGCAACTTTTAGCTGCCGAAAATATTTCATACTCATTTCTATATATTTTGAATTCTGCCTGATCACGAATATAACATGACAAAAGTATACAGAACTTTCCCACAATGTCGTGGAGATCACACAACAGGCCTTTCATAAAGGTCTTAACGTAATACTGGTTTTTGTTATTTTATTCCAAATAATTATTACAGGATTATTATTACAGGATAATTATTCAACAGATAGATATCAAATGACATATCTTGACAAGAACATTAAAAAAAAAATACCTGACGGCTCGGTCCACAGGCATAGGTAGATTTTGAATACGCCGACCTTGAGGCACCTGTTTATTGGGAATTGCGGAAGAAATGACCTTTTTGTCATGATGCGGCAGTTGAGACCGCCTACTTCGAAATCTGCCTGTATCTGTAGGCGGAGCCCGCAGGGATTTTTTGTTTTTAATTATTTTTTTTTTGTTGTTGTTGTAAGGGATTTTTTTTGTTTTTAATTAATTTTTTTGCTGGTCGAGACGACAGAGCTCTTTTTCGCTGACCTCCACGTTCACCTGACATAACGCCATGCGATTTTTTCCTTTGGGGCTTTGTAAAAGATCGTGTCTACTTTCCGCCACTACTTAATGATTTGCCAAAGTTGAAGAGGCTGTTGCTTCCATTACTCCGCACTTGTTAACCGAATTATGGGAAGAATTGGACTTTAGGTTGGATGTGTGCCGCATAACTCAAGGTGCACACATTCAACATTTGTAAGAGGAGCTAGGTTAGTTTACCTTCTATTTTTGATGTATGCTTTGTTGTAAATAGTCTAAATTAAACTGTTATAATATACCATTGAAACTGGGACATTATTTTATGGACAACCCTGTACTTTAAATGATGAACCATTCATAGAAAAAAAACTAGTCGTTGGGGGCCACCGTCATACTTACCCATCATGGATAGGCATAATGTAAAATAGGAAAATAAAACATGCGTACAACTATTTATAAAATGCATTGCCATTCCGAAATAAAATCATGACTCGATGACGTCCTAAACTTTAAAGGCTCTATGACTGAATGGCGTAAAAGATACATCCTTATAACTCCAAAAAGGATAATCCTAGTCACTAACGGTTTACTGCGTCGGATGAAACGTCTTATTTCCAATTAAAATATAGCTTTGAATTGAAATTGGAATGAAATACAGGGTCACGAAAAATCGAAGCGTGTGGAAAATAGGATGACCCATAGCTCGGCCACTCATGATTTATCGATTTTGTTCTCGATGTAATATTTATGTTTTTTTAGTGTCTTTTATAGTCACTCTTTAAAATAAACAATTTCGAATATTTTTATATACCTTTTATCAGAACGACTATTTCGAGAGTCCAAAAAAAAAAAAAAAAAAAAGAGTTCCGGATCATCGAAGTGACTGAAATTCCATAAGCTTCTTCCCATGATTGCATACTAAGGACATATCCAATTTCAAGTCTCTATCTCAATTTGTTCGGGAGATTGAGGGTTTACAGGTACACACACATGGACGGACGGCATTTTTCCCCCCTAAAAATATGTTTTTCGGAATCTCCAGTGTCTGAAACGTGTCAATCCGTCAAAATAATTTTTTAGATTTTCAAAACGATTACAACACTTACCCTATACTATACCCTATATGATGGGTAAGTAATAAAACCCAATTTGGATTGAAGGATTCTTAGGTACAATCACTGTTAAATACTGGGTATTTAAGGATTATTGGGTACAATTACTGTTAAATATTGGGTATTTAACAGTGCCCAAAATGGATACACAGTGGTAACCAAAACAGGCATTGCCAAATTTGGCCTCATACCTAAGAATCTTTCAACCCAAATTGGGTTTTATTTTTTTCTGTGTTCTTAACGTAAAAATGATTCGTTTTAATCGCGTTCTCGTTTTAGCTGTGCTCGTATTAAACGAGTTCGAATGTATTTACATATTTAAAACTTTAAAGCAGGGGATGGAAGATATAGCCAGAAATTTCATTAAAACGAACATAATAATTCCAAGTAAAACGGCGTATTTGCCTGACTTTAATTAAAACCGATAATTGCGACACAAAATACAATTAAATTCTGCCGATACAATCGGAAGAGATGCGGCACAATTCATGGAATCAATTGCAGAAAGATGCTTATCGATTTTACCTTTCGGTTTTGAAATAATATTGGTAATGACAGAAGATGATGCAAATTGATTATGCATTCTAATGCATAAAATTGTGCAAAACTCCACGAAATCATTTAGAGAAAATTATTCCAATGCTAAAGCTAATAAATAATGTATATATGAACGGTATGAGCATATCTATTCTCTAGCAGGGCTTAAACTGTACATTATTTTGTTCCTGTTAATTTAAAAATTAAATATGCCATTGGGTTCCGGTTTTATTCCAGTTTTCGATTAGGTTCAAAGTGAATGATCAAACTTTTATATTATTTTTTTTTTTACTGTCTTCTATCTATAATAGAAGAAAATATTGTAATCAAAAAAATTTTTTGACTTCCGGTTTTTGACAGATTTACACGTTTCATGGGGGTGGGGGGGGGGGGGGGGTCAGAGATCCCAAAAAATACGTTTTTTACAAAATGCCTGTCTGTCTGTTGTATATCCGTGTAAAAAAACCCTTTCTGTTGTTTGGATTGGCGAAATCTGGCGTCGCCAATAATAATTATTGTAACTCTTTCTTTTACTGTTTTTCACTTTTTGATTCAGATTTAGATGTGATGTAATTTTTGAACCGAGCTATCGGCGGTATATCCGATTTCTCTCTGAACCAGGCTTTGCTTGGTAATAATAAATTTTTTAGTTTAATTTATCTAAACTTTTATTCATGTGTAAATCACAGAGAACTTTTAGTCCTGATTCGAAGAAGAAAACATTAATTTCGTTTTGGAAATTTTCATTTTTGGCGTCCCGCGTCGTGATAGAATGATGTGGATTGGAATGATGGAATGATGTGGATTAGGTTTTGATAAATGATTCTCTGAAGACTTGAGGTAAGCTCAGTCTAATTTATATTTTTGTTGAACTGTAAATAAAAATTGAAATGGTTACTATCGATACGTTAAAAAAGAAACGTTCTGTTTTACGTACGCAAACCACTAAGCTGTGTACTAAAATATGTACAATTCTTGAAGATGACTCCATGTCATTAGAAAACAAGTTTGAGATGTTAAATATCTGTAAAGATCAGTTAAATGAAAAATATGTAACATTAAAAAAACTAAATTCTGACATACAAGATGAAATCGCCGATGCAGATTTCGAAAAAGAAATCGAAAGCTCAGAAAGCTATAGTGAAAAAATTATCGACATGAACGCAACTCCCAAAACCAAAATAATGCTTTTCAAAATTTTATGAAAAATGATTCCGTTTCTCAAAACGGAAATACAGAGAAATCTATGAACTTGCCGAAGCTGACAATAAATAAATTTTATGGTGATTCTTGTTTATGGCTCGAATTTTGGAGTCAATTTTCGAACACAATTGATAAAAATGAGCACTTAACTCCAATTGATAAATTTTCCTATTTGAAGTCACTTTTAGGCGGTAGTGCTGCCAATACAATTGCAGGTTTTTCGCTGACTAAAGAAAATTGTGACCACGCGATAGAAGTGTTAAAAAACCGGTTTGGTCGTAATGATCTAGTGATAAATGGCCACATGACGAAATTATTAAATTTGAAACCTGTTAGAAACGCTAGTAATATTAAAGCTCTAAGAGAGCTATATGATGATTCAGATTAGAAATCTCAATCCTTTAGGCGTAACGTCGGGTTCATATGGACATTTGTTATGTCCGATTCTTCTTAAACTTATTCCATCTGATATTGCATTAGAAATTAGATTATTATTAGATATTAATAGAAAACGTACGAAAAATGTCGACTGGGACATTAAAGAACTGATTAATTTTATTAAAGAAGAAATTGAATCGCGTGAAGCAACTGTACAATTAAATGTCTTTGAAAAACCAGTTTCTGATAAACACGAAAATTACAAGAAAATTTATCAAAATTATAAAAGAAGCACTCCTTCAGCCTCTGCATTGGCTACTAATGTAAAAAGTGTTTGTATATTTTGTGAAAATGATCACGATTCAAAAATATGCAAAGACCGTTACTATTCATCAAAAAAGTGATAAATTGCGCATCCACGGTCGCTGCTTTGTTTGTTTCCGAAAATTTCATGTGTCGGCCAAGTGTAAATTTAATTCTGAACAGTGCAAATTTTGTAATAGCAATTTTCATCATTTTTCGGTTTGTTTAAATAGGAATTCTAATCAAACGGTCCCGAAAGAAATCAAATCAGCAGACTCTGTAATCACTTCAATTTCTCATTGTAAAGTCAATTCAAATGAAAATTCTTTTAAAGAGGTTATTTTACAAACAGCTTGCGTAAAAGTGGAATCTGGAATAAATTCTGAACTTTCCTTATGTTTATATGATTTAGGTAGTCAAAAATCTTTTGTAACAAAACAATTAGTTTCAAAATTAAATCCACGAATTATTCGTAGAGAAAAACTTCAGATTTTTCCCTTTGCAGCTACTAAGCCGCAAATAAAAACTTATGATGTTGTGCAATTAAAATTATCTCATGTTGAAAACAAATCGCGTTTCATTTTTATTGAGGCTTTGGTTACAGACGTAATTTCTAATGCAACGATTCATCCCCCACTTCTCAACAAACAGATAACAGACAAATTGGCGCCCTACAAGTTGTCGAATTTTGCTGCGCCATGCGATTCTCAAATAAATATATTAATGGGAGCGGATTACTTTTATCAAATCTGTCACGAGGGAGAGGTACAAAAAATAACTAAATCTCTATTTTTATGTGAAAGTCTTTTCGGAAACTCGCTTTGTGGGTTCTATGAGGACGAAAAAAGGAATTTGAAATACGCATCTGTTTTAAATCTGTCCGTTGTAAATCTAGAGAGAGAGGATTTGAAATTTTTATGGGAAATTGAATCTTTGGGTATTACGCAATCAAATGAAAAATTTTCAGATATGGATAAGGAAATTGTGAATAAATTTGAGACTAATTTAAAATTTGTAAATAATAAGTACGAAACGGGTTTATTGTGGAAGGATGAGAAAACTAGAGTAGATAATAATTTTACAATAGCAAGGAATCTCGAAAAGGATAATGACTTATGTAAAAAATATAACGCTATTGTATTGGAACAAAAAACTACCAGAATTGTAGAAGACTGCCCTGATAGAATAATTGAGAATGGGTATTTTATGCCTCATAGACCAGTTTTAAGAGAGGATAAATTAACTACCAAAGTGAGGATGGTTTTCGATGCTTCTTCTAAAGAAAAGCATTTAAATTCTTTAAATGACTGTTTATACCCAGGTCCTAATCTTAATCCGAACATACTTGATGTTATAATGAATTTTAGAAAATATAATATTGCATTTTGCGCTGATTTAGAAAAAGCCTTTTTGCAAATTGGGATTTCAGAAGAGGATCGGGATTATTTAAAATTTTTGTAGTTTGGTGACGAAAATGATAACTTAACTTTTTCGAGATTTACTCGTGCTGCTTTTGGTGTAACTTGCAGTCCCTTTATGTTGGCTGCAACGATTAAATATCATATTCGGAAATATATTGATCATCCCGAAGTCGTTAAGATCTTGAATTCATCTTTGTACGTAGATTATTTAATAACGGGGTCAAAATCTGTTGAAAACGCTTTTTATCTATCATCAACCGCTTCGGATATTTTTAGGGAAGCTAGTATGAATTTGCGAAAATTCAATACTAATTCTGTTAAACTTAGAAAAATATGGGAGGAAAATAAATTATGTGACTCAGAAGAAAATTCGAATAATTCTTTGAAGATTTTGGGATTATTATGGGATACCAATTGGGATATTTTACGTTTTGACGTACAATCCTTTCCTGATGATTGGAAATTTAATCCAACGAAACGCGTTGTTCTTAAAGCCATGTTAAAAATCTTTGATCCGATTGGATTCATCGCACCATTTTCTATTCGTATGAAAAGTTTGCTACAGGAAACATGGAAAAGGGGTTTGGAATGGGAGGAAAATTTCCCTGATGATTTAAAAATTAAATGGGGAAATTGGTGTTCAGAAATCGAACATTTAGATAAATTTGAGGTTCCCCGCAAATATTTTCAGCAGGGCCTAGAATTTTCGGACCCAATTGAAATTCATATTTTTTCCGATGCCAGCCCTAAGGGCTGTAGCTTATTTTCAATATATCACAAGTAATAATGAAATTATGACCAGTTTGATTTGGGCAAAATGTAGAGTTTCCCCGATTAAGTGTTTGACAATCCCTCGTCTTGAATTAATGGGGGCATTAATAGCTGCTAGGATGTCTAAATATTTAAAAAATGTATTTGATTTTCAAAATTTGGAAATGCAGAAAATCTGGTCAGATTCCACTATTCGTTATACTGGATAAAATGATCAGCCAAGAATTGGAAGCCCTTTGTGGCTAACAGGGTTGTAGAAATACAGTCTTTGACTGATCCGAAATTGTGGAAGTATATTCCGGGTAAGGACAACCCGAGTGATCTTCTTACTAGAGGCGAGAATTTACATAACCTCACTAAAAATAAATTATGGTATTATGGTCCTGAATGGTTATCATTACCAAAGGACAGTTGGCCAAAACCTGAAAAGGTACCATTTAATGTAAACATTCATCAAAGCACTTTGAATGAAAGAAAATCATCGAATTTGAGTGCTGCCCAAATATCTTGTACAGTAGGTGTTGTACCTCCAGAATCATTGTTAAAAGTAGAAAATTTTAGTAATATTTCCAAATTACTTAACATCACAGCATGGATCTTAAGATTTCTAAATAATATCAACAAAAGTAAAACTAAAATTTCAGGTGAGCTGACAGCTCCAGAAATTGAAAAAGCAGAAATTTATTGGATAAAACAAACTCAGTTATCTGTTTTTGATCGTGAAATTGACCTTTTGAAAAAGGGAAAGCCCATCGATAAAGATTCAGCATTGTATAATCTGAATCCAAAATTAGATGAGAATGATTTACTGATTGTATCTGGCAGATTACAATTTTCAGAATTTTCTCAAAGGGGAAAACATCCTTTTATACTTCCAAATGGGAGTAGTTATACAAAATTGTTGATTCAGAATGCTCATGAAAAGGTTTTCCATTATGGAATGGCAACTACATTAGCTCATCTACGAGAAAAATATTTTATAATCAGAGCACGAAAATTGATAAAATCCGTACTGAAAAAATGCCTCATTTGTACAAAATTTAAAGCTTCTCCTGGAAAGCAGGAAATTGTACCTTTACCAAAATATCGTATAATAGAATCCCCCCCCCCCTTCCAGACCTGTGCTGTGGATTTTGCAGGTCCTATTTATGTCAAAGCAAAAACTGGCCAAGAAAAGGCTTATATCGTTCTTTTCACGTGCGCAGTCACAAGAGCCGTACATCTCGAATTGTGCTCCAATTTATCTACTGAAACCTTCCTTTTAGCATTTAAAAGGTTTATAGCTCGAAGAGGAATTTGTAAAACAATGTATAGTGACAATGCGAAAACGTTTATTAAAACAGATAATTTACTTAGAGAAGTTTGGAGCCGAATATCAAAAGCTGAAGTTTTACGATATTTTAATAAAAATAATATCGTTTGGAAATTTATTGTTCCAAGAGCCAGTTGGTGGGTGAGAACGAATGGTTCGTTCGGTAAAAACTCCGTTGAAGAAAGTTCTCGGTAGATCTTGTCTCTCATTTGAAGAAATTCAAACTCCTTTGACCGAAATCGAGGCTGTGATTAATGGTCGCCCATTGACGTATGTCTATGAAGAAAACAGTGAGCCGCTTCCACTTACACCTTCTCATTTTTTGATTGGCAAGCGAATAAATTCTCTACCAGATCTTCATTGTGTTTCAGAAACTAAATCGAATTAAATAACACTGACCAAAATTTTGAGATATCGAGATCAAGTTTTAAACCATTTTTGGAAACGTTGGAGACAGGAATATTTGCTAGAACTTCGTTCTCCCAATTTTACAGTTCCAGTCAAAACTCCAACTGAATTCGAAGTTGGAGATATTGTGTTGATTAACCCTTTAACGTTCATTGGTTTCCCTAGGAAACCACAAAATTTTAATTACGCAATTCAACATTGACAGCAGAATTTTAATAGAAATATTTTCCATTTATTATGTATGTGAAATATAGCTTTTTTCTTATATAGAAATAAATTTGTTCATAATTTCCGGTGTAAATCATTTATTTCAACATTTTAGCAATTGAAGTGCTTTATCCGTTAAAGGGTTAATGAGGATAAAACTCCAAAGCACATGTGGAAGTGTGGACGAATAACAGAACTGTTTTTAGCAAGAGATTCAAAAATTAGATCATGTGCCATTCAGACTGTTTCCGGTGTGATAAGAAGACCAGTCCAATTGATTTATAAACTAGAACTAGATATTATGGACTAATAATGAACATTATAATGAACAATTTATTCACATTTCTTACTATTAACGTTTTCTAATCCTATTTTTTTTGTATATTTTAGTTTCAGTATTTACTCATGTGAAAACCGTGATTTTGTGTAATCTCCTTATTGTAAGTATGTTCTATTTTTATCTTATCAATATAGTTTGAAATTTTTTAGAAATTTAACTTGAATGATGAACAATAGTAAGTGTTCATCCGGGGGCAGTGTGTAAAAACCCCCTTTCTGTTGTTTGGATTGGCGAAATCTGGCGTCGCCAATAATAATTATTGTAACCCTTTCTTTTACTGTTTTTCACTTTTTAATTCAGATTTAGATGTGATGTAATTTTTGAACCGAGCTATCAGCGGTATATCCGATTTTTCTCTGAACCAGGCTTTGCTTGTTAATAATAAATTTTTTAGTTTAAATTGTCTGAACTTATATTGATGTGTAAATCACAGAGAAATTTTAGTCCTGATTCGAGAAGAAAACATTAATTTCGTTTTGGAAATCTTCAATCCGTGTGTTTGAGCGTTCGTGTGTGTATCCTTATTGTTGATGGGGGGAATTCGTCCCAGCGCGGAAAAATCTTAGCATGATTAAAATTGGGAAAAACTGTTCTAACTATATACATGTGCACTTAAATAAAGATAAGAGAATCTTCTTACCTTTTATGACGTTGCGATCTCCATGCGTTAATCCATATTTTGAGTATTATCCAATTTGCACTGGCACATCACTAATTGGTTTCAGTTATTTTCTTATCTGTAATACTAAATTTATTATGTTAAACAGGTCGAAGTAAAAACACTTATGTTATCATTTGAGAATATATAATTGGGATAAAATTCTAATATTACAACTTGCAAGACACTACACTTATGCATTTAGCTTATTTTTTTTATCTTAGAGCTTTTCAGCCCATGAGTACTCGCGTTACATTTTTGAGCAAAACTAAACTGAAAAATTAAACATTGATGTTCTATCAATAAAGGCATTTGGTTTCTTTTTAGATGACGTATCAAGGACTTTCCATAGTTACTACATTCCTTTGCAAGAGATAATAACAATTGATTAGCGGTAATATTGAACATTTAATGCAATTAATGTTAAGTTTTCAGCATATTTCACAGACGTTCAGCTCATTAAGTAGAAAAAGTTATTTTCGCCGTTGCTGGTTGATGTTGAAAGGCTATAAATCACAGTTATTTGTTCCTTGTTAGGATGTGATGAATGAATGAGTGGAGGTTTTCTTTTTCTCTCGATGTAACATCTACTGCTTTGGTTATTTCCATTCTGAGTGAAATACTTTTTTATAGTACCGAGATGAGATTAATAATTTCGACAATTGTATCATCGGAAAGTGTAATGAAGTTACGCGTATAATTAAACAAAATTCCATTTATACGCTGTGATAGCGATTTTTGTTTGTTTTTCTCGATTTATTGCAGTTTAAGTGCAGAATTAATGAATATTTTTTCGACGAAATTTTATATTTAGATGTAATGTAATAGGCTGAGGTTTGCATAAAATTTTGGATAAAATCGGCCTGAAGGTGGCGCTGTGATAGCGAATTTTGTTCGACTTTTGGGATAGGCGTGGTAGCTATTGAAAAAATTACCCAATTGTTAAATATAGGTTTAATTTGCATATTTGTAATAAGCAAAACTTTTCATGTTTTTTTATATTACCCGCTGATTAGACTTCATTACGACTTTCCCCTTCTCCCCTCCCCCACGGTTTTTAAACAATTATTGACAAAACATCTATACTCATTTTTACGCGCGTTCGTAATTATATACATACGCAGCACCTAGGGTCGTCGTCTGGTCAGTCTGTCTGTCCGCATTAAAACAGTGCAAAAACTACCCAACCTTTGCAGAATTTTGTCGAGTCATTTCGAATTTTATGAAAATCGAATCAAAACTTAAAAACTAATATTTATTTCATTCTATAAAATCCTATCATACGTAATGAATTCAATGATATCCAATGATGATATGTAATAATTCTAGGTTGCCATGATGATGACGTCCTATTTAGGATGGAATCCTATTATGACTGAATTTAAAAACCGAATTTGTGTACTAAAATTGTTTAATTATAACAATCCTATTGTCTACTGGCTATTTTTTGGATAGATGTTTCCGGAGAAATAGATATTCAATGGAAAAAGAGCCTAAATATGGATTTGAGGTTCTGAAATTTTTAAAGCGAGGCTTCAGTTTCCCATTGGAATTTTCAGTCAAAGTCAACAAAAGATAAAATGTTGCCAACTTAAAATGCACTTATTTTATGACGGAAATAAATCACATCCTAATAACAGACGATAATAATTCATTTTTTCACTGAAAGAATAACGAGGATTTTTTTACATCATCTTGTATTGTACATTTGCGCATGCTATAATTTTAATGTAACAGAATTGTAACGAATTGTTTGTAGAAAGTGTATTGAAATTTAATTTCATAAAATAAAATTGATATCTATGATATGAAAATCTGCACATCAAATAATAAATTCTGCAACGATTTTATATATTAGATTTCAAACCATTCGGTTAGGTAGTTTTTGCACTGTTTTAATGCGGACAAACAGACGGACCATAGGTGCTACGTATTTATATAATTACGAACACACCTAAAAATGAGTAGATCCATCTGTAATTTATTTTTTGATTACACTTTAAGTGTTTTGTCAATAATTGTTTAAATAAACATGCATTCTTGCATAAGAGTGCAACAGCTATTGCACGAAGATCTGAATATTTATAAAACTAGTTTTAGTACGAACGCACCTCATGTGTCACGTTTGACGAAAAATTTCTGACTAGTTTGTTTCTAAAATTCATAATTAAAAACATTACTGTTTTTGAAAGTATTAACTTGCATGAGATAGAAGAAAGTTTAGTTTATCTTTAGAAAATGCATGAATTTTTCATAACGTTTTTGCCGTTTTAAACATTTTTCAACCAAGTTGAAAAGTGTTTATGACTTCGGTTTGTCTGCCGTCTGTCCGTGCTCTAACTCACATAAATATAGTCGGATTGCCCTGAATTTTTTATATGTGTAATTTTTATATTATTGTCGTTTACTACAGCATGTTCCCTATTGAATATGAAGTGTGTAGCACGTATAGTTTTTTTACAGGAAGAATCAAAAGTAGTCCGTTACATGACAGTCAATGGGAAATAATCGTTTCAAGTGCATTTTGATGATGCTACGATTTTTTAAACATGATGAAATTGATATATATTTATGAAGCGCATTAAAACATGTTTTTTTGTAGAATAGGGGGTGCAAAGCATTTATTATTCATTTACAGGGTCAAACAGAAGAGTTCTGTTACACATTGTTCTACGGGGGAAAATCGTTTGCAGTGTAATTTAATGATGTTTCACTATTTCAAACATAATGAAAACTATATGCATTACTGAGGCGCACTATAAATGGCTCTCTCAAAAGTATGGTGTGCATTACGTTTATTTATAGGGACACACAAAAGATATCGGTTACAGTTACGAGCGATAATTATAGTATGTGTGATAAGTAAGTTTTCATTTTTGATTTGGGCTTTTAAGTTTATCTAATTTTTTTCAAAGTACGTGGTGTGTAGGAATTCGGTTGATCATATACAGGGATTTCGTAAGTATTACAGATTGTGGGAGTGAAATGCTTAAGAGTAGTTTTTAATTGTGTTACGCATATTCCTACTATGTACTATATTTAGTAGACTAATATAAGTTAAAGGAATATAAATAAATTCATATACAGGGCTACACAAAGAACAAGATACATTGTCGTTTACGGTTGGTAATTGCTGGAAGTCAGTTTTAAGTTGCCTTATGCCTTTTTTACCTTTTAGCTTAATGTGTGGTGCGTACTAAAGTCTTTAGTTAATATACAGGGCTGTACAAAAGATTTCGAGTGCATTTCCATCAATTGGCGAAAATTGCTAAATGTGAATTTTCTAATATTATATATTATCTATCCAAATCTATAGATCATGTACAGGACTGCACAAAATAATTCGACGACTTTTTTGACAATGGAAGGTAATTTCGAAAACTGTATTTTTCAATGTGTTATATGTTTTCTAAATTGTTTTCTTACATATCTTCTTACACCTTATTTAACGGAGAAGTTTCGTTTACTGTTTCTGGATGCGTTGGAAAGTGTTTCATAATCTGCTTGACGCATGATTTATCGTTCTGGCTTAATTTCATTTAAGAAACGTTTGAAGTGACGAAAATTGACTTAAGTTGTATCGTCGATTTGGAAATTTGTAACTTACATGTACTATTTTTTTCCTACCTTTATTTATTTATGTTTTATAGAAAAAAAATATATATATTTATTAAACTGTAAAAAACAATAACAAAAGTTTTCATATTGTACGGCAAATTTTCATTTATTCTCTGTACTGCTTATTCCGTTGTCTCTCGCGAACATAAAAGTTAGAAATCAGAAAAAAAAAGTGAACAATTTTTCCTATCTATCAAACTCGCTAAATTTAGATACATTTTCACAACAGAATGAAATATAACTGTATACATAGGATTGTTATTTTCTTTTTGGGACCTAGAAAGTATTAAAAACAAAAACAAATTTAAAGTAACAATAAATGTACAGGTAAAAAAGAAAATTGAAAACAGTTTGCCAAAAGGTGTCAATCCAAATATGAAATTATATGAAGTACAGCGATTCATTTTTCTAAACAAATATTATTCTGGATGATTTGGTTTTTTTCCTTCTTTCAAAAGAAAAACTACAATCCCAAAACTTTCTTCCATCTAACACAGGTTTCGCATACACTAAAAAGAATCAGCAACCAATTTATAGCAAGGACTAACGGAATCTCAAGTTTTATTCAATTCCGTTCATTAGTTCTTGAGATAGGACTATCGCTAAAATCGTGTAGAATAGCAGCGCCACTTGTTGGGAGATTTAGACCAAAACCTAATCAACAACAACTTATGTCAACGTCTAACTGAATCTGAAGTTGGATGAAAATCCGTGCATTCGTTCTTGAGATAGAGTTATCGTGATAATAATGAAAAAAGTGGCATAGCAGCGCCACCTGTTGGGCTATTGACACCAAAACGTAAGCAACCTTTATTTATGTCATGGTCTAACAGAATCTGAAGTTGGATGAAATTCCATGCATTCGTTCTTGAGATAGAGCTATTGCGGAAATTCCGAAAAATGCAGCCTAGCAGCGCCATCTGTTGGGCGATTTTCACCCAAAACGAATCAGCACCCATTTATATCAAGGACTCACTGAATACAAAGTTTTATTAAATTTCGTGTATTCGTTCTTGAGAGAGAGCGCCCACAAAATTTGTGTCACATACAGAGAGACAAACAGACAGACTCACAGACAGACATTTTCTAAAAACAGTCCAATCGTGTTCAAGACCTTCTAAGAGGTATAAATCCGTCTAAAACCGGAAGTCGAAAATTTTCATGAATCCAATACTTTCTTCTTGTAAAGATAAAAGAAAGTAAAAAACAAACTCCATACTAATACTAAATATAGGCATGTCAGAGTCAGATTGTGTTTTGCTCTAGAAATTACCCAAAAGCGTTTTATAAATAACACAAAATATTCCTATTCGAAAAAAAAAAAGAAAAAAGAAAACCCTACAGAAACTTCCTTTTCTTTTTAAAGTCTAAAAAAAATTTCTCTCACGAAAGACACTTTAAACAACTTCATTTACATTTTAAAAAAAGAAAGAAAAAAAAAAAAAAACTCACCTTTGACCGTGACGACTTTTGTGCACGGCAATTCAGAAACAAATTCCAAGGATTTGAGTAGAGAAAATGTCTGATTTTTAAATTTTCCAGACATAACCCCTTTTATATGCTTCAAATATTTTCTTTGAATTTTTATATCAATTCCTTCTTTAGGAGGATCTCTTTTATTGCTGTTCTTGATTATACCAAAAACAAAGAAAAACTATTCGGATGTGTCAATCCCTTAACTTTCTTCTATCTCACACAGGTTTCACATACACTAAAAAGAAATTTATATCAAGGTCTAACTGAAACTCAAGTTTTATTAAATTCCGTGCAATATATCTTGAGATAAGACTATCGCTAAAATCGTGTAAATCCTGCAAAATGCTGCATAGCAGCGGCACCTGCTGAGCGATTTTTACCAAAAAATATTCAGCACCAATTTATATCAGAGCCTAACTGAATCTAAAGTTTTATTAAATTCCGAGCATTAGTTCTTGAGATAGAGCTATTGCGGAAATCGAGAAGAATGCTGCATATCAGCGCCACCTGCCGGGCGATTTTTACCAAAAGCTAATCAGCACCCATTTATATCAAGAACTAACTGAATCTAAAGTTTTATTAAATTCCGAGCATTAGTTCTTGAGATAGAGCTATTGCGAAAATCGCGAAAAATGCTCCACAGCAGCGCCACCTGCCGGGCGATTTTTACCAAAAGCTAATCAGCACCAATTTATATCAGGGACTAACTTAATCTAAAGTTTTATTAATTTCCGAGCATTAGTTCTTGAGATAGAGCGCCCACAAAATTTTCGTCACATACAGACAGAGTCACAGACAGACATTTTCTAAAAACAGTCAAATCGTGTTCAGGACCTTCTAAAACGTATAAATCCGTCGAAAACCGGAAGTCGAAAATTTTCATGAATCCAATATTTTCTTCTTGTAAAGATAGAAGAAAGTAAAAAAATGTAAAAAAAGAAAAATATATATATTAAAAATTCAACATCCATAAAAATGTATTCTTATTTTTGGTTATAGTACCTTGAAAAAGAAAATGGTTGTTTGTTGTTCAGTTATACTTTGTAGAGAATTTGACTTCCTTTATTTTAAATAAAAAAAGGTGGGAAATGTAAATCCGTTAAAATGTACAAAAATTATTATGGCAAAACCTCGGAAAAGCCTTGCCTTTAAGATAATTAGCTTTAAAGTTTTGTCTTTGCCGGTAGCCTCAGCGTTTACGGCACGCACGACTGTAATTTTAGGATTTTTCTTATTGCACTAACTGGGCGACATTCTTAAGAGTTTAAACATGATAATAATAATAATGATAATAATAATAATAATAGTAATAATAAATACATTTTTTGTCATTAAAGTTCCATATAATAATATGATATGATGATATGATATGATTAAACAATGACATGTCGATTTTAGTAATCATCTATTTTAATATATTTACTGCTTTCTAATTTCTTTTCTAATAAACTAAAATATGCATGAATTACAATGTAATTTCAGCTTTTGAAAATCATAATGTGCAGCGGAAATTCTTATTAAATTCAAAGTGTGCAACTAATGTATAAAAAGACGCTGTTCTACCACTGTAGTCCCATCGTGTTTTAATGTCAGCAACAGATCCTTCATTCAGACTTTCATTTCTTCATTTGGCATTCTCCCAAATCGCTTGTTATTTATTCTACCATCATAACCAAAAATATTTAATCTCCTTTCGTCGGCAATAGGAAAGAAAATATTATTCGATTTCACATGTTATTATCTTTTATTATTCTTACTTCGGTTTGGCAAACGATAATATTAGTTTCTGCATTTTCCTTTTTTATTCATACAGAACATTCGCCATTTCCATTCTTCTGTGCTATCCTGTAATATATTTTACTGATTTCCGGTTTAATCTGCAAGATATTGTTTGCTGCTAATTTGACTGAACGTTTTGCTACATTTTAGTCTCGGAATTTCATAAACTTCCTTTAAATTAAATCCTCGATATTAAAAAAGAGTTTTTGTTAATTAAAAGTATAATTCGATTCTGCATTTATTAAAATTTATTCTTCCTGTATCGATCTGCCAAACGATAATATTAGTTTCCTACAGTATTTATTCTGACAGAACTCCAGTTTCATTCTTCTGTGCTATATCCTGGAAAATCTTTCAATGATTTCCGAATTTATCTTCAAGATATTGTTTGCTGCTAATTTATCTGAAAGTTTTCCTGCACTTGATTTTGGATTTCGAAAATTTCGTTTAAATTAAATATTGGATAATTAAAATATACTAGCTAACGCTCGCCAACCCTCCGTGAATTGCAAAGCAATTCACATTGAGACCGCTACGCGGTCCCAGCTCGCTTCGCTCGCCCGCCCTTTTTTATTTTCTAGTAATTCTAGCCGGAATAAGTAGTACAATAGATCATTTGAACATATGAAATTGACAATTTTTTTTAATGTAAAAAAAGTAATTGAAAACTCCGTTGAAAACACAACTAAAAATGCATTCAGTTGATGCTACTAATGGGCATATAAATCACTTAAATACTATGAAAAAAGGATCTTGGAAACATAATTAGTTTAAAACTTATTGCACCTATAATATTGTATAGCACGGCTTAAATTCATTAAAAAAAAAAAAAAAAAAAAAAAAAAAACACTATGTGGTAGGAAGATAGTTTATCATCAACGATTGTTTAAATTTCGTTCGACATTTTACTATTCTAATTGATTATAGATTTCTGGAAAAGAAATTATTTTTACTTCAATAAAACAGCAACAGATGGCAGCAGGGGCATTATAGAAAGTTTGTATTTTATTACCTCCGATTTTTTGTGTGAGTGAAATTCGTAAATAAATTCTAAATAAGAGTTGATAATTCATTTGAAATTAACAATATTACTCATAATTAAAGTGAGGAATCATCTCAGACGCTTTGGATTACGTCCATCTTATTTTATTTTTAATAATTGCTAGCTTGAGCTGCTCTGACACTGAACGCCATATTGAAGGCGGAGCTAACACAATCTTGTGTGTTCATTGGTCTGAGCTCTGGAAACTACGGTTGTTGCCAACGATAAAGTAGAAATTCAGCCCTATTTCCGCGCCACGTAAGACAAATATATATATAGATTTTTTTATTAAGAAACATAATTCGGTTCTACATTTATTATCTTTTATTACTCTCAGGGCCCGATTAGCAAGTTTTTGTGCCCAGGGCACTTTCAATTTTTCGTGCCCCCATAGATTGGATGGTTTACTGATACTAGTTTTTTAGTCTACTTATTCGAAAAGTGTTAACTAAAAAAATTAACGTTTTCTGGAAAATTGAAAAACAGTTCCAAGAATAAAAATAAAATATTATTTCTATTATTTATTGAAATGTGCTTTTAACCATAGATTGAGATATATTTATGTCATTTCATCGTATTAATATCTCAAACATCACATATTTTCAGTTGTGTCACTTTTCGAATAAATGTGCAATATGATACAATTGAATGACTTGATAAATACAGTACATCATTTACTATAAAATAATGATAGGAAGTCTACTTATTGATATTAAATGATACTGTTATTGATATTAAAGTACTGTTATTGATATTAAATGATAAAATGAAACTGAGTGCAAACAAAAGTCCTAAAAGTATTAAAACAACTTCTATTTTAAATTCTAATTTCATGCCCCTCAGAAATTTCGTGACCAGGGCGTGGGCCCCGGGTGCCCGTGCGATAGTCAGGGCCTGATTACTCTGGCATCGATTTGGCAAACGATACTATTACTTTTTTGCATTTTTCATTCGCACAGAACTTTCGCCATTTTCATTCTCCTGTTCTGTTCCGAAGAACTTACAATGATTTCAGGATACAAGATATTGTTTGAAGCTAATTAAGCAGGAAGTTTCGCTTCACGTTGCACTTGATTTTGGAATTTTAAACATTTCTATTCAATTAGAATCGTCCATAATTAAAAGAGAATTTTTCTTTATTTTGTTTTTTGCCAGTCACCCCAATTCCATATTTCTTAAATACCACGGTGAATATTCCCCTTTCGAAATTAAATAAACATTAAATAAATATGTTTAAAATGTTTCACAAATAGTCGGGGAAAAAAAACAAACCACTCGAAGTTATTTTATCCCCTAATTCTCGCAGAGATGCGAGAGGTACCATTCGAATTGAAAATGAGTCTACTTTTTGAATATTAATGCAATTTTCGAAACAGGGATCGTCTACAAAATAAACATGCTTCTTAATCTCGTCTACACAACAACACAGAAAAAATATACTATATGTGCTTTTTCTTAAATCTTCATGGAGTCATAAAAAAAAAGTATTAGGAGTTTATTTATTAATATCATAAAATAAAATTAAGATCTTACAACTAAGATCTTACTACAAAGAAAAGTACCTGCAGCATTCAATTAGTTACCAGAAAAATTATACAGAAATTCTAAATGTAAAATAATTTAATTTATGTGAAAGATATATCTATAAAATTCTGAGATTTTCGTTTATGTGGATGCCAACTTTAATTGGGGACGGTTCTCGTAAACCACCAAAAAGTAAAATTTTTCTATATCTCGAATATTAATGATAGGAAAGAGTTCTAAATGCACAAATTCATATTTTATACGACATTCATTTTTTAAGCAAAAATTAATGTAGATTCATAGTTCATAATTCTTTAATATGAATTTATTAATAACTAGCTAATCCGCCAAAATAATAAGAAATGCGATATCACTTTAAGAATCGCTGCTCGAAACCGTTCCGCTTGCAACTCTTTGTCTTTCGGAAATTTAATAGAGAAATGAACCCCGAAACGGAAGTAAATTCAACACCACCCAGTCAACTGTCTGGATCATTAATTCAAAAAAAGGTCAATTTTTGGTCAAAATTAAAAAAAATTACCATCGAATTTTCACAAAATTTGCATGTTCGGAATCAGAAAAATAAACTACGTAACAGACTGAGTTTCGAATTAATACCTCCAATACTTTTCTTAATACTCGAGAATGATTGAAAATGAGAGTATTTCGTTGTCTAAAATTATCAAATCGGTATTTTTTTTTTTTTTTTTTTTTTTTGGCGGTTTCAATAAAAAAGCCATTTTTGGACGCACGCGCAGGAAAATCTTTTAGTTCCACCGCCAGGGGGTGTATTTTGTTCTAAACAAATTTCCCTTGTTCTACACAAATTTCAAATAAAAAAAAGTTGGCAGTGTCCCCGCTGCCAACGGTACAGTTTATAGCAGACGTTCTGCGCACGCGATGGAAAATCTTTTAGTTCCAGTTTTCACCACCAGGGGGAGCATTCTGTTCTAAATAAACCTCTTTTCGAATGAAACTCTAGTACTCGTTCCCGCTGCTTACGGCACCGTGTAGAAGGCGTGCTGTGCACGCGTGGAAAATCTGTTAGTTCCACTTTCCACCACCAGGGGGTCTTAATTTGTTAGCTATATCTTATTTAGTGCAGGTTAAGTTGAGTGAACCAATTCCTGTTGAAATCGGGCCATAGAACCCGAGAAAATAAATCACCCCTCTGGAGATTAATATTCATAAAAGATGGTAACAAAGGACGGAAAACATGATACCGAAGTTTATTTAATACCTGGGAGACCTCGGAAGAATGTTAGAAAAGATTTCGTTTGAATCGGGCCAAGATTAAAGTGCAAAATCTTTTAGTTACATTTTCTACAGCCAGAAGACGCACTCTGTACTGAACAAACCTCTTTCCCAATGAAAGTCCGGCACGTGTCCCCTCTGCTAAAAGCACCGTACAGGAGACGTGCTGTGCACGCGCTGAAAATCTTTTAGTTCCACTTTCCGCCGCCAGGAGGCACCAAATCTATGTCTTAATTAGTTCATATTATGTTGAATGAATCAATTTTCGTTGAAATTGTGCCCTTTGTTTAAATCGAACCAATTTTAAATGCAAAGTCTTTTAGTTCCACTTCCCATCGCTAGGGAACGCACTCTGTTGTAAATAAAACTCTTTCTGGTGGAAATTCCGGCCTGTGTCCCTGCAGCCTACAACACCGTATAGCAGGCGTGCTGCGCACGCGCTGCAAAATCTTTCAGTTCCACTTTCTACCGCCAGGAGCGCCAAATTAATTAATTAGTTATCTATATCTTAATTATTTCGTGTTAAGTTGAATGAAGTAATTCTCGTTGAAATTGGGTTCATAGAACCCCTGAAAACACCCCTCCCTGGTGATTAATGTTCAGAAATAGTGGTAACCAACGACTGAAAAAATTATACCGAAGTTTATCTAGTACCTGGACGACCTGAGAAGAATGTTAGAAAAGGTTTCATTTGAATCGGGATAATAAAAATGTTCCGACTTTGGATGCAGGGGGGAAAGGAGGAAGTTTCGATCAGTGCATTAGCGCAATATTTAAATTACAACCGAACACTCCCCTCCCTCCTCAGAATTAAACTAATGACCTTAGTCAAATGGTATCTATCTGTGGCAATTTGATGATAAAATAGTTAGGAATGTAGTGTTTTTTTTCTCTCTCTATTTTTCCCACGACCTTATACTTTTTCCTAATACTTCATTATTAAACTCTTATTTTCTGTAGGCATTTATTTAATATTAAATATTTATCATTCCCACAAATGAATTGTTTTGTAATAAATAATTACTAGTTGAGCCGCCCGGCGTTGCCCGGGCCCATGATAACTGTTTCAAAGTCATCTTTTAATTATGTGAAAATATATGCATATTAAATAGTGAAAACATTACCCGAAGTCGAGCGTGACCGCTCAGAAACACACCGTTATTATGGGTTTTCGCCGAAAATTTCTCAGATTTTATTTAAAAAAATATATATTTATTCTCGTCCGAACGTTGCGAAATTGTTGCAGATGATATAAATCTGCAAAGATATAAATCTAAAAAGATTGTACCGAAATACGAACGTTTAGTAACTTTTAGCGTAAGAAAAAAAACAACCTTCTCGTGAGGCGCGAAAGACCTGCGCTCGCCGAGGTTTTTGAAAGGGTTAAAATTCGTATTTTAAAAATATACGTTGTTGTTTGTGTTTGGTTTGTCTGTATCTCTAAAATTGCGCTCTTGAGGGGTATTTGCGTAAAGGGGAAAGCATTCACCCGGAAAAACGACCCTTTATGAAAAATGTTTTTCAAATGGTTAACATAATTTTTTTTCGAATTGATTATGGCATTTGAGGTGTAAGAGTGCGATCTTTCAGAATATGTTTTTCGATTTTAAATAAACCAAACGGTTTAGTCGATAGAAGTTAAAACATATTGCGAAATAAACGCATTCTTCTTTTAAATGCTTCTTTATTCCAAATCGGGTTGTGAGCAGTGCAGCCAATAGCGCAAGTTGTTCACATGTATTTCTTTCTCCAGCGCGCTCAGAGCTAAACAGGTTTCTTTTCTTCTTAATTGCACCGAACGAAAAAAAAGTTGACGCATGCGCAATAAGGCCATATTTCCCGTTTCTTAATTCTATGGAAGGGAGAATGCGTTGATGCCTTCAAAAAAGGTTGAAGCATGCGCAATAAGGTCAATTTTGTGTGGAAAATCTTGTCTAGAGTCTTAAAGTCTTAAAGCGCTTTTCGCTTTAAGTATATGGATATTTATTCTTTCCATAATGTATGACAGACAACATTTTAGTAACTTCCATAATTTAAAATGGAGGTTTAAATAAATTAACATTTTTCAAAGAATTATTTTAATAACTTTTGCATACTTTGTGAATTGTTTATACATGTGTATGTATGTATTTGGTTAAATAAATATATAGGGGAAAGTCGAACAAAACCGGGACCCTAATGGGTTTTTATTTATTGTTATTCACTGTTATTCAAAACAGTCAAAATTTGCATTAAAACGATAAAATGATTCCTTGTGAAGAAAAAAAGTATTCATTCAATCGCGAACAATAGCAATTAAGATCATAAAAGTGCATTTCTTAGAAGTGTGCAATGTCCCGGTTTGGTCGGACAAAACCGGGAACTGGAAATAATAATTAATAAAAAGGCATTGTAACTTCGCAATAATACTATTTATTAAAGGAAAACTTGCAGGATATGACATATTATACTCATAGAATTTGAATCTATATCAAATCTACATCAAATACCAATGATGTAAGTTAAGCCTTAAGAGTTAAACTTGTTTGGCACAAATGAAAGTTTGATCTTGTTCCTCTGCATTGCTGCACGCTACATGTGCCCACCCTTTGCAGTGAAGGCACTGTATCCACCTCTCATTGGGTTTAGATTGTTCATATAAACCTTTGCTAAAGATGCATGCTTCATCACTTTCATCCTTCTCCTCGTTTGATGTCAAGGGTCTTTTCTTCTTTGCCTCCTTCTTTTTCACCTCAGTTTTTTTTTTTTTTTTTTCTGTCATCTTGAAAAGTTTTCGCTTCATGGCTAAGTCTTTCTTGTCTTGGTTTTTCATCCTTTCTTTTTCTTCTAACTCGAGCTCTAATTTGTAGGGGGTTGAAGTAAGGACAGCTGTTTTCCCTCGACGCTTGTCGGATTTTCTAATGTCCCTAGGGTCGCATTTTACTGGAATAAGCTTTATAACCTGTGGTGAGACTGCAAAAGGACGCTTGATATCTCTGCCCAGACCTTGAGAAGACGTAGACGGTTGCATAAGAACCTGCAAGCCGACGTCGCACAGTGGATCAAAGTATAGCAGATGTCGAACATAGGATTATCACAATAGTATAAGCCTATATATATGACTTTTGTTGTTATATTCAGGATTAAATAAGTAAAATAAATTATATTCAATAGATCTGCATGGATTTTATGAGCAATTTAATCTTTTTTTTGTTTAAAACATGACTTTTAGAGACATACTGGATAACTAAATTAAACTTGAAAAACAAAGTAAAAGAAAAAGCTTAGCAGACGATGATTTTATTACCTATCTTGTCTTTACTTATATCCTAATGACATTGGCAAAATATTCAAAACATTTGTTTAATTTTTAATTAGCAACATATGCAATATTTACATAACTCTTCCAAATCGTTCTACAAAATCACAACATTCTTCTGCAACATTTTAGAGCCTATTTCAGTGCATATTTTTTATCATCGGTATTGAGTTTTATAAAATTATTTTGTAGTAATATTAATTTTTTAGTATATTTATTTTTTATTTGAAGCAAGATTATTTCATTTTGATTTTTTTACATTCTTTTGAAAGATGATAACAAACAGAGATTTGTTTCTGTATCTAAAGAACTTAAATTATGCTTTTAGTTATGAAAAAGCAATGCTTAGTTTTGTAAGTGAAAACTGTGAGCTAAATGCTTCAGAAATTGATGAAGAAAATTTAAAGGAGCGTTTACGTAAGTTTTGCGTAGCTGTAAAAGATCGAAACAGAAATCTCAACGAAAATTAGATAGTTTCAATACTAAAAACGATTCTTGGCTTCAGTGTTCCTTGAAAGTTGGTAATGAATTTAAGCCATCTGCAGTTAAAAATTCGCAGAAATCAACATCTCGGAAATATTTTTCAGATGTAACCGAAATTCATAAAAAAAGACTAACTCAAAGTTTAAGAGAGGATACTTCTGGAGAAGCTCTTTTGCATGCAGCAAAACAAAAATTAGCATCTGAGGGTTTTAAGGATCTTGCAAAAGTGATTGATCATCTTATAAAAAAATCCGAATGAAGTTTCACAAATAAAAAACTTTTGTGAGAAAAAGATTGAAGCTAATTTATTTTCAAATCAATTTGCAGTCAATTTTAAACTTAACTGTAATTAGACCTTTTAGATGCATCTAAAATACAATTTGAATCCAAAATGAACTTAAAATTGATATGTAAATGGGGTTTTGACGATGCTAAAAACCAAAGCATGTATAAACAAAAATTTGATGAAGGATGCTCATTACAATCAAATAGTTCAATTTTTATGACTAGTTTTGTTCCTATTAGATTATTATGTGGAGCCGAAACTATTTGGCAAAATCAAACTCCATCATCCACCAGTTATTGTCGCCCTGTTAGATTTGAATTTGTCAACGAGAATACTGAAATATCAAAAAAGAATATCAGCGAATGGAAGAAGAAATAAAAAATCTACAGCCTACAGCACATAAAAATATAACCATTGATCACGAAATGAATTTAACAATGATTGATGGAAAAATTATTACGGCAATTTCAAATACATCCTCCTAATTCAACATGTTATATTTGTTGTGCAAAGCTTTCGGAAATGAATAACATTTATAAAATTGTTAAATGAAGTGTAAACACATCCTCATACAGCTTTGATGTATCCAGTCTCCATGTAAAGATACGGTCTATGGAATATTTGCTTCATATTTCTTACACTTTATCATTCAAAGATTGGAGTGCTAAAACTGAGGACCAAAAGAAGCAAAAAGAAGAATCAAAGAGAAAAATTCACCGCGATTTTAGAAAAGAATTAGGTTTGCTAATTGATGTTGTTAAACAGGAGAGTGGTTTGACACACGATGAAAACACTGCAAGGACATTTTTTGCTGAGTTTGAAAAGACAAATGAGATCACTAAATTGGATAAAGAACTTATTAAACGTTTTGCAATTATAATGCAAGTTATCTCCTGTGACGAAG
Organism: Maratus michaelseni; assembly: GCA_963931845.1. Classification (NCBI taxonomy): domain Eukaryota; kingdom Metazoa; phylum Arthropoda; class Arachnida; order Araneae; family Salticidae; genus Maratus; species Maratus michaelseni. Next base: position 471,261,170 of record OZ007587.1, read on the forward strand.
TAATTAATACCGAAAAATTTGGCGAATTTGCACTGGAAACAGCTAAAGAATGTGTTTCGAAGTACGGTCAGTATTATATGCCAGCTTCTATTCATAAGTTATTAATTCATGAAAAAGATATAATTACAAATTTTGCTGTTTCAATTGGCCAATTATCGGAAAAAGCTGGCGAAGCTTGAAATAAAGAGTTTCGGAGGTACCGGGAGTCTCATCCGCAAAAAATAAGTTGAAGAGCATGTAACGAAGACTTGTTGCACCATTTATTTATAACATCTGACCCGTTGTTTTCCAGTATTAGACACACCGTAAAAAACGTTCAAAGGAACAAAAAATTTCCAGAATCATTATAAATTTTACTTTAAATAACACTTTAGCACTCACACATAATGCATCCAATTATTAGAGTAGATTTAACCCTCTGAAAGTCTTCCTGCGTTTCAGCATTTTCATGTAAATATTTATATAACCCAAGATACGTATATATTGAATTTAATTTTATAGTTTAATTTTAAATTATTTTTTTACATTATTTCATCTTAGAAAATTCTTACAGTATAATATTTATTAAAAAATATTTTTGTCTACAGACAATTTACTATGCTTTCCGGAAACAGAAAATTATATGATAGCCACTTAGAGTTTCAAATCCCTTTATTTCAAAAATGCGCAGGTTTGCGCAAAGATTGCCCTATACCACATTAAAATACAGGCCTTTAGGAACAAAAACATGTTTTTGAAACTTCACGCAACTTCATGCAATTTAAGTTACACAATTTTTAAGTTTATGATACCGATAATTTTATATGGGCTGTTCATAATGTAAAATGATACATAAAATTCAATCAAAATATAATCAGTAGGGGTTTAAAATGTGTTTCAGGAAATGAATAATGATATTTTAAACGAGTTATTATTAGTGGTTACCTTGGTTTCATTTTTGAGCACATTTAAAAATCACTAAAATTCGCAGAAAAATTCCTCTGCTGAAAGGTGTATATTCCGAGCTATACAAATAAGACATAATTTTGTATAATTTAAAAAATAAACACATATTCGTATTTTGTAGATATTCTTTTAAAATATTTCATTGCAAAAAATTAATTATTTAATGATTATTTTTTGGCCCTATGTTCGCATTTTCTTAAGGATTGACCCACTGTGCGTCGTTGTCTGGCACGTGAACCTTCGAACATGCACGCCGTCGATTTGCACATGCACGCTTTCGAAGTCGGCGTTGACAGCTTCTCTATAGACCCATTCCCTTTCTCAGGCTGAGGTTTATAGGTTCCTACAGGCAGGTCTACGTCAGGATCTTGTTGTTGTTCAGGCAATACTTGACATTCAGCCAATGGATTCTTTTCCACTTCCATGGGCCTCTCGGTTGTCTCAGCGGGAGTACAGAGGTGATCTGGGTTAATATCGTGAATAAATTAATTTAACGTCGGACATAACCGGGAAGTTCCCGGTTATGTCCGACGACCCGCATCCCGGCTTTGTCCGAACACGCAATTTTCATGAAATGTTACTCTAGCGTTGTTCAAACAACTCATAGACACCAATGTAAAACGTTAAAATAAAGAGTAAATAATGGGCTATCATACGTTTTACTTACCTAAACTAAATCCTTAGGCATTTAGGATTGTTAACGCAATATTGCGGACGCCAAATTGTTAACTTTTCCGCGTGAAACTTAAAAAAAATCACTACTGCGAAATGAGTTGTTTTACACGACTACTGTTTACTGGGTGCTGTCAAGCAGCTCGCCTAGAAGTAATTCTAGAAGTTTCCGCTTGATACTGCCACAAATCAAGCCATAAAACCTGGATCCCTGTTTTATCCACCTACCCGGTTTTCTCCGACTTTCCCCTATATACAGGGTGACAATTATTGAACTAGTATATGAAATTAAACCGCCATAACTTCTGGGCGGTTTGCGTGATGAAGTTCAAACGCCATGGTTGGCAGCAGGGCATTGTCGGCCATTTGCAAGTAAAAATGTCACGGTACAGAGTCCCTGAGCGCATTTCGTGATCGAAAAGTCTTTCCACCCTAAACGAGTGACTGTGTGGTGTGCAATGTCCACTCACGGAATAATCGGTCCGATATTCGTCGAAATAATACGTCGGTGACTATTGAACGATACGCGGAGGTTTGGGAAAATGGTTTCATCCCCATTATCCAAAGTGACCCTGATTTCGACAAGATGTGGTTCATGCAAGACGAAGCTCGACGCCATGGGACCAAGAAAGTGTTTAATGTCATAGAGCAACACTTTGAGGACCGCATTCTGGCTCTGGGGTACCCAGTGGCCACTGGGATGGGACTCGCTTGGTTGCCATATTATCCAGATCTAAACACATGTGACTCATTTTTGTGGGGCTAAATTAAAGACAATGTGTACAGAAATAACCCCAAAAATATTGCTGAGCTGAAAACTGCCATTCAGGAGGTCATCGACAGCATCGATGTTCCGACACTTCAGCGGGTCAGGCAGAATGTTGCTATTTGTCTGTGTCATATCATAGCCAATGATGGCAGCCATATCGAACATGTCATAACCTAAATCCGAATATCTGTAGGGACATTTACATGTTGAATAAAGTTTGTGCACTCAGTAATTTTTAAATAACTTACGTTTTATTTCATATAGTTCAATAATTATCACCCTGTATATATATATATAAATTTTCTTGACTTAAAAATTAATATTAATGATAGTTATAAATTAATATTTGATATTTATGATAAAAGATTTGACTTTCCATTTAAAGTAAATATTTTTATCAATTTTGCTTCATGTTTACATAAATCAATTTATAAAAATATAATTATCAATTACCTTCATCGTATAAAATATCTATGCTCAGATATAAATAAAAACAAAAATATTAGATTTATACGAAATCAAGCAAAACTATATGGTTATCCTATTTTTTTGATAAATTCAATTATCAACTCTTTTAAATAACATTTATTACATTATATAAATATAAACATGTTATGTAATAATTTATTTTGTTTTAGTGTGCGATAAAATATAGCAAATGATATAGCAAATAATACAATTAAAACATATATAAGGACTATTATTAAGCTTGTTGAACATTGTTTACACTTTATATGGTCATGGTGAATGTGCGTTTAGCCGATCACCTTTATATTAAGTGATACTAATGATCAGTTATAAAAAGTCTATAAAATGTCTTGTGATGTTCACGGAATTTTGAATAATTATTGTGAGTAAAATATTTTATCCATTCTTTACAAGTTTTTATTTCCAACTTTACTATTTCCAATTGTTTTCTGGTAATAATACAGTATATACCTGGATGAATATACTGATCTTAGCATAAATGCCAGTATATTTATGAAATACTGTATTATTTTTAAAACACGTGTGGATACATCCAGGCTAATGATTATACCTACACGTGTTTTTTCATATCCAATTCTAATTTAAATCTCTTGTTATCCAATTTTCCATTATATTTAGCTCATATTTCATTTTAAAATCCATTTGTATTCACTTGATATCAACTTCAAATTATTAACATTTTATGGTTTATTATATTATAATTTTTTTTCTCTCTCTCTTTTTAAATATTCTTCATATTTTCAGTATTTTTGGCCAATTACCATTGAAGCAAATGCTATGGTAAAATTATGATTGCACTTGTTAATTTATTAACTATGTGGTATTCTGTCTACACTTTATTACTAATTATCTCTTAGGAGATTTAATTAGAATGTTACAAGAAATTGATATGTTTTTTGAAATTCAAAGATATATATATATATATATATATATATATATTATCTAGTATGAATTCCGTTTTACTTTGAGTTTTAATCATTGATTTGCGATTATTACAAGACGAAGTAGCAGACGAGTTTTGATAGATTGCCATAGTTTAAAAGATTTTTTTTTTTTTTTTAATTAACACACATTTTTAATCTATTTATTTTAACAAAATTCCAGCTCTTCAATATAGGGAGCTGTTTTTAGACTTGGTTTTACTCTTTTATATATTTTCGTGAAATATAAAAATATAAATTTAATTTTCTCACAAAATATGAATTCTTCAGTACTAAATTAAATAAATTATTTTTACGTTGAAGAACTGCAGGCGACTTTTGATTAATTTCCGTCGCTTAAAAGAGAAAAATAAATAACATAAGCATATATTTTCCATTGATTTATTTTTTTAGCATTTCTCCGTCTTCCGCTATTTCTGTATGTTATTTTCACAATTCCTATAAAATTATAACAAATTCATTGTTTTAACTCGAGAAATAGGATTTTTTCATTTTAGTAATAATTTAAATAAAATTTATTTATTAAAAAGTGCTTTTCTTGTTCTATGCTATCTTTTAAATTTTGAAGGAAAGCGTCATCTTTTGAAAGCTACTGTATACATATTGCTATTTTAATCAACGTTTAATGGGATATAGAAATTTTTCAGCTACAAAAAAATGACTTCTTTTTTTTTTACCATTGGGAAAATGGTTGTTGCTTTCGGTCGAGAATGGAGCAAATGATGTTTGCATTTTACTATTTTAACCGTTTTTAACGAAATTCTGTAACTTTAGAAGAATTATCTTTAAATAAGCAATAGAAATGCATAAAATCGTTGCAAAAATGTACAAGTTATAAAAAGGATAGATGAAAATTATCAGATATGAAAAATAAAGTAGAAATTTGGTACTTTCGTGTTATAGCGGCCCCCAAGTATGAATCGCCAAGCCACCAAATTATAAATCATGCATGACATTATAATAATATATGATATATATATATATATATATAACATTTCTTGACGTATGTGGCCAAGTTATAGTCATATAGGATGCATTTATGACATATATATATATATATATGACATGTGTGTATAGGATGTATATACGACATATAAGACGTAAATAATATGTGTATAATGACGTATATGGCACATATAGGAGTGTTTGGAATATATATATATATATATGCGTATATAGGATGCTCTCTTTAATCTTTGCGATGATCTTGACGAAATCCTAACTGCAACCTTGGCATAATCATAGTTGCGAGGACCGCTATAACACGAAAGTACGGTAATTTTTTTTTTTTTAAGCTTTCGAAATATTTTCCCAATGGTTATTGTAATTTGTTAAATTATACACTATATTTCCAATGATGACCGATCACTTGCGATTTTAGACGTTTTGTTAAATATCTGGAAAGATAGGGAAAACCGGGGCAAGATGACTATGTTAACAATTTTTGTTGTTTATTAATTTATTTTGAAGTAATAGTAAAATTAATTTTACATGAACTGATAGAGTATACCTTTGTAGTATTAAATACATTACCATTTAATTTTTCAAATAAAAAAAATAAAGGATAATTTTATTTTTTCATAACATTAACAAATCGTCATCTAGCCCTACTACTGGGGCAAGATGACAACACTGAAAAAGATTGAACATATTTTATCTTTTGAATATGTTACATGGTTTAACAAATGATAACTGTGTTTTTACATCTTACAAAGTATCAAACTAAGCATAATGCATTGATTGTAACGTAATTTTGAAGTGTTTAGTTGTGCAGCTAACAATAGTTACAAATAAAAATGTCATTTTCATAATTGGAACATTCCTCATGCCACCACTCTTGGCATTTACAGCACTGGATCCATTTTTCTGTTGGTGGGTCACAATGCCGGAAGTTGGCCTTAAACGCTTTTTGAATTTTTTGGGAGGAGGGGGACCAGCGGGAGAGGGGGGAGGTCTTGACCCCGTCGAACGGTACTCTCCTCGTACCGATCGGACGCTTGGAAGTGAAGATACGGACCCCGATAGGGTTTTTCTTTCGGGAGGCTAGGGGGGGCTTAGCGGATGGCAAAAATGTCTTTCTCTGGTCGCCCTCTTTCGAACGATACCTCCCCCGATACCATGCGCCCCTTAGCCCCAGAGGAGACAGAAGCGCAAGGTCGTGCGAACAAACACACAGACAAACAAGCGTTTACAGGATTTAAATAGAATGGACAACATAGTTAGTTTAATAAATTCCGAAACACAGGGCCAGATGACGAGCTCGTCATCTTGCCCCGGACTGCCTGTTTAAAAATATTCGTTTTCATTGCCATGAAGGAAGGCAATTAATTGACATTTATTCATGGTAATAGGTAGTATTTAAACTAAGTTACTGATAAATATTAAAGAGAAACGATATATCTTACCTGTATCTGTAGCAGAGCTTATTTACACATGCATAAAAGTTATAACGTGGCAGCGGAAAACAATCAAAGCTTCACAACTGACACAAAAATGGCGATTTCAGCGTCTCTATAGTATTGTTTAACGAACGGCCGATAGGAGAGACAGTAGTGTCCGGTTGATGCTGCCACCTAGCGGAAAACGGAAAAATTAACACATTCGTCATCTTGCCCCACACTTCATCTTGCCCCGGTCTCCCCTACATGAGGAATTATGCTGAAACTTCAGGAGTGTAAACAACATGATAGACGTCCTATATTTCCGTGAAGATTTTTTCCCGAAACCCCATAAGGGGCCGTCAACAAATTGAAGAAAAACGAATATATTTTGGATAACCCTGTAAAAACTAATATTGCAAAAGCATTCAAACTGTAGATTATGATTAAATGGATTATTGTAATAATTTGGGTTCATTTTTATGCAGATAGAATGAGAGACACTTCATTCTTATTATGTCAACTTTCATAAGCTAGTATATTTGGATACAACCCCTCATCTTTTTGCTTCCTTTTGGGAACAGCGAAATTCGAGCTTATTCTATCGACGATTACTATCATAATTTTCAAGCTATGTTTTTGAGACGTTCATAAAAGTTGGTCTATACATTTAGCTAATATATTATGCACAGTATATTTTGATTGCATTCGCGCATCAAATGAGTGAAATAATATTTAGTAGTGAAATAATAGCAGTGAAATAATATTTAGTAAACCTGCTCATTTTTCATACAATTTTTATTATTTTTTAGATCTGATTGCAGTGTATTGTGTATAATTTTGTTTGTCATATTTTCTGAAAATAACTTGTTTTTATATTAAAAACTCTGCAAATTATAAGCAAAGTAAAATTTGGGACTGATTTCATAAAAACCTGAATTTCTCTTCGAGTATACATGCTATCTTCATACAAATGAACCCAAATTATTACAATAATCCACTTAATCATAATCTACAGTTTGAATGCTTTTGCAATATTAGTTTTTACAGGGTTATCCAAAATATATTCGTTTTTCTTCAATTTATTGACGGCCCCTTATGGGGTTTCGGGAAAAAATCTTCACGGAAATATAGGACGTTTATCATGTTGTTTACACTCCTGAAGTTTCAGGATAATTCCTCATGTATCTTTCCAGATATTTAACCAAACGTCTAAAATCCCAAGTGACCGGTAATCATTGGAAATATAGTGTATATATATATATTTAATGTTCTCTGGAAGCCGTTTTAAAAGATTAAGAAAATGTAGACGATATAGCGATTCTTTTCAAAGAGTACACGAGCGAGAAGTACTTTTTCCAAAACTTTAGTAGCGATTTTCTCAAAACAGCTGGGTTTTTTTTTTTTATGTCTGTTACCATTAATATCTCAGCAACGAAGTCGAAAATTTTCATGAATCCAATACTTTCTTCTTGTACAAATGGAAGAAAGTGAAAATGAGATAATATATATAAAAAAAAAACTGATACATTTTCCTTTTCTCTTTAATTTTAATTCGTCTGCAGCAAGATTTCGCATTCTAATATAAATTCCACTCGCATTGCATCTGTTTTTATTTCTCCGCTTTTGTAGTCAAGGAGAATTAGAATATGCGTGTGAGAATTCCTACGAAATTGTGCAATCTATTTTAAATAGTTATTGCGACAAAATTCGGTATCATTTAATGAAATTTGCAATCAATTGAAATGATTTAACCTTTGTTTAATCATTTAGTAGCATTTTTCACCATGTTTAAAGTTTTGTTTATAAGTTAAACTAGTCGGATATGACAATCTATCTCGTACAATTTTCACATATACCAAAAACGAATTTACGTCAAGGTCTAACTGAATCTAAAGTTTTATTCAATTTCGTGCATTAGTTCTTCAGATAGGACAATCGCTAAAATCGTGTCAATCCTGAAAAAATGCAGCCTAGCAGCGTCACCTGTTGGGAGATTCAGACCAAAGCTTAATCAACAACAGCTTATGTCAACGTCTAACTGAATCTGAAGTTTAATGAAAATATGTGCATTAGTTCTTGAGATACAGCTATCCTAAAAATCATGAAAAAAATGGTATAGCAGCGCCACCTGTTGGGATATCTACACCAAAACGCAATCAGCATCTATTTATGTCAAGGTCTAACTGAACCTGAAGTTTGATGAAAATAAGAACATTCGTTCTTGAGATAGAGCTGTTGCGGAAATCGCGAAAAATGCTGCATAGCAGCGCCACCTGTCGCGCGATTTTTACCAAAAACGAATCAGCACCCATTTCTATCAGGGACTCACTGAATATAAAGTTTTATTAAATTTCGCGCATTAGTTCTTGAGATAGAGCGCCCACAAAATTTGTGTCACAGACAGACAGACAGACAGAAAGACATTTTCTGAAAACAGTCGAATCATGTTCAGGACCTTCTGAAACGTATTAATCCGTCGAAAATGTTCATGAATCCAATACTTTCTTCTTGTAAAGATAGAAGAAAGTAAAAATAACAAATTTTTGTCCGGAGTTTTGCAATGGATTCACAGATACCTTTTAGGATGATATTTGAGGTCCCCAGAAGCTAAGGGGTATAAGTGACAAAATTTAAAAATCTGAGCTAACTGCACAGGAGATCTGGAAATAAGGCCATTTGCTTGGTGGTAAAGAGATATAAGTGATTTTCTAATTACTATGTGTTGCGTTCAAGAGGTCAACTAACTTAACAAGGGCCGAATGATTATCAGTATTGATTAATTATTTAAAAAAAATTGCATTCCACCTTCTTTACACAGTTATTGAAATAAGAGTTCAAAAACCACTATGAAATAAGCAACAGTTTCAAATTTTAATTCAGTCAATTACTATTGATGTTCAACTTTGAACTCAGTTTATTCCAAATCTAAATTTTGTCACTTGTATCCATTGGCTTCTGGGGTCCTCATATATGTGATGATATACGTATGTCGGTTTACCGAGTGTGTCGTAGGATTGAACGCCGGATTGTGGGGAGTTTTTTTATTGATTTATTTTACAGACATCCTGTTTTGCATATCATTTCGCAAAATATAAACAAGTCGGATGCGCCAATCAAAATGAATCAGCACTCATTTATATCAAGGTCTAAGTAAATCTGAAATTTTATTAAATTCCGTGCATTAGTTGAAAAATGCAGCATAGCAGCGCCATCTGTTGGGCTATTTACACCAGAACGTAATCAACGTCTATTTATGTCATGCTCTAACAGAATCTGAATTTTCATGAAATTCTGTGCATTAATTCTTGAGATATAGCTGTGAAAATCGTTAAAACTGTAGCATAGCAGCGCCACCTGTTGGGCGAGTTACACCAAAAACGAATCAGCACCCATTTATATCAAGGTCTAACTGAATATAATTTTTTATTAAATTTCGTGCATTAGTTCTTGAGAGAGAGCGCCCACAATTTTTTTTTTTTTTTTTACATATCTACAGACAGACAGTCACAGACTCACAGACAGACATTTTCTGAAAACAGTCCAATCGTGTTCAGAACCTTCTAAAACGTATCAATCCGTCGAAAACCAGGTGTCGAAAATTTTCATTAATTCAATACTTTCTTCTTGTAAAGATAGAAGAAAGTAAAAAGATGAATTTTATCAGCTCACAAAATATAAATCCCCCTTCGGTCATAAATAGAAGAAAATTAATTGGGTCTAACAGTAAAGTAGTGCAAACAATTTTGGATTAAATGTTATAGCTTTAATATAGTAATATAGTAATATGTTAATTAATTAATTACCAACCATATATTTTTCGTTGATCTTCTTTAACAAAATTCAAGTGTTCCAGCACTTTTGTGTGCTATTTTTACATTTTTTAAAACTGTATTAAAATACAACAATAATGCCAATGTTATTGTTTCAACTATATGAATCCCTTTTTAGTATTATAGTATTTACTGTACTTAATATTTAAGTCATGTAAAATTGATTAATGTGTGAATTGTATTTTTAATTTAATAACGTTGTAAATTTTTTTTCCTTCAACAACTTCAATTGTATAGTTTATTTAGTTCATTTTCAATTAGTGAAACATGCACTTCGGAACTTATTAAGGAAGATTGCCGGTGTAACATCCATTCAAATAAGATCTCTTTCTTTTTTTTTTTTTTTTTGGGGGGGGGGGTTAAGGGGGGAAGTTACTAATCATCCTATTTTCAAATAGATAAGTGTGTTTTTCTAGGGTATGGTCGTTTATATGCCCCCCTCGACTTTTTGGGGCATAAAATTATATTCATATGGCGTGTCATAACAACGTTCTTTAAATATTAAACTTATTTATTTCAAACAGGTTTCAAGTACAATAATAGTTCAAATGTACTTGGAAGGTGAAAAGGCTCCTTTTTATTTTTCAACCATTTGTAAGAAAAATAAATTGATTTCCTTTTACAGACAAGTAATGCAGACGATTTTTGAGTGGTTGCCATAACTTAAAAGAACTTTCTTTTCTACCAATTCCTTAAAGAAAAAATAAAGTTCTTTAGAATGTTTTCCCTCAAACATATTATTTTTATCTGCTTTTTTATTAAATTTCAAAAATCTGTTTGTGTACACATACAGTGTCTCACAAAAGTGATGGGTTGGGTTGGGTTGGGTTGATTGTTGACGGCCAATTATCTGCACTTGGGATATAGGCCCGGGGGGAGCGCCCTTCGTGGGGGTCTTTCTAAGGGAACCTAACCCGTATTTACGCATGGATAAATCCACGGCTCGAAGAAAACCACGAAAACTCCGAACGATTAGGCCGACGGGCGCGATTGGGATCGAACCCAGCACCTCCCGTCTACCAGCTTCGAGAGCACAACCTCTCAGCCACTGGTGGGGCCAAAAGTGATGGGACACTCGTGCTTTATAAAAAGAAACTGCAATAAAATAAATAAACAAACATGTGCAAAAATTTTTTGGGTGTGTTTCATATTTAAAGTTAGTAACAATTATTACATAACATACATTTTGTCAAAATATTAAAATATTAATTTAGTAAAAATACAATTGTTCAGAACGGAGCAAAAAATGGCTCACATAAGTGATGGGACACTTACTTTTCCATCAAATATTTATCCAAAAATTTTACTTTTTAAAAGGTTTTAATATTTTGTTGGATTTCCTTTTACTTTTAAAACATGATTTAATCTTTTTGGGATGGATTCGACTAATTTTTTTGTGATTTCTGGAGTGATTTTACCCCATTCTTCTTGAAGCACCGATTTTAGTTGTTGTTTTGAAGAAATGGTGTGTTTGCGAATTCTTGATTCCAATTCTTGCCAAATATTCTCTATGGGATTTAAGTCTGGAGATTGTGGTGGTGTTTTTATTATTTCAGGACAGTTATATAGCAGCCAGAGTCTAACGTTCAGAGCAGTGTGCTTGGGGTCATTGTCCTGGTAGAATTTAAAATCGTTATGAAGGTTCAATTTTCGTGCTGAAGATTTCAAATTTTGCTTTAAAATATCAATATACTTGTACTGATCCATTATACTGTCAATAAAAACAAGATTACCAACTCCAGCGGACGACATACACCCCCATACCATAACTCCTCCTCCACCATGTTTTACTGTTGGTACCAAGTTCTGTTTGTGAAGTTCTTCCCTGGGTTTTCTCCACACCAAGATTCTACCGTCAGAACCAAATATATTAAATTTACTCTCATCAGCAAATATAACTTTATTCCACTAATCAGAATTCTTATTTATGTTGGATTTTGCGAAAGCTAGTCTGAGTTTTCTATTCTTTTCACTTACGAAGAATTTTTTCCTGGCTACTCTACCGTGATATCCAGCAGATCGAATTACCCTTCTAATAGTTTCAGGATTAACAATTATTCCATATAATGCTTGTAAATCAGCAGCAACTTTTGAAGCACTAATTCTTGGATTTTTTTTAATATTTCGAACGATAATTCGCTTTATTCCATTGGATAGCTTTGATGGTCAGCCAGGTCTTCTTTTATCCTGAATCATATGATTCTTTTTATATCGTTTAATGATATTGAAAACTGTTGAACGACTCAAGTTAACTGTTTCAGCAGTTTTTCTAATAGATTTTCCACGTTCAATATGCAAATTAATAACTAATTTTCGAATTTCAGGCGAAGTTTCTTTTCGTTTAGCATTCATGACTACACAGAGCTAAAAAACACAAAAATTCCAAAACAAACTGGAGAGAAATACTGCAGACGATTTTATAAATTATTGCCAATTGCTTTTAAGTAAAAATAAAACCCCAAAAAATATTTTTATTGCTTATTTCAGACGATTTTTGTTGCATATATAATGGTGTCCCATCACTTATGTGAGCTATTTTTTGCTCCGTTCTAAACATTTGTATTTTTATTAAATTAATATTTTAATATTTTGACAAAATGTATGTTATGTAATAATCTTTACTAAATTTAAGTATGAAACACACCCACAAAAAAAATGTGTACATGTTTTTTTAATTTATTTGATTAGTTTCCTTTTGTAAAGCACAAGTGTCCCATCACTTATGTGAGACACTGTATATCATGCCCATGTTGAAAAATCATAATCCTCTGACAATTTAGATTGCTATTCCAGTGGTCTAATAAAAACCATTTTTAATTTTAAAGATAGATGAGGTTACTTCAAAAGATGAATTTAAACTCGGTGAGGCAGCGGGCATATTAAGAATAAAAACTAATTTCAAGTATAAGAGTTTTCAGCGTAAGTAGGCCATGACGCATTCAAAATGTAGAATGTGACCCGGTCGTAAAAATATTTTGTAGTCGTTATTAATGTTATAGAGGGTGATTTTTTTTCTTTCCTTTTTTATTCTTTATTATTTTTTTTGTCTTATATTTTGCGTCCTAACTATAGCCGCAATAAAATCTTTGAAAAAGGAACCAGTGAAAAATATGCTGACTTAAATGGAAAAAGCGTTACTAATCCATTAAAAAAAACGTAGGCAGATAAATTGTATTTAAAACTATTAAATGAAATGTGTCTCTCTGTGTGTGTGTGCGGGGGGTGGGGGGGGGGGTAGAGAGTTTTAATGCAAATAGAAGTAGTGTTAGAAGCCAATTGAATAACGTGTTGAAAACATTTTGTTATAATTTGAAATATTTAACAAGAAGGCAACAGGTGTTCAAATTAAATATTTACATTTCTCATTTTCAGTTTTGTTTTTCTTTAATTTTCAGTTTTGAATTTCTGTGCAATTTTTATACAAAGCAAGTTTATGAAGCTTTAATTCCTAATATCTATTCTATTTTCTATCTTAATTAATTTTAATGTAAAGTACCTGTTTTCCCTAGTATCTTCGTGCGACAGACGTATTTTTACAATAAATATTAAAAAGAAAAATAGTTTTTTTTTAACACACTTTTTTATAAAGCAATCCATGTTTTATCTTGAAAATAACGCCTCATTTTGTAACTACAACAATTGATGATTTTTCCGAAAAATATAGGTTAAAATACATTAATTTGGCGTTGGCGCAGAATCCAATTATGAAAAGTTATCTTAAGTGTAATATGAACCAAAAAAAAAAAAAAAAGCCTTATTTAAACTATCCTTTTTGCATTTCTATATTGATTTTTCAACGTATAATTAATTATCATTTAATTAATATGAAACTATTAATTTAATTGATGAAAGCGTATATTTAAAATATATATATTGCTCTATATTTTTTATCTATATTTTCTACTTTTTAATGATTAAAATATTTTTCACAATTTCACAGCCAGTTGGCCTTTTTTGGCGTGCGTGATTCAGCGCATTATTGAATCCATGGTTTTTGTAACTTGTATACAATTGAAACCATAAAAAATATTAGGCGATGCATCGCTTGTGGCGGGCTAACGGGATGGGAAAATGACTTAAAAGTAAGTTATTAATTGATAATTAAGTTCTAAGAATATTAAAATGTTGTATTGACATTGGAAACACACCTGTGTACATATTTTTTTTAATTCTAACCTATCAGGAACTGGATGAAAAATCAATTACAAAATTCTATCTTTACGAACCAAGTCGAGTTAAAAAAATCCCTGACGGCTCGGCTTACAGGCACAGGTAGATGTCGAAGACGCAGACCGTGGGAAGCCTGTTTGTTGGGAATTGCAGAAGAAATAACCTGAAATGATCTTTTTGCCATGATGCGGTAGTTGGGACCGCTCGCTTCGAAATCTACCTTGTCTGTAGGCGGAACCGGCAGGGATTTTTTTGTTTTTAATCTTTCTTTTTTTATAAGGGTTGGTCCTATAAAAAAACTTGTCAACATAAAAGTTTAGATAATATAAAGAGGATTTATAATAAATTTAAGCAGATTTGATATATTGTGGATGGACGAAGTTATGAATTTTTTTCCTTCTGAAACCCCTCTTTCCTCCCCCCCCCCCATTGGGGGGCCATTTTTAATGATATCAAAAATCTGTCGTACATATATTTTCGCCCTTTTTCGTAATAATAACTTTAAACAGATTCGATACGCATCATAATTAAGAAGTTACGGGTTCTTTTCTGTTTTCACAAAAAGCCCCCCGTTCCCCCTTTCCACCACCCCCTTGGTTCAATTTTGCCCATTCACGAACTTGACCGAGATTTTATACCCCTTGATTTCATGTATCCGTTTGGAAGAGATATGTGCAGAATTATGGAAGTTATCGTGTCCATAAAAAAGTGTCATAGATAGATAGATATAAAGTTTTGAACTGGGGGTGGTTTTGGGTTCTGGGAGTCATGGTCGGCGTAGATCTGCAAAAATTGTTCAGAAATTCCAATTTAGGGGTGAATGTAATAGGTAGTATTTCTTACGAAAATCTACCTAAAATGTCAAAACTGGATTTTCCTGCATCAGTGGTCACATTGCTACAAAACCTGTTTTACAGTTAAGTCAGTTTGTATTTTACACGCCCACAGTTTGTATCGAGAGGGGGCTGCATGCAGCTACAACTTCATCTCTTTTAAAACATAAGATTACACACATATTGTAGTAGAGTAAAACCTGTGAAAGCGGAATCACTAAAGACGGGGAAAAACAAAACACTCAGACATCCGCCCTAGCAATTGCATGGCATTTCTTCCGTTGCAACAGGAAATTTTTCCTACTAGTTCCCAGTATTTCGTTTCTACAGGCTACAATGTATATATATTTATACATCAACATATACACGCACATATATATACGTATATGTATGTTGAAATGAAATATTTATATACATACATTTGAAATAATACTGAATTATATTCTTTTCGCTAGGATCGTGAAATTGTCCGTTTAACCCTTTCAAAATGCAATGTACACTGAAAAAAAAAATAAGAAGAAAAGAAAATAAGAAAAGAAAAAAAAAATAAGAAAAAAAAATTGTTGATTTTACAGTAGAATACTGGTATCCCAGCTGCTAGTATTATACCGTAAAATTAACAGTAATAAATAGTAAAATAAGCAGTAATCCACTACCGCGCATGCGCGACAGCGTATTACTGCTTATTTTACCGTTTATTACTGTTAATTTTACGGTATAATACTGGCAGCTGGGATGCCAGTATTCTACTGTAAAATCAACATTTTTTTTCTGATTTTTTTTTTTTTTTTTTTTTTTTTTTTTTTTTTTTTTTTTGCAGTGTAGGGTTGGGGACATGGTACCTTTGAAACTTTTTTTTTTAAATTTGAATAATACTGTAATATATGTAATCAAATAATACTTAATACTAAAAATTAAATAAATTAAAAAAAATCTTGTAGAACAGCCTATTTTACTAAAATTTATTTATTTTTTTTATTTTAAACTTACTTTTTAAAAATCCCTACTTTTTTTATAAATATGAATATTTATGCTTCGAATTGTTTTTCCACATTCATTAGAATATACTACATAAAACTGTGCATTAATTGTTTCAGTTGAAATAGGGAACGTGCTATAGTAAACGACAATAACATACACAAATTTCAAGGCAATCCGAGTCTATTGACGTGAGTTAGAGCACGGACAGACGGACAGACAAACCGAAGTCAAACACTTTTCAACTAGGTTGGAAAGTGTTAAAAAAAGGCAAAAATTCGTCCAAAACATAAAATAAAAAAATATATATTTAAAATTTTCGAATTATTTTGCCCCAATCGTTCATTCCAGCAACCCGTGTGCCAAATTTCGTAGCCCTGCGCCCTGTGGTTTCCGAGTTTTTGAGGTTACAGAGATAGATAGATACTCGCACGGATTTTAATAGGGTAGATTCCGTATCTAAACTTGACTGATGCTTTATAATTTACACGAATAGTTTCATTAGCTCAAAATATTTTGAGTATGCGCTTTAGGGAGACCTTCCTGGTTCATCTTGACTGAAAAAGCCCTAAAAATGAGTCTAACAGAAATACAGACAGTTCAAAAATACTGAAAACGCATTCGAAACATCCGAAAACGTACAAATCTATCATAAAACGGGAGGCGGGAATTTTCAAGAATCCAATATCTAATTTTTGTGAATATACAGTTGAAAGTATAAAAGTCCTTCCGGCCTGTACCGGGAGGAAAAGGTAGCTTTCCTATATCTTCGTTTTGAAATTTTAGCTAATGTTACACGAAAACAGCAAGCTGAAATGCAAAGAAACTTTTACAAAAGATTCGTTAATACTGAATTTGAATAAGAAATTCGCCAAATTATTGAGCAATAGCCAAATTGGCTTCATTTATGAAGACTTATTTTGGTCGCCAAATTTGGCGATATTTCGCCAAATGTCACCAATTTTGCCAATTTTGGCACCAATGTCGCCAATTTTGCCGCTAACGGATATGAATATATAGTTTTATGCGTATGATTGGGAAAATTATTACAACAATGAAAGAAAATAATTTGCGAGTAATCGCGTTAATGTGCTGTCTTGTTTCAAAATGTCAGCCACCCTAGAATTTCAAACTGCTCTATCTCAGCCATTTTTTAAGATAGAGGTAAACCAAAAAATGCACCGGAATCCTTGTATCAAGGCCTAACACGTAATTTAAAAATAAATTAGAATTTTTAACTTTTTTGTATATTTATTTTAGTTTTAAATTTTTAAATGGCATCCATCTTGAAACAAAATGGCGGACCAAGCTGGCCAACGAACTCGGTCGAGACATGGGTGAGCTTAATACACACAATTAGTTTCATCAAAATTGATTTATAAATACGAGCGTTATCGTATGACATAGGTCAGATATATATATATCCGAACGGCTGCAATAGGTAGCTTTATACTTTTTTGTATTGAAAGCTACCTAATAGGAACATATTCTAAAAGAAATTTATTTATTTAAATACTGACTTGCATTTCTTTCAGAATGAGATGGGTAATAGGGGTTTCAGAAGAAAAAAAATCATAACTTCGTCAATTCCCAAGTCCTCTTAAATTTATTATAAATCTTCTTAATATTATCTACAACTTTTATACTGACAAGTTTTTTATAAGAGCAACTGTTACGGTAAAAAAAAATTAAAAACAAAAAAATCCCTGCTGGCTCCGCCTAAAAGCAGAGGTATATTTCGAAGTGGGTGGTCCCAACTGCCATGTCATGGTAAATAGGTCTTTCTTCTGCAATTCCCAATAAACAGGTGCCCCACGGTCTGCGTCTTCGAAATCTACCTGTGCCTGTAGGCCGAGCCGTCAGGGATTTCTTTTAATTTCTTCTATCTATAATACAAGAAAGTATTGTAATCGGAATTTTTCGACTTCCAGTTTTCGAAGGATTTACACATTTTAGGTGTTAGAGATCACGAAAAGCATGTTTTTTACAAAATGTGTGTCTGTTCACATTTAATCATCGAAAAGTGTATGAAGTTAAGCATAGAATTGAACCTAATTTCATGTATATATTTTTGACTACGGCCAGCATTATGTTCCAGGTCAATTTGGGGCTATTCCACCGGAAGGGGGTGCCATGTCAGCGTTTTTCTCGATTTTTCGTAGTAATGTTGTACATCAGCTACTTCGCGTCCAGGTAACCCGGCAATTCGCAAGCATACCTGACGTACAAGAGAATGACGAAAAATATTGATTTTATTATGGCTGTGTTAGCAAATTTTGAAGAATTAACATGTATGAGATAGAAGAAAGTTTAGTTTACTTTTCTAATACGTCGAAAGGAATTCATCCAGTATCGCCAAGTTCTGTTCCATGGGTTCCTATGGTATATGACCAAAACATTTAGTCTGAGCATATGCCCTGTACGTATGTTCAGCGACTATGCATTTCATATATTTGGCAAAAACTGGTAAAAACAGTATTCCAAACTTGCATCATCAAAAAATGTTTTTTACACGGTGATTTTTTTTTCTGCTGGTTCTGGCTTTCGTTCAATTAAAAGTTGATATCATTCCGGAAAATATTACTTTATATGGATCAATAATAGTAAAATCTTTCGGCCTTTTGATAATAATTTTAGTAAGTGCGAAAGTAAGTTATATGAATATTCTTTACATTACATATTTTTTAAAAAGAGAATGTAAACTAAAAATCTTATGGCGTGGTCGTCGGCCTAATCGTTCGGAGTTTTTCTTGGTTTGCTTCGATGCTGCGTAAATACGGGTTAAGTGAATCCCCTAAAAAGAGCCCCACAGAGGACAATCCCCCCCCCCCTCCTTCCTTGGCCTCTATTAATAATTAAGTAATAAACACCAGCCACCAAATCGTTCTTTTAAAAGTAACAGTTTTTTTTTCTTCGGTTTCAGTTTTCGTTACTTCTTAAAATATAAAAAATAAAAAATTCCCAGCTCGATGCCTCGATTTAAATTAATCGTCAAAAATTTATACTTAATCTAATGAGAAGTATCATCACCAAAAATGATTAAAATCTTGTGTTTTGTTTGCCCTAAATTTTCTACAATTTTATAAAATTTTCATTTTAATATAAAATATTAAATTTTTTTTTATTGCATTAACTCCCTTCATAATCTTAAAAACAATCCTTCGTTCTCTTTTTTGAAATCCATAAAGAAAGACAAAATCCTCTCGTTTCCTCATCTAGTAAAATATAACTCTTGTAAAATTATTTGGTTTTTAGTGATTAATCAGTAGTAGCTGGTTTCTCTTAAATTCTCAAAATAAAATGTACTTTAATAAAAAGAGGTAAGGAAGTTTTCAACTTACCTTTTTCTTTTCTGTGATGACCTAGTACGCATGATGTCTTATTATGAAAATAATATAATTTCATACTTAATTAAATGTTAAATAAAAGTATTTATTTTTCACTACAAAGTTTTAATTTACGATTAACAATTATAAAAATGCATTTAAGTTTATGTTTAATAGGAGCGTTAGCAGTTTGCTCCTTCTGGTTATGTTACATTTTTAGAAGTGACCGTTTAGTTCAATAGTCTTAGTTCAATTAGTCTGAGAGCCTCTGTAAAAGTTATTGTCCACGCAATATATAATTAATATTCCGATTAGCTGGGAATAACCTTCGGTGTACTCCATATACGTCATGAGATGCATTCTTGTCTCTTTAATCGGACTGTAAAACTTGATTTTAACTTCTGTATTATCAACGATTATTATTACTTGATTAATCTTCATTTGAACGTTCATCTTTCTTTGAGAAATCCACCTTAAGAGGCTACTTCACTCAGGCGAAAACACGTTCGCTAATGTTAATCTTATGGGGGAAATAATTTACGATATCTCGTTCGCATTTCAATATTTATAAATGATTTTTTGTTTTTTTTTGATTGGATAGCTGAGGTCAATCTCTCTCATTACGGAACCGGTTTCGAAAGTAACAGTATCCTCAATAATAATAATAAAAAAAAAACGCAACATAAATCGAAAAAGTACAAAGGAGCGTGCATAGCGATTGACCTCAGCTATCCAATGCAAAAAATCATTTAAAAATATTGAAATGCGAACGAGATATCTTAAAATATTTCCTCCCCCATAGGATTAACATGAGCGAGCGGGTGTTTTCGCCTGAGTGAAGTAGCCTCTTAAGCCGCTATCAGATTCACCAACTTTTCGAGCAACTTTTGAGCCAACTCTTGATTTGAGCCGATTTTCCGTGAAAAATCGTCCCAACACCCAGTGTGATAGCCATGAACCTATATACCTGGACTTCTAACGAAATAGCCTTTCCAAGAAGGAAATCGTTCCTCGAAAAAAGCCTCAAATAGGTGGCGCATGTGAAGATGGTTTCTGCCTACGTCACTAAATTCGTCTGCTTCACCGTTTGACACTGACAGTGACAGCCATGGCTCATGGTGGCGCTAGTGCAGCACGGTTTCTGGCCAGCTGCGCAGAACGGTGCGCGTAGCTGTGCAGCTGCCATTTCGTGCCGAAGTCTCGGCACGATGTTATCACACGGCGTTAGAAGTCCTGTATAGAGGTTCATGGTGATAGCAAACAAGAATATCCCCAATTTATTTGCCACAGCTCTAAAAAATCGTGGCTAGGAGCGACATTTCATCCAACTTCCAACATTTCAGCCAATCAGAGGGGAACGCCTCTTTGCTATGAAATGAGATTGGCGTGATTTGGCTTGCCTAGTTTGATCGCCAATGTTTGTAAACATTACAGGGGTTGATGCAGGGTTTTTTTCTTGGGGCCCATTTTGTGAAAAGTAAAGGTTATTTTTGTGAAATTTATATTTTTGTGAAAAATAACTTTTTGTAACGAAAGTTATCTATTTGCTCAAATTCGAACAAAGCATTTATTAACAAAAACTTTTTAAAATCCTTTTGCCGAAGTTTTCCTCTCTGGTGAACTTGTTTGTTTACAAATTACACATTTTAAAATGTCACAATGTAATAAATAATTAATAAATAGTAAGTTTTTATGGAATAGAATTTTGTGAAAGTGCCTATTTTATTAAAAGGAATTTTGTAAAGGGGTTGTTTTGTTATAAAAATTTTTGTGAAGTTGCCCATTTTATCAAATTGATTTTTGTTTAGGGTCCTATTTTATTAAAGTGATTTTTGTGGAGGAGCCCTGAATAGACCCCAAATTTTGCCTGGATCGATCCTTGCATTACAGGAATAGCAGAAAGTGTTCATTTTACTACTTTTGCCATGTAATGAATTCTGCATAAAAAGTATTGCTCTGTATTGATTTTTAAAGCTTCTAGTTATGAATCTCTAGAGTGTAATCAAAGTTTTGTATGTAGTTATTAGTCCTACGATATAATTATTCTGGATGCATACAAAAACATTGTAAAATCAGTTATAGGTATCCTATTACATGTTTTTAATGTTTAATTGCTTGTTTGTATAAGGTTTTCCATATTTTCAGTAAAAAATTACATAGATTAATTTTAACTTGGAATTAAAAATCAGTTAATATATAAATAATCAGCTTAAAAAATTAGTTCAAACATCTGATCCTCAATTTAAGTATAATATTTAAATAAATTTAAAACCCATTTTCAAAATTAAAATAGTTCTTTTATAAGAGAAAAATTTAGAAAAAAAATTTTTGTTCTTGTGTTTGTTGATATTTAAATTTTATCACAATTTTGTCGTTGAATGCAAAAATAGTTTAAAATATTTTATTAATAAATGTAGAATAACAGTTTTTATGTTAAGTGAAGTATTTTAATTTTTAATTCTTGCTTGTAAGTTTAATAGGTTGGCTAACCTATTGAAAATATTATTCAATATCAATCAAAATATTGGATTTGTTTGATATTTTTGAAAATAGCTTGGTATTTACGTACTTTTTTACAATGGCTGTATTGCTTCATCAGTGAAAAACTTTTCAAATTTTGGCCAAACAAGCCCAAACTGCACAATTGACTAGAGACTGAAAAAGCCAATAAACTTTTATTTGTGTTTAAATATTGAGAAAAATAATAAGAATAATTTGTGTTTTTAAAATCTTGTTATTTTTTTATATATATATTTAAAATTTAATTCTGTGTTTTATGATT
Organism: Maratus michaelseni; assembly: GCA_963931845.1. Taxonomy (NCBI): domain Eukaryota; kingdom Metazoa; phylum Arthropoda; class Arachnida; order Araneae; family Salticidae; genus Maratus; species Maratus michaelseni. Next base: position 471,283,286 of record OZ007587.1, read on the forward strand.
TAAGAAGGAGTACAAAAATCAAAATACTTTTTTAATATTTATGCCTTGTGTTTTTCTTATTAATTGCTAAAATGGGTTTAAAATGTTTTGTTATGAACAAATATGACACTGTAGTTTTACATTAAACAAGTAATATAAAAGAAATTTATTTAAAGTCAATTCCTACTTAGGTCATCAAAGAAAAAAATTATAGTTACTTTTTATTAAATAATTACAATTAATATAAATATGTATATACATATGACAGAATCACAATATTAAGTGGCAAAATAGAAATGAAATTTAATTAATGAATTATTATTTGAAAAAACTGTATTAACATAAAGTGTCATCCACTACAAGTTTTAAAAAATGTATTTGAACTTGAGTGGATGAATAAAAAGTATTTTATTAACGATTGAAAATTTGAAAATATAAAACTAAAATTAATTAATTTAATTACAAACATAAGTGTGAAATTGTACATCAAATGTGACAAATGAGGTGCATTCGTACTATAGCTAGTTATATAAATATTCAGATCTTGATGATTTTTAATTCCGTGAAATGAATTATATCATTTGCAGATTAATTTCTGTAATAAAATAAGTATCTCGGTCGCTCGACGATTACACCTTGGAAGCTCGTATAACAAGAAAGCACCGATTTTTTTATAAATATAAAACTAAAATTAATTTAATTACTGAATTAATATTTGAAAAAACTGTATTAACATGAAGTGTCATCCACTGCAAGTTTAAGAAAATGTATTTGAACTTGAGTTAATGAATAATAAAAAGAAAAGTGTCCAATTAAACTGATGGCATTGAGCTCACAGGCTATTCACACTAATTGTATATTATACTCTTATTTCAAAGAATAATGCCCCTTTAAAAATAAAGAGATAGACAATAAATTAAGGGGGGGGGGGAATTAGCCCCCTATTTCCCCCCTTTATACTTAAACAATGAACCCCCAAAACTAATCAGAAAAGCGCCTTATCACTATAAACATGAAACCAAAATTTGAAGCAAAACGGATATTTCTATCAAGAGTTATCGCGTTACGTACATACATACGTACATACGTACATACATACGTACATACAGAAACGGCGGGCACATTAGCTCCCAGGCTTTGTTAGCCTGGGAGCTAAAAAGTATTTTATTAACGATTGAAAATTGGAACAAGATATATAAATATATAGAGTGTGTGAACTAATAGTAGGAATTGAATAAAAGATATCAGGTATTTGCAAATTCCGAGTGCATTACTTATTGTAAAAATCAATAAATATGAAAACTGCTAAAAGCATTTTAGCTATTGTATGATAGTTTTTCAAATTAATAATAGGGGAGAGGGGGGGGCACATGAGAATATTTTTTCCATTTTTTCCATTTTACAATTTACATACAACTTCTAATCCAAACTTCTCTTTTCTGTTTCTTCTTTCTGCTATCTGAATCTAATAATAAAATTGCTAAACCCAACTTTTTTTTTATCCTTCAACGATAAAAATTTGCTGTTTACCATATTGTCGATACAAAGATTGGAACAAAAGAAAGCAAAAACAATTTGAAGAAAACAAAACGTGTTTTGCAGCAAGTCCGATAGTACGGAGCGATTTATTTACGCCAACAAAAGAGTGATAAATAGTAACAACTGGTACTCGTAGTAACCGGTTTTTCCTCCAACTTTATCAACGACAATTGCAACCCTTCTTTCACTTTGAGCGCGAAAAAGTTGGGGTTAAATTTGGCTGAAAAATTGGTTGCTCGAAAGTTTGGTGAATCTGATAGCGGCTTTAAGCAGGTTTTCCCAACAACAACCACGAACGAAAATATACAATATCCTCTTCCGCGTTGCTAACGATTCCTAAAAACGTTCTTTATCTTTACAATCCTCAGAAACCAATATATTTCCAAGATTTGAAGAATTGAGAACAAATCTCCACGCGGAATATCGGTTGCTCAAGTCAACCTTTTCATGTTCAACCAACATGTTTTAAAAACGGGATAAATTAACAACATTACCATTAATATTATGTTGTTACTCTTGCATGTATCACTTCAGCTACGCAGATGAAAATGTTTTATTGAGAATGGATATAACATCTCGGAAACGTTTCCGAAAATCCGTTACCATGCTTTAAAATGTAACATAACCAGAAGGAGCAAAACGCTAACGCTCTTATTAAACTTAAACTTAAATGCATTTTTATAATTGTTAATCGTAAATTAAAACTTTGTAGTGAAACACGAATACTTTTATAAATGTTTCTATAGTATATTGAAGATTAATGAATCAAAATAAGCACATACATAAATGAGTTTGTTCGAGTAAGACATTTTAACTAGAGGTTTAATATACACATACATCAAAACATAACGTTCACACATTACAACACAACAATCAAAGAGTATTTACATTCTACAATAAAAATAAAGCAAATAGATGGCGTAACCATACAGACTCATTTTCAATTTTTAGTGCTGCCATCTAGTGACTATTAACTGAAGTACAAACACTATAATTTCTTCAATTCTCGAAAATATATTGTTTTCTGAGGTTTCTAAAGAGAAAGATCGTTTTTTCGAAATCTTGGGTAACTGGGATTGAGCTATTGTATCTTTTCGTACATGTTTATATTATATTTTCGTAGATTAGGAAACTTTTTCTACTGTCTAAGGGGGAAATTATCGGGGTTCTTAGGATTGGTAATTTGTTGTATTGGTAAAATTTTATATATTGCTTTAAAATTACGTATTGAACAATATGTAATTTTAAAGTATTTTTATGTAATTCCTATATCATTTCTTAGTCAACAAATATTTTCATTTTTCCGCAATTTTAGTAGTTTTAGTATGTGTAAGTTCTGATTTTAACTTTTGACAAGCCTTATATCAAACTTTAATGATAATAAATTAATGATATTAATATATTATATTTTAAATTACTACAATTTTATAAGTCGAATTTTTAAAGATAAAAATGTTTTTACGTTTACAGTCACGGATCTGAAAAAATAATTTAGGTTCGGTTCTGGTTTTCTTTATTCCATCAGAAATAACGGGTTTTTCGTTTTTCTGCTTCTGTCCCGGTTTGAAGCCTCCCACTCCCACCTTTTTTTTTCTCTCTCTCCTGGGAGACATTTGTAGAGGATTTCTCTTAATGATTCTTTGCTCTCTTTCTCTGTTCGGAGTGATCAACGAGTTCTAAAAAGAGATTTGTTTTCCAGTTGCGAATGAGAAGATTGTTTTCTTTTTTTTTTTTCTTTTTCTCTTTTTAGAAGTGTAATTAGCAAACAAATGTTTTTGTTCTTTTAGATCGTTCAACGTTACAAAAAGTCAGAAGCTATCCACTGCAGCCGTCTGGAGAGGGAAGCCATTGGTTATTTTCACAAATCATGACGCCGCCCCCTCCTCCTCCAGACCACAAAACAACCCTCAGCTCAAATGATATAGGGAGCTTAATATTGTTAATGCTGAAAATATTCGACGAAATAACTTATCTTTACTTCTTATGAAGTTCCTAAGAAGAATCCAGAAGATTTTCATAGTTTCTCATATTTGTATCTTCAATTTACTGTGTTTCATTTTTGTATTATATTTCCCTTTTATTTTTACACATGGGATTTCATTTTAATTATAATATATATATATATATATATATATATATATATATATATATATATATATATATATATACCGGGTGATTATAATTAAAGTTACGATTTCAAAAATCGATAATTTTAAAACTACTCGTCAGAATGACTTGATATTTTAGCAGAACAATCGTGAGGCAATGGAATTTTGTTTGGCGAAAGAAAAAAAATAGTTCCAAATTGTGCCGATAGATGGCGTTGTCAGGGTAATGTCAGGGGAAAGACCAAAAATGTATTCTTGAACCCTTTCTGGCGCGGAGTAAATTTGTTTGCAAAATGATGAAATTATAGACTGACACCGGAATTTACAAACGAATCCATTAGTAAAAAGAAACTTGCTTATTTTTCTGGTTCTTAATGAAAGGAAAATTTTAATTAAATACCGGGTGATTATAATTAAAGTTACGATTTCAAAAATCGATAATTTTAATTAAAACTACTGGTCAGATTGACTTGATATTTTAGCAGAACAATCGTGAGGCAATGGAATTTTGTTTGGCGAAGGAAAAAAAAGTTTCAAAATGTGCCCATAGATGGCACTGTCTGGGTTCACATTGTCTGAAGATATGCAAATTACTAATACGTGACATGCGCACCGCAGACATAGCAACCATAAAAATGCAGAGCAGCAGCTCTTTGCCTGAATGCTTCATCATGACTCTGACTATGAAGGATCGCGCTCTGCTCTTGAAGCTTTTTTATAAGAACGATGACTGTGCACTTACAGCTATTAGGAAGTTTCGGACATTAAAATCCGTAAAAAAAAGGTCCAATAACAACAAATGGTCTGCAAAAAATGATTGCTAAATTCGAAGAGACCGGTTCATTTGACGTTAAACGGGGTAGAGGAAGGAAACCAGTTTCAGCTGCGGCAGTGGAAGATGTGGCTACAGCATTACAGGAACATACTGACAGTGATGCTGGAATCAGCAGTGCAAGGGGGATTGGCCGAATGCTGGATATGCCGAACAGCACGGTGCGTAAAGTCCTACGGAACGTCTTACGCTGTTATACGTACAAGATAACTCATGTGCAGGAGTTGCTACCTGCTGACCTGGAAGCACGTCAATCTTTTGCACTACAATTTCTTGCCCGGATGGAAGTGGACAACGGATGGCCATGGAACATTCTGTGGTCTGACGAAGCCTACTTTCATTTGCAAGGTTCTGTAAATACGCAAAATTGCAGGATATGGGCGACCGAGAATCCGTCCCAGCTACAGCCATTACCTCTTCAGTCTGAAAAGGTGCGGAATAACGGCAGCGTTTATCGTCGGTCCATTTTTCTTCGAGGAGATCACACCTGCGGGTCCCGTTACCTGCACAGTTACTGGCAAGCGGTATGAAGCACTTTTGCGTAACCATGTTCTTCCGGCACTTCAACAGCGTCAGTGTGTGGATCGCATAATATTCATGCAAGATGGCGCTCCTCCGCACATTGCTACTACTGTGAAGCAGCTACTGAGTGATAATTTCGGAGATGATAGGATCATAAGCCGCCATTTTCCAACAACGTGGCCGCCACGTTCCCCCGACTTAAACCCGTGTGATTTCTGGCTTTGGGGGTACCTGAAGAATGTTGTTTATAGCGGGCGGATTCAGAATCTAGCCGACTTGAAGGCAAGCATCACACAACATACCCATTGCATTAGTACAGATACCCTCCGATCTGTTGTGGAGCATGCCGTTTTGCGCTTCCAATTAGTAGCGGAACAAGGCGGAGGGCATATTGAGCAACTTATGCCTTAATAATCAGTAAGGTGTTTGTTCCATGAAGCTCTTTTTTTTTTTCATTTTTTGTCATTATCGCTGTCGTCGCTGTAAACACGTAGTCTTGTCTTTTCGCTAATAAATTTTTAGTAAATCTCTGAACTCTATTTTTTTCCTTTTGGCAACATCATTCCTATGTTTAACCCTTTAACGGGCGGTGGTCACAAAAAAGGACACCCAATTTTAATTCTAAAACTGACAAACGGCACCAAGAATATTTAATTAAAATTTTCCTTTCATTAAGAACCAGAAAATAAGCAAGTTTCTTTTTATTAATGGATTCGTTTGTAAATTCCGGTGTCAGTCTATTATTTCATCATTTTGCAAACAAATTTACACCGCGCCGGAAAGGGTTCAAGAATACATTTTTGGTCTTTCCCCTGACATTACCCTGACAACGCCATCTACCGGCAAAATTTGGAACTATTTTTTTCCTTCGCCAAACAAAATTCCATTGCCTCACGATTGTTCTGCTAAAATATCAAGTCATTCTGACCAGTAGTTTTAAAATTATCGATTTTTGAAATCGTAACTTTAATTATAATCACCCGGTACTTTGAAAAGAAAGAAAAAGTTAGAAAGTTATGATGCGTTAAACAGCGTATGTACACATTTTTTTTCTGACATACCCTGTATATATATGTATGTATGTGTATATGTATATATAATAAAACATTTTGTTAATAGTAATAACTATTAAATCTCAATAAAATCGACAATATGTATCAACCAATAACTATAATACAATACAAAAATTTATACCTAAGAATATAAAATTCACAAATGGCAAAAAATGGAAAAATAAATCAAAGTATGTAGATATATATGTATATATATATATATATAATAAAAACCTTTTGTTATTATTAACTATTAAATCTCAGTAAAATCGACAATATATATGAACCAATAATTATAATACAATACAAAAATTTATACCCAAGAATATAAAATTCACAAATTGAAAAAAAAAATGAAAAAATAAATCAAAGTATGTGGATATATATGTATACAGAGTGTTCGAAAAGTCTGGAAACGGTCGAATAACTCGAGAAATATACATAGGATTGAAAAATGGAAAAATACATGTTCAATATTTTTGAAAAATCTATGTAGGGATATCAAAGTTGCTCCCCAACTCTGCCACCTGGGGAGAAAGGGGGCAACTTTGAAATCTTAAATGATGACCCCTCTTTTTTATTGCAGATTTGAATTCTACGGGAAAAATACGTAACTTTTATATTGAACATTTTCTTCGGAAATCGTAGATAGCGCAGTACTCGCGTAAAATGCAGTGAGAATCGTTTCCATTGAAAAGTCTGGAAACGACCGAATAACACGAAAAATATACATTGGGTTGAATAACCGAAAAATATGTGCTCAATATTTTAGAAAAATCTATTGAGAGATGTCTAAGATGTTATATCCGATTTCTAGATCAGACTGAATGTTTTTAAATACAATAACAAGAAATAGGGTGACAGCTATTGGAATCATTCTGCCAGGAGATCCATGTGCGAAGTTAAAAATACCATTACTACGCTTCTCTGTTTTAGTTCCAAGCGTCACCGATAGAGGACGCTACGCTGTCTCGAACTGTTAGAACGCTCAAACAAACGCATTTAAGTGCATTCAAGCTCACTTCGTTTTTACCTTTCATTCTGTTAAGTTGGTGAAATGCCAAAAAGAAATGTTGACATGGCGAGGTTATATGGATTCAATATCTAATCCGTGGCCGATGTTATTATTTGTGTGTTACCGTGTTCTCTCTCTCACATATACTCACATACAAATCAAGACTACAATAATTTCTTCACATTATTATTGTGAGCAATATACAGTGTGATTCATACGTGCCTTGGTTCTTACCATCTTACAGTTTTACACGTTTGAGGGGTCCAACTACAGTTCTGGCCCAAAAGCATCCTCACGCCGATAACCAGCGCCCTCAAATGTGCAAAACTGTAGATGATAAGAACCAGGCACGCAGGCAGAAAACTTCGAGAAACTTTATTATCAGGAAAGTTGGGCCTTATTTTTAAGTTTATAGTCTTTAACCCTCTAGCCACGGACGATGTTTCCATTTTCTTATATAAAACCGCGTCCTATTTTTATTCGTCGCTTATTATATTAGTTGTAAGGATTGAATGTCACCGAAATTTACAAACAGAGTTGTTTCCAAATAAATAAAAGCAGTTTCTTCATGTACATTATAAAAACAAAGTTTTATTTTAAAATTTCGATGGGAATGTGGCATTTGTGAATTCAAAATACTTCAAAAACCGCAGAACTTTCAGAATGACCTAATAAATGAAATGATATATGAATTATAATTTGCAAACGAATCTCTCTATTTCTAAATAAAAGAAGATAGATTCAACGAAGAAATGGAATCTCCCGATGTTTAAGAACTATAAAAATTATAGGGAACGTCAAAATAGCGTTCCCCCGCGGAATTGTATAGAATAAGTGAAACGCGATAGGAGCGTTATCCGCGGCTGGAGGGTTAAATGTCAGTTTTCGATCACGATGATTCATTCTCTAACAACACCCCTATCTCGTTAGGATTGCATTTCCGAGTCGTCTAGGTGTACCCCACACTTACTAGAAGTTTATTCTTCCAGTTTTGAATCCCCCTGTATAAATCTAGAGCGAAGCTTTGAAAACGAGTCTCCTCTTTTGAATAATTTGAAGGTGGTAACTTCTTTTAAGCATCTACAGGAAAGCGTAACCTCTAGCCCCAGTTTCCCCTCCCTTTGTATGTATGGATGCATGTATACACGAGACGTGACATCATTAACAACTCCCTGTAATTATACAATCATTTTAAATTTGTAAGACATATACTCTCTCTCGCTTTCTTTCGAATTTAGAATAAATCCAGAGAAAAGCAAGGCGCTCCTCCACATTTGCATCCTTGGGAGAAATTTTTAATTTAATTCATTTTTTCCAGCTTGACCTTTGCAGAGGGTCTCCCTTAATGATACCCCCCCCCCCCTCTCCGCCTATCCTCTATCTGCCTTTACTTAATGAGGAGAGATTATTTCTCTAAAAATGGATTAGTTTTTCAGTCATCGATGAGTTCTGGAGAAGTAACGTTTTTTTCTGACATTTCTTTAACTGATGAGGTCGCCATTAACAAACAAGCGTTCCTTTTCAAGTTTAATTTACAACGAAAAGGAAAATGTACGTGCGTAACACGTATTGCGGGTAACTCACTTTCCCACATTTACAGTGGTGCATTAGTTGAAGTCGTCTCTCATTTTTGCATCTTTTTATCTGTCTCAACTTGTTTTTTGTCGGTAAAGATTGGGTTTTGTAATCACTTCCGGGTAGGCTATTAGAATTAAAGACAAGTTGGAAATTGTACGTCAAACGTGACCAATGAGGTGCGTTCATACTATAACTGGTTTTATAAATATTCAGATCTGCTAAGAGCTGCTAAGAGCTGTTAAGAGCTGATTAAGAGCTGTTATGCACTCTTATGCAAAAATGCATTGCAAACAAAATTTATTTTCATATTATTATATATTCATTTTATTTTACGAAATTAAGTTTCAATTCACTTTTACAAACAATTCATTACAATTGTGTTACATTAAGATTATACTGTGTGCATTATTTATATGTCCAATACAAGGCAATGTACAAAAAAAAAAATCATGGTTATTATTTCATTGAAAAAATAAATTCTATCGTCTGTTATTAGGATAGATTCCTTTCCGTCATAAAATAAGTACATTTTTATTTTATCTTTTGTTGACATTCACTAAAAATTCCAAAGGGAAACGGAAGCCTAGCTTTTAAAATGTCAGAACTTCAAATCCCTATCTAGAGTCTTTTCCATTGAATATCTATTTCTCCGGAAACATCTATCCAAAAAATTGTCGGTAGATTATAGGATTGCTATCGTTAAATAATTTTAGTATACAAATTCGGTTTTTAAATTCAGTCAGACGGAAATAATAGGACTCCGTCTTAAATAGGACGTCATCACCATGGAAACCTAGTGTCATGACCTATCGTGGGATATCATTGAATGAATGACGTAGGATAGGATTTAAGAGAATGATAAAAACTTTTATCAATAACTTTTTTCAAGTTCTGATTCGATTTTCAAAAAATTTGTAATGACTCGACAAAATTCTGCAACTATTCTATGTATATTAAATTTCAAACCATTCCGTCGGGTCGTTATTCTATGCGGACAAACCCGACGACGACTCTAGATGCTACGTATTTATATAATTACAAACGCACCTAAAAAAGAAGGTCATGCGCTGGGCACAATAATTCATCGTAGACTTTTGATATAGAACAAGAAGTAAAACTAGTCGTTGGGGACCACCGTAATACTTACCCATCATGGATATGCATAATGTAAAATATTAAAATAAAAATGTGTAAACTACTTATAAAATGCATTGCCATTCAAATAAAATCGTGGCTTGATGACGTCCTAAACTTTAAAGGCTCGATGACTGAATTGCTTGAAAGAGCTTTTTCCTTATAACTCCAAAAATAATAATCCTATTCACTAGCGGTTTATTGCATCTGATTAAGCGTCAAATTTCCAATTAAAATATATCTTTGAAGTGAAATTTGGATGAAATACAGGGTCATGAAAAATCGAAGCGTGTGGAAAATAGAATGACAACTATCTCGGCCACTCATGATCCGATCGACTTCATGCTTTATGCAAAATTTATGTTTTTTTATTGTCTTTTATATTCCTTTCTTAAAATAAACAATTTCGAAAATTTTTATGTACCTTTTATCAGAACGAATATTTCGAGAGTTCGAAAAAAATAGTTCCGGTTAATCGAGGTTATTGAAATTAAATAGGCTTCTTCCCATGATTACATACTAAGTAACATACCCAATTGCAAGTCTCTATCTCAATTTTTTCGGGAGATAGAGCGTTTACAGACACACAGACGGACGGCAATTTTTTTTTTCTAAAAATATGTTTTTCGGAATCTCCAGTGTCTGAAACGTGTAAATCCGTCAAAAAAAATATTTCGATTTTCAAAACGATTACAAGACTTACCCTATACTACGTATGATGGGTAAGTAAAAAGGGTTTTATTAGTCCAAAAGAGGGTGAAGTACGTATCTGTTTTATAAAATATATTCCGTTATAGTGAAATGGAACATTCAAAGTAAAGTAAGCTATATCAATGACAGTAAAATGTAAAATTTCAACCAAAACACTTCGTTTCTTAAACTTAAAATGGGGGAATTTCAGTGTGTCCACAGATTTCGAAAATGCTGTTTTGAATATAAAAAAGCTCAAAAATAAATGCGAACCCCGGCCTGCAAGATTTACTTGTTAATAGAAATTTAATATTTATAGTGCTTCTTTATATAAAAACCGATTTTTTAACACTTTCCAACATAGTTGAAAAGTATTTACGAATTCAGTTTGTCTGTCTGTTTGTCCGTATTCTAACTCGCGTAAATAGAGTCAGATTGCCATGCAATTGATATACAATGTATCCGAAAAGTCTGGAATCAGTCGAATAATTCGAAAAATAGACATCGGATTTAAAAACGGAAAATTACATGTTCAATAATTTAGAAAAATGGCGCAACTTTGATATCTCTAAATAGATTTTTCTAAAATATTGAACACGTAATTTTCCGTTTTTAAATCCAATGTCTATTTCTCGAGTTATTCGACCGTTTCCAAACTTTTCAATGAAAACTATTCTCATTGCATTTTACTGGATTACAGTGCCCTATACTTACGATTTTTCAAAGAAAAAATGTTCAATATAAAAGTTACGTATATTTTCCCGTAAAATCCGAATTTGCAATAAAAAAAGAGGAGTTATCATTTAAGATTTCAAAGTTGCCCCCTTTTCCTTCCCATGGGGCAGAGTTGGGAGGGAAGTTCAACTTTGATATCCCTAAATAGATTTTTCAAAAATACTGAGCACATATTTTCCGTTTTTCTATCTAATGTATATTTCTCGTTTTACTCGACCGTTTTCAGATTTTTCGGACACCCTGTATATGTTGCTGGGGTTTACTATAGCATGTTCGGTATTGAAAAAGAAGTGTGTAGCGTTTAAAATTAATTTACAGGGACATAACTCAAAAGAATTACGTTATATTATAGTCTATTGAAAAAAAAATGCGATATATTTAATGGTGTTATACTATTCCAAATCTATTTAAATTGCTATATATGAGTGAGATGCACTACACGAGGCTTACTACAGAAAAACGTGTGCTTGACATTCATCGTACAGTACTTTCTATGAGCAATAACTGCTGGAAGTGTGTAGGGCTGGATTATTTATCAATATATCGGTCAAATATTGATATTTTTTAACTACCGCAATAACGATATCTAAGCTCTGATTCTGACAATATATCCCAATAACGATAGCTAAGCTCTGACTCTACTGATATATCCAATAACATTTTTTTTCCCCCGCAGCGTGACTTCGAAATCCTAGAAAAAGCGCAGAAAATTCCGTATTAATATCGGAATAATCCTTTCTCTCCCCACGTATTTATTCCCTGCCCGCTTCATGCAAAGCCGGATTATCCCTTCTAACCATTATCTCTCTTTCATTGTTATCTCAATATATCCGGATACATTCCCTGCTTTATTTTTTATTTCCACCAACCGCATTTTCCACTGTCCTTTCCAAACTGAACAATACTGAACTCATGTGAGTATTAAAAATTTTCTTAATTTGAATAGGGAGCGGGTGGTGGGGTGGTTGAGCCCCCTCCCTTTCTTAACCTTTAGGAGAAAGGAGAGGAAAGACGATCCTCTCTCCAGGAGAAAAAGAGATTTTCTTCCCGCTTTTCTTAATTTGTAAACCTTCCTCATTAACGAACAAGTGCCTCGCTCTTTTACGACTTTAATTTTTAATGAGAGAGAGGAAGAAATCGTGACATGCATGCAGAGTTAGTTACTGGGGCCATTCCCGACTTATAATACTTACACATGCATGTATACCGAGATAGTTTAACGAGTTTTTATTTGTCCAGTGCATTTGTATATACAGGGTGATTATAATTAAAGTTCCACTTTCAAAATGCTGTAAAACAAGTAATATATATAAAAAAAATTAAGTCAATTCCTACTTAGGTCAACAAAGAAAAATTTTATTTTAGTTACTTTTTATTAAATAATTACAATTAATATAAATATGTATATACATAGGACAGAATCACACTATTAAGTGGCAAAATAGAAAGCGGATTTCCTTGCCATTTTCCATTTTAATAAATAATATAAGAATGGCCCGGATAATATACGTAAGTACCAAAAATAATATGAAACAGTATAGAAAATAACATTAAAACATACTCACGTGTCAACAGTTACGTTGCCAACAGTTTCATGTAGTAGCGGCTCTTTCGAAGAGTGGAACCTATGGCGTGTTTCTGCTCATTTATCTTCGAGTTTTGAATGCTAGTAGTTGGGTTATTTAATTTAATGAATGAATTAATATTAAAAAAAAAAAAACTGCATTAACATCCAGTGTCATCCACTACAAGTTTTAAAAAATGTATTGGAACTTAAGTGGATGAATAAAAAGTATTTTATGAACGATTGCAAATTTGAAACAAAAGTACTTTGAGCATTTGAATGCGAATGTTTCTTTTTAATCATAAATATATAAAATAAAACCGTACAGCATTCATGTCCCACGTTATCTTTATTGAACATTTTTTATAATCATCGTTGCGGTATTTTATTTTTGTGGCATCCCTCATTTGAGGAAAATCTTTCATTTCATGTATGAAAACAATGGGAGACATTTGTTTCTCCCACATAAAACTAAAATTAATTCATTAAATTGAATGAATTAATTAATATTTGAAAAAAAAACTGTATTAACATCGAGTGTCATCCACTACAAGTTTAAGAAAATGTATTTGAACTTGAGTGGATGAATAAAAAGTATTTTATGAACGATTGAAAATTTGAACAAGATATATATAGAGAGAGTGTGAGCTAATAGTAGGAATTGGAAAAGGAACCACTGGTCAGAATGACTTCCAATTTGAACTGAATAGAAGATTGGAAGAAGGGGGGGGGATTCCATGGGGGGAACGGTGTGCATAAGAAAACAAAAGTTCCAAACTGTATCAATAGAGGGTGCTGTAAACGGCCTAACGAAAGTGGATTCGGCTATAAGTGACATTTCTAATCGACATACGACGGCTTTGGCATGAGTTGCACAGTCAACCAACCGTATTGTTGCATGTGCATGAGTGTTTCGTAGACGGATAAAATGATTTCCAAACTCAGAGGAAAGATATTAGAAGGTCTATGCTTCCAAATCAGTCAACAGGTGCGTTACTGTGAGTGGAAAGCCCATCCACCACGGCAAGGTGGTGGCCCATTGGATGGGGCCACGGCAAGGTGGCCCCATCTAATGGGGTTTTCCCCCATTGGATGGGGGAAAATCAGTTTTTAATGGTCCTTCGGCCGAAAACCGCAATAGAAGTCACATAAGGACTCGGTTTTTAATGGCGCATGAGTGCCTTTTAATTTGCATAGTAGGCCGCTTACAGCGCCCTCTGTTGATACACTTTGGAACTTTTTGTTTTCTCATGCCAAACCGTTTCCCCCTTCTTCCAGTATAACTTCAGTTCAAATTGGAAGTCATTCTGACCCGTGCGTGGTTTCTTTTTTACATCATTTTGAAAGTGGGACTTTAATTAGAATCACCCTGTATATCCTTAAATGATTATTTTAAGCGTTTGTGTGTTAGTAATAATACAGGGTGTCCCCAGAAGAATGAAACGAGTTTTCATTTTTGATAGTTTCCTACATAGTTGAAAAGTATATATGAATTCAGTTTGTCTGTCTGTTTGTATGTCTGTCTGGCTGTGCTCTAACTCGCGTAGTTAGAGTCGGATTTCCATGCAACTGATATATGTTATTGACGTTTACCATGGCATGTTTCGTAATAAAAATGAGTTGTGTAACAGTTATAGTTTCTTTACAAGGGCACTCAAAAGAAATCCATTATACATATTATGGTCTAAGGGGAAAAATGGTTTACTTTAATGATGTTACACCATTTCAAGCAATTTGAAGTAGATATACATCACGGATATGCTCTAGTAGAGACTTACTCTAGAATAGGGTGGAGATAGCAATGATCGTTTATTGAGAGGGACATTCGAAAGACTGTCTGTGAACAATCATTGCTGAAAGTGCGTTTTCAGTTGTAGTATATGTTTTTTTAATTGAACTAATTTTTTGCACATTACAGGGTGTGTATAAATTCTAAACATACTATACAAGGCCACACAAAAGGATTCGAGTGCATTTCCGCTTATTGACGGAAATTGTTGCAGGGGTATTTTCCATTGTACTGTGCTTTTCCTAACTGAACAAAATTTTAGCGTACTATATACAAATCTATAGATCCTGTACAGGGTGCACAAAATAATTCGGATATTCTTTTCGACAATTAATGGTAATTTCTGGCATAGGGTTTTCAGATGAGTTATGCGTTTTCCAAATTGTTTCCTTTGCCATTATATTTCACTTTATGACAATGTGAAGTTTTATTAAAGTATTGGAAAGTGTTTTATAATCTATGCTTGACGCATGATTTTTCTTTCCTGTTTATTTTTAAAAATGTATTTTATTACAAAAAAATAAGAAATTTTATCCTTTTACGCTTGGACGCATCAAATTGATTTCCTGAAAGTCAGGTTAGTAAATTATTTCCATTAAAATATAAACAAGTCGTTGGGGGCCACCGTCATACTTACTCATCATGGATATGCATAATGTAAAATATGAAAATAAAACATGCGTAAACAATTTATAGAATGCATTGCCATTCCGAAATAAAATAGTGGTTGGATGACGTCTTACACTTTAAAGGCTTTATTACTGAATGGCGTAAGAGAAACACCCTTATAACTCCAAAAAGGATAATCTTATTCACTAACGGTTTACTGCGTCGGATGAAGCTTCCCATTTCCAATTAAACTATATCTTTCAATTGAATTTTTGAATGAAATACAGGGTCACGAAAAATAGAAGAGTGTGGCAAACAGGATGACCAATATCTCGGCCACTCATGACCCGATCGACTTCATTCTTTATGCAAAATTTGTTTTTGTTTTTTATTATTATTGTTGTTTTTTATATTTGAATTTATCCTTAAAGAAACAATTTCGAAAAAATTTATATGACTGTTACCCAAACGAATAGTTCGAGAGTCCGAAAAAAAATAGTTCCGGATCCTCGAGGAAAAAATTTGAAATTCAATAAGCTTCTTCCCATGATTACATACTAAGTACATACCCAATTTCAAGTCTCTATCTCAATGTGTTCGGGAAATAGAGCGTTACAGACACACAGACAGACGGACGGCAAATATTTTTTTTTTTTTTTTCTAAAAATATGTTTTTCGGAATCTCCAGTGTCTGAAACGTGTCAATCCGTCAAAAAAAAAAAATTTCGATTTTTTAAAACGATCACAAGATTTTATTTTCAAACATAAACAAGCAGTGTACATATCTAAAAGTCTTAAAAAATACTTTTAAAACTACACAAAACTAGTTAAAAACTGACTAGTTTAGTGTAGTTTAACCCTTTCCGGCACAGACAAATTCTGTTCTTAAAATGAGAAATTACTGGTTAACACCGGAATTTACAAACGACTTTTTTAGAAAATAAGAACTCCTTATTTTTAGCTTTCATTTTAGAAACAAAATTTTATTAAAATATTCTTGGTGCCGAATGCAAGTTTGGAATTTGACGGAGAAACCTTTTTATGCCGTTAATAATCTCCACGTGTTGTGAACGATCGAGAGAACACTTAGAACATGTTAAAAACCAGACCCCAATTAACTATAAGTACTTCAAGTGATGAACACGCAGCTGCGAACCAAAGTGAATAAAACCAGACCTCACATCGAAACTAATCAACTAAGAAACACGCCAGACCGCCCCACTTCAACCTTCAACCGATATCCCGCGCGTGTGAACTGAACTCAATAACAATCTCTCAGAATCTAAAATGTAACCGAACAGTTAAGACGCCCTTGTAAATATCTCAAATATAATGTAAAATTGGAGCACTTTTAAGCAGCCTCCAAACACGACACAAATGTACATATAATGTCAAGAATTACAATAATATTATTATATTCAAAGGAAAATGGATCTACTTACTTCACGCAAATTGTCATTTTTTTCTAATACTGTTTATTACTCCATAACAGTGATACGTCAATGAATCGATAGAATAAACATCAGTCTAATACTGTGGAATACTCTAAGCGCAAAAGGAAAACTTCAGGTAAGCTGAACTAAACTTTTTTACCATTATCAAAAGATGAAAATGTAAATTAAAATATGAAGACTGATTTAACAATTTATAAAGATAGAAAATTTATTATGCTACCGACGGTTCTCTATCAGAATTAAAATTATGTGTGCCCGGAGTGGGACCACTGTGCCGGAAAGGGTTAAAAATATTTTTTAAGACTTTTAGACCTGTACACTGCTTGTTTATGTGTTTGAAAATAAAATAATGTCTCTGAAAATGGGTAGTGGAAAGAATTATTATATTCAACAATATATTCGGCCAACTACACCCTGAAAAAAAAAGACGTTTCTAATGTACGAGAATATAATATAATCACGAACAAATATATATGCTAACCTCCTCTGAGTTATTCGCAATTACGAATGTTTAATTAGATATTTTCAACTTGCGTAACTGCATTTATACATGCAAGAGTAACAAAATAATATATTTTTTTTAATATTTTACATGTTGCATTAATGAAACGATGCGTGCAAAGTGATGCATTCTTATATTAATAGGGTATTGCTGTTAATTTATCATGCTTGTTTGTAAAACATGTTTGGTGAACATGAAAACGTTTACTTGAAAAGGGATTAGCATTCAAAAAACCTATATTACGGGTGGAGAATACTGATTCTAAAAACTACTCGGAAACGTTTCCGAAAATCAATCGAAGCAAACGTTGTTTTTATAAATGCTCCCTTTAAATCTCCAAAACACTGATGTTTCTAAAGATAAAGAACACTTTTTTGGAATCGTGGGTAATTCGGAACAGATGACAATATAGGGTGTCCGAGAATTATTGGACACATTACGAAATTATGAAAAAACAAGTTCTTGAACGTGACATACACTGTAAAAAATGACCAATGTTTCTTATTTTATGAAAATATACTATAATCACGCACGAAAATATAATATAATCTTCTGAGTTATCTGAAATTCCGAATAGCGTGTTCCATTGTCTTTTGAATCCCCAGAAACCAATACATTTCCAAACTTTAAACAATTATTTATAAAAACAAAGTATTTTTCGCTGCCCGTATTTTTCAGAAACGTTTCCGAAGGGTTTTTATAGTGTATTAATGAGTGTCCTCAGCCTGGAATATCTGTTTTTCGAATGCTATCCATTCTCAAGTGAACATTTTCATGCTCAAAAAATAGGTTTAACAGACAAACATGCAAAATTAACAGCGTCAAGAATAACATTAAAATGAAGATTATTTCTTTACTCTTTCATGTATAAATTAACTTATGCGGCTGAAAACGTTTACTTGAGAATGGATGATATTCGAAAAACAGGTATTCCAGGCTCAGGACACCAATTAATACACTGTAAAACCCATTCGGAAACGTTCCTGGAAAATACGGGCAGCGAAAAATACTTTGTTTTTATAAATAATTGTTTACATTTTGGAAATGTATTGGTTTTTGGGGATTCAAAAGACAATGGAACATGCTATTCGGAATTTGGGATAACTCAGAAGATTATATTATATTTTCGTTCGTGGTTATAGTATATTTTCATAAAATAAGAAACATTGGTCATTTTTTACAGTGTAGGAGGTGCGTTCGTTTTATAACTCGTTTCACAATGTAAAAAACATCATCCTTATTTCAGCGAATTGAATTGTATCGTCTGCTATGAACGAAAGGAGCATGCCTTTTTTTTAATTTTTTTTTTTATTACGTATGCCACGTTTACAGATGCGATTTTTTTTCTACATCTGACAGGGCTGTAAAATTCACCCTGGAGATCTTGCTTTGTGAAGGATTACGTCCATGGTTTCATAGTTTTAGGACTCATAATAATGAAAGAATTTCCTGTGATTATTGACTCTAATGGATTGAGATATTCGGCTATTAACCTCATTTCCACTCAAGTGATCTCAGAATCTATGCATTTTTTAATGTCACTCATCTATTTTTTTGAACGATCTTTCTAAAAATGTAACTTTTACGCCATTTTATTCGAAAAAATAATTTGGAATAAAAATGGCCGCTCGGCATATGGGAAAAGATGTGGCTAGCCCGTATTAATTTTTCTCAGTCACAGGACTTGCGCTTTTATTATACAGATTACGAACGATAGAATTTAATAGACTGAAGAACACTTTTATGAATATCTTTTTAAGTTTTGATTCGATTTTCATAAAAATTGAAATGACTCGACCAAATTCTGCAACGATTCTATATATATTAAATTTCAAACTATTCGGTTGGGTAGTTTTTGCGCTGTTCTGTATGCGATCAGACGGACGGACCAGACGACGTCTCTTGGTGCTACGTATTTATATAATTACGAACGCAGTTAATAGGCTAAAGAACAGTGGTGGTTTTCGATGTCACGTATTAATAACATGTTTTTGATTTTATTTATTTTTTCGCAAGATTGTTATTGCTAGAATTTCCCCCAAAATATAGACTGGTCGTGTTGGTCCGATTCCTTGATCTCCAGATTTAACCCCGTTCGACTTTTTCACGCGGGATTTGTGAAGGATTGTGTGTATCAGAATCCTTCTACAAATTTGCAAGAACTGAAGCAGCGTATCACACCTGTTGTTCCGTCCATAACTCCTCAGATGCTTTCCAATACATGGAATGATAATCGTGTATCGCCTGTACATAGCTACTACACGTAAACAAAGTATCTCACACCGAGATGTATTAACTTTTGTATGTACTTCTATTGTAAGTTAGTAAACACATTTTGTTTCTACACTATCTAGATTTTGTTTTACATAATTCTGAAATGTCTCCATTACTTTTCGGACACTCTGTATTTTAGTTCGTAATTATATTATATTTCCTTGATTAACAAACATCTTGTATTTTTTTGTCGGTTTAAATGTTCAATATTCGACCAATCGAATATTCGGTAAAAGAACCGAATAGGAATATTCGTTACAACCATAGTCTAAAGAGATCGTATAAAAATGTAAGATGCGTACGTTTTTGATAGTTCATTGCAAAAGTATTTCATTAATATAATCTCATTTCTTACCCCTCCCCCTTAAAGTTTGCAAAATTGGCATTGCCTATTAATCTGTTCAAAGTACGTTTCGTCGTTTCTGGTACACCCTGTATATAGTATATTAGCAATAAAAAACGTATCACGTGCTGTAAGTCGTTAAACTTTTGTTTTTTCTTTTCATATTTATGATAAAAAGATCACGCAAAACAGAATAATAATCATATTAACGTTTCAGAGAAAATGTCAAAGAGCAATTTTTAGTTTAAATGGCATTTTAATGTTATTTTGATATACTAAAGCTTTCTGGAATTTCAGCATATCATTAAAATTGGGACGTGAAAGTTCCGCAAAAAAACATAGTCACATTAATCGTAACTTTAAAAAAAAAAAAAAAAAAAAAAAAAAAAAAAATCTGAAATTTTATTAACAATTTGAAATACGCATTATTATTTTCTTCTATCTTTACAAGAAAAAAGTATTTGATTCATGAAAAAATTCAACTTCCGATTTTCGACGAATTTATACGTTTCAGAAGGTCCTGAACACGATTGGACGGGCGCTGTATCTCAAGAACTAATGCACGGAATTTAATAAAATTTTAGATTCAGTTAGACCTTCATATAAATGGGTGCTGATTCGCTTTTGGTTTAAATCACCCAACAGGTAGCGCTACTTGTAGCCTTTTTTTTTTTTTTTTTTTTTTTAACCATCCTCGCAAAGCTCTATCTCAAGAACTAATGCACGAATTTTCATCAAACTTCATATTCAGTCAGACGTTAACATAAGTTGTTGCTGATTAAGTTTTTGGTGTGAATCTCCCAACAGGTGGCACAGCTATATTGCATATTTCAGGATTTACATGATTTTAGCTACAGTTGAATCTCAAGAACTAATGCACTGAATTTCATCAAACTTCAGATTCTGTTAGACCTTGAGATAAGTTGGTGCCGACTAGGTTTTCGCGTCAATCCTATAACAAGTGGTACTGTTATGCTGCATTTTTTTAATTCTAAAATGCATAATTAAAAAAGAAATAACGCATTTTGAAGTATTAACATGTATGAGATAGAAGAAAGTTTTGGGATTCGTACATCCAACTAGTTTTTTTATCTTTTTTTTTAACACGTTTGAAAATTTGACATTGCCTATTAATCTGTTTCAATCATTTAAATCTGTTCAAAGTACGTTTCACCATTTCTGGGATACCCTGTACATATCAGCAATAAACTAGTCGGATGTGTTCTTCTATCTCACACAGGTTTCGTATACACTAAAAAGAATCAGCACCAATTTATATTAAGGTCTAACTGAAACTCAAGTTTTATTAAATTCCATGCAATATTTCTTGAGATAGGACTATCGTTAAAATCATGTAAATCCTGTAAAATGCTGCATAGCAGCGGCACCTGCTGGGCGATTTTTACCAAAAACTAATCAGCACCAATTTATATCAGGGACTAACTGAATCTAAAGTTTTATTTAATTCCGAGCATTAGTTCCTGAGATAGAGCTATTGCGAAAATCGCAAAAAATGCTGCATAGCAGCGCCACCTGCCGGGAGATTTTTACCAAAAACTAATCAGCACCAATTTATATCAGGGACGAACTGAATCTAAAGTTTTATTAAATTCCGAGCATTCGTTCTTGAGATAGAGCGCCCACAAAATTTTTGTCACATACAGACAGAGTCACAGACAGAGATTTTCTAAAAATAGTCAAATCGTGTTCAGGAGCTTTTAAAACGTATAAATACGTCAAAAACCGGAAGTCGAAAATTTTCATGAATCCAATACTTTCTTCTTGTAAAGATAGAAGAAAGTAAAAACGCATTACGTGCTGTAGTCGTTAAACTTAGTTTTTTCTTTTCATATTTATGACTTACATAAAAAGATCATTAAAAACTAATAATCGTATTAACGTTTGAGAAAATGTCAAAGAGCTATTTTTAGTTTAAAATGGCATTTTAATGTTATTCTGATCTCCTAATATTTCTGTAATTTTAGCATGTCATTAAAAAGGGACGTGAAAGTTCAATAAAATACACGATTACAAAAATTGACCTATTTGCGCATGCGTGAAATTAAATTTTGAACGCATTCAGTTTTAGAGTAAACCAGAACCAGAACAAGGTCACGGTGACCGAGTCGACCAATTGAAACAGGATCGCACTTTCTTAAGTCATAAAAAGCTAATAAAAGGTTTAGTCTCACCTAATTTTCTGATTCTTGTCTGAGTAGCTTCAAATGATGTAGAAACATCTTTAACTAATAAGGATTATCTATTCGAGAGATGATAAACTTAGGTAAATGACGATCACAGAACGAAAAGCAAAACTATGTACAAACGTAAACAAATACAACAGTCAGTCCGCAAATATTCTACACGCTTAGCGCCATCTGGTTGTTCTTTCTTTCTCATTTTGCAGCTTGCAGCACTAAGACGCCGGGTTTTTGCTGTTAGATCTTCGGTTCGATACCCACTCTGCACAAAATGATTTCTGTTATTTTGTTGCGATAAGATAATTCATTTCAATAATGTCGTATGTTACTTCAGGAGGAGAAGTTATATAATTTGTATATATTTTTTTAATTCGAGTGCTTTGTAATTAAGTAAAATTTAACACCTAACAATATTTTTAAAATTACTAATTTTATGTTAAAAATATTTAAATTAAAACTTCATTGTGCATGGAATTATAGATTAAATAAATAGAATTGATCTACAATTTTTGCTATATTTGGTATGACCATTATCAAGATGTGATTATAAAACAAGAACGAAAAATCATGCGTCAAGCATAGATTATGTAACACTTTCCAATGCTTCCAAAATAATTTTAGAAATCATACCGTGTAATAAGCTAAAAGATAACATCTAAGTAAACAATTTGGAAAACGCATAACATATTTAAAAACATAATTTCAGGAATTTCCAGCATATACAATATTCGGAAAAATATCCGAATACTTTTATTCAGTCCTGTATAGGATCTATAGATTTGTATATAGACTACACAGGATGCTAAATTTTAGTTCAGTTAGAAAACGCGTAGCACAGTTTAAAATTCTCCGTCTGGAGTTTCTGTCAATAAACGGAAATGGGTTCGCGAACTTTTGTGCTTCCCTGTATAGGATCTACAGAATTTATACACACCACGTGATAGACAAAAAGCGAGTTAAAATTAAAATCGTGTTCAGTAACTTAAAACGCACTTCCAGGAATTATTGATAACAGACAGTAGAGAATTCTTTTGTGTGTCCCTGTCAATGAACGATGACTGCTATACACACAACATTCTGTAGTAAGTCTCTTGTCATGCACCTTAGTGATATATATAAATTTCAATGCGTTTAAAATAGTGAAACATTATTCAAATAAACCGCAGACGATTTTTCTCCATAGACGTAATGTAATGGAATTCTTTTGACTGTCCCTGTAAAGTAACTATAAGTGCTATGCACACCCTATTCCATATTAAGCTTCTTCTAATGCACCTTAGTGATATATATGAATTTCAATGCGTTTAAAATAGTGAAACATTATTTAAATAAACCGCAAATGATTTTTCCCCATAGACCGCAATGTAACGGAATTCTTTTGAGTGTCCCTGTAAAAAAGACTATAAGTGCTACACACTTCCGTTGAAATAGGGAACATGCTATAAATAACGACAATAACATATAAAAATTGCAGAGCAATCCGAGCCTATTTACGGGAGTTAGAGCACGGCCAGACGGCCATACGGCAGACGGCCAGACAAACCGAAGTCATAAACACTTTTCAACTAGGTTGGAAAGTGTTAAAAACTATCCCGATATATGAGCCCCTAACTGTCATATCTTTCACAGAAACTGAATGAAAGTTTGGTTTAAAGTATTTTGAGGTAATGCGCTCAAGAATCATGTGAAAAACAACAGTTAAATTCTAACAGTTACGGTTACAGTGACAAAATTTCGAAAATTTCAAATGGCAACACCTATTTCTTTTTTAATTGGAATGTGATCTTCATAGTGAAAAACCATAAAAAGCGTTGGAACGGTACCTGTATCACGAAAATTGCCGGCGCTAGACAGACTAAGAAGAAAAGTGAAAACAACTAATAAGGACAGAGAAGCAACAGAAAACAAAACATTTTATTGTGTTTCATACATTTTCCATTTCACACACGACGACAATTTACATGCGGCAGAAGGTGGATACCACTGAACAATAAAATGTTTTACTTTCTGTTGCTTCTCTGTCCTTTATGGGTTGTTTTCTCTTTTCTTCTTAGTCTGTCTTGCGCCGGAGATTTTCATGCTACAGGTAACGTTCCAACGCTTTTGATGGTTTTTCACTATGAAGATCGCATTCCAATAAAAAAAAAAAAAAAAAAAAAAAAAAAAAAAAATCCCTGACGGCTCGGCCTACAGGCACAGGTAGATTTCGAAGACGCAGACCGTGGGGTGCCTGTTTGTCGGGAATTGCTACTTCGAAACCAAACTTGTTTCAGGCGGAGCCAACAAGGTTTTTTTTTTTTTTTTTTTTTTTTTTTGCTATAAGAGTTGGTCCTATAAAAAACATGCCAATATAAAAGTTTTAGATAATATTAAGAGGATTTATAATAAATTTAAGCGGATTTGAAATCTTGGGAATTGACGAAGTTATGAATTTTTTTCTTCAAAAACCTCCCCCCCCCCCTTAAGGCAATTTTTAATTATATCAAAAATCTGTCATACATAAATTTTCGGCCCTTCTCCTAGAAATAATAATAACTTCAAACGGATTCGATACGTATCATAATTAAGAAATTATGGGGTTTTTTCTGTTTTCACAAAAAGCCCCCCCATCCCCCCCCCCTGGTTCGATTTTGCCCATTAACAAACTTGACCGAGATTTTATGCCCCTTGATTTTATGTATCAGTTTCGAAAAGATGCGGAAGTTGGAACCACCTACTTCGAACAATAACTTGTTTGCAGGCGGAGCCGGCAGGGATTTTTTTTGTTTTTAATTTTTTTTGCTATAACGGTTGGTCCTATAAAAAACTTGTCAATATAAAAGTTTTAGATAATACTAAGAGGATTAATAATAAATTTACGCGGATTTGATATCTTGTGAATTGACGAAGCTATGATTTTTTTTCTTCTAAACCCCCCTTTCCCCCCCCCCCTTGGGGCCATTTTTAATTATATCAAAAATCTGTCATACATAAATTTTCGGCCCTTTTCCTAGAAGTAATAATAACTTTAAACGGATTCTATACGTATCATAATTAAGAAAGTTTTTTTTTCTGTTTTCACAAAAAGCCCCCCCCATCCCCCCCCCCTTGGTTCGATTTTGCCCATTAACAAACTTGACCGAGATTTTATGCCCCTTGATTTTAT
The DNA here is from genome assembly GCA_963931845.1 of Maratus michaelseni. Lineage (NCBI taxonomy): Eukaryota > Metazoa > Arthropoda > Arachnida > Araneae > Salticidae > Maratus > Maratus michaelseni. The sequence continues at coordinate 471,308,351 of OZ007587.1, forward strand.
GTATCAGTTTCGAAAAGATGAGGGAGTAGGAACCGCCTACTTCGAAAAATAACTTGTTTGCAGGCGGAGCCGGCAGGGATTTTTTTTTTTTTTGTTTTTAATTTTTTTTTGCTATAACGGTTGGTCCTATAAAAAACTTGTCAATATAAAAGTTTTAGATAATACTAAGAGGATTAATAATAAATTTACGCGGATTTGATATCTTGTGAATTGACGAAGCTATGATTTTTTTTCTTCTAAAACCCCCCTTTCCCCCCCCCCTTGGGGCCATTTTTAATTATATCAAAAATCTGTCATACATAAATTTTCGGCCCCTTTTCCTAGAAGTAATAATAACTTTAAACGGATTTGATACGTATAAAAATAAAGAAATTATGAGGGTTTTTCTGTTTTCACAAAAAGCCCCCCCATTCCCCCCCCCCTTGGTTCGATTTTGCCCATTAACGAACTTGACCGAGATTTTATGACCCTTGATTTTATGTATCAGTTTGGAAGAGATTTATGCAGAATTTTTCCAGTTATCGTGGTCAGAAAAAAGTGACATAGATAGATAGATAGATAGATAGATAGATAGATAGATAAAGTTTTAAACTGGGGGTGGTTTTGGGTTCTGGGAGTCATGATCGGCGTAGATCTGCAAAAATTTTTCAAAATTTCCAACTTAGGTGAGAATGTAATAGGTAGTATTTCTTACGAAATCTACCTAAAAATAGGTGTTGCCATTTGAAATTTTCGAAATTTTGTCACTGTAACCGTAACTGTTAGAATTTAACTGTTGTTTTTCACATAATTCTTGAGCGCATTCCTCAAAATACTTTAAACCAAAATTTCATTCAGTTTCTGTGAATGATATGACAGTTAGGGGCTCCTATATCGGGATAGGTTTTTTATAATCACCCTGTATATAATAAGATATTATACACAGACACAGACACATATATATATACTATGATATCATATACATTAAGAAAAATATGTGATTATTTTTCGTAAATAAAGGAAAAATAAAAGGAGAAACAGCAGAAAGAAGGAAAAATATTGATACTGGCACTTTAAAAGGAAATTACCTTGCTATCCATGATTTAATAAATAATGTATGGAAAGTAAAATAAAATTAAAGTAATTAAAAAATGTGCATAATAAATCGTTAGCTTCAAAAAGCAAATTTTATGTTCAGGGTTTTAGAGTTAGACTGATAAAAATAAATTAATAAAAAAGTTTAAATGTCACGAATTTTAAACAATTCCAAAAAATACTAAATATTGTTATTTTTTCAAAATATTGGGACTGTGAAAAGTACAATTTAAGACTGACAATATTTTTTAATATAAAATTACTAATTTTATATTAAAAATATTTAAATTAAAAGATTTTTCATGTACTCATTGGTTAAATAAATTGATCTAAACATTTATCTATATTTTGCATGACCATTATCAAGAAGAGATATTTATATACTAAGATAAGTATCTGATTATTCTTCATAAAAAGAAAGGAAAAAATTTAATATAATAACTATAAAAGAAATCACCTTGATATCTATGATTTAATAATTATGTTATGTATGAAAATTTAAAATAAAATTCAATTAATTAAAAACTATATATTAGAAATCGTTAGCTGCAAACAGCAAATGTTCAGGGTTTTAGAGTCAGACTAATGAGAATAAAAAAATAAAAAGTTTAAAGGTTTTTTTTTAAAATTAGAAAATACTAAATATTTATATTTTTAAAAACAGATTGGGAACAGGTCTGGTACTCACTCCGTGAAATGCATTTGAAACTTTCTCCCTATCATTTTTCTGACAGAAAACGTATTTCTTCTTTTCAAGCCAGGAGGGGCGATAAACCCACCAAATGAAACTTGTTGGCGACTAACATTTCCCCCTCCATATTTTCTCTTATATTTCATGGATTCGGGGTGCTTCACAAAGTGAAATTTTTTTTGCAGGACTTCTATGATTGAAATCATTTAACCTGTATTATTATTATTTTTTTTACAATCATGACTGATAAATTACGGTATGACACACGGTAAATTCTTATTACAAATACTATGTTGAATATCACTGTTTTATTGTGTATTTCAATTTTAATAAAGAAAAACTATACGGAACAGTTCGAGAATTTTAAAAGCGTTTAGTTGTTAAATGTTTTATGCTGAATAAAATTACATGTAATATATCGTTAAAATTGTTATACTTGCTGTTTTAGATAATTACAATTGAATTACTAATAGCTTACTTAAAAATACTTTTATTGTCTGTTATAGCTTTAATCAGGAATGAAATCAGTCAAAAAGAAAGAAAAAAGGAGAAAAACATATCTTGTTATTTTAATTCTCTTTAGATTATTAAAGTAGCTAAATTAGGCTACTTATTTTAAAAAACAATAATCAACAAATATCATTCATAATAAATTAGTTTAAAGAAATGGTGGATGTTGAAATTTCTTTTTTTATTTAAAATCTCTATAAGGACTCTATGACTGACATGAAACATTTCCAGCGCGAATATAACATTTTGAAATAAAGTATAAAAAATATCTGGACAAAAAAGGCTTATTTCATAAGCATAATGCATAAGAAATAAATTTTTACAAATGTTCCAGGTAATTTCTGAATGATTAAAAATCTTGGATTATTTTAAGGCAGTTCCAAAAAAAATAATAATAATAATAAATAAAAAATATTTTTCCTTGTTTAACAACGTGAAACTTTGTTATATTTTCTGACTCATTTTTTAACATAAAAGCCTGATACTTGCAGACATGATTATTAAAGTGATTTGTAATCGAGCGTTTTTTCATTTTCCGATAAATTAATTACATCTTGAGTTATAAGCGATTATTGTCTCAGGATGGCAGTTTTCGTTCCTGTGCTGTCGCGTTCCGAAGGTTCAAAACACTCATTTTTGACAGCATTTTCTGAAAAAAATTTCTGAGTTTGCTGATAAATGGAAACCAACCGTTCGATTACATATTTTTTTAATAAGAGCACTTGCCAACTTGATACTTTTGTTGCGAACAATTTTTTTTATACATATAAATTACATTAGTTTAAACTGGCTACTTTTAGAAGTATTCTTAAATTCAATTTAATTAATAAAAACGGATAAAATTGGCAGTTTTTTTTATTATTAAACTATGAAATCGAACAACATTTTGCATTTTTCGAAAAAGACGCAGGATTTTTCAGAAACTGCTATCAAAATTGGTGCTTTGAACCAACTTTAGAGACGCGGAAGCCTGAGAAACGATGCCAGAATACAGCAATCGCCTACAAGTCAACATGTAATATATTTATCGAAAACTTCTATAAGAAGATATTTAATAAAAGAATAAGTAAAATTAAAGAAATTATGGAACATTTTTAAAACTTTAAAGATCGTCTTTAAAATTGAGAAAATAATACTTTTTTTTTCAGGAACATTTTACAATAAATTGTGGGGGAAAATATAAAGCATGTACAGAATCATTTAATGTAATTAAATCTTTTGTTCTTTTAACCAAGAAAACATTTCAGCATCTCTTCTTGAGGTGTATTTATATTATTCGGGACTTCAAAATGGTCATACAATGTGTGGATATCACTAATTTCCAATAGAATTTTCGATATATTTAACAGAATATTTCTGCGATCGAAATTAGGAATTCATATCCCCGTCCCCTTTGAGTTTACCATTGATTAATTTTTTTAAATGTGGTACTGTAATTGAAATTGTTTCTTATCTAAGCATAATGTCACAATATCTGTAAGGTGTAAATGTATTTGTAAGGTATGCGTCTTGTAAGGTGCTAGTTAAAAAAATTAAACAATATAATATATTTAATAACAATATAATATAATATATTTAACCAAACAAATATCTTTAAACGAAAATTAATTCTTAATTAATAGTGTGCATATTAAAGCTTTTATGGTTTTATTTCAACTAATTTCCCTATATCTTCGGTTATGAAAATTTTAATGTCATGATTCAATGTTCATGATAAATTTGCTTTATGCATATGTTACACTCAGATTCTCAAGAAAACAGTTCAGTGATAAGAGGAAATAAGATAACCATTGCATGCTGAAATGTAATAATATTTTTTGTTCCATCGTGATTGTTCAAATGACAAGTTTTAAGCTGTTTATAACATAAATGTTATGCATCATTCTGTCACACATTTATTTAACTTCCCTAAAATTTCCCAATGGTAGGGTCCCTTCTCATTATTTTGGTGAGGGGAATCTCTCTGTGTTTTCCAAGAAACGGGAGAAGATCTATTCATACTGTATTGGTATTGTTGTACCAGCGCCTTTATAATGAAGTCCAGTAGGGCGAGTTTTGTTCTGCTTATGAAAGTATTTTTGCGTAATTACAAAAAAAAAAAAAAAAAAAAAAAAAAGGCATTTAAAAAAAATGCTGTGCTTATGTTGTTATAAACAAAAGCGAGTTAATTCTCTTCCTAGCTTAAAGCTTTTTCCTTGAGTGTATAATTATTTTATATCAACTGATAAAAAAAGAAAAAAGTTAACTTCATTAAATCATCTAAAATAATTAAAATTGAGCTAAAATTTCAAAATTGTTATATCCCCATCTCCATTTAATGGCACTGGTGAGTTCAGGAAAATGACAAGTTTAATTCTTATGAATTGTACTATAGTGTAATTTATCAAAATGCATAAAGATTGCTTGTGTCACAAATTATTTGTGACACATACAAATTTTCAAAGAAAATCTGTGCCAACTTTACTTTACCTCGATGGTCAACACTGTTAATTGATTTAAGGTGGTTCTCAAATAACCCGCTTAACAATGCGAAACTTTCCGACACGTTTCTGACTAAACACGAAGGCATAAAATTTACAGGCCTAACTATGGAAGCCTCTTGAAATCGAAATGAATTTTCCGTTTTTGATAAATAAATTAATTATCGAGTTATAAGCGATTCGTGTCACGTGATGACACGTTTTTCCCCTTTACCGTGCTGTGGCGTCGGAAATTCTAGTCAAAACGCCAACTTTGACTATATTTTCTGAAAATCTTCTGTCTTTACCAAAAATTGAAAAACGTCTTTCGATTATAAAGCTTCTGAATAAGAACACCTGATAATTTCGTGCGTTTACGAACAAAAATGAATTACAAAATATATCATAAAGTAGCCAGTTTGGATTACAGATCAGCCTTAAAAATAAATAAATAACACGAATACACTTCTAATTTTAACTCATTTTCTTTTTCTTATATTGTATTAATTTAACTACAATATTTGGTTAATTATATATATATATATATATATATATATATTCCATAATGACATGTCTCTCTCTTTTCCAGTCTGTGTAAAATGTAAAGAAATCGCGGTTGTATAAATGGAACATATAATATTTGAATGGGCGTGCGCAAATCATTTTTTATCAAACGATATCAAAAATTTTGATGCATATTTCTCTATGGTGGTGGTATTCACTGTGCGATCAGTGAGTTGCAGAGTTACCACTTTTTCGTCCACCTCATAAATTTTGTCATTAAGGCTGTTGATCAGTCAACTCTCTATATATCCTTTCGCTAATGTTAAACCAATGGGCGTAAGGTGCATTCATATATTTTAAATAGCTCCTCAGGAAATTAATTATTTTTAACTTCTGTTTTCTGTGTATAATCCTTAAAGAATCTCTCTCTTTCTCTCGCTCTCCCCTCTTCTCTCCAACCCTCTCTCTCTCTCTTTTTCTTTTTTTTCTTTAGCTGTCAAAATATTTCTAAAACATATACTTAATTTTATTTGAAGTGTTAAAATTTTACACACTGCTCGTCAGCTTTTAACATATAAAATAATAAATTAAGCATTTTTTAAAGAAATATTTTGACATCTAAGAAACAAAATACATCCTTTAAGAAAAATTAAGTTAAAAGTATTAATTTCCTGAGGTGATATTTTAAAAATATGAATATATACGCCTATAAGTTTAACATTAGCGAAGGGAATTGGACAGGTTGTCGAACAGTTGATGTCGGTTAAGGGGTTTCCGAGTTGCGATCAACTTTACGCCCAGTCTTTTTGTGAGTAAAGTGTCTTGTAAATATTGAGCCGTTGGGAAAAGTTAAATGTAGTATTAACTACATAAGAAAGAACAATTAAAAATAGAAGAAAAATTAAACAATGGGAATAAAAAAGTAAAGCAAAAGTTATTAAGGATAGAGTCTAATAAATGGAAAAAAGTAAAATGGTATAGCTGAAGTTAAAATTAACTACTGAAAAAAGTTGAAAAAGTGTAAAATAGGGTTCGGAACATGTTCAAAAACAGCACTTAAATGCCAGGTGGAAAAGGCAGGCAAAGCAAAGCTTTAACAAAAAAGGCACTTAAAAAGGGCAAACATTTTTTTTTTTTTTTTTTTGGTATAGCTTAGGAATAAGTTTAATTAGGAAATTACAAATTTATATAAAAGTAAGAGAGAGAAATTTGTAGAATGGTGAGCACTAATGCTCATAGTCAATAATGCAAGAATATTTTGGACGCTTGCGGTGATGTGGTTCAAATGCCTCATAATCCGGCAATTCTGCGATTATATCATTAGGGAGGTCATATAATTTTTCATAAAAGTTTTTGGCAAGGTGGTTGATTCTTTTATTTAATGTGGTAGTTCTGAGGTCTCTGCGAATAGTGCTAATTACGGAGATAACGAGAGTCATTTCTGACAGTACGCAGATTTTGTTACGAAATTGGCTGAGGTTTTCCATGGAGGATTTGCAGATATAGTCCCAGGGACAGGTTGCTGATCAACAGCATTAAATGATACAAATATTACTTTCGGCAAATCGTGGTGTGAGATGACTTTTCGCAACAAAAAAAAATATATATTAGATGAAATTAAATAAAAAGAAAATCAGTTGATTAGAAAATTAATTAAAATTTTATGCGATTTAGAAATTTTTTTTCTTTGTAATGAAACAATATAAATTTTATTTTTCAACATTGCTAAATAACTCTATTTTAAAAATAAGATTGCATATTCATAAAGTATTTCAATATATAATAGTTGAATTTAAATACTCTCTGCCTAGTGAAACCCCTGAACCACGAAATTTATTGACAAAACTAAAGATTTTTTTTTTTCAAAACTATAAAAATAAAATTAAAAAAACACTTTTTTTTTTCTTTTTTTTTTTTCTGCGATGAAATGAAAGTATTTGTAAGTGAATATGGGACCTTTTAATCAAAAACTTATATCAGATTAGGAAACAAGCAAGATGTAGAAGCTTAAAAAACGTATATTGTGAAAATAGAAATATGTTGGCATAGCAATTTTAATTTTGCAAACATAATTTATGATTTCTGTTTATTTTAAGGATTTGAGATAATCTATATAAAATACTATTTAACTGATGACTTTATAATTTTAAATTTTGTTTTAATAATTTCTTAGTATATACTAAAAATTTAGGAATATATATATATAATATATATATTAATCATGTTGGAATGTTTGATTGTTTGATTGTTTAAATTTTCTAACCATTATATAATATCTTCATTTACCTTTATTTTGAATGTTATACAACCTAGTTTTTATCTTATTTTGACAATTTGAAATTTAATGAACTCTAAGTCCTATGCCTGATTATATCTTAGATAGACTTAACTTTGTGTTAATTAATCGCAGAATCCTATGTTTTTGAAGTTACAAATTGTACGAATCATTCATTAAGATTCTATATATTTAAAATTTAAATTTATTTTCCTATTTATTCCTAAATAAATTAAATTGTTGATTCTGAAACAAAAGTTCTCTTCTCTGAGACAGCACTAATCTTTCCCGCTGATGTGTAATGTACCGCTGTGTGTGAGTAATGTACCGCTTAACATTATGCTCTTTAAACAGACTATTCTTCTCATAATTTTCAATAGTTTTATTATTTAAATTTCTGTATTAGTGTACGCAAAAAATTAGGGAGAGGTTTTAAAAATTATATTAAATTTTTATAACTAGTGACAATACCGTCCCTCCTAAAGGGGTTCGATGACGTCATGTTCTAGAACAATCTGACGACTTACGACTTACGACGCATGCGCGAGTTCTGCGAGAGATGATGCAATCACAGACAAAGAGATGCAATTCAAGTTTAAAAAAATGAAATGTGGAATTTTACTTTTAACAAATTAAATTTTTTTAAATATTAAGTCTACCGATGAACATGGGTTATGACATCATTGTCCTAGCAATGTGTGGCGCTGCAATCGGCGCTCTGATTGGTTGCTTCCACTACGCTTGAGGAGATGACAGTACCACGTTGCTGCGAGTAGGATGCAAAGCTTTAGCACGTGTCATCCAGATTAATTGCTGCTAATTAAGATCATGAAGAAATTTTAATTAAGTAATTTTTTTAATTAAGTATATATATATTTTTTTAAACTATTTTCAAATATTATGAAATTAAGAAATAGATTACTGTAATGATAATAATTTAAGTGAAATAAAGTAACGAAAGTGTTGAACAAGTTTTATAGAATCAAAAGTTCTGAAAATAAATAAAACAATTCGTTTTTTAATTTTTGTATGCATAAGTTTTTAATGAATTAAGTGAAGGTTTATTTTTAGCTCACAGGCTATCAAAGCCTGAGAGCTAATGTGCCCGCCCGTTCTGTATGTATGTATGTATGTACTTATGTATGTACGTAACGCGATAACTCTTGATAGAATTAACCTTTTTCTTCAAATTTTGTTTATAGGTTCATTCTAATAAGGCGCTTCCCTGATTAGTTTTGGGAGTTCATTGGTTAAGTATAAAGGAAAAAAGGAGGGCTAATCTCCCCCCCCCCCCTTAATTTCGGTAAATGGGTTTTCCGTGAAGACTTATTCGATTTTCTTCAAATTTTGTCATTGTGTCATTTCATTGTGATAAGGAGTTTTCCTGGGGAATTTTGGGCATTCATTGGTTAAGTATAAATTGGGTAACGAGGGGCTAACCCCCTTAATTTAGATAAGTGGGTTTTTCATGCAGAATTATCCGATTTTCTTCAAATTTTGTATATAGGTTCATAGTGATAAGGCGCTTACCTGATTAGTTTTGCGGGTTCATTGGTTAAGTATAAAGGAGGTAACGGGGGTCTAATCCCCTCTTAATTTAGATAAATGGGTTTTTCATGCAGAATTATCCGATTTGCTTCAACTTTTGTATGTAAGTTCATTGTAATAAGACGCTTCCCTGATTAGTTTTGGGTGGTCATTGGTTAATCATAAGGGGGGTTGATGACCCCCCCCTTAATATATTGTCGATTTCTTTACTTTTCGAGGGGCATTATTCTTTGAAGCAAGAGTATAATATACAATTAGTGTAAATAGCCTGTGAGCTCAATGATCTCAGTTTAACTGGGCAGTTTTACTTTTATTTAAATGAAATGTTTTGCTGAAAAGGAATAATCAGTTACAAAAAAGTTTTAATTGCCAGATACTAATAAATTTTCAAAGTCATATAAACAAGTTTTGTACTAATGTGTAAAATAATTATATTTTTTATAGTTGAAGTAAAACAATTGTTTTTTTTAACTAGCTAATAATATATATTTTTTAAATATCTTAATTTATTTTATGGAAGTAACAGAAAATGTTTCACCATTCAAATAAGTTATATATGTGTTGATATATTTTTTCTAAATGTATGTGAACTTGTCAGGAATTGTGTAACAAAGTCATCACCAACCCTGTATATATATATATATATATATGATGAAAGTGTGTCTCATTGTAACCGTTAGCTTGCACATAGATGGATTTATTAAGAGAAAGAATAAAGCCGAAAAGTTAAAGTGTCATTCCCAACTGCAAACGAGAACTGGTCAAAATTTAAAGATTTTCCCTACTTTAAAAGCTTTTTTTTTAATAAATCAGTTACAATAATTTTTGAGTGATTGACATAAACATAATTTTTCAAAGAACAATTATAAACGTATTGATAAGCTTTCATTAAGTATTCTAAGAAATAACAATTCTATTAAATATATTTACTTAATAAATATAGAGCATTTTCGGAGACTTTTAGTTAATACGTATGCACTTTCGCTTTTCTTAAGTAGTTGTTTTTAGATGAAGATTGGAAGATTCTTGGTGATTATCATGATCTGTAAATGCTATAGGTAGAAAGATTAAACTAGTGAATTTAGTCTCAACTTTAAAAGAAAATAATATTATAGGAGTGAATTTTGTAAGCGAGTACTTTAAGAAAAAAACTTTGAGAAATAACTTCATGTTGTTTAAAAACACTTTCTTAAAAAGTATTACATAATGATTTTAACTTGTTATTTTAAAAAAATTAGAAATGTTTGTGTAACTGATTCATAAAAATGTTTTTAGAACAAAAACTTTTGGTTTGATTTTAACAAAGGAATAGATTAAATTTTAACAAATAAAAAGTTTATGAAGTTGATTAATTATTTTTTAACAAATTAATTTTTGAACAAATTAATTTTTTTAACGAAATAAGTTCATGAAATTTTTTTGAATTAGATAAGTTCTGATGTTTGTTGAATCATTATAATCATGTAACCTTTTAGAAAACACATGTTTAAAATAAAACAACAAACCAACCGCTCAAACAAGAAAGCAACCACTCAAACACGAAAGCAACGGCTCAAATGCTTATAACAACCTATCAAATACTTATAACAACCACTCAAATACTTATAACGACCGTTCAAAACATGTTTTGAGCAGTCGATTTGTCGTTATAGACTAAACATATGTATTTTAATAGATCACAACATATGTTCATAATGACAAACCAACCGCTCAAACAAGAAAGCAACCGCTCAAACACGAAAGCAACCGCTCAAATGCTTATAACAACCGCTCAAATGGTTATAACGACCGCTCAAAACATGTTTCGAGCAGTCGATTTATCATTATAGACTACATATACATGATATACATATGATATATATGTTATATACATATGTTTTATACATATGTTATATATTAAAAATAAATGTACAACGTTAAATTAGCACAAATTAAAATCATTTATACTGGCAAACAGCTGTTTCAAAGCCCTTAAGCTCCATAATCAGTGCCAATTTAAAAGGTAAAAACGAATTAAAAACTCCTAAGCCATGACAGTTTGCCTGCCATCTCTCGCCCGCGCCCAGATGAAATGGCACTGAACTTTTCAAAACAACAGCGGAGACGAGGAAACACATGTGACAGAGAGACCAATAGGAATACTCCGCCGACCGAGAAAGTTGAAGTGTGGAGGCGAATTTTAATTTGTGCTAATTTAACGTGTTACATATGTTACATATGTTTTATACATATGTTACATATGTTAGATATGTTTTATGCACATGTTAGATATGTTACATATATTTTGTACATATGTTAGATATGTTTTATACATGATATACATAATATACATGTTATATATAACATATATTATATACATATGTTAAGAAGTCTTCAAAAAAAATATCAAACTTTTTTCTATGCAATATATATATATATATATAATTATAATATCTTTGAATTTCAAAAAACATATCAAGTTCTTGTAACAATCTAATTAAATCTCCAAAGAGATAATTAATAATAATGTGTAGACAGAATACCACATAGTTAATAAATTAACAAGTGCAATCATAATTTTACCATAGCTTGTTCTTCAATGGTAATTGGCCAAAAATACTGAAAATATGAAGAATATTTAAAAGGAGAGAGAGAGAAAATTATAATATATATATATATATATATATATATATATATATATATATATATATTTGGAGGATTTCAGTTTGAACACTTCACGTAAATGATCATCAAATGAACTGACACTGAACTGACACTCTATTATTATCCATGGCTTTAATGCGTGAGTTGTAAAATAGTTTGGATCATGAGATTGGGCTAAGAGCCAGTCTTCTAATTTTTGTTATGAAGCAAGATGTATAAAATGGATTGTAGGCCAAGTTGGATTATTGTAAGATAAATTGGTTATATAGTTTTAACTAAAAGTGTATTAGTTGAAATTAAAGTTCGTATTTTGTTGTTCATTGATTACTGGTTCAGTAAAGTGACTATTTACATATAATCTCTTTACATATATATATATAATAAACCATAAAATGTAAATAATTTGGAGTTGATATCAAGTAAATACAAATGGATTAAGAAATGAAATATGAACTAAATATAATGGAAAATTGGATAACAAGAGATTTAAATTAGAATTGGATATGAAAAAACACGTGTAGATATAATTCTCAACCTAGATGTACCCACACGTGTTTCAAAAAATAATTCAGTATTTCATAATTATACTGGCATATATGCTAAGATCAGTACAATCATCCAGGTAAAATATCATATATATTATTTCTCCTGTCAACATCCCTTTTTCTCAGAAAATACGAAACGCAGAACGACGAAGGAGACAGCATATGAAAGGATTTTGAACAGGCTTCTGACATAGCACACTTATCATATATTTATTTCTCCTGTCAACATCCCTTTTTCTCAGAAAATACGAAACGTAGAACGACGAAGGAGACAGCATATGAAAGGATTTTGAAGAGGCTTCTGACATAGCACACTTATCATATATTTATTTCTCCTGTCAACATCCCTTTTTCTCAGAAAATACGAAACGCAGAACGACGAAGGAGACAGCATATGAAAGGATTTTGAACAGTTTTCTGACATAGCACACTTAACATTTCATTAAAACATGTTTTTGATTAAAAATTGCTGTTAAATAAAAATTAAATCGGCATTGTTTTCATAAAAGAAATGAAAGGTTTTACTCAAATTATTGTTGCGCCCAAAATAAAATACTGCATTATCAGATGACGTCATCCTATAATGCAATTGAAATACGATTGTTAATTTATTTTTTGCGCGTACTTTTTGAAAAAATATCGAGCTTTTAATCGCGTTTTTATTTAATTTTTATGCGTGCGTCACTTATTGTTTATTTGTTTACTTTATTTAATCATAGCTGTGTGTATGCGTACTGTATCAGAGCACCAGTAGATTACGTAATTTAAGGATTATTTTCCATTTAGAAATACAGTTCATTAGCATTCACAAAAATTATAAGCATTTATTTTTTAATATTTCATGAAGCTGTTAATAAGCCAGCAAAGTCTGACGTCACTTAAATGGCTGCTGGACCACAAAGTTTAATTCCATGTTTAAGCTCCCATAGGCTTGCAAAAAAGTGGTGTACCAAATACTGATTTATGTATTTAAGACATTTATGGAACAGTTTTGAAAAATCTGAGGAAATGCTTTGGTACTTCTCTATTATCCTGTCGACCGCTTTTCATAACAAAAAACTATCGCCAAACTGTAACGCCAAATAAACGGGAGAACGTTGCCATTGGAATATCAAAATAATAAATAAATAAAATATACGAATTTAAGGACACAATTGTTATTTTAATTAATGAAATAACGATACTTCTCTATTATCCCGTCGACCACTTTTCATAACAAAAAACTATCGCCAAACTGTAACGCCAAATAAACGGGAGAACGTTGCCATTGGAATATCAAAATAATAAATAAATAAAATATACGAATTTAAGGACACAATTGTTATTTTAACTAATGAAATAACGATACTTCTCTATTATCCCGTCGACCACTTTTCATAACAAAAATCCATTTTTTTGTTTATCAACGAAGTCGTTCAACTAAAACTACTCTAACGTTTTATCCACACGGCGAATCGTCATGGCATTTTTTCTACTACCTTTTAAAGGTTAGTATTTACTAAAAAAAACATCGGTTCGGCGATTGCAACGCCATCTGTGTGCCAGACCGGGAACTTATCAGCCCATGTGTTATATACTATAAGACGAGGTTATCTAACCATAAGATGAAGATTAAACATGTACAGAGTGATTATAAAAAAACTATCCCGATATATGAGCCCCTAACTATCATTCCATTCCGTTCACAGAAACTGAATGAAATTTTGGTTTAAAGTATTTTGAGGTATGCGCTCAAGAATCATATGAAAGACAAAAGTTAAAAGGGTTGAGAGACGCAGGAGGCTCACGCCCCCGTCTCTCCATGATTTCAAGTAAAAGTTCAAGAAAAGCATAACTAAAAGTAAATATGAGCTTAAATAAAATTTTAGATTGTGGTATTTCTATGATAGAAAAGCTTTAGTCTTATAATGGAAATTATTGAAAATTAATTAATATACAATCGCTAATTGTATATAAAACTCATGAAAAAACATGGTAGAATCATTGGAATTGCGTAAAAATTACTAAAGCTAAGAATTTTTGTTTATCGAAGAAATCATTATTTTTATATGTAAATTAGTGATTCCCTCAGTTTGTGGGGATGGGTTTTTACCTCCCATCTTAAATGCTATATTTTGGGAATGAAAAAAAAAAAAAAAGAAAAAATCGGTGCGTTTACATTGTATATATAAGAGGTTAAATCAAGTCTAAATAATATAAAAATTATGATATGTGCAGTCTAAACAGAATTAAATCAAGTATATACAATAAAAATTAGTTAATTGGTTTCTAAACCCCTATTATTGCATGGAAAAATCAATTAATTCGTTAAAAGTCACTCAAATTTTAAATATTGTTTATGTATTTTGGTTCAAAAACTAAAATATAAGTGTACTTTTCCTTTTATAGCAAGAATAGCTAATATGATAGTTGAAAAATTCTTTTGAAATCAGTATATTCTTTTGCTTCATTATTATACTCATTAATAATATACTCATTAAGGTGCCCATTGTTCAGAAACTGTAATATAAGTTTAAATTTCCTCTTGTAAGTAGATATCCTCATCTTATTGTTGAATAATTCTTAAGAAATCAGCACTTTTCATTAAAAATCAATATTTTCTTTTGTTTAATTATTGATACTCGTTAAGGTGTTTGGCATTCAAAATTAATATATATGTTTAATCTTCATCTTATGGTTTGATAACCTTGTCTTATAGTATAAAATTTCTTATAAAATCAGCATTTTTTTTCTTGAAATTGATATTTTCTTTTGCTTAATTATTATTCTCATTAAAGTGTCCGTTTTTCAAGACATGTAATATAAGTTTAGATTCCATCTTATATTATGATATCCCCCATCGTATAGTTGAATAATTCTCAAGAAATCGGTTTTTCCCCCTTAAAAATGGATATTTTGCATTGTTTTGTTTAATTATTAGCACTCATTAATGTCATGATAGTTCAAAAAGTAAAATATTTGTTTAATCCTCATCTTATAGTTGAAAGATTCTTAAGAAATAAACTGAGCTGCGCCGCCAGATGCCTTAGTGTCGCCCGTTGGCGTCTCAACCGCCGTACCCAGGTACTGAGGGACATATAACAGGGACGTTCAGGGTCTGCTCCCCGTATGCGCTACGGCGGTTGGTGCACTGCCGTCTGCGCATCACACCAATTCTACTGAGTGGTGACTGTAAAGGTCGTTATGATACATGGAGGTTCCCATAATCAGATGAGACCTCCACGAAGACACTTGTTGAAATGCCAGAAGACACCCGACGGCTTCGTCGCCGGAACCCCATAAAAGGAACCGGTCCTAGGTCATATGCCGAACTCTCCCGACGACCCTTGCTTTCCCACGGCGTCTGAACGTCGTGTTCTAGGGAGGGATAAAACAACTAGTTCTTTTGCCGTGGTTTTCGAATCAGCTTTTTTCGTTAAACATTGATATTTTTCGTTGTTTCACTTAATTAGTAATACTCCATAAGATGTTCGTCATTCAAAATTAGTATATAAATTTAATATTCATCTTATAGTATGGTAATCTCGTCCATTTAACCGCATCTTAGAGTTCTTATTTTCACCCCTCACCTTCGGATTCAGGGGCAGTGCACGGTGCGTCCGTGAAGTCACCGGCTGTCCTCGAACTCTCGTTTCCCTACTGCTCGAATAAAATTGACAGACGTTTTTATTAAACTATGAAATCGAAAAGCAGTTTCTATTTTTCAATGACAGCAAAAAATCTTTCAGAAACTACTGTCGAAATTGGAGCTTTTAACAAACGCTACGGACGCGAAAGCCTGAGAATCGACGTCATACGATAGAATTCGCTCATAACTCAAAACTTGTAAAGAAACATTTAGTACAATTATTATTATTATTATTATTATTATTATTATTATTGCTCTTTTAAACATGAAAATAGTTTAACACCTCTTATTGAAGCATATTTCCATGATTCGAGATTGCAAAATGGCCATACACTGTTAATATATTTTCTTAATACATATTTATCTTTGTGCTAACATGGATTCATTCTGACCGAATTCAATTCAAGCTACCTTATTATTGTTCTTTTTTAAAGTAGACTTTGATTATTATAAAATCTGGTGAAATATTATTTATTATGTTTATTTCATTTATAATATTATTTATATTTTATCATGAAATCTATATGACACATGTCAGTTAAATATGAAATATTTATAAAAATAATTAATCTTATATTCTTTATGGAAAAATTACCCATATATATATATATATATATATATATATATATATGTTACGGTCAATATGATTAATCCGGTCATTATTAATAATAACCGGATTCACCATATTGACCGTAACATATACATATATATTGCTGATTTTCTTTTCAAAAATAAGTGGTAGGGAAGGGCAAAACTGTTAGGTTAAATATAAATGTTATGTTTTGCAACATCAATATTTATCTATTATAGCAAATCTCATAAAGTGATCTTGCGAAAAAACATAGTCCCCCCTTCCCTTCCCTTCCCCAAAATTGAGATTATTCTTTGCAGAATTTAAAAATATATATATAATGGGGAAAAAAATAAAGAAAAACATTTGACAAGTTGAAAATTATTCAAACATGGATTTAAAAGGTTTTTATGTTTAATGACATGCCTATTTGTTTTTCTACCTCTGTGAAATTTTAAGAAATCGTAGTTGTATAGATGGAATATGTATATATTTTTAACGGACTTTGTAATAATTTCTTCCCTGCCTCGAAAACACCCCCACTCATAAAAAAATAAAACATTTATATATTTTTTCCCCAGTAAAATCTAGTTCTGATGGCTAAAAATAGAAAAATAAAACATTATATTTTTTTCGTTAGTGCTTTTACCTCTACCCTCAGTCCCTCTCATTATCAGATAATGAAAAAAGTTCATTAAAAAGCATACTTTAATTTCATAAATGTTTACAATCATCGAAAACAATGTTTCAAAAAATGTTTAATAAAAGTAAAACAACACGCAAACTTCTCAGAAATACATAAATTAATACATAAAACTTAATGATTTGATGATACAAATTATTGTTTTACTCTATTTATATTTTTATTTACTTATTATTTATTATTTTATAAGAATTCTAACTGAACTGTTTTAATAATATAAAAGAAAAGTAAAATAGCTAGAAAACTTTCACTTTTTATTTTTTATTTTGCTGTTTTCACTCTTGTTTAATATTATAATAGCGAAAGTATTTTTAATTAAACATTCAACATTAAATATTCAGCATGAAACATTCAACATCTAAACGCTTTTAAAATGCTAGATCTGTTCAATATATTTTTTATTTATTATAATTGAAATACACAATAAAACAATGATATTCTACGTTAAAATTTATGTAAATAAGTTGGAAATTGTACATCAAACGTGACAAATGAGGTGCGTTCGTACTATAGCAAGTTATATAAATATTCATATCTTGATGATTTTTAATTCTGTGAAATGAATTATACCGTCTGCAGAATAAATTCTGCAATAAAATAAGTATATTGGTCGCTTGACGATTCAACCTCGAAAGCTCCTATAAAAAGAAAGTGCCGATTTTTTTTTAAATTCAAATTTCTTAATAAATATTTTTATTAATATCTTCTAAAGTTTTAATTCAATTTTCATAAAATTTGAAACGTCTCGACAAAATTCTGCAAAGTATCATTTTTAAACGCTCGCAATACATTTCAAATTCCATCACCACGTGTTGTTTATTTATTTTACTATTACTAATTCATAAACCAAACATCGCCAAACAAATCTCCCTACCGCTGTATTATTTTTAAACGCTCGCAATACATTTCAAATTCCATCACTACGTGTTGTTTATTTATTAAGTACAACCCCCAAAACAAATCTCCCTACCGCTCTCTGGTTAAGGTGTGGGGTTAAAATAAGTTTGTTTACGCATATCGCATTCGCCAAGTAGGAGCGCCAAGCACATCTTGGAAAAGAGGCGTGTATTGCAGGAAAGAAAACAATGAAAACCCGAGCCCCGAGCGGAGTGAGTACGAGACCTGTTCCACAGATTGAATTGCAGCAAGTAAAAATAAATGCCCTACTCATTCAATTAATATTTTTAAACTCCTGCTTAAAAGCAAGTATAATAGGTTATAAATTACAAGATTAGAATTCTTTCACTTCATCAGTTGAGTAGGCTGGACTGACAGCGCCATCTATCGCCTTATATGCATAGGAATCACTTGCACTATATAGCAATTGATCAAGTTTTCAATACTTAATTAATTTAAAAGCAACTAATTAAAAATTGAAACATATTTCTAATGGAACTTTCAAATCGTTTACCATCAAATCTTGACGATACTATCTAGCCCCTTTTTAAACCATTTTAAAACCTGTTTGCGAGCGAATCTGTAAGGAAAATCACTAAGGAAATGTGACACGCAATATAATCAATCGTTGGTTACGCTACATTAGATGTAGAGTTTTGAAAATTATTGGCGGGGCTCTACTCGAATATAACTATTTTCAACACAAATACGTGTTTGTGTATGCAATAGAGATCGATTACAGATTTAAGGGGAGATTCTATTTCTTTTTATCAAAATTTTCGATTTTTTATTTTTTGCAGTTTTTGCATCGCTTAGGCGTGTACATCGCTGCTCTAATGCGGTTTCTCGATACTTCAATTTCTTACAATCTTTTTTGCTCCTTCAACGTAACGTTGTGGTAAAACTTTAAACTTGTTTTTCTCGAAACCCTGTTTTTCGAACTGGGTGACCCTTTTTATGGAGAACTATTCGACCGATTACTTTCTTTTTTTTAAAAAAGAAAGAAAGAAAGGTAATCGTTTTTTCTTGAGCTTATACCGCAGAAAAGTGCAATTTTCACTAATTAATTTTTTTTTCCAAGTTTGTAAAAGGTAAAAAAAAAAAAAAAAAAAAAAAAAAAGGGGGGGGGGGGGCGAAAAAAATGAAATTTTTTGTTTAAATGACCGCCATTTTCTCAAAAATCAACATTGAAAACTAAATGTTGGTTAACCCTTTCACGGGCAGTGGTCACAAATATGACAACTTAATTTTAATTAGAAACTGTCAAACGACACCCAGAATATTTTAATAAAATTTTGCTTTTATAATGAACTTTAAAAAAAGCAAGTATATTTTGTTTCTAAGAAATTCGTTTGTAAATTCTGGTGTCAATCAATCATTTCGCCATTTTACGAACAGAAATAATCCGCGCCTGAAAGGGTTAAGCTCCAGAAAATTGAATGCCCTTTCATAATTTGGCGACTCAATGTGTTTCAGATGTTTGTGACCGGAGGAAAAAAAATTAACTATATAAGTGAAATGTCAGTAAATAGAATGCAAAAAGTCTGGAGGTGGTATCGCTTTTCTTTGTAACCGAAAAATTAAAATCGTAAAAAATCACGTAAATTTTAGGCCAAAGAAACATAGAGCCTCCCTTTAATGTTGCTTTTTGAATTCCCTTTTAAAGAAGTTAAACACAATCATATATTTTTATGTGATCAGTTAAATAAAATGTTAAAACAATGTAAAAAATCGAATGTACAGTCCCGTTTATAAAAAGATATAAAATGTTATTCGCGAATTGATCATAATCAAATCATAGCGAAAGTTGACTTTGAATAACGTTTTTTTTTTTTCGGAATATGGATTTTCTTTTTCCTATTTTCGTTTTTTATACTCTCTTTAGGCTACAAAAGTTCAAACGTTTATCATTTTATTTTAATAAAATATATAGTACCTAAAGGGAGAAAAATTTCTTCTGTAACGTGTCAAAGTCATGTCAATGTTTAAAACTTTAACTTTCATTGTTAGTTTCGGGACTACCGAATGGCAACAACCTTAAGTGTGTTTGTTTTTATGTTGATATATAACGACGTTCTGTTATTTTACTTTAAATCTGTGTTCATTCAAAAAAATTTTTATAAAAATCGCGTAACACTGTATATTGTAGCTATCAATACTTAAGTATTTTGTAGACAACGAATAATATATCATCCTGATCTCATCAAGTTTCTTCACTTTGACAACGAAAAAGAGAGGGAAATGGCAATATTTCAGGGAAAAAAATCTATCTGCCGAAACTTGGAAAAAAAAATCTTCAATTTTGCTTCTGACATCAATTTTATCTTTTATCTTGAAAAACGCCTAATCTGTATGTACGCATACGTATATGAGTATACACCTATATGTATACGCAGGGCTTTACAAATTGGAAAAAATCTGGTAGCCGGGTATAAATTCTAGTCGCCAGTAAAAAAATTTAACCTTTTTTTTCATAGTACATGAGTGTTTATAAACTCGGTTGTTCCTATACAGGGCTACACAAAGGAATCCGTAAATATTACAGACTAGGGGGGTAAATTGCTTAAGGATAGTTTTTAATTGTGTTACGCATTTTCTTGCTGAACTATAATATATTTAGTAGACTAATATAAGTTTGTGGAATATAAATATATTCATATACAGGGCTGAGTGAGTTTTATGTTGCCTTTTAGCTTAATATTAGATGTGTGCAAAAGTCTTCAGATAATATACAGGGCTGTACAAAAGATTTCGAGTGCATTTCCATCGATCGGAGAAAATGGCTAAATGTGAATATTCTAACAGAACTAAACTTTATCATGCTTCACACTATTCACAACTATTTATCTTCACAACTATTGATCCTATACAGGGCTGCATAAAATAATTCGACTGCTTTTTTGACACTGGAAGGTAATTTCGACAACTGTATTTTTCTATGTGTTATATGTTTTCTAAACTGTTTACTTACATATCTTCTTTCCCCTTACTGAACGGTGAAGTTTCGTTACAGTTTTCTGGCTATGTTGGAAAGTGTTTCATAATCTATGCTGGACGCATGATTTTTCGTTTTTGTTTTAACATGAAATGCGCTCAATAATCTTGGATAATCTGTATTTAAAGCCAACTTGACCGGCACCGAAAAAAAAATAGCGTCTTCGGATTCGGGTAACCCGACCTGTTCGCAGTACGCTAGTGCACAATTAGATGATGATATAGATTTATGAAACATACACCCTTTTTATCGTCCTGTCTTTCGAAATTCACAGTTTTGTACTTGACATATCTCGCGGAAGAAACAAAGGCGAAAACACGGTATACTCCAGTTTCACATCCTTGTATGGATGTTTTATTCCCGAGAGAGACCTCTATGTTATTTATGGAAAAGTAAGATTCCTGTTTCGTCTTTCATTCAGAGCGACATACATCAAAAGTATATTTGTTTTCCAGTTTCGAATGACTCGGGAAACGACCCTTTTTTATTCCTATTCAAATAATCTTTCCAGATGCAAAAATTCTTCACTTTTTTTTTATCGACAGAGAAACTTTCATTACTTTATTTAACTTAACTTGGTCGTGTATTCATCCAATCAATTGTGTGCTTTATAAATTAATATATTTTCCGTTATTACATGGTTGTAGAGAATTTTTTAAATAAGAATCTTGAAATTTTTCTTATTTATTTTCACATTCACAACATAAATAAATCTTCGCAACAACAAACATAAACTTGACATTCGCAAAGCTGGTTTCTAGTTCAGATCTAATATTTCATAATACCAATGCACTTAAATATAACCATCTTCTGGCAAAATAATTTCCTACAAAATGAATTACATAATAAAGTAACTTCTCCAGCCAACTATTGGGTGAAGATAATAAAGAAAAATAATACAATATAAAACAATAGAAATCCTTTATGCTGTGCAAATTCTCAAAAACATAACTAAACAGACTACTCTATTTTATTCAACTTAACTTGGTTCCTGTATTCATCCAATCAATTGCGTGTTTTATAAATTAATATATTTTCCGTTATTATATTGTTCTAAAGAATTTTTTAAAGAAGAATCTTGATTTTTTTCTTATTTATTTTCACATTCATAACATAAATCTTCAAAACCACATTACTTCTAGAATTGTCCTTCAACAGCTCGCTGACATCTTAGACGTCCTCTTGTTCTTCCAGACGGTTGGCTGGCTAATATTGTATCGCGTCCGGCTTTGCTCTCAAAGTTTAAAAAATCGTTAACTTTCTATATGACCTTTCTATTTTAACCCATCATTGTGCCAGGAACTTATTCAATGCCTATTGTCGGGTCGGAGGTTTGTATTCACCAGTACTGATTTTATTTTGTAATATTGTCATTTTAACAAATGTTGTTTTCGTTGTATAATATTCATTTATCTATTGTTTTACACCCCGCCCTTTGGCTCATATACAGCTGAATTATGTATTTTTGATACCTCATTAAAGAGGACCGGGAGGAACGTCTATGCTCTACAGACTTTGTTTCCTAGCCTGAGCAGCACCTCTCGTATTGCCATCTAAAACACAGCTGTGTGCCTATTTTTTTAGGTGCGTTCGCAATTATATATAAATACGTAGCACCTGTAGTGGTCGTCTGGTCCGTCCGTCCACATATATAACAGTGCAAAAACTACCGAACCGAATGGTTTGAAATTTAATATATAGAATCGTCGCTGAATTTTGTCGAGTCCTTTCAAATTTTGATGAAAATTGAATCAAAACTTAAAAATATATTGATAAAAGTTTTCTTCATTCTGTTAAATCCGTACGTAATCTGTACGTAATAAATACGTAATCTGTATAATAAAAGCGCAAGTCGTGTGGCTGAGGAAAACCAATACGGGCTGACCACTTCTTTTTTTCATATGCCAGGCGGCCATTTTTATTCAAATTTATGTTTTCGAATAAAATGGCATAAAAGTTACATTTTTAGAAAGATCGTTGAAAGTAATAGTTTTCTTGAGAGATAAGTTACGTTCAACAATGTATAGATTCTGAGATCACTTCAGTGAAAATGAGGTTAACAGCCCAATATTTCAATCCATTAAAGTCAATAAACAAAAGAGTCATTCATCGTGAGTCATACAAATATTAAACCATGGAAGTCATCCTTCACAAAGCATGATCTTCAGAGTGAATTTTACAGCGCTGTCTGATGTCGAAAAAAAAAATCGTATCTGCATACGTGGCATACGTAATAAGGAAAAAAAAAGGCATCCTCACTTCGTTCATAGCAGACGATATAATTTATTTCACTGAAATAATAACGATGATTTTTTTTGTACATTGTAAAACTAGTTATAGCAACTCATTTGTCACGTTTAACGAACAATTTCCAACTTGTTTGTAATTCTAGTCTATCAAGAGGTGAGCGAAAAGTCGATTACAAAATTTCAGAGTTAAATAAAAGAATGTGTAAAAAGGGTCCTACACGTAAATACCAACTTTCTCTAAATTGTGTGGGAGTCAGTTATACAACCCCAAAAAGAAAAGTAAATAAATAAATAACGCCAAAATGATAATAATTATTTTTAATTGTTCTCCAGGAAAACACAACTCTGCCAAAAAGAAAAAAAAAAAAAAAAAAAAAAAAAAAAAAGATTATTTTTTTAATATAAATGCGCCTTTATTATTCTCTTAAATGTAATTATAAAATCATTTCGCATTTGTTAGACTTTTTCCCTTTCCATTTTTAAAATTTTATAATTTTATGTACATTGGACATCTCGGAGAGAAAGAGGAAAAACTCGGCGCACCGCTTTTGCGCCCAGGAGTTTTTTCCTCGAGATGTTTTTTTTTTCTTCTTTTATTCGTGTGTGTAGAGGGGGTTTCCATCTCTTTCTCTCCTCCCTCTAAATTATGGAGGGAAATACTTCTAAAAATAGATTCATTTTAAAGTTGCGCAAGGGAGAAAAAGAACTCTTTTGCCTTTTTCTCTGTTTGCAAAGTCTCATTAATAATCCAGTGCTCGTTTTTGAACTTTAATTTTTAAGAGATTTCCGACAAAGAACGTTGTACATTCATATCCAAGCATAACTTTTCAATGGATACAACGACTGTTTTTTTCTTTTACTTTTTTCTTCTATCTTTACAGGATTCGTAAACAATTTCGACGAATTTATACGTTTTAGGAGGTTTCGAACACGATTGGACTGTTTTTAACACCTTCCAATCTAGTTGAGAAGTGTTTATGACTTCGGTTTGTCCGTGCTCTAACTCGCGTAAATAAGGCTCGGATTGCCCCGAAATTTTTGTATGTTACCCGCGATATCGGAAAACCTTCTTACCTTTAAACCTTCCTTTCGAATCCCAGAAATCAATCTATTTCAGAGATATAAAGAAGCCTATATGAAAACAAATTTTCTTTTGCTGCCACTCATTTTCGGAAACGTTTCCGAGTCGATTTTTTAGAGTGTATTAATCCATCGTTCTTTCGGATAATATTAATTCTCAAAAGTATAAGCATATGCATGTTCAAAAAATATGTTTTAGATACAAACATGAATAAATAACAGCATTAAGATTAACATTAACATTAGTATTATGTTGTTATTCTTGCAATGGCGCAGCTAAAATGTTGAGAATGAATAACATCCTAATAACTGAGATATCCCTATTGGAAAATAGCCATAATTGCGCTAAAAGGGTTCCGTACATTGAATTTATTAATTAGTAAGCTCTTACTACCCTTAATTTTTTCATAAAGTTTAGTAAATTCAGAAATGGTTGGGGTGGGGGGGGGGGGAGGAGGCATATTTGTATAGTGCATTTTAGACGATATCTCTGAAAAAGTAATACCTAAAATTAAAACAAATATATTTTTGAGTTCGATGTTTCGAGATCTTTCGAGCGATACCCTATACGATTACATAAAAAGAATTTTTTTTTCAAGTAACTTAATTAATATCTCGGCCAATTACCGACAATTTTTATCGAAAAGCGTTCTATATCTTTAGAAATCCCAGAAACAAATGTATTTTCGATATTTAAAGAAGCATTACATGAAAACAAAGTTTATTTTGCTGCCACTAGTTTCAGTATAATAAAATATCCTGATCAGGATAATACAGTATAAATAAGTTATCGTTCGAAACATCGAAATCAAAAATATATTTGTTGTAATTTAAGGTTATATTTTCAGAGATATCATCGAAAGTACTGTAAAAATAGACGGGGGGGGGGGGGGGGTAATTTTGTGGTGCATTTTCGACGCTATCTCCGAAAATATAATACCTTAAATTACAACAAATATATTTTTGATTTCGGTATTAAGAGGTTTTTCACAGGATATACCACACGATAGAAAAAAAAAAAAAGAAAATTGTTTTTTCAAGTAACTTAATTTGCCCCTCCCTAAATTTCTCCTAAACATATTTGTGAATGGCTCATAATCAGAAAATATGTGGGGTGAATAGACTTTATAACTTTCCCAAGTTTGAACTTTCCACGTCCAATAGTTTTCGAGAAAAAGGCTCTGACAGACACAGGAGTGATCTTATAATGGTTCCGTTTTTACTTTTTAAATACGGAACATAAATAATGAACAACAAACCTAAAAATATGTTTTAGATACAAACATGTTAAATTAACAGCATTAACATTAACATTAATATTATTTTCTGACCCTTGCATGTATAAATTCACTTACGCAAACTGATATTCCAGTTTGGAAAAACGGCGCTCTAAAAACTCCTCGGAAACATTTCCGAAATTCAGTGGCAGCAAAAGAAACTTTGTTTTTGCAAAAATGTTTCTTTAAATCTCGAAAATAGATTGGTTTCTAAAGATAAAAGAAAGTTTTTCGGAATCGTGGGCAATTCAGGAGAGGTTATTGCATGTTTTCGTTCGTAGTTATAATATATTTTCCTAGTGTCTTTGTTTACATTGTATAAATTTTAAAAATTCCCAAAAATTAACGAAAAATTGTTGTATCGGATAGGGGTTCACACCATAACGCAAGTCGGATGTTTTTTTGTGATAAAAGAAAAAAAATAGTTCCAATTTTCACAGACAGGTGGCAGTGTTAAGGTCTATTTCGCTAAAAGACGTTAAAAATATTGAAATTATACAACAGATATTTATTTGCATTTACAGTTATTGAAATCTAAATAGTCTAAAACACCTGAACGTATGACAGTGCATTTTGTACGCATGTCCGTTTATCTTAAGTTTATGAACTTTAAAGTTTTTTAAACAATTAATACTGCATTACAATTAAATAACGAATCGTTTAACATTCAAACTTTGATGAAACAGTTTTATCTTTGACAGTTAATAAACAAGAAGTAACAAATAAATGACGAATACAACATTAATTTCACCCAAACAATGTTTATTACTGTATGTTCAACACAACTATTTCATTAACTACATTTTTCTTATACTTAGGAATTTCTGGAACGCTGTAGTTGTTCCTTGAATTTAACAATTGTAATAATGGGGTAGCTGTCAACTTTCCCTTCCTTTTAAGCAAATAAAAACAATGCGCGTCAGAAAATTTTCTTAATGATATGTTTCTTGTTTCTCTACGTGGTTGTTTATATACTTTTTTTTTTTTATCTATATAAAATTTCTGGTTGTAGTTAGTTGATTTGAAAAAGACCAGAGGATTGTCAGGTATGTCTAATTTTATTCAGTTCATAAAATGTTTTATCTTTATCTTTAGAAACCTCAGAAACAACAAACAACAATTTACTGTCGATATTTAAAGAAGCATTTATATAAAAACAAAGTTTTTTTTTCTGTTGTTGTTTATCTTCGGAAAAGTTTCCGAATAGTTTTTAGTGTATATTAATCCCTTTTCTCAAACTAATATAGGATTTTGGGATTGGTACATCCGACTAGTTTATTCTGTGAAATGAATGATATCGTCTGCAGATTCATTTCTGTAAATAAAATAAGTATCTCGGTCGCTTCACGATTAACACCTCGGAAGCTCCTATAACAAGAAAGCACCTATTTTTTTTTTAATTCAAATTTCTTAATAAATATTTTTATTAATATCTTCTAAAGTTTGGATTCAATTTTCATAAAATTTGAAATGTCTCGACAAAATTCTGCAGAGATAATATATCTTAAATTTCAAACCATTCGGTTGGGTATAGTTTTCGCGCTGTTATATGTGGACAGACGGACGGACCTGACGACGACAATAGGTGCTATGTATTTATATAATTACGAACGCACCTAATAAAAACGCAAATCATGTGACTGAGGAAAGCAAATAAAAGACCATTTCTTTTTCCATATTGCAAGCGGCCATTTTTATTCAAAATTATTTTTTCGAATAAAATGGCACAAAAGTTACATTTTTAGAAAGATCGTTCCAAAAAATTGTTGGCTGGAGAGATGACTTACATTAAAAAATGTATAGATGATTCTGAGATAACTTTTGTTGAAATTAGGCTCAAAGCCGAATATCTCACTCCATTAAAGTATATAAACAAAGGAGATTCGTTTATTATGTGTCCTAAAAATATTACATCATGGAGGTCATCCTTCGCAAAGCAAGATCTCCAGGGTGAATTTTGCAGCGCTGTCTGCTGTCGAAAATATATATTCGCATCTGTAAACGTGGCATGCATACGTGATAAGAAAAAAAAAAAGGCATGCTCATTCCGCTCATAACAGGCGATATAATGCATTTCTCTGAAATAATAAGGATGATTTTTTTTTTTACATTGTACAACTAGTTAGTTATAATACGAACGCACCTCATTTGTCCTGTTTAACGTACAGTTTCCAACTTGTTTTTTCAAATGTTAATTTTACAATCAAACCAAAAGTAAATGATAGTCTATTCGTTCTCGAGATATAGCTATTTCGTAAATCAAAAAACAAAACAAAAACAAGAGTATAGCAGCGCCGCCTGTTGGGCGATTTATACCCAAACCTAATCAGCGTCTGTTTATGTCAAAATTTAACAGAATATGAAGTTTGAGGAAATTCTGTGCGTTAGTTCTTGAAGTAGAACTCCATGACAAGACTACCATGAAAATTTTGAAAAAGCAGCATAGTAGCGCCACCTGTCGGACGATTTACACCAAAACCTAATCAGCACCCATTTATATCAAGGTCTAACTGAATATAAAGTTTGAGGAAATTCCGTGCATTGGTTCTTGAGATAGAGCATCCACAAAATTTTTTTCATATACAGACACACAGACATAGACATTTTCTAAAAACAGTCGGATGTTTTTCAGCACCTTCTAAAACATATAAACCCGTCGAAAACAGGAAGTCGAACTTTTTCATGAATCCAATGCTTTCTTCTTGTATAGATAGAAGAAACTAAAAATAGATTTCTGTTAAAATAATTATGCGTTAAAAATTATGTGATTTTTCTTTTCAAATGTTAATTTTACAATTAATATTTGATACGTAAAAATATAAAAATGTGCAAAGATGAAATAGTAACTTTTGAAATATTTAATGCAAATAAATATTTCAAAATTATATATAATAAATATTGCACAAAATAAATAAATAAATCCTAATAATATTATATAACAATCGCATGAGATTGTGTGTGTGAATGTTCGGCTGAAAAAAATCTGAAAACTGATGGTTTAATGTCCCTGTATTTTTGCATATAGATGGATTATAACCCAGAAATGAACATAGGCTTTAGATGTTATTTATTATTTTCAAATATTTTTCTTAATAATTCAAAATTTCATTATTTTTATACAGAATCAATGGATATTTTTCCAGTTAAATTTAATTAACCATTTTACGTTGCTAAGCATTATCGTTGCCAATCGTTGCCACAAAGCCTGAAATAATATTTTCCCCAACAATTAATTTTCAATTTAATGATTTCCAAGTGAAAAATGAAAATTAAAAAGAATTAAAAAGAAGATGAATTGCCGTAATATTTGAAACAAAAATATAAAGTGTTTGTTATTATACATAAAGTATGAAAGCCGATTACGTTGGGAAGAGGTTTTCTAGCAAAAATTGAGTCATAATTAGAAGAAAAAATTAACAATAGCTATATTATTAAGAAAAAAATTCAGGACCATATAGAACTATGAAAAGGATCCTCCTTGGCTTGGACAAATATGACGTCATATTGCAAATAAAACATGCATTTTTAAATATTCGTAAAGGAGTATGGAAATCAGTATATAATGAAAGTAAATGGATAATAACGTCATATTTAAAAAGAAAAACTAAAATACTTTTTATAGCTATAAATTAATAAGCGTGAATATCAATTAAATACAGATGTGAATTTTCTGCCAAAATCCACGTTATGATTGCCAGGAAAAGACAATAAGAATTATATCATTAAAAAGAGATTTCTTTGGGAACAAAGTGACGTCATATTTGAAATAAAACGGGAATTTTCAAATATGTTTTAAAGGAGCGTGAATAAATTTTATACATTAATAATACAAGGATCAGTAAGTATAGAAAGTAGATGAGTTTTACGCCATGTTTAAAACGAAAAATTTAAATATTTGTTTAACTATACTGATTATTAAGCATGAAAATATCAGTTACACACAGATGAGAGTTTATTGCCAAAATTCACATTATGATTATTAGGAAATGAAAAATGAACACGAATCTATTATATTAAAATCTGATCGTATGTTTGTATTTCGCAACTCCTCCTCTTAGATTATTGAACGCAACGCGATTTAGTTTACACCGGTTATCATTGATCCCATGATGTCATATAAAGTCTCAGAATTTAAAATTTTGATTAGGTTACGATATATACATATATTTCTAAATGTTAACGACATTTCTCTTAAAACGGAAATAAATTACTCCATTTTTGTGGATAAAAAAAAGAAATAAGACGGATAAATATATTTTTCACGCCATTTTCTCATTAAAACTGAAAAAAGAATTTATTTTCAATTTGAATAGATGGTGAAAACAAAATCTTGATTAGAATAAAATTTTCGAAAAATAAAAACATGTTTTCACATATTCAAACTTTATGAATCAAGTTATTTTGCAGAACAAAAATCGACTGTCAACATGTCAACATATTGTTATTTAGACATCAAGATTTGTTTCAGCTATCGATTAAACCAAGGAGGCAAGTTTAAGCTCCTTGCATTGAGGTGCACAAATTATTGCTCCCTATTCACAATAATTGAATTTAAAGAAAAAGCATATACTATTTTCAATTAATTATTTTTGATGGCTATTAAAACGTTTCACAAAGTCGTAAAAAGTAAAATAGTTTATCAGGTAAAATTAACATTTGATTTTACCGAATTCGTCGATTTCCACGATTTTATTTGGCCCTCCTTTTTCCATTGGTTGCAGTTTCATTTTCGAGATTATTTGGCGCAAAATTTAACTTTTTTAAAACTCAGTTATGTCAAGGGCCCTGTAACAAATAAATACAGCATTGTTTGGTAATAAATGTGATAAAGGTTTAGTTAATTATTTACGTTTTTAATTATCGGGTGTAAAATATTTTGCTTAATTAATGCATTTAGTCTTCTTTCAATGTTACGTGAACGAAGTCACGGGTAACAGCTAGTATATATATATATATATATATATATATATATATATATATATATATATATATATATATATATATTTTTTTTTTTTTTAACTTATATATATATATATATATATATATAAGTTAAAAAAATATTGCAAAAAATATTAATGAAAATATTAAAAACTGATTTAACATTAAGAAGTCGGATATTCGCGTGCTACATAATTTGTAAACTCCATCAAATGATTTGAAATTTTGTATTTGAAGGTAAAGTTTACTTTATTCATAAAAAAAAGTATTTTAAGACAGGGTTCTAAAGTTACTCTTTGCAAATTCTTTAGAACGACTTGATACAATCCCGATTTTGATTCGAAGTCTGATTTCCCTAACTTGTTTAGTACGACTTAAACGACTAACAAAAAAAACCGATCAAAATGATAATAATCGCTTTAAATTTTTATAGAGAAAACGACTTTTTTTTAACAGAAATCTTTAAAAAACAAAATTGATTTTTTATTGTAAATGCGCTTTTATTATTATGCTAAATATAATTATAAAATCATTTCAAATTTGTAGAACTAGTCATTCTCTCTTTCCCCTTTAATGTTTCAGGTTTTATAATTTTGTGTACATTTGACATCTCGGAAGAGCAAAAAATACGGCGCACGATGATTCGATGAGAGTTTTTTTTTTCCAAAGATTTTTTTAAGGGGGGGGGGCGCAAGGAGGGGAGGAAGACTCTCTCTTCTAATGATTACCCCCCCCCCCCTCCCAACTCATTTCTCTCTTCTCTCGGAAATAAGGAGCAAGGTACTTCTAAAAATAGAATTGTTTTCATTTCGTGAGAAAGAAATATTTTGCATTTTCAGTACTTGTCGGGTCTCATGAACAATCGCAAGTCCTGTTTTTTGAAGTTTAATTTTTTTTTAAACAAGAAAGAAAAATTGATACAGGGGGTCGCCAGCTGTTGTAACTGTAAGCACAGGCTTGATGGTACAGGACCCTTCACACCCCCACCCCTCTTCAACACACACACACACACACACCAAAAGATATCCGAGAATACATCAGTTTTCACGAAAGCTAATTGTTTATTATTTTCTACAATTCTGTTTGAGTGAAATGTATTTAAGGCAAAATCTTGGCCAAAATTACTTTTTATGTGAAAACCATTCTTGTTGACTTACTATTATAAATACACTTAATTAATATTATACATACATAAATATATGCATTTACATAAAAAATAAATATATAATATAACGTTGCTTTATTGTTTACTGTTTATAAGAGGAAAGTAATTGTTGATAGGCTTGTTTTATTTACAAGTAGTGTTTGATTAAATGGGGTTCATTTTGCAGCATATCAATGTTTAATTATTTACATAAACCAATGTATATATATATATATATATATATATATTACAAAATTTAAATTTTTTCCGCAATTATTCTATAAAATTTGTCCATTCAATAATATTCGGTATATAACCCAGCTTATTAAAATAATTCTCATTCTTAAAATAGCCTTTTACTATCCATATGTAAAGCCAATTATTCCTAATCCACTTAATAATATTTATTCGAATGTAGTTATTCTAAAAATGGCGATAGCTTTTTTAATTTATTCTTTAAATAGAACATCTTTATTTTAATCCATTATTAAAATTCATTAGTATTATTCCCGTGTGGTCAAATTGCTATAACTTCTTTATTTAAATGCTAAAATATCGTATCTCTTAAAATATTCCGCTCAAAAAACCTTATTTCATAAAGTTATCCTATTATTAAATATCAAATGTCTATTAAAATATTTCCGAAAAACTTTAATTCTTTCTTTTTTTTTCCTTTTATAAAGATTCATTTTCTTTTCTTCTTATTATTTTTATTACGTATTAAATTCGAAGTTTAGCTACAGCCTCAAAAACAGATAAGCTCGTTTGTTGATATGACAGGCATCTGGTACGAGATTATGGAATATTCTGGTAGGGCGTAGAAAGTTTTTGCATTTTACAACAAAATAAATCCACCGTAAATATTGATAAAGTTCCAAAAGAGACCTTTTGATTCGATAGAAGTGGGTCACGTGACGTATTCTGTATTATTACGCAAGCTAGTTTAAAAACACGATCATCCTGATTCGGAGAGGATTTTTTCGACGCTGGTGTTTGCTAAAAGAATCGGGACGGATTCTAGAAAATAATGGAACGTTGTATTTTTTTTCGTTTAGCGTTGGCTAATGAGCATTTTCCCTGAAGAGATGTCTTAAACTGGAAATAAAAGGTTCTTCGACAAAAATATGGACTGACATTTCTTGTTGTTGATGATACCACCCGGCCGCCTGATGCGAACTAAAAGGGAAACCAATAACATCGCTAACCCTATTTATCACGAGCACGACTGCCTTTTTCCCGGATTTGAACTTGGAAACACGACATATATATATAACTAGCAAAGTTGAGTCTCTATAGTATAGAGATGCTGGTTTTAGAGTGTTTTTAATAGATTAACAGTCCCCCCCCCCCCCCCCCCGAAAAACAAAAACAAAAAAACAACAACATTGATATCTGAAAATGACAACAATATGCGGAACATTTTTTTCAAAAAATGTGGCCTTCAAAACTATAACCAATTACTGAGATGTATTACAAGATGCTTACTGGCCAATCATAAGATCGCACTTGTCTTTAAGCAATATTTGATGGAAATGCGTTTTCTGTTGTTTTATAAGTTTATAAATTTAACTAAATCATTCCGTATTATGTAGTGTACATAAATTCTATAAAGCGTATACACAGGTGCACAAAATAATTCGTAATCTTTACTGCCTATGGGATAGAATTGCTTAAAAGTGTTTTTTAATTGTGGTATGCATTTTCTAAGTTGAATTATATAGAGTGTACTAAGATATGTTTGTACAGGGTGATCAATTTAAAAGACTACCCGTTTATTTTTTTTTTGTATTATACACTCCACATAATTAGCTATAGTACGAACGCATCTCATTTGTCACGTTTGACGTACAATTTCCAACTTGTATAAACATAAATTCGCGTGAACATCGTAAGTAATTTTTAATCTGATTCTGCGCAAATAATTTGAGTAAATCGTCTGCTTCTTTCAACATTTTTATTTTATTTATTTATTATTATTTTTATTTTTATTTTTTTTTTTGAAAACTCATTTCTTAAGATTATGAATGGTAACAATAAAAATGTTTAAATATTGTTTAATAAAAATGAATTAAAACAAATCTTAACTGAAGAAATCGCGCCAATAATACCAACAATGTTGCAATGTGTGTCAAAAAACTTGGTCCGACGTGTTTATATTTGGATTCAAAATGGTGGCGAACATTTTCAACATTTGCTGTAAGGAATGATAATGTAAAAAAATTGAATTAAATTATGTTTTTAAAAAATAAAACTATCACACAGGATTAAATAACATTGTTTTTTTGTTTTACCTCACAAATAAAGTTGTAATAGTCCAATAACAGTGTTGGAAATTGTCTCCCATACTCAAACAAGGTTCAAACAATTATACTTCAGTGTTAGAATAGTTACCACATCCGTCAGATTTAAGGGTAATAAGAAACAAGTGGGTAAGTGTGATCGAAGATCGCTCAAAGAGTTTCGTTTAATATTCCTTTCAAAACACTTTCTTTAATAAATCCAAATAAATTTCATTTAGCAACATCAACAACAAAAAGTCATGTTTTTTTTATAAAGTAAAAATTTACTGGTCTATTTTTTCTTCTTTTCGAATATCTAAACTAGCCCGATATTATATTCTGTCATAATAATATCCGTCATGCGGACTAAATGCGGTATTTAAAAAAATAATTTAAAAATTAAACATGTTGTACGCCTTCAAAATGCTAAAATAGGCGAATATTTCCATAATCGGATTTTTATCATGATTCAATATGTTTCTCAAACTCATATATTTACTATTCTCTACTACTCATATTAATACTCGCTTTGTATTATTCTCAAACATTTGAAAAATTCATTAAACTTCCTATATGACGTCAGATTTTCTTTTTAATTCTCTAATGACGTGATATTAATCTGCTTTGTGTACATCCACTTACTCATACTCCTTGTATTATTGCAAAATCTTTGAAAAATTCCGTTTTATTACGACTATGACGTCAATCATTTTTATTTCATACTAATCTTTTTTTCAATGGGTGAAACTTTTTATTTCATTTTCATTTTTCACGTGGAAATTGTTCAATAGAAAATTAATTATTGTAGAAAGAATTTCATCGTGGATTTTTAATTTTTGGCAACTGCTATAACGAAAATGTTTAAATTGAATAGGAAAAGGCTGTTCGAATTTTGGTTTTTTATCTCTATTTATTAAAATAATACGATTTTTTCAAATTTTAATAGTTTGAGCTTCATAGCTGGTATTCAGATAGATATACACAAAGTTTCAACTCTGTAAGTTACATAGTTTCTGAGAATGGCTCTGTGACGGACAGACAACGGAGCGGGAGTAATAGGGTTTCGTGAGATGAACCAAACCCTGAAAACAACGGCTATTCTTTTAAATTGATCACCCTTTAGAATATGAATAAATTCAAGGGGTTCTGCAAGGAACTGGATATATTACATGCATGATATTTGCTGAAAACGCCATTTTAATTAGTCTGCGAGTTTTTTAGTTGAATTAATTTTTAGCTTAAGAGGGTACTTCACGCGAAAACACCCTCTCACTAATGTTAATCGTATGGGGGAACTATTTTAAGATATCTCGTTCGCATTTCAATAATTTTTAAATGATTTTTATTTATTTATTTATTTCGCTTTGGATAGCTGGAGTCAATTTCTATGCAGGCCCTTTTTGTAATTTTTCGATTTTGATTACTTTTTTTAATTGATTACTTTTTTAAATAATACATTCACTTTCGGAACCTGTTTCGAAAGTGAAAGTATGTATAATAAAACAAAAAACTGCAACCAAAATCAAAAAAGTAAAAAATGACCTTACATAGATATCGACCTCATAGTTATCCAATGCAAAGAAAAAAAATCATTTAAAAATATTGAAATGCGAACGAGATATCTTAAAATATCCAACCACCCCCATACGAATAACATTAGCGAGTTGGGTGTTTTCGCTAAAATGAAGTAGCCTTTTAATATCAGGTGTGTATAAAAATATGTAGATAATATACACGACTGTACGAAAGAATTCGTGCACATTACCGTCTGTTTATATTGGGAGAATTTGCTTAAAAGGAAGTTTCAAATTTGTTGTGCATTTTTTAACTCATTTGAGAAAACGTGTTTTCAACTAAATTCCTTTAATAATGTTTTTCACAGGAGTCCAACATATTCACCACGTCAAATATTATCAGAGTGAAAGAGAAATAATTATTTCTCTTATTAAAATAATTATTAAACGCATTATTAAAGGAATTTAGTTGAGAACACGTTTTCGCTTGTGAAACTTTAAAACAGCTAATAATATTTTACTATTGTTTACAAAGTGTATACATTAAGGCGGTATTCAAAAAAAAAAATTCCCCGCTCAGCAACTCAAAATTTTGAGACACATTTTCAGACTCATTTTTAAAAGTAACAACAGGAAACTTGGCGGCGTGATTTATAAAGACATTTATAAGGGCCCCATGTTTTTATTTTTCGTTCAATTAATTAGAAATTGATTTACAGACAATTATTTTCACGGTACGATCTTTTTTTTTGTTGTTGTTGTTTCCAGCGCTATTGCTTCGGGAAATTCGGTTCAAAATATCCACTTTGACAGCATTTTTTGAAATATATTCTGCCTTTATCAAAAAATCGAGACAATCCGGACATTATAAAGTTTCTGAATAAGAGAACCTGCCCATTGGATGCATTTTAGATCAAAAATGAATTTACGAATGTGTCTCAAAATAAGCAGTTTGGATTTGAATACACCCTTAACCAAAGATATTAAAAGGTGATAAAGATATGTTTAATCAATATACACAAAATTTATACTGAAAATATTATAGAATTTTATCTCATTTTCCATTATTTTAATATGCATGTCTGTGACTAAGTTAATTTATTGTAATTTTATTTAAAAATTATCTCAATCGAAGAGATACAAAAGGAAATCATATAGAAATTTTATTATTTTTTGGCTTTACTATGTTTTTGTGCGCACATTTTCGGTTATTCGTCCTTTAAGAGCGAATTCTTAAATGAATATATAACCAAAAATTTTATTTAACAAAAACCCTACTCTATTATAACTCTTCAGGATTTATAAGCATTCGATGTTTATTATTATTATTTATTGTTATTATTATTTAAACCATCTATTTAGGATTTCTAAATTGATATCCCAACGTATAATCATATTTTAACTAATAGGAAACTATTAATTAATTAAAGCGTATTAAAAAATATATACATAGTATCACACTATTTATTTTTATTTATAATTTCTACTTTATAGTGTTTAAAATATAGCGTCGTTGCACCTCCTCAGTCAGTTGGCCTTTTTTTGGCTAGCGTGGTTGGGCGCATAATTCAATCCATAATATAATAAATAATAATAATAATTATTATTATAAATATTAATAATAATTATGAAAAATAATAATTATAATAAATAATAATAATTATGAAAAATAATAATTATAATTAATAATAATAAATAATAATTATAATAAATAATAATAATAATAATAATTATAATAAATAATAATAATAATAATAAAATAATTATAATAATAATAATAATAATAATTATAATAAATATAAAAGTTTAAATAGTGTCCCATTGCATTTATAATTCTTAACCGTTGTGGCACGTGAATAAAATAGGCAAAGAAAGTATATTTTAATTGTCGTAAATACCAAGAAGAACAAAAAAAAAAAGACGCATCCGTCGAGCCGGAGTCGAACCAGCGACCTATGGATTACTGCTACCAACAACCCGCTACAGTCCACCGCTCTGCCAACTGAGCTATCGACGGATGCTTCGACTGGCGTTATTTGGAAACACATTCGAGCTAGGTTGCGCGTCATTTGGGTCATGTGATACAGGACAGGAGATTAGTTCTTTGGGTGGGTGAAGGGGTGAATAGTAATAAAATGAAAGTTTACTGGGATATGGATAAACGTAAGGAGATGGAAATTTGATAATTCTATGGATGAACGCGATATTTCAGTTCAGTTAAATAGGATGAACAACGTTTCATGGGGACGTTAGGAGATGAACGGAGATAGAGGAATTATTTTTTCTTTTCTTTCTTT
Organism: Maratus michaelseni; assembly: GCA_963931845.1. Classification (NCBI taxonomy): domain Eukaryota; kingdom Metazoa; phylum Arthropoda; class Arachnida; order Araneae; family Salticidae; genus Maratus; species Maratus michaelseni. Next base: position 471,346,172 of record OZ007587.1, read on the forward strand.
TTCTAAGCAATGAAAAAAATCGAGAAAAATGGTGACTGGGGAGGGGAACCATAAATCCGTTAACATCACAAAAATTGAGTCAATTCTAGTATCGTTGCGCGGTTTGTATTATATAAGACTACGTAAAGTGTTTTCTTTGTGGCAAAAGAAAAAAAAAATGCTGTGTATTCCCCGTATTACACAAACCCCCTTCTTTGAAAAGAAACCTACCTTCCTCTATAGAACAAACAAGCTGGAAATTGCACGTCAAACGTGACACATGAGGTGCGTTCGTACTATAGCTAGTTCTATAAATATTCATATCTGGATGATTTTTAATTCTGTGAAATGAATTATATCGTCTGCAGATTCATTTCTGTAAATAAAATAAGTATCTCGGTCGCTTCACGGTTCAACCTCGGAAGCTCCTATAACAAGAAAACGCCGATTTTTTTTTAATTAAAATTTCTTAATAAATGTTTTTATTAATATATTCTAAAGTATTAATTCGATTTTCATAAAATTTGAAATGTCTCGACAAAATTCTGCAAAGATAATATATCTTAAATTTCAAACCATTCGTTTGGGTAGTTTTTGCGTTGTTATATGCAGACGGACGGACCAGACGACGACAATAGGTGCTACGCATTTATATAATTACGAACGCACCTAAAAACCGTAGAAAAATCTGGTACGAACATAAAACTAGTCGTGGGGGGGCCACCGTAATACTTACCCATCAGGGATATGCATTATATAAAATATGAAAAAATGATAATTTTATTAACTAACAGTTTACTGCGTCGGATTAAGCTTCTCATTTCCAATTAAAATATATCTTGGAATTGAAATTGGGAATCGAAGGGTGCGGAAAATAGGATGACCAATAGCTCGGCCACTCATGATCCGATCGACTTCGATGCAAAATTTATGTTTTTTTGTAGTGTCTTTTATAGTCACTCCTTAAAATAAACCATTTCGAAAATTTTTATGTACCTTTTATCGGAATGACTATTTCGAGAGTCCGAAAAAAAGAGTTCCGGATCATTGAGGTGACTAAAATTCAATAGGCTTCTTTTCATTATTATATACTAAGCACACATCAAATTTCAAGTCTCTCTCTCTCAATTGGTTAAGGAGATAGAGCGTTTACAGACACATACACAGACAGACGGACGGCATTTTTTTTTTTCTAAAAATATGTTTTTCGGAATCTCCAGTGTCTGAAACGTGTAAATACGTCTTTTTCTCTTTTTTTTCGATTTTAAAAACGATTGCAAGACTTACCCTTATACTACGTATGATGGGTAAGTAAAAACCAAGAACGAAAAATCATGCGTTAAGCATAGATTATAGAACACTTTCCAACGCATTCAGAATAGTGTATCAAAACGTCATGATTTAATAAGGGAAATAGGACAACGTTTACGTAAACAATTTGGATAACGCATAATGCTTTTAAAAAGTCAATTTCAGCAGTTACCCTCTAGAATCGAAAAAAATATCCGAATTTTTTTGTGTAGCCCTGTATAGTATCTTAAATTTGTATACACATACTAAGTATGCTAAATGTTCATTCAGAGACGGTACAGATATAGTTGAAAATTTCTCTTCAATGGGTTTCCGTCAACTGAAATGCACTCGAGATCTTTTGTGCATATCTGTACATTGGCGCACCCACGGAAGGAGCTAAGGGTGCTGAAGCCTCTCCCAGACGCCGAGATTAGACTAACAATTTAAAGTTTCCTAAAATTATGAAAGGTTAGTCCTTAGAAAAACTAAAAATTGGGAAAATATTAAATTTGCTTCAGAATGTATTTCATATTTTCAAATTTACTTTTTAAATTAAAAAATATGGACACGTTAATTATATTATATGCTAACTAAACAGTTTTTCATTTTTCTCATATTCGTAAGTCATAACTACCATAATATGAAGTGCAGTGGTCAAGCATCCAAAATGATTTTGAAATAGTTTGATTTTGACTCATTTTTATTGACTGTCGGCTGCTCAAAACTATCACTCAAATATACGAGTTTCCCCCTGACCGAAGTTTTCAGACCCAGGTCATGCTTGGGCTGGAAAAAAGCTATCCTGGACTGGCATCGGCCGTTGCCATCGGTCCAGTGTAAAAGCTAAAACTTCGAGCCCGAGCAAAAGTAAGTAAAACCGGTTCCGACTCTGTCAATTTCTTCAAAATATCGCTCTATTTCTTAACCAACATTACTTATAATTTTTAAATTATTTTAAAAGAATATTGCGCTCATAGTTATACAAACAGTTTAAAGTACGGCATTTTACAGATTACATGTTCACAAGCCATGGTATAAGAAATTACAAAATAAATAATCACAAAGAGAGGTTCAAATGAAGACTCCGTAAAAAATTGAATATAGTTTAAAAAGGAAGAAAAATATTAAAAATATCATTCTTTTAAAGCTCTTATAAAGGGGAAAATAATTGTCTTTTATTTATTAAATCAAAATAAATTTCTAAAGTTTTCGAAAAGAAACATACAATATTACTATTAAATGAGTTGTAATTTTCCAAGTGGACGAAAAATGTCCGGGCCAGGATTCGAACCTGGAATCCCTTGGCTACAGCTGCTAGTGCTCTACCCACTGAGCCATCCCGGTCGCAAATTCACAATCACTCAACGTCCTACGCACGTGACGCCAACCTTTGTCGCCAAGCGCTTTGGCGAGAAAATGAACTTTGTGCATGCGTGGCATTTGGCCGGCAAAGTCAAAATCGTACAGGTACCGTTGAATAGATAGATGTTTTATTACAATTGTACATCCTACAACATTCCTCCTACCTTTTTACCTCGAGTTTTATCGTCAGCATTAACATGCTTTAAAAATAAATGAAAGCTTTCATTTCAAGCTTCTCATGAAAATGAATCATATCCTGTTTTGTAAATAGTTGCATTAAATAAACAACAATTGTTTTTATAAAGTAAGCTTAAAAAGAAGTAAAAATACATTTTATAATACATGATGTTATTTACATTTTTTACCTTTTATACTACTTTATTTAATCTCGAATAAACACGAGTACTGATTTATTATATTTAGTTAAACGCTTTTTCACTTTTAAATTATCCCCCCCCCCCCAAAAAAAAAAAAAATAAATAAAAAATAATAATAATAAAAAATAAAAAAAAATAGAAAAAACAAAATTAAAATATATTTTAAAAAATCTAAACAGTTTGTTAAGCATTGATAGAATGAGATACATTCTAAAGGGATAATACAGCACTGCAATAACCCTAATTCAATAAAATAATTAGGATCGTTAAGATTTTACTTTTCAAATTCATCCTAATTAAGTATATATATATATATATTTAAATAAATTTGTTAGTAGATTAGAGAAAATACCTAATTGAACATTCCAGTAATGGATACCAAATCTTAAAAATAAATGAAATTTTGTAAATGACCATTAGTATAAAAAAAATCCAGTTTTCTATTACTAACACCCCCCGGAACCCCCCCCCCCCCCAAAAAAAAAAAAAAAAACAACAACAACAAAAAAAAAAAACATGCAATTTTTGTAAGAAAACAAAGAAGATATAAATGAATTAAGTAATTAAGTAAAACCATTTCTTAGTTTGTTCAGTAAAAATTTTACTGAAAGACAATGGAACTGTTAAGCAATATTTTATGCTTGACTAATTCAACAAGATATATTGAATATCAGATATTGAGATAAGATATATTGTATATTCAATAAGATATATATTGAATATTATTCTTTATCCCTGGGTTTGAGTCTCGAATTGGTTCATCTAATGAAATAAAAGAGGGCAGCACCATACACTGATATGAAAAGAGATACGATTTTCCTCTTTCTTACGGAAATGTATTTTGAGCGGCTGTAACTTTGAGGTGTGATGTCGAATGGTTTTTTTAATGGAACAAAAGCAAAATGAATAAAAGGTTGTTGAGTTTTGTATGATTTTCACTTATCTTATTGAAATATATTATTTTCACGTGTTCTGAATGGCGATAATATAAGATCGGATAAATTTTTAGTTATCGAATCGCCGTCGTTTGCTATACCACATTATAAAACATGCAAGGAAGAGTGTTCTGAAAAAAAAAATAATAAAAAATGAATTTTTATTGGATATTTTTTTATAAAGCAAAAACTGTGAGTCCATTACTGTTATGTCACATTTACCCTATTATCAATCAGCAACAAAAAACTTATCTTAGCATTTCCTCAACAAGTGATTAAGGTAAATATAATAAACTTTCATCTATTTATTGTCATCATTTTAAGAAAGGTAAAATTATACAGCGGATCTAAAACATTAAGTAATATATATATGCATACATATGTATTATAATTAGTCAGAAATACTTCTTACATAAACAAGAAATGCGCGGTCCAAATGTCGAAGTAGTTTAAACCGTTTGCAAATTCGTATAAGACACGCGAATGCGTGCTACAGTTCATTTTCTCGCCAAACCGTTTGGCGTCAAGTGCGTAGGACGTTGAGTGTTTGTGAATTTGCATCCCGGTCGAATCTGGAATACCTAATTCATCTAATTAACCTTATTGATGATATATTTTTCGTCCAATTGGAAAATTACAACTCATTTGATTTCTTTACCAATTTGAATAATTGTGTTAAAAATTAATCTGGTACATTACTATTAGTTTTACAAAAAGAAAAAAAAAACTGCTAACCTGACAAGACCCGGACAGTACGAGGTCTGGGAATGAGTCTAATGGAAGAAAAATCCCCTGAATACAGCCCCCTACAGATCTATAAAATATACTAACCCCTTCCTAACGGCAATCCTGGGTGCGCCAATGTACCTGTATAATGATTTATAGAATTTATACACACCAAGTAATATTTAAAAAAAAAAAATAGTTAAATTTAAAAACGGGTTGCCACAAAAGAAAGCACACCTCCATCAATTATTGTTCATGTGCAGTACTGCATCAGAATTCTTTTGTGTGTCCCTGTAAATGAACGATGGATTCTATGAGTAAGCATCTTGTGGTGTACCATAGTGATGTATTTCAATTTCAGTATATTTGAAATAGTGTAAGCCTCATTAAAATACACTGCAAATGTTTTTTTTTTTAATCCCCATAGATCGTAATGTAACGGAATTTTTTGAGTGTCCCTGTAAACAAACTATAAACGTTACACACTTCCTTTTCAATACCGAATATGCTATGGTAAACCTCAATAACCTATATCAATTGCATGACAATCTGAGTCTATTGAAGCAAGTTAGAGTACGGACTGACAGACAAACCGAATATGTTCATAAGCACTTTTCAACTAATGTTGGAAAATATTAAAAATGATTTATTTTATTTTTATTTTTATTTATTTATTTATTTTTTTTTTGATAAATTAATGTGTAAAAATCCTTAAAGACCATTGAAAAAAATTTTAATTCTCTAACATTAACAGAAAATTTCTAATGCGTAGAAATGTCTGGTGTATCGAAAATGTTAATATTTTTAGTCTGATAGTTTCTATTTACTCTATTTACGCGAGTTAGAGCACGGACAGACGACAGACAGACAGGCAAACCGAATTCATAAACACTTTTCAACTATTTTAAAAACACAAATTGCACAAATTGTGCTTATTAGTTGCTAAAATCAGTGTAAAAATTGTTTTAAACTCATAAAAGAGCTAAAATCCTATATGTTTCGGCTTTAAACTTAAAGCCATCATCGGGGAAGAGGAACAACACAAACGACTACTGATCTTTTAATTTTCGACACGAGAAAATTGAAATCAACAGTATGGAAAAATTTTAAATAAAATAAGCGGGCGCTCTCTGTAGAAAAATATAAGAAAAAGAAAACATAGAAAATTTTTCCATACTGTTGATTTCAATTTTCTCGTGTCGAAAATTAAAAGATCAGTAGTCGTTTGTGTTGTTCCTCTTCCCCGATGATGGCTTTAAGTTTAAAGCCGAAACATGTAGGATTTTAGCTCTTTTATGAGTTTAAAACAATTTTTACACTGATTTTAGCAACTAATAAGCACAATTTGTGCAATTTGTGTTTTTAAAATACTAGTTAACAGTGTAGTGTCCAAATGGATTCAACTTTTCAACTATGTTGAAAAAGCGTTAAAACGATAAAAAAAAAGGTAATTTTTTTTTGTTGTTGTTGTTGTTTTGTTTTTATAAGTTGTTTGTCTTAGATGTCTCTTTTTCTTGTAAGAGAAAATGTAATTTTTTTTTTAGTGTTTTAAAATGTTTTATAATATATGGCTGGTTCTTGTTTTATTATTATTTTCCTTCTAAGACGCAATATTTATTTCTGAATGAATGGGAACCGTATAGAAAGTTAATTTTCGTATTTTAATGTGTATACAGTCCCTTTTTAAAATAAATGTCCTATTTACAAAGGCCATATTAACTTGATTTCAATACGTTTTCTATAATTGGAAGTCTTTCTATATATATAGGATCCGCGGATTTAAGAGATAATGGACGTAATACAACCTTTACTTTCAATCAACTCGGTAACATAACGCATGTGTTATAATACATTCGATTATTAAAGGATATACACCTATTTATAACAGTTACGAATGAGGTATATAGACACGTACAATGGATTGATGGATGTCCATAATGGAATAATGACCTCATGGATCAGAGGACGTCGCGATCCTTTCTTAACTAATAAATAGTAATTATTCGAGAAGATTATCGTAAATCGCGTCATTTTATTCACACGCTGATGGACTCGGAAATGCAGTTAACCCCTTTCGGAGTCATAAGTCTATTTCTGTTAAATTGAAAAAAAGTACACCAAATTTACGAAAAATTCCATTTGAAAATACATACGGGAAATTTTAAATGCGTAAATTAAAAAAGCAAAATTCTATTTAAGCTGTGTCAGGTACCCTTTTAAACTGAAAAACTTACCCTAGTATGATGGGATTGCAATAACTCCACATCTGATTAACTTTTGAATATGGAATTTTAAAACACACGTTAAAGGGGATATTATATTCTAACATTTAATTTCTGAAAAAAAAAAAAAGAGTCCTAGATGCATAGAATAGTTTTTAATTTAATTTGAAATTTAATTTTCTTTTAATACATTAATTTATTTTAGATGCTTTGCGCGCAGGATTTATCATAACTGAGTCACGGTAAGCCAACATTTTTTTTTTTTTTTTTTTTTTTTCCGAATAGATATGTAATATGTGTTTAAAATGGACATACACTGGAAAAAATGTAATGATTATTTTAGTAAAAATAAAAATATAAAAAAAAATCTCGAAATTGATTTTTTTTTTTTTTTTTTAATTTTAGGTGCGTTTGTAATTATATATATATACGTAGCACCTAGAGTCGCCGTCTGGTCAGCAACAGCGCAAAAACTAACCAACCGAATGGTTTGAAATTTAAGATATATATATATAATCGTTTTGTCGAGGCATTTCAAATTTCATGAAAATCGAATCAAAACAAAGATATTCATAAAAGTTTTCTTCATTCTATTAAATCCTATCGTACGTAATCTATATAATAAAAGAGCAAGTCATGTGACTGAGGAAAACAAATACGCGCAGACCACTTCTTTTTTCATAGGCCAGGCGGCCATTTTTATTCAAAATTATATTTTCGAATAAAATGGCATAAAGTTACATTTTTAGAAAGATCGTTCAAAAAAATGGTTTGCTTGAGAGATTAATTATATTAAAAAATGTATAGATTCTGAGATAACTCCAGTTGGAAATTAGGTTAACAGCCGAATATCGCAATCCATTAAAGTAAATGAACAAAAGATTCATTCATCGTGAGTCATAGAAATATTAACCATGGATTTCATCATTCGCAAGGCAAGATCTCTAGGGTAAATTTTACAGCGCTATCTGGTGTCGAAAAAAAACTTCGCATATCTGTAAACATGGCATACGTAAATAAGGGGGAAAAAAGGCATCCTCATTTCGCTCATAGCAGACGATATAATTTATTTCACTAAAATAATAACGATGATTTTTTTACATTGTAAAACTAGTTATAGCATGAAACGAACGCACCTCATTTGTCCCGTTTAACGTACATTTTCCAACTTGTTCCCTTTTCTCGCGTTGCTGCATCATCGGTTCAAGACGCCGATTTTGACAGTATTTTCTGAACGATCCTCTGTCTTTAGCAAAAAACGGGAAACGTCTTTCGATGACAAAGTATCTCAATAAGAACACCTGCCAATTTCCTGCGTTTTCGAACAAAAATGAATTTAGAAATAAAGCAACCTTGATTTAAGAACAGTCTTAAGAAAATTAGGGTATGGATTTCGATTGAAATTAAGGGATTTAAATAAACATTGCCCCGCAAACGATTCATGAGAGTGAAAATACAGGGTAATAGTAAACTTTTTAAACAAAATAATGGAGATAATAGTACTCATCAATACGAACCACTTTTGTAGAAGAAACAGGGCTTAAAATCCAACGTATTTAGTTGAAAATATAAGCTCTAAGCCGAACTCGATATTTTGTCCATAATAACTTAAGCCATAATAAAGATATTTTAGCAAAATTTCCAACAGAGACACTTTGCTTTGTGTAAAATAGGATAACATAATGGGAAGCAATGGAAATGCGCTATAATTCGATCAGTGATAGCGTATGTATGGTCAACTACATTCTGAATTGTTGATCGTCGTGTTCAGTGTTGTTTGGACGCGAACGATGGTATTTTATACCAATGCTCGTGATATCATCCCAATTCACAAAAAAACAAATACTACATCTGTTGTATCGTTACATATCTTCATTACTGTTAAAGTTGTGAACAAAAATCCTGTTTAAATGAGATACTATCCGTATTTTTGGCTAAATAAATGTATTCCGACCTTGATCACCTATACGAAAATGTTAGTTTTGATGAATGCTATTATTTTGTCAAAGCACTTTATGAACACCCTGTATACTAGTTGGCGAAGCAACCCGGTGTGTTGCATTTGCATTGCATGAGACCTTTCGATTTGTTGCGGGGGGGGGGGGGTGTCAAATTTAATTCTACATTTAGAAAAGATTCATAATATTAAATTTATTAAATTATAAGCAATAAATCATGCTTACAATGTAAATGAACTGAAAATTACATTTTGAAAGTTACGTGAATTTTATACAATTATAGTAAAATACCTTTATAATACAATGGCGAAATACGGGCAATAAAATCCTATTGATGCAGAGAATTTTTGTTAGAAACTTAGAGACCTTGCCCTTATTGCCGAGCTAGTGATTGTTTACTTGTCTAATTCGTCTAAGTGAATTCATCCAGACTATTAAAAAAGGTATCGTCAAGATTCTGTAGGTGGGTTGCTATGGTGAGTGTTTGGACAAAACCTTTTAATCTGAGCATATGCCCTGTACGTATATTCAGACTCCATGATCAAACTCCATGTTCTATCATTTACATTTTAAACAAATTCAGAAAATATTATATTTCATCCGAATCAATAATATTAAAATTTTCCAGCTTTTTGGCCGTAGTTTTAGTAAACGTAGAAATGAGTTACATTTCATATTTTCTTTAAGAAAATGCAGGAAATAATAGAAACTGAAAACCATTAAACCGATTTATTCGAACAAAATTAAAAGATTAATCACCATTTCGCATTGCAGACGATATTCCATTTTTTAACTTTTACTTTCCTTCTTTTCCCTACAAAAATGGAGTAATTTAGTTGCCATCTTTAGAGAAATTTCGTTAAAAGTTTCAAAAGAAAAAAACTAATATATCAGAAACTAATTAAAATTTTAAATTTAAGAGATCTAACAGTGAAAATTTTCAAAAACAAAATTTCATAGTTTCAGTAGTTTATTAGTATATTAGCCTGTATTATAATGATCATATAATTCTCAAAAAAGAAAAAAAAAAAAGATGTAGGTAAAAGAAAAAAGTACAAAAGAATAAATCTCTCTGGGTCATTTACAACTTATAATCTTTGTTCTTGAACACTGACAGATGCCCTCTGCTGTCGAAATCCTTTACACCTTTACTCCTAATGATCCATCGAACTGTCTCTTCTCTCTCAAAAGTTTCGAGATATTAGTGGAAGTGACAGCTCTAAAAATAGATCCAACCGCTGATCCTTTCGGAAGTTCGGTAACTAATTCCCCTAATTAATTTTTCGTGTACTTTTATGAAATTACTGTAGAGTATCAATTATGTAAATTAGCTTGGAGGTATTGCACTACATCGTGTATAATTGATTTTATTATTATTATTATTCGCTGCGGGTCGGGTTGGAAAATTTTCATGTTAGGGGCCGGACTGACTTTATTTTTACTCTTTTTAGGTGCGTTCGTGATTATATAAATAGGTAGCACCTATAGTCGTCGTCTGGTCCATCCGTCTGTCTGTCCGCCCGCCCGTCTGTCCGCATATAACAGCGCAAAAACTATCCACTCGAATGGTTTGAAATTTAATATATATTATCGGTGTTGAATTTTGTCGAGTCATTTCAAATTTTATGAAAATCGAATCGAAACTTAAAAAGTTATTCATAAAAGTTTTCTTTATTCTTTTAAATCTTATCATACGTAATTTATATAATAAAAGTGCAAATCATGTGACTGAGAAAAACAAATACGGGCATACCACTTCTTTTTTCCTATGTCAGGCGGCCATTTTCATTCAAAATTATTTTTTGGAATAAAATGGCATAAAAGTGACATTTTTAGGAAGATCGTTGAAAAAAAATGGTTTGTTTGAGAGATGAGTTACATTCAAAAATGTATAGATTATGTGATAACTTCAGGGGAAATGACGTTAACAGCCGAATATCTCAATCCATTAGAGTCAATAAACACAGAAGATTCATTCATTATATGTCATAAAAATATTAAACCATGGAGGTAATCATTCGCAAAGCAAGATCTCCAGGGTGAATTTTACAGTGCTATCTGGTGTCGAAAAAAAAAAATTCGCACTTGTAAACGTGGCATACGAAATAAGGAAAAAAAAAAAGAAAGGCATGCTCATTTCGCTCCTTAGCAGACGATATATTTCATTTCACTGAAATAATAAGGATGATTTTTTTTTTTTTTACATTGTCAAACTAGTTATAGAACGAAGTTATAAAACTAGTTATGAAACACTTCCTATGTCATGTTTAACGTACAATTTTCAACTTATTTAACTCAACTTGGTTTTTTGTATGTAGAGATGGAATTTTGTCATATGTTTTTCACTCACTCTCCGATAGGCGAGGATTATAAAAAAATTTACGTTCATATGTGTGTTTCCGTTGACAATGCATCAATTTAATGCTTTTAGAACTTAATTATAAATTAATATATTAATTTTAAGGCTTTTTTCCGTGGTCAATTGCACAATATTCTTTCATGTCACAATTGTGTACGAGTTAGAACAACAATGGATTTAATGCCAAAACTATCAACTATGAAACTGGAACAACGAAATATTTTAAACAATAAAAAAGTAGAAAATACAAATAAGAAATAAAGAGTGCAATGTATAAATATATATATATATTTAAAAAATAAGCTTTTATCCATTAATAGTTTTCTATTAATTGTATTATGATTTTACGTTTAGAAATCATTTTACAAATCCCAAATAAGTAGTTTAAATGAGGACGTGAGTTTCAAAACTCGCCTTATCCAAAAAATCAAATTCGAGGAAATCGCGAAAAACCTCTGACTGCTTCCATTTCTTTTCATTGCAAACGAAGATTTTAGAACGCCAGAAATACATGCTAAAACTAGTTTTTCTGCGAATTGTAGTGTTTTTTCAGTGAAGATTTACCAATAGAATTAGATTGATTAGAGAAAACACAATTTTTTAAATTTTGGATAAGGCGAGTTTGGAAACTCGCGTCCTCAAATAATGTTTCATTTTTTTCTGTCCTCTTACCCTATCTTAAAAAAGAAACAGGGCAAAAAATATAATTTTTTAAAATAAATTCACTAGTTAGCACTTTCAAACAAACGTAAAAAAAAGTTGTTAATTTTCTATAATCGGGTTCGATGACAAAGCCAAATTATTGGAATGTAATTGAAGATTTTATTTTATTTTTTTTGGAAAAGGGGGGGGGGGGATACTGAATTGCAGCTATTATGAAATGAGGCGTCATTTTCAAAGCAAACATTGGATGCTTGTATTAAAAGGGGTGTATTTAAAAGGAAAAAGAAAAACTATTTTTACTTTTGTACTTAAAAGCGATTAATAAATTCTTTCATAATTTGAATGATATTATCCTCTGTATACGCTTCATATGGTGCGCGCGGTTTATATTTTTGAGTACAGAATATTTTAGTCGCTATCTCTGACTTGTCTAATCGTATAATTGAATCCTTTTTTAGGTGTTCGTAATCATATAAATACGTAGCAACCTAGAGTCGTCGTCTGGTCCGTCCGTCTGTCCACATGGAACAGCGCAAAAACTACCGGTTTGAAATTTAATAAATCAAACCTCGTTAACATGAACACGCTTAACGTGAATTACTTTTAAAACGAACTATTTCCGATTGCCCCGTCCAGTGGCATGTAATGTATTTAAGTTCGGATAACATGAACTACTTTTAACACAAACAAAAAAAGTTTCCCCTTGAGTGTTCGCGTTAACGAGGTTCAACTGTATACATTCTGTCGAGTCCTCTCAAATTTTATGAAAATCGAATCGAAACTTGAAACAAGAACGAAAAATCATGCGTCAAGCATAGATTATATAACACTTTCCAAAGCTTCCAAAATAATTTTATAAATCATTACCGTTTAATAAGCTGTAAGATAACATATACAATTTGGAACATGCATAACCTATTTAAAAACGTCATTTCAGGAATTTCCAACCTATACAATATTCGGAAAAATATCCGAATACTTTTATTCAGCCCTGTATAGCATCTATAGATTTGTATATAGACTACACAGGATGCTCAATTTTAGTTTAGTTGGTAAACGCGTAGCACAGTTTAAAATTCTCCTTCTAGAGTTTCTGTCCATAAACGGAAATGGGTTCGCGAACTTTTGTGCTGCCCTGTATAGGATCTACAGAATTGATACACACCACGTAATAAACAAAAAGTGAGTTCAATTTAAAATCGCGTTCAGCAACTTAAAACGGACATCCAGGAATTATGGTTAACAGACAGTAGAGAATTCTTTTGTGTGCCCCTGTCCATGAACGGTGACTGCTATACACACACTATTCTATAGTAAGCCTCTTGTCATGCACCATAGTGATCTATATAAATTTCAATGCGTTTAAAAGAGTGAAACATTATTTAATTAAACCGCAAACGATTTTTCTCCATAGACGTAATATAACGGAATTCTTTTGACTGTCCTTGTAAAGTAACTCTAAGTGCTATGCACACCCTATTCCATATTAAGCTTCTTGTAATGCACCTTCGTGATCTATATCCATTACAATGTGTTTGAAATTGTGTAACATCATTCAAATAAACCGCAAATGATTTTTCCCCATAGACCGTCCTGTAACGGAATTCTTTTGAGTGTCCCTGTAAAAAAAGTATAAGTGCTACACACTTCAGTTGAAATAGGGAACAGGCTATAGTTAACGACAATAACATATAACAATTGCAGAGCAATCTGAGCCTATTGACGGGAGTTAGAGCACGGACAGACGGCAGACGGCCAGACAAACCGAAGTCATAAACAATTTTCAACTAGGTTGGAAAGTGTTAAAAATATATTCATAAAAGTTTTCTTCATTCTATTAAATCCTATCGTACGTTATTAATTCAACGAAATCCCGCGAGTAGTAGGAAAAGGAGAGTTCGGGCTCAGACGGTGGCACCGTGCCACCGGCCGGAGGCACCGATCCTCCGATCGCCCCCGCAACGCACCCTAGCGGGAAAAAATGGAAATTGTGAAAAAAAGGGTTAATTTTATACTGTAACACGAGGGGTGAAAATAAGAACTCTAAGAAAAGGTTAAATGGACAAGATTATCATACTATAAGATGAATATTGATTTTATATACTAATTTTGAATGACAAACACCTTAATGAGTATCACTAATTAAGCGAAACAATGGAAAAATATCAACCTTAACGAAAAAAGCAGATTTCTTAAGAATTTTTCAGCTATAAGATGACGATATCAACTTATATGAGGAAATTTAAACTTACATTTTAGTTTTGCACAATGGACACCTTAACGAGAATAATAATTAAGCAAAATAAAATAATTTTAACGAAACTGCTGATTTCTTATGAATTTTTCAACTATAACATGAGAATATCAAACTATAAGATGGAATTTAAACTTATATTATAGTTTCTGAACAATAGACACCTTAATGAGTATAATAATTAAGCAAAAGAAAATATTACTTTTAACGAAAATGATGATTTCCTATGAATTTTTTCAACTATAAGATGTGGATATCAAATCATAAGCCGTAGAATAAACATATATAATTATTTTAAATGACGAACATTTTAATGAGTATTACTAATTAGACGAAACAATTGAAAAATATCAATTGTAAGGTATAAAGCTGATTTTTTAAGAATTTTTCAAGTATAAGATGAGAATATCAACTTATAAGAGGAAATTACACTTTTTTAGTTTTTCAACCGTAATACACAGAAAATATTCAAAATTTGAATGAAATTTATACCTAATCAGTTGATTTTCCGCACAATAATAGGAGTTTTAACAACCATTATCTAATTTTACTGTGTATACTTGATTTAATTCTGTTTAGACGTACGTAATATAATCTTTTTATATCATTTAGACTTGAAATAAGAACCATATTTAAATAAAAACCAGTTGTTTATTTATTCTTAATACGCAAACTTTTTTTCTTTCCTAAAATGTAGCATTTCTGAGGAGGGATAATAATTCCACCCCACATTCTAAGGAAAAGGGGAGCCTAACAATGACCGTCTAGGTCATAACTTTTACTATAATATAAATATTATTCGCTATCAATGTTTACAAAAAATCCATGTTGGGAGATAGATATGAGTTATATTTTCATAAAGTTTACCCTCCTCCATCTTCTACACGATGCTAACAATTATACAAAACAAAAGAAATACCGATTTTTAACGAAAAAGGGTGAATTTTAATGAATTTTTACACAAGTTTTCGGTATTATTGTACACTAACAGGTATGATATTATTTCTTAAGTGATTACAATACAGAGAAAAGTATTCACCTTTAGATTACTTTTCGTGAAATATTTAACAGTAATTATATAAACTCCTGTTTACATCACTAATTTACATTTGAAAATAAGGATTTATAGGATAAAATAAATAATCTTAACTTATACTTAGTAAATTTTACACAATTCCAATTATTTTATACCGTGTTTTTCACGAGTTTTATATTAATTAGTAATTTTATATTAATTAACTTTGAATATTTTCTATGATATGGTTAATCCATTTTTATCACAGAAATACCAGTACCTAAAATTTCACTTAAACTCATATTCTAAGTATTAATATTCACTTATAACTTTACTTTTAGTTATACTTTTACTTGAAACCATGTGAACTTGTAGAACCCTGCTTACGCATATGGAGTTTAGTACATCACACTGTTATCTAAATGAATATGAATACCTTATTGTTTTAAATTTTCCAATTTTAACAGAATATGCACGAATATAAACTTTAATTTTATCTAAACATTTTATTTCAAATACCCTAGTTTATGAAAACGATACATATTACCAAATATTAGACCAACATTTTAACATGAACTTAGATACTGATCACATACCTATTTTAGCATAATTTATTAGCATACATACACTGTAAAAAAAATTTTGTCGAATTAACGAGAAAAAACTGTCAATTTTGGAGCCAGTTTAAAACCGTTTAATTTACAGGAAATATCTGTAATTTTTTACGTGAAGTGACTGTTTTTTTAACAGTTTCATACCGTTACATTTACAGAGATAAACTGTTATTTTAACAGAAATATTTTGTGGTTTTTACAGAGAAAATCTGTAAATTTTACGAGAAAACAGTCAATTTTGGAGCCAGTTTAAAACCGTTTAATTTACAGGAAATATCTGTAATTTTTTACGTGAAGTGACTGTTTTTTTAACAGTTTCATACCGTTACATTTACAGAGATAAACTGTTATTTTAACAGAAATATTTTGTGGTTTTTACAGAGAAAATCTGTAAATTTTACGAGAAAAATCTGTAAATTTTAACAAACATCCTGTATTTTTAACAGTTAAAAACTGTTACATTTACGGAGATAAACTGTTTTTTTAACAGAAATATTCTCTGATTTGTACAGAGAAAACCTGTAAATTTTACAAGAAATATCTGTAAATTTTACAAGAAATATCTGTAAATTTTACAAGAAATATCTGTAAATTTTACAAGAAATATCTGTAAATTTTACAAGAAATATCTGTAAATTTTACAAGAAATATCTGTAAATTTTACAAGAAATATCTGTAAATTTTACGAGAAATATCTGTAAATTTTACAAGAAATATCTGTAAATTTTACGAGAAATATCTGTAAATTTTAACGAACATTCTGTTTTTTTAACAGTTAAATCCCGTTGCATTTACAGAGATAAACTGTTATTTTAACAGAAATATTCTGCGAGTTTTACGAGAAATATTTGTTTTTTTAACAGTTAAATGCTGTTACATTTACAGAAATAAACTGTTATTTTAACAGAAATATTTTGTGATTTTAACAGATAAAACATGTAAATCTTACTAGAAAAATCTGTAGTATTTACAGAAATCTCGTGTTTTTAAGTCAAATACAGGGCACCCCAAAATGATTGAAACATGCTTTAATATTTTATCTGTTGGAGATTCGTAGGCAATGTAAATTGCAAAATTGTTCAAAATAAGCTAGAATATAAGATTATGTTGATGAAATGGTTTTGCCATTAATTTTCAAAAAGTTACACTTTTGAAATTTTTATCTGATGCCTGGGTCTTACAAGTTATATTCAGGAAAGTATTATCCCTGTTCTGACAAGTACAACAGTCAAAATTGCATTATTCTATGACCAAAACACACAGAGTTATACTTTAGAGTTTATGAAATTTCTGCCTCTAAATAGACAGATTATTTTTAGTGCCATAAAACTCAGAAATTTAATAAAATTCCTAGTATAATAACTTAGTGTATTTTGGTTACAGAAGAATGGAATTATTATTGTTGTACTCTTCAGAGCAAGCAGAAATTTCTTTTAAATATAACTTAATGACCCAGGGGCGCTATAAAAATTTTAAAAGTAACTTTTTCAGAACTAATTAATCCATATAATCATAATTCTTACTTTATTTTGAACACTTTTGCAATTTACTTTGCCTACGTATCTCCAACAGGTAAAAAAATTAAAGCATGTTTCACTCTTTTTGGGACATCCTGTATGCTTATTTATATACAAACAGGGCCCGACTAGCAAGTTTTTGTGCCCAGGGCACTTTCAATTTTTCATGCCCCCATAGATTGGTTGATTTACTGATACTAGTTTTTTAGTCTACTTATTCAAAAGGTGTCAACTCAAAAAATTAAGTTTTCTGGAAAATTGGAAAACAGTTCCAGGAATAAAAATAAAATATTTTTTTTATTATTTATTGAAATGTGCTTTTAACCACAGATTGAGATATATTTTTGTCATTTCATCGTAATAATATCTCAAGCACCACATATTTTCAGTTGTGTCACTTTTCGAATAAATGTGCAATATGATATAATTGAATGACTTGATGAATACAGTACATCATTTACTAGAAAATAATGATGTTATTGCTATTAAATGATAAAACAAAACGGAGTGCAAACAAAAGTCCTAATAGAAGTTCTAATTGCATGCCCCTTAGAAATTTCGTGCCCAGGGCATGGGCCCCTGGTGCCCATGTGATAGTCAGGGCCTGTATACAAATGTGCTAACTTTAGTACAAAAAAAGTGAACTTTTCGCTAAAATATTAATTTAGAGAAAAATTAATATATTTAAAGCAACATTTGTGAATTTATTGCTCAAGTTTGGTGAGGGCATCACCTTCTAATAAATAAAATATAAATAATTTTCAAAATAAAGCAAACATATTTTTGACATACTCACATCGACAATTTTTGATAAATATTCAACACTCTTACAAGTATTTGAATTTGAGTAACACTGTTTGCAAATAGTAACTGTAATAGTAATTCTACAACTTACTAAAGCAGAAATTACTATTTGAAATAGTGGTATGAAAATTCAAAGAAATTGTGGAGCATACTCTTATTACAAAAAAAAAAAAAAAATTGTTTCCTGACGAGAGCATAATTTACAAAAATGAGAATTCTCATTTTTCTTGATGTAAATGCAAATGTATGAAAATTATTTTATAGATTTCCTGGAAATTAGTTCTTGTATTTTAGCAATAGCCTGTAAATGAAAATAAGAATAGCTACAGGATATATATATAAAAAAATCATAAAATCAAATTATTTCTTAAATTCAGATTATCGAAATTTTCTAGCTTGAAGCAAATTAAATTATAAAACATTAAAAAATATCAACCTATATTTAAGCTTTCAGCTGATGTTCTCACTATACACTATACCCATAGCTGACAACTGCTATTATTTTTTGATACCAGTAATTTTGAAGAGAAATCTTCATCTTATTTAATTGGAGAAATTTGCGATTAAATAAGATGAAGTCGCTTCGAAATTACTGGTGCCAAAAAATAGGTAGTAGTTGGCAGTCATCACCATACAATATGTGCATGAAAATTAAATATTAGTTTATTTATTTTTAAACTAAAGCTACATCTAATAATCATGTTTATAATTTTAAAATACATAAAAACAAACAAATGAAATTATGATGTTTATTATCAAATAAATAAAATAGTACATAAAAATGATCAGCCATTTCACAATCTGAAATTTTATTAAACAAATAAAGATGTTTCAAGTTAATGCATCATTTTTATTTCACTTCTGGATTCATCTTCAAACATTAGTTGTTGATTTATTCCAAAAGAGTATCTGTAAAAGGAATATATTTATTTCAGTGGATTAAAATAAAATATTTTTGTCTTCTTTTACAATTGAATAAAACAACATTTTAGAAAAGAAATAGTCATGGTACTGAAATCACAATTTTGAAATTTCATTTCTGAATGCTTTAAAACCAAAATTTGTAAATATATAATATACATGAAAATGGCAAAAATATCCAAAATTTTTAAAATAGTCAACTTGCTGCTGATTATAAATATTGTTTTACTTAAAATATAAACTTGAAATTGAAACATATCACTAGCATGAAAACTTAATAAAACAATATTCTAAATGTTTTTTTCTGTTTTACAGTTATAGAAAAATTGAAAATCAACTAATAGAAAACAGATTTTTTTTTTTTTTTTTTAACAAGTTGACTTTTTACACCCATCAAAACACAAAATATAGAATTCTGTATAAAGTTTCATTTTTCAAAAAAAAAATTTTAAATATAAAGTAAAATTTATTTTTTCTATTTCAAAATTTTGTTCATGTTTTAATGTAAGTTCATTGATCAATGTTGAAAGAGAAATCAGGATATAATATAAGGATATAATATTTGATATATATAAGGATATAATATTTGATATATATAAGGATATAATATTTTAGACAATTTAAGTACATTAAAAACAACCCAATTAAAAAAAAAAAAGTCTTCAAATAAAATTTGTTGAATTAAAAATTTGAATAGCTTATTGCTATTTAAAAGAGTTATTCATGCATGTTATTTATAATAGTGTTTTTATTAAATGACTTAATGTATGATTTTAACATTTGTGAGAAAAAAATAAGACCTGTATATGAAAAGACATTAAAATTAGTTAATAAAATACGTAATTAAGCAACCAGCATCCTCTTTAATTATATAAAGCAGTAAAAATGAAAAAAAAAGTTAAACCAGATAAAGCAATTTTTTTGCCTTATTTTGCTTTTTAAAATTTAGCTGACATATTTGCAATTCTGACTACAAATCACTAGCAGTTACATCTATGTGTTATTCCAATATGAATGTTTTCATTATTGAGAAATTAGGTTATTTATTAAATTCGAACTCTATAAAATGTTTTTTAAATTAGTTAAAAAACACTTTAAAATGTACAAGTTGATAAATAAAATGTTTCAATGTATAAAAGCCAATTTTGGCAGAAAAAAAAGCTGGTTAAAACCAATAAAAGCAACCGGTATCCCCCCCCCCCCCTTTTTTTTAGCTGGCTTTTTTTTTTTTTGGCAACCCTGGATGTATACATGAGGCATATATAAGCTTTTCTATGATATTGGTGAAATCAGAGCTGCAATCTTTGCATAATCATAATTGTAAGGGGTGCTATAACATGAAAATACCAAAAAAATTTCAAGGTTATAGCTATTATGTATTTTAATTTAGGATAGTAACTGCTTAGTGATATATTTTTTAAGGACTTTAAGGATAAGAAACTATTTTTTCTCACATAGATATGTAAATCATACATAAAATTATTTAGTAAAAATCTCAATTTCTCGCTGTTGAAAACAGTATTAAGAATAAAATAGCATGAATAACTTATTAGCAAGAAGCTTCTCAAAAGAAAATAATAAGTTTTATTTTGAGCACATCTTTTAACCTTTCTATATATATATATATATATATATATATATATATATAGTTTTTCTTTTGTTCTAAATTTGTGCCAGAATTTCCTCAAATATTATCTTCTGCTCAATTCCCTTTTCAACATTGAACATTCTCAAGATATGAAGAGAATTTTCTCTTCATGAAGATTTATCTGGAATAAATTATAAAACCGCTTAGGAGCAGAGAAGGGGGAAAAAAATTTCTGCATATTATAAATTAAAAAAATATATATCATTTTTATAAGCATTAAAATTCACTGTTTGCTAAATATAGATAAGCTCAAGTATTTTCAGATAATTTCATTTAAAAAATACATATAAATTATTTTGTTTTAATCAATGTAAAAAAGTAAATAGTTGTAATGTAAAACATGTTTTTCCCTTTTTATGTAAAAATATTTTTTCTTTTTGAAGTGTGGCTCCTCTCTGTTTAATTCCACATATAATCATTAAATTGTATCATATATGTAGTGCTATTGTAATATAGGCTTTAGAAACACCATACTGGTGGCTAACTTAATACACTGGGGTGGGGGAATATATTCTTTTACTTGCCACTGGTGAATGGATTTTATGATGGGGCGAGTGACTTAAAAAATTGCAGGCTATAGAAGATATGCTAAAAACTGTATTTTTTTAGCTAATTAGCTGTATGTTGCAACTTACTGTGATCAACTGTGTGCAACTCACTCCAAATTACTGTGATGTAAACATTGTACTAAGTTCTATCCTATAGTATCCCAATTTAGCAGATTTTTGTCCAGATAAAGCTATAAATCATTGTGAAATGATGTATCTGAAGGACGGTTAGACATCCTGATTTTATTATCTAACTTTATTAAAATTAAAGGGTATTGTTTGAATTTCATCTTTGCAATCTATATGCAGTAAAGCATTGTTAGCATTAAATCACTTAATGTGAATTTTTTCTTAACATGAATTGATAATGCAGTCCCAACAGATAAGATGGTACTATTATTTTAACGGTTAACACACACACACAAAAAAAAAAAAAAAAAAAAAAAAAAAAGTGGTCTTTTAGATTTCATGTTAACAATATTCGTCTGTAATTATATTATATGTATATATATCTTTTTTTTTTTTTTTACTAAATTTAAGTGTAATTATCAACAATGGATAAAATTTTGTTAGGTTTAATTTTGTTTAACATGGTTAAGTGCATTTTTTTATTAATTTGAAAATGTAGTAGTATTAATTAAAAGGACTTTATTATTAATTAAAAGGACTTTATCAGTTTTACAGTTGCTTCAATTATTATAATATTGTAGTTTATGAACTTCAATAATTTAAATAAAAACAAAATATTCATGATTTTCTATAAAGTAGAATATAATGATACAGTTATGTGAATTTTAGAAATTGCAACTAGAATTTTTTATTTGGCACCCAAGATATTTACAGTAGGTGTGGCGTCACTTCACACCTACCTTTCATTTCCCAATTTCTATCACTGACTTGATATTATAGGGTTTAATCTAGAGCTAGCCAAATAGCCAAAAAGCTAACTGAAAGCACCTTTTGCCCCCAAAGCATTTAGTGGATTAGCCAAAAAGCAACAACCAAAAAAATATATATCATTTCCATTTTGTT
This sequence comes from Maratus michaelseni, assembly GCA_963931845.1. Lineage (NCBI taxonomy): Eukaryota > Metazoa > Arthropoda > Arachnida > Araneae > Salticidae > Maratus > Maratus michaelseni. Next base: position 471,368,399 of record OZ007587.1, read on the forward strand.
GTTCCTGCCTTTCGTAAACCTGCAGCTGCCACGTGAAAAAAAAATCTCAAACCGCCTCTGTCCTGGCAACTCACTTCAAAATTTGTCTCGTCCTCTCCGTGCAAGCATCTTACAAATAGCATGACGTCATTTGCATTAAACAAGTATTGAGGAAATTAAAAGAGTTTATTTTTTGTTGATGATCCCAAGTTAGGAAATGAAACCAAAACGATTCATGAATGGAAGTTGTTCAGGCAGGTTCTGGCTACAAGGGGTAAAGAAATGAAACCTGCTGATTGTATTCTTTTTCCATTAAAATGGCATTACTGACATGTTTCCCAATGTGACTTCTTTGTATGAATTTGTAGCAACAATTCTGTTGTCTACAGCAGATTGTGAAACGGGATTGAGTCTCGTGAATATAACATAAACTGACTTGAGGAATAGACTGACAATCAAAAATTTAAGTAACTTAATTATGATTAATTTGGAAGGGGAAGTTTGAAAAGAATTTCCATTTAAAAAAGCATTTGATGTGTGATGTATGGCCAAATCTTGAGAGGGTCAATCTTACAGAGTGGTGTACTATTTGTATATTGTATAGTTACAAATAATACTCATTTATATAGAAATTTTGTATAAATAAAAGTTTTTTTTTCTTGGCTAAAGCTATTTTTATTTGGCTAACAGTTATTGGCTGCAATTAGCCAAAAAGCTACAAATCTCTTTTTCCTAGATTAAACTCTATATTATATAATATTATTTATAACACTATAAAAAAAAGTATTTAAAAAAAATAAACCTGCAAAAAATAGCTAAAAACCAGCAATGCATTTTAAAAGCTTTAAGAAATGCATCCAATTAGTGTTCACTCCAGAAAGAAAAGTGGCAGGTAGTCGCTATTGTGTTTAGGAATGTTTAAAAAAGATGCAATTTTTAGATATGGCAAATACAGTAACATTAATTACAAATAATTTTATGAACTATAAATAAAAAAATACAATTAAATTACAATATGATTTAATAATCCCCTTGTTTAAGAAAATTCTACTTAAAAAAAAAAAAAAAGATTCAGTCACATAGACATAGAAAATTTTTACAAAAGAAAATTTCACTGTATTTAAAAAGAACAGAGCACTGCTATTTAAAAAAAAAAAAGGGGGGGGGGGTTATTGAGAAAACTACATTTAGTAAAAGTCAAATATTTTTATTTTTATTAAATCATTGTTTTATATATTTAAAAGTAATCTTACCATATACCATTGAAAGCAAATTTATCTGCAGTTATAACTTTTCCATGTTCAAATCATACATGAAGCTCCATTTATAAGAATTTTCATCTGAAAGTTAATTAGACACCATTTTTAAAAACAAAAATTTTATTTAAAAAGGGCAGTTTTTATTAAAAATAGATAAAAATGTGAGGTTCTTTTATGTTTTACTTTTAAGTTCTACTAAGTTACTTTTGATACATTTTATTTTTCTTCAATATTTACAATAATATACAGTAAAACCTTCCAATTTTGCACATCGATGGGATTGGATATTTTGTCTTTTATTTGGAGGTATTGTTGAAAAAATAAAATATTAATACATAAAATATATAACAATTTAAATTTGCTTAAGAGATTCAAGATAACAAAAGTTAAAAAAGGTATAATAATAATTCAAAAGTTTGTGCCTTGCCTTAATAATAATGATGTAATCAATAATGAGTACTGACTTATGTCAATAAAAAATTTATGACTAAAAATTTCAAAGAATAAATGGAAATGTGAATATTTAGGTAGTACATCTGTTTATTTAAGGTATTCAGTTAAGAGTTTTTGTCTTTTAAATTCTATTTGGCAAACATGTTTTATACATTCATAAGTTCACTAACTAAATTTAATTCTTCAGATCAGCTTAAAAATAACTTTTCTAGTTTATATTTTACACACAGCAACACTTATTTGTAATAGCACAGTTTTCTTCTTTCTCTTGATGCTCTTCGTCATTTTCTTTTAAGTAAATATTTTTTATTTCTGGTGGATTACTTGGAATTAGTGATGGGCAATTCTATAGAATTCAACAATTGAGAAAAATTGTCATAGTAAAAAATAACATGAACTAAAAAGGGCATGAGGGTATGCCGGCCCTGTGAAACTCTCTAGAGTGATCCCTGAACATAACACAAACTTGTGAATCATATATAATCTACTTTAGAGGAAGTAACTTCTCACTGAAAATACTATTATACATACCTGCCAAATTTTTAAAATGGTAAAGTGTAAAATGACGCGGAAGAGTATTTCACACAATTTTTTTCAATAAAGACCTGTATAACCCATTTTTAAGTAACACATAAACGGCCTTTTTCACTTTTCTTAAGTACATAATACATGAAAATATTTTTAAATAATACATTAATTATAGTGAAAGTTTGATGAGAAAAATATTACAACACTCAATAAGAAAATAACTTTAAAAACATATATTTCTTATTAGAACTTTTTTTTTTTTAAATAAGGAATTTCTGAGCTAATTTATTCAAAACATGGCTTATTGTTACACAGAATACAAATTTTAAAAAATCTCCCTGATTCCATTTGAGAATGAAGCCTGAACTCATTCCTTTGACAATACTAAATATTCATTCCCCTTTCATTCATCATTTACTGTTATTACCAGAAAGTAATTTATAAATTAAGAGATGAAAATGAAACTTGGAAGAAACTTTACAAAAAAAGTGTAAAAGTGTAAAAAATGCTCCAAAAGTGTAAATTTTACACCTAGTGTAAAAGTTGGCAAGTATGTATTATATTAAATACCTTTATATTGAATATACACTACTGGCCATCCAAAATGCTACACCATGAAGGAATGCAAATAACAGAATGATATTTATTGGACAAATACATTATAATGGGAAGGACAAGTGATTACATTTTCAGAAAATTAGGAGATATAGATCTTGAGAAAACACTACCCAAAGCATCCACCCCTGGCCGCAATAACAGAATTTTTCTGCCTAGCCATGGAGTCGAACAGAGATTGGATGTCATGTACAAGTACATCAGTCCATGCAGCTTCAACACTATGCCGCAGTTCATCAACCATAGTGTCGGGCGCATGGTGGCAGGCCAGTCGCTCAGAAGCCATTGATAGGACATTTTCAATTGGTGAGAAATCAGGAGAACGTGCCGGCCAGGGCAACAGTCGAACAACATGCGGTCGTGCATTGTGCTACTAAACCGTACAGTTGCAGTGCATCAAAGATAAGGCAGAACCATGGGCTGTAACACATCAGAAATGTAACGGTTGCTGTTGAATTTGCCGGCAATGCAAACAAGAAGTTACCGAGACGTGTATCCAATGACACTTCATACCGTCACTCCAGGTGATATGACAGTATGATGATTCGAATGCAAGCTGGCAATGTGCGTTTTCCATGATGCCGCCAAACATGAATGCTGGCATCATGATGCTGTATATGACGCAGGGATGGCGTCTCACGTCGTCTTTGATGAATCCAGGCTCTGTATGCAGCATCATGATGCCAGCATCGTGGAAAACGCACATTGCCAACTTGCATTCGAATCGTCATACAGTCAACTCTGTGAAATCCGCACACTTAGGGACCAAGTGTTTGGCAGATTATAGATTTTGGCGGATTATAGATAATTTCTTTGTTTACATTTCATTTTTTTATAATCTGACTATTAATTAGAAATATTTAAACATAAATTACAATAGAAAAGGAAAATATAATGCATAACTGGTTTAAAATATTTAATAACTAAGTTAATTTAAAGAAAAATTAATTATACAATGCAAATTTTATTTATATTATTCATTTTTTAAATACAGTCAACTCTGTTAAACTTGCACAGTTTGGGACCAAGAGTTTTGCAGATTATAAAATTTTGCAGATCACAGATCATTCCTTTGTTTTCTTTTTAAACTGAACTATAAATTACTAATATTTGTACAAAAATAACAATATAAAAAGGAACGCTATAACTCAAAAGTAATTTAATAATTCTAAGTATAGAAAATAAGTTGAAACTGGTGTGAAACAATAAGAGCTAAGAATCGATAAGAAGAGCTAATCTTCTTAAGAAGATCTTTTAGCTCTAAATTTTAAGTATGTTGGAATTATTATAAAATTTTAATTTCATTAGCTGTTATTTATTTTTTTGAACATTTACTCAATGGGAATTTAAGTCTTGGCTTAAATCTTTATATCCAAATTGTTTAAAGGTGTATTTAGCAAAAGTGCCTTCCAAATAAGACCAAATCAGTTACTGATTTCTGCAGATATTTCTTTAGTCAGCTGTTACATGAATGTATTAGTTTTAAAATGTAAATTACTCCACTGATATTTGCATTTAGTTGTTCCTTTTGCTTACCTAAAGTTATTATTTTAATATACATCATGCAAATCACATAAAACTTATTAAATCACAATTTAAAGCATTTAAAAATTGATAATTCATAAAAACAACTATATGTAATTTCTTTAATAAACTAACTATGAAAGTATGATTTTCATTGTTTACATTTGAAAATGGATGGCGGATTATAGATCGGCGGATTTCACAGAGTTGACTGTACTGTCATATCACCTGGAGTGACAGTATGAAATGTCTCTCGGTAACCTCTTGTTCTCATTGCCGACAATTTGAACAGCAGCCGTTACATTTCTGATGTGTTACGGCCATGGTTCTGCCTTATTTTCGATGCCTCTGCAACTCTATGGTTTAGCAGGACAATGCATGACCGTATGTTGGTCGTACTATCCTGACTTTCCTTGATACAGAACATGTTTGACTGTTGCCCTGGCCGGCACGTTTTCCTGATTTCTCACCAATTGAAAATGTCCTGTCAATGGCTTCTGATAGACTGGCTCGCCACCACTCGCCCGTCACTATGGTTGATGAACTGTGGCATAGTGCTGAAGCTGCATGGACTGATGTACCCATACATGACATCCAATCTCTGTTCGACCCCATGGCTAGGCAAAAAAATGCTGTTATTTTTCATTTTTTGTCATTTTTAAAGAAATTCCTAAACACTTACATGTATATTTTTCTTTAGCTGGACATAGCTTCCATAAAGGCATCCATCATCAATTACATGTATTCCAGTGCTCTCCTAATTTCCAAGGATATATGGGGAAAAAAATTGTAAATATTAATCTCTGGCAGCAAATATGAAATTAAAATATAGTACAAATTTACACATTACATACATTATAAGTGTTACACTACACTCTAGCATTTTTCTTCCAAATTGCATTTAGAAAATAAAATAAAAAAATTGCTTTTTAATATAAAAATATATCTGATATTCATAGTTTTCAAAAATATTTCTAATACAGTAGATGCCGCTTAATGTGATCACTTCGGGACCATGAGTTTTTGATAACAAATCAGATTAATAACAACATGCGATTTAAGAAAATACCAAATCATATCTAGTAGTACTATTACTAAGAAAATGATTACTCACCCTTGTTGCAATGACGACTTGTAAAGTGATAAACATTTATTGAGACAATTCAGTAATTTTTGTTTGTTTACAATTCTCTTAAAGTTTATTAATGAATTGTTTATAACTCATATTTTTATTTATTTTTATTTATTGTCCTATGATGTTGTACACCTTGTTTCAGAACATTTTCAATGCATTCCTCATTTCTGCATATGTAAGTGGTCCTTCAAAAAGTTGGCTTTCATTGTCCTCCTGATCACTATGATTTTGTATATCTTCGCAAACTTTTTGCAAATTTCAGTTTCTGTGAGCTTTGCAACTACAGGAATGTCACTGCTGATCGCCATCCAGTCCTCATAATCTTCATTCGTCATATCATCAGGGAAGATTTCCATAGTCTGTTTTCAGTTTCACAGAATACAGCAGTAACAAAACAATTTTTAATTGTAGCAGATGATATTCCATTCCATGACATTACCAAAAGATGCAGGGGCCGATGCAGGTTTTTTTTTTCTTGGGGCACATTTTGTGAAAAGTAAAGGTTATTTTTGTGAAATTTATTATATTTTTGTGAAATTTATTATATTTTTGTGAAAAATAACATTTTATAATGGAAGTTGAAATCCAGTTAATCAAATTCGAACCAAGCATTTATAAACAAAAACTTTTTAAAATCTTTTGGTGAAGTTTTCTTCTCTGGTGAACTTGTTTGTTTACAAATTACACATTTTAAAAATCACAAAACAATAAATAAATAATAAATAGCAAGTTTTTATGAAATGGAATTTTGTGAAAGGGCCTATTTTAGTAAAAAGGTGAAGGGGCCCATTTTGTCAAATTGATTTTTGTGAAGGGGCCCATTTTGTCAAATTGATTCTTGTGAAGGTTCCCATTTTATTAAATTGATTCTTGTAAAAGGGCCCTAAATAGGCCCCAAATTTTGCCTGGATCAATCCCTGAGATGTAATGTTTCCAGAAGTTTTTTTTTTTTTTTTTTTTTGCAAACTTTTCAGGAATTGGTCTGCTGAAAAAGCGATAACATTAAACGGAGTATTGATCACATAAAGCGATGTTGTAAGCAAAATACAGTGGGTCGGGACATGGTGATTTTGATAATATTAACCGCAATCACATTAAGCGGCATCTACTGTAGTTTAAGTAGTAAAAGTATTACATTTTTTTTAATTATAAAAAATTAACAACAAAACATCTAAAATTTAGCTTTTGTTTCTATATCAAGGATGACGAATGTTTTTTATGTATGTGTGCCCAAAATTGACAATGTCTTTCATCATTGTAACATGCCAAACAGTACATAAAAAAAAATATTGCAGTACAAGCTGCTTATATGAAACACTTGTATATAAAAATGGAATTTTGTAATTAATTTTTTACCCACTTTCTGATATGCTAGAATTCTAGAAATTATATACAGTTTTATGTTCCTGATGATAATACAATATATTCATAGCTTAATTGTCAATTAATAAATAATTATTAATATAATTATAACTAAACAGGGTTTGTGATTTTTTTTAAATCAAAATAATCAGATTTTTTAAAAATTTAAATCAATTTTTAAAAAAAACTCACAATATTATTATTTTATGACTTTTCTTTTAATTTATAAAATAAAAATTATGCACATACATGCATGCTATAAGTATTACCAATATATATTAATAAGTATTATTCTATAAGTATTATCAATGCAATATATATAATATTTTTATACAATTTACATTAATGATTAAAAGGTAATATTTTAGGCTACCAAAATATTTTATTATACAAAATGCATGAGAAACTACAAATCATATGTCAAAAATCAATGTAACCTTAAATATTTTAGTTAAAATAATAATAACTGCAGTGCATAAAATTTTCAAACAATTTTGGGAGCAAATAAAGATGATGTCAATGATTTCATAATGTTGCTCTCAGACCCAAAATTATTTCTTGAAAATTCCAGGCTCAATCTTACTCATAAGTACTTTGGAATTTCATTTGCAAATTTTAATGTGCGCTGATTTTTTTGTACTTAAGTAATAACTTCAACTAAATTGCAATTGTTCCTGTATTAATCTGTTATTATTTTCAAAATATAATTAATTTTTTGTTTTTGTTTCAAAATTTATATTACTATGTTATTTTGCGGGTGAAGGGGCAACAAAAAAGAATTAGATTAATGAAAAATAGATTTATATTGTATTTTAGATAATACCTAATAGTGGTCCACTGTACCTCGGTGGGTGGACCAGTGTACCCAGCTTCCGGGGTACACTGGTCCACTTTACAAGTGCATATAATTTTTTTTTTTTTTTTTTTTTTTAAATGTATTGAAAACTATGTTGTGAGAAAATTATGATGGATGTAAGAAGGTTTAAGGAATATTCAAAAATATTTTCAAATTTTCATACAGATCGGTCAGTCTGTTAAAGAGAAAAAAAATGTTAACTGAAAAAGTGGTCCACTGTGTACCGGTCTCCCCTAAATAAAAGTGGAGAATTTTCCACAATCAAGGCACATGCCAAACTCTCATATTTTAACAGAAATGTTTTAGAATTACAAGAATTGCAGTTGTGAAATTAGGCATGATTTCTGAACAGTTGCAACCACCTATTTTTAAATTTCTAATTTGTATGTGTGCACAGTGTCAGTACTCTAATAAAACACATTTTTTTTTAATTAGTTTGTTGAAAATAAGATTAATATTTTCTTGCTGATTCACTCGTAATTTTATCATTAGTGAATTAGGTTTACTTGTAAAACTTAACTTGAAGTCAAATGAATACCCTGCAATTTAAGGTAGTTCTCAAATGATCTGCTCAATAAAACAAAACTTTCTGACACATTTTTAAATCAGAGTTTCCCCCAGACAGTTTCAGAAGGGTGCTGCACCCTGCCTGCCCTTTGGTTTACAAAATAGCACCCTTGCCCCTCATAAAAAATAATTAGCACCCTTCTTGCCCTCAGTAAAAAAAGTGCCCTTTCTCCTTTTTGCATTAAAAAATTTGCTTTCATAGTAAAAACTGACTTAATGTTGTCTTAAAAAGAGTGTTTTGAATTTGAAATATTAAAAGTGGCTTTAAAAACCAAAAGAATACCTTGAACAATTAAAAAAAAGTGCCCTTAAGAATAGAAAAAGTGCCCTTTTCTCACCGGCAGCACCCTGCTCTTTTTTATACCTGGGGGAAACTCTGTTTAAATGCAATAGCATAAAGTTGGCAGGGCTAACTATTGAAGTAATTTGGAATTGAAATGAGTTTTCCACAATTTGATAAATAAATTACTTATCGAGTTATAAGCGATTTGTGTCGTATTTCACTTTTCTCGTGCAAACAGCATCAGGGATTTGATTCAAAATGCAGACTTTGACAATATTTTCTGAAAGATCTTCTGCTTTTACCAAAAAATGGAAAACATCATTTGATTACATAGTTTCTGAATAAGAACACCTGCCAATTTTACATGTTTCTGAACAAAAATGAATTAAGAAATATGTTAAAAGTAGTTCTTTTGGATCTGAGAACAACCTTAATATAACAATAAAAAGTTTATTTTAAGTATAATTCTGCATGACTAAAGTTTTTCAGGTACTTTTCGGTAAGCTGGGCGCCAGTGATATAAGTACATATATAAATACATATGTATATATACATATATATACATATACATACATATATGTATATATATATATATGTGTATGTATATATTTGCATATGTAAATATGTGTGTATATATACATGTATATATATATCATTGGCGTCCGGCTAACCGAAAAGTACCGTTTTTCATTATGTTGGTTATATTAATTTGAGATTTTCCATTTTTTTATTTATTTATTTACACAGTGTCTGATTTTTAACTTAGTGTAATATTGCACAGTCTTTTTTTTTTCCTAACAAACATTTTATTTTGAGATAACACAAAATATAATTTTCATTTCTTATAAGATTCATTTATCTTTTCAGACTAATTTGGCATCATTTGGATAGTAAAAAAACCAAGAACCTTAACTTATAGAATGCCAAATATGGTTGTCAAATGCAAATTTTGTTCAATGTGGCCAATCGTGTCCAAAACAATAATTTAATAAATACATAAAATTATTAAAAAAATGATAAATAATATAAAAGCAAACTAAAGCAATACAAAACATTAATTTAGTACATAAAATAAAATTGATGGCTTTCAGCCATATGGCAATAAATATGGTAGTTCTATTTCCAGTGGTCTGTTATGCCAATCTGAATAAATGTAACAAATATACTATTATATTTGTATATTCTACTCTATTATATTATATAGTAATAATGTGCATATAAATATTTTTACCATTGTCTTTAATATGCCAACTATATTATATAGTAATAATGTGCATATAAATATTTTTACCATTGTCTTTAATATGCCAACTATGAGGTATTAACTAAGCACGTAACATAAAAAAAGCAAAAATAAATAAGCGTTACTGTAATTATTATTTCCGTCGCTATTGTTGGTGCAGTGAATGTGACCTGGCCCAGATAATAAGTAACGATATTTTCTCTAGTCAGGGTTAAATGCCCGGGTTTTTTCAGAAAAAACCCAACCCACTGGGTTTTTTAAGTTAAAAGAGGTGGTTCAGAATGTTTGAAAAAAAATTTACTTACTACTAAATACAATTTAAAGTAACTAATTGATTACAAAAATATATAAATCAATGACAATAATCTATAGGTGCAGATTCACGGTCGCCAGTCGAAACGTGGCAACTAAAGTTTTTGCTTTGGCGACTAACTTTCTATGTCTAAGTCGCCAGGTGTTTTACATGGATACCCCTTTTTCGCCGGAAGGCAGATTTCCGCTTTATTTTTTAACATGAATTCGGGGATTGTCCTCCATAATTCAGCGATATTTAGCTCTTTTTTCTATTGTCCATAATTAAAAAATATGATTGAACATGGATGCCACATTTCCACTGATTCGCAACTTTCTCGTTTTCTTCTTTTAAAAAAACTTCAATGTCCACATAATCAGAAAAAAAAATCATGTTGATATGCGTCGCGAATGAACTCTGCGACGATCGTATATTACAATTAGCCAGCGACACAGTAAAATTCGTGCCGAGAATAGAATAATTTTGGGCCTACTCATTAAATCTACAGCTCTGGGATTTTTCAGATATGTTCTTACATGTAGACATAGATACTGGCATGCGATTCCTTCACGAATTAGCAAATCTCGAATTATTATTATTATTATTATTTTAATTTCCGTAAATCAATTCGCCAATCAGTAATGAAAAGAAATCTGAAATTTCGTGAATCGGTCACGAAATTCGTGAAATCGGTCACTGAAAAATTTTGTAAATTTTGTCAATCGCTCTCCAAATAAAACCAAGAATTTCATCAATCGCTGATGAAATAAAACCGCGAATTTCTTAAATCGGTCGCAAAATAAAACCGCAAATTTCCTCCCTCAATTTGTCTTGGAGAAAAAAAAAATGCGAGCGAATTTCGAGAAGCAAAAAAAAAAAAAAAAAAAAAAATGCAAATTTCATCAATTGGTCGCGAAAAAACCGCGAAGTTCATCAATCGATTGCAGAAAAAAAAAAGTGAATTTCGTCAAGGGCTTGTGATAATAAAACATGAAAATTGGCGATCGGTCACAAAAATTGTAATTTTTTTGTCTCCATATGGATTTTAAAAATTCTTTAATTAATAAATGCTTAAAAGAATCCCCTTGCAACGAAAGTTGCAATGAGGCTTATGGTATTCGATTTTTCTCCATCATCCTTGAAAATGGCAGAAATTGTTAAATGTTTTTTATTAAAATCTAAAACCTTTTTAGGTTTTATTTCCAGTATTTATTTTCTTTTGAAAATAAATCTTTTCCATATTTTTTTTTATATATATTTATTTTTAATTTTGTTTTTTATGGACATATTTTCTTATGAAAATTCCTACGTTGATTATTTATTTTCAGCTATAAAAAATCCTTTTTTTTTGGGGGGGGGGTATCTATAGATAAAAAACTTTAGAGAATCGTTTATTCACAGATTATTCAGGCCTTACATTGCAAACATTTATTCCTAGAAACTGTATACAATTATGGTGGGAATATTCAATATCCCATTGTCCAAATTTAATGGAGGAAAAAAAAAATGTTTTTATGTGTTTGTTTCACAATGTGGCCACTGGATTTTTTGGGTTTAGGAGCCACTGGCTCCTTCCAGATTTTGGGAATCTGCAGCTATACAATAATCAAAATTATGCTTTGCTTTTAGATAAATTGATTATTAGTAATAGTTTTAACAATAGAATTATCATTAAAGTACTATACTAATACTAGTGATGAATTAGAACGTTTAAACTAATATTTTGTTATGGATACAGTATCTTTATATTCATTTTAATTGAAGTGATTGCCTATATATAATAAATATTTTCTCTAGAAAAAATTCATTCTGAAACATATTGATTGATGGATTGCAAGGTTTTTTTTTTTTTTTTTTGAGTAGTTTGCATTGCAAAATGTGTTGCTATATTCTTTCTTAGGTACAGTAAGTAAAAAGTAACATTTCCTCAGCCCGAGGTAAACAGGAAATTTCGGTTTTCCCTTAGTTTGTGTTGTTATTGAATTAAGATGGGTGGTAGTTTATATTTAGTTAAGCAAAATTTTTTGCAATTGAAACGGGATATAACAAAATTTGCAGAACTGGAAAAAATATATTTGCTGTAAAGTAAGTATTTTTTTTATTATAACTAATTAATAGAATAAACCAAATAATTCTACTTGTCTACATCATTAAATTAGAATTCTCAGCATATGTGTTATGAGTTTCAACTGTGGGATTATATATATCAAAGCATTTTTTTCAATGGAAAAAAAAAAAATTAGTTTTTGTGTTTGTGATAGTTACACATACACTTATAGAAAATTAAGTTACAATTATTTGTTTTAAAAATTGTCATTGGGAGAATTAAGGCATTTTTTTTTCGCTTGGGGTGGGCGGAACTTTACGACTGGTGTAGTGACGTTAAGAAATATATTACCTATGTAATTTAAAGTTTTAATTTTGAAAAAACCCAGTTGGGTTTTTTCAAGTGTTTTTTTTTTTTTTTTTTTCAGAAAAACCCACCTGGGTTTTTTGGATTGGGCTAAATCATAACCCTGTCTCTAGTTGATAATAAATTTCTTAAAGTATCTTTTTTTTTTTCAGTGAAAACTTAAAACAATATAAATTTTTCAACTTTTATTGACTATATGACACTTTGTAGATACAAAACTTTTGACTCTGTCAGTGACTTTTTTAGAATCCCCCCCCCCCCCCCCAATTCTGTTTCAACACAGAAATTTTATTCAACGATTTAAGTCAAATATTTTCTCTTCTCTCTCTCTATTTTCTTTATTTATTAATTTATTATATTAAATGATCTAGCGACATTTTATAAAATAAAATTTCTGGGTCGAAACATGATTAGTACATTTGATCTGCGTATTATACGCCGGAAAATAATGAAAATCTGAAAAAGTTTATAATCAGCAGTACTATTTTGAAAATATCGGACAGATATAAAAAATAATAATAATAATAACCGGATATCTAAATATCAAAATATCGGATATTTTTTATATTTTCGAAAATATATTTACGAACTCTGGGAGCTCTAATATTCTGCAATACTATAACAACCGTACTTATAAAAGAACATTTAATTACATGCACATTTATAAGGAATATGATATTTGTCAGCTTATGTGCTTGCAAGCCAAGCAATATGGAAGCTTCCACGATTCACCACGAGGTACTAATAAACATTTTAAATTGAAATATAATGAAAATTCTCTAACAGATATGCTAAAGAGTTTTAATTTAGTTTGACAAATATCATACCTTTCATTATTTTAAAAAACGATGAATTTAAACTTACCTTATCAGTTTTAAAATATCAGATGTCGGCAATATGAGCAGAGCACAAAAATTTCGCGCCTTCCGGCTTCCGCGTCGATGTAAACAAAACTAGCTGTTGCCAACTCATATTTCTTCCCCAGTCTAATATATGCTCGTGACGTCACCCCTATAAGGAAGTAGCTCTAAGGCTCAGTAGCTCTAGTCTAGCTCATTTATTTGTAAGCATTATTTGCAGAATTTGAATAGAAATTTTCTGAAAATTAACATTTGAAATCGTGAAATAAAAACATATTTAAGTAATTTCGCTAATTTATATCGACATCAGTTATAATCTAATTTATTTTTTAACGTTATATATATTTATAATAAATAAGATAATTAACACAAAATCATTCTGATATTGTGTATGTTCCTTATATTTTTCAGATCTATTGTACATATTTTTATAATTAGTACTGATAGAATTAAAAAAAATAGTGAATTCTTCAAAAGCTTAATGCTTTTGAAATCAATTGATGCGATTTTCAATATTTTCTCAATATGATACTTTATAGGCTCGAACACTGGGGTTCAACGTTCAACCGCCCCCACGCACACACATATCCGAGATTTACTTTTATATTTCTCGAAAGTTTTTGAATTATATTAAATTCATTGTATTAAAATTATTTTAGTATTGTGAATAGAATTAATAACACTGTATTCACATGATGAATATACTATGTTAACCATCCGACCACTGAATAAAATATCCAAGAATTATTATTTTAGTCTGTAGAGTTGTGCAAGGTGACGTGACGAACAAGTTTTTGCTGCTGCTGTAGGACAGATATCGGTACTTTTATCGATGTTTTTTCTACTTGTGTGTCCTACAGCTTTTTCAACGTTTACTTTTATCAATGTTATTTCTACTTCTGTGCCCTACAGCTTTTTCAACGTTTACTCTTATCAATGTTTTTTCTACTTCTGTGTCCTACAGCTTTTTCATCGTTTTACGGTAAAAGTCACGTGATGTGAACTGGTCTATTGGACACATATAATATAGAATTATCAAAATACAACTGAATTATTGATTTATAAAGAGATATAATAATACAGCATATGCTATACAAAAAAATTGTTAATGGTTAGGCACTTATTTTTATTACTTTCAATTACTGTATAGGGTAATTTAAAATAACGTCACAAATCGACTATTGGAGGTCCAATAACCTTTAGAAGGTAGTTGTGATTGGTAGCTGAGAGGATTTTGGACGCGACTGGAGGTCAACCGGGCAGTTTTGATTGACGGATGAAACGGTAATCAGCAGATTGCAACTTCACTATACTTGACGAAAATGGACAAAAATCGCTTTCGGGTGCAATGGACCCATCTTGATAGCCGGAAGGTTAAAATTAAAAATTGAGCCCCCCCCCCCCCCCCCGCTGGGTTTAAAAAGAAACCCGGGTGTTTTACAACCCTGGCCATAAATCTCATAGGTAATTACATATTTCTGTACTACTAATAGGTTGTGCTACATTATGAGAAAAATATCTTTAAAATTCATAACAAAAGTACTATCTGCATAATAGTTTTATATTGGGTGATCTATCTTTTCCAAATATCATTGTCGTTGCGCTTCCCTGCGCATTGAATCATCTGAAATAGAATAGCAAAATACCCGATAATTTTGGAACAATGAAAAACAATGGAAAATTTAGGAAAAAAACTGGGAAAATTGGGAACTTTTCGAGGAATAAACAAATTTAAGAAATTTTCAAGAAGAAAGAGCTGTTTACATAATATAAAAAGTTTTCAGTTTTTATACATGATTTATACAATTGAATTGTTGTATTATTTATATTCTACGTTTGAGAACTAGTATCGAAATACTGACTTTTTATATAGAATGTAAGCTGAAAAAAAGTAATTGTAAAGTCATTTTTGTAATATCAATTTTCCTGTTGTCAAATAATTTATTTTCTTCTATAATATCTTTCATAATATTATTTCATGTTATTATATGAAGATTACTAAACCACTAAGTATCTTTGTTCTGAACGTTAAGTGTTTGTAATTTACATATACAAAATGATGACTAGTATAGCTTATTTAATTCAATTTCAATGTTTTACGTGGAAATATTTAAAGTTTGTAAATTTTTGTGATTTTTGTATGTTTATTGATATTAATCAACTTATCGATTGATAATTTGTACGATAACAGTATAAACGTATGTTAATGAAAATGCTTTAAAATATTGACGTTGGAATATTCCTAGTTTTCGGGAATATTTAAAATTCTCGATTTTACTTTAAATTCCCTGTGGAAATAACAAGTTTTTATGCCGGAATACACTTTTCAAAAGGCTAACAGCGCTAATCTCAAATCATAGTTCTCAAACAGTAGGATTTGTCCTATATGGTGTTAATTCAGACACTTTTCTCCAGGAAAGATTTTGGAAATCCAGGAAGGGGATATTATAAGGTTCCTGGGGAGGTCGGTTTTGTACTTATAGAATTCAACCTAAAAATTATACATAAAAATATCAATAGTCCATGGCATATTAGTAGCATACAAACCAATCTATTCTCCGTATCAAATGTCCTACCTAAATTCATCCCAAATTCCATTGGTCAGTAACATTAACTTACATGTTTCTATATCAGAATGGTGATATACAGATTATAAAATGTGATTGGTTGAGACGATTTCGGACAAAAATGAATAGCGTGAAATGGCGAGACTGCCATTATTACCAAATTAATGTTTTAAAACTTAATTCACATTTAATCGAACACGTGCAGGCGATTATCGCCATGTTTTGGAATCTAGGTTTGCTATAGTTTGGACAAAACCAAGGCAACACTAGATACCGGGCTTGCTCATTCACTCTCAAAACGTCACAAATGGTGGCTGACCGCGACCAGCGATTGGTCCAAAGCAACGCGCCCATCGTTTTGTGCCAATCGCTGTGTGTCTTTCCTCCTAGTCAGCCACCTTTTGTGACGTCATCATAATGAATGAGCAAGCCCGGTATGTAGTGTAGCCCTGACAAAATCGTCTGTTGAGCCCAGACCTACGTTACACACGGCCGGTGCATGACGTTTAAAACGTCACATGGAGTGGATCATTTTTGTACGGCGATTGGTGCAAAATGGTGGGCGCGCCGCTTTTCATCAATCGTTGTGTAAAAATGATCCACTTCATGTGACTTTTTAAACGTCATGCACCGGTCGTGTATAACGTAGGTCGCGCTACTACAGAATACTTAAGTGATGACATAGTGGCAAAAAAAATTATTGGTCGAGAGAGGTTAAACAAAAAGGAATTTCAAGCATCATAGCGAGACTGCCATTATCGTCAAGCTAATGCTTTTAGACTTCTATCTATTTTCCAACCAAATCCATACTCATCTAAGCAGCTATTGACAAGTTCTGGGATCTTGATTCTCCTAGATTGGACAAAAACTTCAATTAGAGCTCACATTCTGTCAGGGCTACACTAGATACTTGGCTGGCTCATTCATTATCATGACGTCACAAATGGTGGCTGGCCGCGACCAGCGATTGGTACAAAGCGACGCGCCCATCATTTGTGCCAATCGCTGTATGTCTTTCGTTTTGTTGTTTCGCTTTGTACCATTCGCTGGTCGCGGCCAGCCACCATTTGTAACGTCATGATAATGAATGAGCCAGCACGGTATCTAGTGTAGCCCTGATTCTGTCAAGGCAACACTAGATACCGGGCTTGCTCATTCACTCTCAAAACGTCACAAATGGTGGCTGACCGCGACCAGCGATTGGTCCAAAGCAACGCGCCCATCGTTTTGTGCCAATCGCTGTATGTCTTTCCTCCTAGTCAGCCACCTTTTGTGACGTCATCATAATGAATGAGCAAGCCCGGTATGTAGTGTAGCCCTGATTCTGTGCGTATGTTACCACTCTCCTAAAGAGGCACTCAACAGAATTCAACAACTCTGTTCTGTGACATTTTAAACTTTAGTCTTCGACAATGGCAGAAACCGCGACCTACGTTATACATGGCCAGTTCATGACGTTCAAAACGTCATTTTTTTTTCACGGCCATTGGTACAAAGAGTCGCACCCATCGTTTTGTGCCAATCACCGTGTAAAGATTATCCACTCCGTGTGACGTTTTAAAAGTGATGAACCTGCCGTGTATAACGTAGGTCACGATACTACTCTATAAGAAAAGGACATGTTCACAAACAAACAGTTCCATCAACCAATCTACCAGTAAATTTTGTCGATGCAGGAATCGTCATGGCGACGTAGGCCAATCATATTATAGGCCAGCTTAAAGTAGACCAATCAAATTTCCCCATTTTATGTGTACATAGAGTTGCAAAGGGCGGAAAAAACAGGTTTTTGTTTTTTTTTCCTTGTCACGTCATCTACGGGTATTAGAAGAAAAACACCAATAGGCGTGAAGAATATTTTAACACAGCTTCCCCTTCGTCCATTAAATAGTCTTTTTCGGAGGACATATACCAGCAGAGGCGTAGCTATTTGCCACTCGTAAGTAAAGTCCATTCCCGGGAATAACCCGGGTTTTTTTGGGAGGGAAATATTAATAATTCCCGGGCGTTTTCATAAAGTTTTAGACATGGAATTTTTTAATTTCTAAACAATTTTTTTTTTTTTTTTTTTTTTTTTTTACAAATGTAAACAAAATCAGTAACACAAATACAGAAAAATAGCACAGTTTACATGAAAATTGACGACTTACATGGTTAAGCTGCAGAAATAATTAAGTAAGATAAATTAAAATATCATAAGTAATTTGATATTTTAATCTTGGATAAGCAAAAAGTGCGAGAAGCAGATGACAGATTCATCTTGCCTGACATGAATATAAACATCACCCCTGTTCTCTGATTCAGACAATGTAAAAAAAAAAAAGAAAACGAACAAAACTAATAGAAATCAATGCAAAAAATAGACTAACTCAGAAGAAAATTAATATTGAGTATGCCTGAATAGTAAATATGCCAGCTAACAGAAATTAAACAATTTTAATTTTTAAAGAAACATTCAAATCTTTACCAATTCACAGCTGCCGTTGTTGTAAAGCAAATGAGTTTTAATAAATCATAAAAACCTAGAGCGCAAAATCCCAAGTTTTGTGAATTCAAACCTATTTTAAACTTTTCGGAACAATGCTTGAAATTTCTTACAAATAAAAAAAATTAAATTGAAAATGACTAGTTTTGTTTACTTTCAAAACTCCTTCAAAATTTACAATATTCCCCAAAATTCCGGGTTTTTTCTAAAAAATTCCCTGATTTATTCCCGTCCCTCAAAAACTGCGGGGTTTTTGCAACTCTATGTGTGCAGTAGGAGTCATGAAGAGCAAACAGGTTTTTCTTGCTAACCAACCGTAATTGAGCCAACAGTGACGTCAGCTGCCCTTTCTTTAAAAGAAAAGAGCAGCTGACGTCACTGTTGGTTAAATTACTGTTGGAAGGCAAGAAAAACCTGTTTGTTCTTTATGACTCCTACCAGGGCTACACAGATACCAGACTGGTTCATTCATTATCATGACGTTACAAATGGTGGCTGGTCGCGACCAGCGATTGGGGCAAAACGAAAGACATACAGCGATTGGCACAAAACGATGGGCGCGTCGCTTTGTACCAATCGCTGGTCGCGGCCAGCCACCATTTGTGACGTCTTGATAATGAATGAGCCAGCCCGGTATCTAGTGTAGCCCTGCTCCTACTGTACACATAAGATGTGGTGATTTGATTGGTCTACGTTAAACGGTCTACGATATGATTGGCTTGCGTCGCCATGAGGATTCCTGCAATGATCGCTACGACAAAAATGTACTGATAGATTGGTTGATGGAAGTGGTTGTTTGTAAATATGTCCTTTCCTTATTGAAGACTTAAGCAGGTATACAGATAGAATATTTTACTATTTTTTAAACAAGATAACCACCAGGAATCTGTATTCTGCAAAATTTTCTTAAAATACGAAATTTTTGCATAAATACAAGCTTTTGATTGGTTAATCTCGCTTCTAAAATACAGCAAAGTCTCTCAGGATCAATAAATTCCGAAAATGCGCAAAACTGCCCCATAGATAAGAAAGCCGTAAAACGCGTCAAGAAAACGTCATACCAAGTAGGCAAAAAAAAAAAAAAAATCGAACAACTTGCATGTTTCGATTTCGATGGCTCGTGGAATTATTAACTATAAGGAAAGGGCTAGGCTAACGAAAAAGAAAGGCTACCGCGGTACTTTACGCGTATATTTTTTTACAGACCGCGGGAGTCACGTGATGCTCGAATCCACCAATGCAGGTGTACGAAAAGAACATCACGTCACTCTAGCGGTCTGTAAAAAAAGATAAGTGGAATGCACCGCGGTAGCCCGCGACCTACGTTATACACGGCCGGTGCATGACGTTTAAAACGTCACATGGAATGGATCATTTTTACACCACAATTGGTGCAAAGCGGCGCGCCCCTCGTTTTGCACCAATCACCGTGTAAAAATGGTCCACTCCATGTGACGTTTTAAACGTCATGCACCGGCCGTGTATAACGTAGGTCGCGGGTAGCCTGTCTTTTTCGTTAGCCTCGGAAAAGGGCATCTGACGTCGCTGTTGGTTCAATCGAGGCTAACGAAAAAGAAAGGCTTCCGCGGTGCTTTACGCATATCTTTTTTTACAGACCGCCGGAGTCACGTGATGCTGGAATGCACCAATGCAGGTGTACGAAAAGAGCACACGTCACTCTAGCGGTCTGTAAAAAAACATAAGTGGAATGCACCGCGGTAGCCTGTCTTTTTCGTTAGCCTCGTGGTTCAATTACGGTTGGTTAGCAAGAAAAACCTGTTTGTTCTTTATGACTCCTACTATGCACATGAAATGGGGAAATTTGATTGGTCTACGTGAAATTGGTCTATAATATGATTGGCCTACGTCGCCATGAGATTCCTGCAATGATAGTTACGACAAAAATGTAGTGGTAGATTGTTTGATGGAACTGTTTGTTTGTAAACATGCCCTTTCCTTATTAGTCATAAACAATAATTATTAATTCTATGAGCCAATGAAATCGAAACATGCAAGTTGTTCGAATTTTTTTCTTTGTTTTGCCTGCTTGGTATGACGTTTTCGTGACGCGTGTCACGGCTTTCTTATCTAGGGGGCGTTGATGTAGGGTAGTTGACGTCAGAAATCATCGGTTTGAGGTCAAATAAACGTTGGAGAATAGTTGTGATTGGTAGCTGAGAGAACTGTGGGCTGCTTATGTATACATATATTTTGAAACTTTCACCAAGATTGGTGGGGGAGGCAATAAATAAAAAAATAAAAAAATACTTATAAATAATTGAATGGGGGTGAAATAAGACTATTTAGTACTGTACTCATCCAATATTGGATATGACAGGGCTTTAAACCGATTCCAGACGCTGCGATTGAGCCCCACTCAACAGATCGAGAGGGACCGGAGCAAGTCCGGACCCCAAGCTAGGCCCGTCGCTTCATAGGCGAACAAAGTAGAAACTTATAAAAGGTAACTTATAAAATTTCATTATACGGCTTTTACGGAGTATGGAAGGGTCAGAGTTAAGGGGGGTAACAGAAAAATATAAGAATGAGATTTGGCCCCAAAAACACAATTTTTGCATTTGGTTAAGGAAAGTTTTAAATGCTTTATTTCTTCCAAATAGGAAAGCTTTTTGAAGGCGATGTAGGGCGGACGCGTGCAGTTGAAAAAAAAATAATCTATAGATTGTTTTCAACTCTCTAAATGGATAGCTCATATATACATATGTGTGTGTATGTGTGTACTAGATAGTACTTGTCAAGGTTTGATGGTAAACAACTATATAGTTCCATTTGAAATATATTTGAATTTTTAATTAGTTGCTTTTTAATTAATTAAGCATTGAAAACGTTATGAATTGCTATAGTGTCTAAGCAATTCCTAAAAATATAAGGCGATAGATGGCGCTGTCAGTCGAACCTACTCAATAAATGAAGTGAAAGAATTTAAAGAATTTTAAGCTTGTAATTTCTAACCTATTAGGGTTACTTTTTATCAGTAGTTTAACTAATAATATTAATTGAATAGACAGGGCAGTTGTTTGTACATACTACAAACCTCAATTTTTTTTTAAAAATATCAATCTTTAGTATTTAATTTTTTTAAATTACGTGGCCTTTAAAATTTTCCACTAATTTTATTTTTATTAGTCTCGCTCTAAAACCCCGAACTTAAAATTTGCTGCATCCCGCTATACATATTTTTAATTGCTTGAATTTAATTTTATATTTTCATACATTATTAAGATAGTTTCTTTTATAATTCCTAGATGAATATTTTCCTTCTTTCTATTTTCTTTCCTCTTCTTTCTCCTTTTTTTAAAGGGAAAAAAATCAAATATTTCTCTTTACATTCTTGATAACGGTCATACAAAATATAACTAAAATTGTAGAAGACCATTTCAGATAGACCATTTCAATTTATTTAATCGATAATCACATGCAAAATTTTAAAATTTAAATATTTTTAATACAAAATTAGATATTTGTAAAAATATTCTTGGATGTTCTATTTTACTTAATTATTAAGCATTCGAATAATAATAAAAAAGTACAGATCATATAACTTCTCCCCCTGAAATAAAATATGACTAATTATAACAAAAGATATTCCAGAAATCATTCTATCAGCAGCAGGAATAGAACTCATCTTCTATGTAGATAACCAGTTCATAAACCGACGCTTTAAAAGACTGGGCTATCGTGACCTCGGTCTGTTAATCTCGAAAACTGAACAGGTTCTATATTTGATTTTACTCATACGCAGTTTTGTTCATTTTTGCGCTGAATAATTCGTACTTAAATTTTTAAACTTGTGCTTTAATATATACTAGATAGTACCCGTCAAGATTTGACGGTAAACAACTTAAAAATTGCATTAGTAATATGTTTTAATTTTTAATTAGTTGATTTAACTTAATAAAGTATCGAAAACTTGTGTAAGCGATTCCTATAGATATAAAGCGATAAATGGTGCTGTCAGTCCAAACTACTCAACTAATGAAGTGAAAAGATTTTAAGCTTGTAATTTATAACCTATTATGCTTGCTTTTTAGCAGGAATTTAACTAAAAATATTAATGGAAATTTTCTATAGTCTAAACTTTTTTTTAAACTATCAGTATTTAGTATTTTATATATATATTTTTTAATTATACGAAATTAAATTTTTTTTCCCTTACTTTTATTTTTACCAGCCTGACTTTAAAACATTATTTATATGTTAAACCATGTATATCATGGTGGTTTCTTTTATAGTTTTTATATGAATATTTTCCTTTCTTTCTTTTTTTCTTTTTTACGGAGAATAATCACATACGTTTCTTAGTATATAAACATATCTTCTTGATAATGGTCAGGCAAAAAA
Organism: Maratus michaelseni; assembly: GCA_963931845.1. Taxonomy (NCBI): domain Eukaryota; kingdom Metazoa; phylum Arthropoda; class Arachnida; order Araneae; family Salticidae; genus Maratus; species Maratus michaelseni. The sequence continues at coordinate 471,391,182 of OZ007587.1, forward strand.
AAAAAAAAAAGATAAAAGTTTAGGTCAATTTATTTAATCGATAACACATGCAAAATCTTTTAATTTAAATATTTTTAATATCAAATTATTAATCATTGTAAAGTATTGTGTTAGTTGTAAATTAGTAAAGTATTGTCAGGTGTTAAATTTTACTTACCACAGTCGCAATATAAAAAAAAAATAATAATAATAACAATACTGAGTATTTTCTGAATATTTTTAAATCACGCTATCTTTATTTATTTTTCACTATTATTATTTATTTATTCTTTTTTATGAGTCTTACTCTAAAACCATGAACTTAAAATTTGTTGTTTGCAGCTAACGATTTATAATACATATTTTTTAATTACTTGAATTTTATTTTACATTTTTATACATTATTTAATTATTAAATCATGGATATCAACGTCATTTTTCTTTTAGATTTCCTGTTTGAATATATTTCTCTCCTTTTATTTCCTCACTTTTTTATATATATAAAAATAATAAAATACTATTCTTTGTATATATCTTAGTATTTATATGGCATCTTGTTAATGGTCATACCAAATATAACAAAAATTGTAGATCAGTTCAATTTATTTAATCAATAATTACATGCACAATCTTTTAATTTAAATATAAAATTGGTAATTAAAAAAAAAAATATTGTTAGATGTTAAAATTTACTTAATTGCATTCGAATAAAAAAAAATTGCAAATTATATAACATCTTTTGAAGTAAAATAAGAAATTATTGATCTTATCGCCAATTAAGTAACAAAACCCCGAGCTACCCCGAGCGAGCATCGAACCTGCGCTGTCAACGGCTTAGAACCACTGCTTAAAACAGGTGCCTTAGACCGCTCAGCCATCCCGACCTCACACTAGTCTGCTCTAAAGCTGGATATGTTCTACATTTAATCATGCGCATTTGTTTCTTTTTTTGCACTGAAAAAAACTGATCTTATGAATTAGCTTTTAGTTTTAATATAGAGGATGATACGATGGTTGATATATTATTATTACTATTATTTCATCAAGAATGGCTTTTGTGGCGGGAGGGGGGAAGGGCTCAAGGGATGGTATTTTCTTTTTAACCAGTTCCCCCTGCTGGCTCATCATCCTTTGAAGAAATAAAGCATTTTTTTTAAAATTCTGCCAGTAAAGTATCATAAATGGGTGTTCGTTGATCAAACCTGAATATTTTATAGATTATTTTTCTTTTCTGTTACCCCCCCCCCCCCCCCCCAGACACACTCTAAAAAGGTTAGACTGTGAAAAATATTATCTTTTAAAAGTTTCTGCTTTGGTCGTCTTTATTTCATCCCTATTTAAAATCTCTGTATGTTACTTTGCATTTTTTAATGACCCCCCCCCCCCCCCACATCCTTTTCCTAAAGGCCATTGGCGGCATATACTTACTATGAATACTCTTATAAATCCCTTCTGAAGATTCTATAAGGTATTCATAGTTTTCCATTTTTTTGCTTTTTCATCCTATCAAGTATAATTCCTGCAGTGTCCATTCCATTGCATTTTATATTGTCTTATCCTTTGTTTTTCACATGTGTTTTCATTTTTAAATATATATCCAATCCATGTAGCGAGTTGAAAAATTATCTATCCATTGTATTACCATTTTAATCCCCCCCCCCCCCCGCTAAAAGCTCCCTTCAAATTAAAGAAATTAAAATTTCTTCTGCCAAATATCAAAATTGTGCGTTCTTGTGCTAAATTTCAGAGTTTTATCTTATATATTTCAATTATCCCAATCTCAACTCTGCCTCATCCTAAAAAAGAGAGAAAAAAAAGGAATAATAATGGAGAAAGCTTTCCACATTGTTCTTTATTTGAATCTTTTTAAAATCTCTCTATGTATAATTGTTTAATTTTCTTGCCCCTTACGCCCCCCCCCCCCCCCCCACCTCCAAAGGTTATTCTCGGTGAAAATTAACTATTGAAAACAATAATAACATACTTTGTAATAAATATATATATCGCTGTGAATTTAGCGAATTGAAATAATTTATATATAGTATTATCTTTTTAACCAGCCTTCGCCTCCCCCCCCCTCCTTGAAGAAAAAAAGCATCTAAAACTTCCCCCAGTAAAATGTCAAAACGGTGCCGCCCCCCCCCCACCGACCAAATTTCAGAATTTTTTTTTCACATTTTCTGTTAGTCTATAAATTCCCCCCCCCCCTCCCCCATTTACCCTGTAAATAATGAAAATTCTCAACTTTATAAAAATTTCCCCTGTTTTGTCTTTGGCGGGTGTTTAAATGACATTGACAGGCAAACAGGGAAAATCAAAATATGGTTACAGTTCAGCATTTTTTGCATCGGTTAGGAATAATAATAATAAAAAAAACAGAAAAAAACTGTTTTTTCTTTTAAACAGCTTTTTTCCCTCTAAAAAATAATGGATTTTTTCTGTAAAAATTACAAAATCCGTATTTTTTACAGAAAAAAACTGTTTAAAAGAAAAAAACAGTTTTTTCTTGTAAAAAATATGGATTTTGTAATTTTTACAGAAAAAACCCATTTTTTTTACAGAAAAAAATGGGTTTTTTCTGTAAAATTTACAGATTTTTTTTACAGTGTAGCATTTCATCCATTTCTTTCAGAAATATACATATAAAATTATGGATTTACCGAGTATATATCCAATTTTAGCTTTCACTTACCAATTTTTTATTATTTTAAAGTTCTTATTTTAAAGAAATGTACAATGGTTAGGCAACCATTATACTATTCTTTAAAATAACACTTTAAACAATCGAAATCGAGAAAAAATGGGATGTTAGATTTAGGCCTGATCCCGCTGTTCAACATCGATCACGTGATCAATTTGGATATCTGAAACAGTTGAATGGGGTTTCATTTTCTTTCCTTGAAGGTAAATATTTTATTGGTTGTGTAATTTGAAATCAGTCGTTGTAGAATGTCGTGAATTTTTCAAGTCATAAGCAGGTACACATGTTTAAGTTATACTCCGATATGAATTCTCGGTTCATTTTCGACTCATCATATAATTTACTTGTATGCATATCTATCCGAAATCAGCAGTATTCATCACTTGAAGTGATAACATAAACTAAAAGTCCGCGATACCCATTATCTGTATGCTTTGCTGTTATATTAGTCACTTCTGGACCGATAGATATGTTTTCAGTTATCTACACTTCAATAGGTAAATCTAAAGGAAACTCTGAAGATTTTTTATTTGATTAAGACTGATATAAATTGTTTCTTGTATCTGTCTGTAATGTCAACACCCTTAAAGCATCTCTATCTGTTAGTCTTTGGTTACTGTTACTGTCGGTAACTTCCAGATTTATAGATTGATATAACATCAGCAAAATGAGTCCCATCAGTTGCTGATACATTAATGGTTTTCTCATGCATATTTAATTTGTTGAAATCACAAATGATTCTTAATATACCATATATTGGATCCAAGATAGATTACCATTTGAAGGTATTATTTTGTATTTTCACAGCGCTAACACTATGATTTTAACAACTGAAGTCGAAAAAATGCTATGTTAGACATAGGTCTGGTTCTGACTTTTGAGTAAATTTTTGTTAATATGTAAATATTTTTAGAAAAACTTGAAATATTTATTTATTTTTTGTTAAATTTTTATTTTTTTTTTAGTTTTGTAAACTTTTTTTATAACTTTTTTTTAAACTTTGTAGAAACTTTTTTTTATATATGTAAAAACTTTTTTTTTTAATTTGTAAAAACTTTTTTTGTAAAAACGTTTTTTAATTGTAAAGAAACTTTTTTTTTTAAATTTGTAAAAATTTTTTAATTTTTTATTTGTAAAAACATTTTTTTAATGAATTTTATATATTTTTCATTAATCTGATGTATAGTATTATCAAAAGTTGATTTTCATATGTATGTGTGTAAACTGGATATTCATTGGGGAAAAATGTTGTTTCGTTGAACAAGTTATGATAAATCTCAAGTCTTACGTAAAGCAAAATTAGTTATTTACTGTCATGTAGAAATTTCATGTTAAAAATCATACAATGTATTTTAACAATGAAATATGTTTTATAAAAATAAACACAGATGTGTATAGATACATTTTTTATTATTATGGGTATTTAAACAATACATTGTGAATATTGTCTACATTTATATCATTTTCTCTTCAATACATTTTATCAATTATATCAATAAAATTCTTTACAACACTTTGGATTTTTCTTTACAAATTTCACTTTTTGGATATCATATGTCAAATCAATAATGCTGCATGAGTACTTTGGGTAAATGTTATGTTGGTTTATGTTCTATACAGTCAATTTTTCGAAGTATCCAATCTGATCTTTGACTGTTAAATTCTTCAAACTACTGGTTAATTTTTGAATATCCATCTTCAATATGATTTGGGATACTGTCTTCGACAAGTTCAACATAACAGTCATATGTCAATTCAGTTTATTACGAATAACGAATATTTTCTCACACTTTTCACACTGAAACAATTTTTTAACAGGATGTGTTTTCATATGAACTGATGGTCTGTATTTTCTAGTAAAAGATAATTCACGCTTTCTTGTAGATGATTTTTGACGATGATTACAAATATATGGTTTTTCACTAGTATGGATTTGTATATGTTCTTTTAAATTCCATTTACTTGAAAAGTATTTGTTACAAGTGGAACACATCTGCAAGAGAAATAAATGCATATATTTAGAATTCCTTCTAACACTATAGACGAAAAAACATCACATTTTATAGAACATCTGGTACAATATTTTATTGTAAATTCACTCTAATTATGTTTAATATATGTATTCTAATATATCACATATAAGTACTCACATGTATATTATTCTTTAACTCTATATGTGTTGACGATGAATCATCCGGGGTATCCATTTCTGGTAAAGAGAGTTTCTGCTGTTTTGATTCATCTTGGTGTAACATCTATACAATAAAAGAAATATAATTATATACTTAGAAAAGATTTAATAGATAAATAATCATTTATTGATGTTTTACAATGATATAGTACAACTTACTTTATTCGTTAACAGATAAATTGTTTCCCCAACTGGGTTAAAATCAGGAAATTTACTGGAGCTATACATATACAGTCATCTGAATAGTCATCTGCAAGAATTTGACTTGGGAAATGAGAACCTCTGCATCACTTTTCAAAATTTTATATTATCATCAGTTAAAGTGATCATGTGACAAAACTGCGCATGCGTACTAAATAAAAATAATCAGTATAATAAGCTTTATCATGGAATCTTGCTTAAATATGGTCTTATATTAAAATGGTTAGTATGGTCTTAATTCTGAAATATTAATTATAAATATGAAAGTAGCAGATATACACGATTTCAAATGTTAGAGGAAAAAGTTACTCTACACGGAAGATGTTAATTGGAAATTCGCTAAATACAGTATGAAATTTGGTTTATGCGAACTTAATAATAGTGTTGGCACAATTGCAGTTGAAATTTTCTTTATAGTATTAAAAATATATAGTGTACAAAAGTCTAGGCTGCTAAATTCTGAGAAGTGATAGTGGTAATAATAGCAATTAAACTTCTAATTTTTAAAAAAATTTGTAAAAAATGGGTACTTTTTGTAATATATTAAACCTTCGTAATTTTTTTTTCTTTTTTTTATGTAAAAAACTTTTTTTTTTTTTTTTTTTTTGTAAAATACTTTTTTTTTAACTTTTTTTGTAAAAACTTTTTTTTTTATTTTGTAATTTTTTTTTTTTCATTTGTAAATTTTTTTTTTCATTTGTAAATTTTTTTTTTCACTTGTAAATTTTTTTTTCATTTGTAAATTTTTTTTTTCATTTGTAATTTTTTTCTTTATTTGTAAATTTTTTTTTCATTTGTAAATTTTTTTTTTTTTTACTTCGTAAGAACTTTTAATTTTTTTTTTAATTTTTTAAGTTTTGATTAATAGATTTTGTGTTTGATATTTTTAGGTACTTACAATTTATTATTTTCATTTAACGTATATTTAATTTCTACGATGTTTTTATGGTAAAAGTTATGTGTGATAAATAGTTGATAAGTGATAGAACATAAATTTTAATTTGAGATTTGAATTTTTGAATAGGAAACACAGTTCAAATATTATTTTACAGGCGTTTATGTTCAAATATGTTTTCGTTTCTGTGATATAAAATAGACCGAAATCATTGGAATGGTGTAAAAAATCACTAAATGCAAGCTAAAATTGGATATTTACTCGTTAAATCCATATATTTATATGTATATTTCTGAAAGGAATGGATAAAATGCTATTGCATGTTAATAAGTTATGCTAAAATAGGTATGTGATCAGTATCTAAGTTTATGTTAAAATGTCTAATATTTGGTAATATGTATCGTTTTCATAAACTAGGGTATTTGAAATAAAATGTTTAGATAAACTAAAAGGTTATATTCGTGCATATTCTGTTAAAATTGGAAAATTTAAAACAATAAGGTATTCATATTCATTTAGATAACAGTGTGTACTAAACTCATATGCGTAAGCAAGGTTCTACAAGTTCATATGGTTTCAAGTAAAAGTATAACTAAAAGTGGATATCAATACTTATAACATAAATTTTAACTTGAGTTTCAAATCTTTGAATGGAAAATACAATACAAATATTATTTACTCGCGTCTGTATTCAATTATTTTTTCGTTTCTGTGATATAAAATAGCTTGAAATCATTGAAATCATTGAAATGGTGTAAAAAATTGGTAAGTGAAAGCTAAAATTGGATATATACTCGGTAAATCCATAATTTTATATGTATATTTCTGAAAGAAATGGAAGAAATGCTATGTATGCTAATAAATTATGCTAAAATAGGTATGTGATCAGTATCTAAGTTCATGTTAAAATGTTGTCTAATATTTGGTAATATGTATCGTTTTCATAAACTAGGCTATTTGAAATAAAATGTTTAGATAAAATTAAAGTTTATATTCGTGCATATTCTGTTAAAATTGGAAAATTTAAAACAATAAGGTATTCATATTCATTTAGATAACAGTGTGATGTACTAAACTCCATATGCGTAAGCAGGGTTCTACAAGTTCACATGGTTTCAAGTAAAAGTATAACTAAAAGTAAAGTTATAAGTGAATATTAATACTTAGAATATGAGTTTAAGTGAAATTTTAGGTACTGGTATTTCTGTGATAAAAATGGATTAACCATATCATAGAAAATATTCAAAGTTAATTAATATAAAATTACTAATTAATATAAAACTCGTGAAAAACACGGTATAAAATAATTGGAATTGTGTAAAATTTACTAAGTATAAGTTAAGATTATTTATTTTATCCTATAAATCCTTATTTTCAAATGTAAATTAGTGATGTAAACAGGAGTTTATATAATTACTGTTAAATATTTCACGAAAAGTAATCTAAAGGTGAATACTTTTCTCTGTATTGTAATCACTTAAGAAATAATATCATACCTGTTAGTGTACAATAATACCGAAAACTTGTGTAAAAATTCATTAAAATTCACCCTTTTTCGTTAAAAATCGGTATTTCTTTTGTTTTGTATAATTGTTAGCATCGTGTAGAAGATGGAGGAGGGTAAACTTTATGAAAATATAACTCATATCTATCTCCCAACATGGATTTTTTGTAAACATTGATAGCGAATAATATTTATATTATAGTAAAAGTTATGACCTAGACGGTCATTGTTAGGCTCCCCTTTTCCTTAGAATGTGGGGTGGAATTATTATCCCTCCTCAGAAATGCTACATTTTAGGAAAGAAAAAAAGTTTGCGTATTAAGAATAAATAAACAACTGGTTTTTATTTAAATATGGTTCTTATTTCAAGTCTAAATGATATAAAAAGATTATATTACGTACGTCTAAACAGAATTAAATCAAGTATACACAGTAAAATTAGATAATGGTTGTTAAAACTCCTATTATTGTGCGGAAAATCAACTGATTAGGTATAAATTTCATTCAAATTTTGAATATTTTCTGTGTATTACGGTTGAAAAACTAAAAAAGTGTAATTTCCTCTTATAAGTTGATATTCTCATCTTATACTTGAAAAATTCTTAAAAAATCAGCTTTATACCTTACAATTGATATTTTTCAATTGTTTCGTCTAATTAGTAATACTCATTAAAATGTTCGTCATTTAAAATAATTATATATGTTTATTCTACGGCTTATGATTTGATATCCACATCTTATAGTTGAAAAAATTCATAGGAAATCATCATTTTCGTTAAAAGTAATATTTTCTTTTGCTTAATTATTATACTCATTAAGGTGTCTATTGTTCAGAAACTATAATATAAGTTTAAAATCCATCTTATAGTTTGATATTCTCATGTTATAGTTGAAAAATTCATAAGAAATCAGCAGTTTCGTTAAAATTGTTATTTTATTTTGCTTAATTATTATTCTCGTTAAGGTGTCCATTGTGCAAAACTAAAATGTAAGTTTAAATTTCTTCATATAAGTTGATATCGTCATCTTATAGTTGAAAAATTCTTAAGAAATCTGCTTTTTTCGTTAAGGTTGATATTTTTCCATTGTTTCGCTTAATTAGTGATACTCATTAAGGTGTTTGTCACTCAAAATTAGTATATAAAATCAATATTCATCTTATAGTATGATAATCTTGTCCATTTAACCTTTTCTTAGAGTTCTTATTTTCACCCCTCGTGTTACAGTAGAAAATTAACCCTTTTTTCACAATTTCCATTTTTTCCCGCTAGGGTGCGTGGTGGGGGCGATCGGAGGGTCGGTGCCTCCGGTCGGTGGCACGGTGCCTCCGGCCGGTGGCACGGTGCCCCGGTGCCACCGGCTGAGCCCGAACTCTCCTTTTCCTACTACTCCCGCGACAGTTAATGATTCTAGGTTGCCATGGTGATGACGTCCTGTTTAAGATGGACTCTTTATTATTTCCGTATTATACTGAATTTAAAAACCGAATATGTGTATTAAAATTGTTTAATTATATAGCAATCCTATAACCTCTTGAGTCCTGGGTACCCAAATGGGTACCTAGATTCTTTTGCTCATAAAAACTAAAACGATTGATATTTTTACATTTAAACTTCACTTCTATAAAGTTGAATGCTTTTGCTTTAAAATGAAACCAATAAATGGCAGCACCGATGTCGATTTGCTTATAAAATAAATGTTATTTCAACCCGAGTTTGCAAAATGCTTTCGAAACAGTGCATCCAAGAAAGTAGGTCATTTTCACAATTCTTTAACAAAAACTATATTAAAAAAAATAAGAAGAAGAATTTGCAGATTATTCATTTATTTAAAGCTGTTATTTTTTTTTTATTGTGTAATTTTAGGTTATTGATAATTAAATTAATGTTTTTTTTTTGGGGGGGGGTGGGGGGGGTTAGTAGTTGTAAAAACAATAGATTTCAAAAATATATATATATCTTGTACTCTATGATGTCATTTTGCTTGTTTAAAAGCAAAGAATGAGTATTTGTACTATTATTTTAACTTCGGGTCTTAAGAGGATAATCTACCGACCGTTTTTTGGATAGAGGTTTCCGGAGAAATAGATTTTAAATGGAAAAAGTCTAAATCGGGATTTCAAGTTTTGAAATTTTCAAAGCGAGGCTTCAGTTTCTCATTGGAATTTTCAGTCCATGTCAACAGAAAGATAACATGTTGCCAACTTAAAATGTACTTATTTTAGGACGGAAATGAATCCTGTCATAATAACAGACGATAGAATTCATTTTTTCAGTGATATAATAACAATGATTTTTTTTACATTGTCTTGTATTGGATATTGGCGCACAGTATAATTTTATTGCAACAGAATTTAATGTAATGAATTGTTTGTAAAAGTGTATTGAAACTTCATTTCATAAAATAAAATGAATATATATACTATGAAAATCCGCACATAAAATAAATTTTGTATTCATGCACTTTTTGTATAAGAGTGCAAAAGCTATTGCACCCAGATCTGAATATTTATAAAACTAGTTATAGTACGAACGTACCTCATTTGTCACGACTGACTTACACTTTCCAATTTGTTTGAAAGGTAAATTTACAAAGGTTTGAAAGTCACATTTTTCATATTTGACTCCAAAACTGTTTATAATCATGTACGCTAATGGCGTCCGGTGCATGTAAAATCCGTCGTGGGTGCAAAGTCTTCCAAGTTCCCTGTGAATTATACACCTGATCAAGATTCAAAATGACGAGACCAACTCGCACGGCGATAGCATGACGAATGGGTGTCCGATGCAGCGTGAAATTAGTAAATAGGAGGGTGGGCTGATAAATTCGAGGCCTGACACAGAGATGGAACAAGTATGACCCAATGACAATCATGTTTGTAAAGTATGATCCTTTAGATGACATGTCGCCGAGTTTCAGACACGTGAGCGATAAAGTAAAGTAAAACAAGTTTTGACATTTTCTAAAAATGGAAAAAATTGAAGTTCGAGCTATCATAAAATACTTTGTTAAAAAAGGATCAACCCCCAAAGGACATACAAAAAGTGTTACATTCCACCTTAAAGGATTCTTGCGTCCTTCGTATTAGACTATAAAAAAAGTGGGCTGCTGAATTTAAACAGGGTAGGAAATCACTTCACGATGATAAACGCTCAGGACACCCAAAAACCCACTACGACCGACGAAATAGTCTCAAAAATTTGCAATGCCGTATTGAAGGATCGCCGAATGATAATATGCGAACTTGTTGACATTGCCAACATCTCGATAGACCGTGTCCACTACATTTTGCGCGATGTTTTGGGTATGAAAAAGCTTTCCGCTCGATGCGGGCCGCGTTTGTTGAAAGTTGACCCAAAAATGCTCGTCCTAATGGTTAATGCAAGTGTGGTCATGCGAAGTGCATTTTGCGTATTCGTGTTCAAACAACTAAATCAAAACAGGTAAAACGCAACAATAGCTTGACAAGGCTTCGCGGGCCATAGATTAGTTGTCGGCGCGGCGGGCCAAACGTGGCCCGTGTTTGACATGCCTGCTTCACACTATCGCAACACGTTTTACGGTTAAATCCACTGATATTAACCAAAACTACCTATACCCAGTTAAACCAAAAACAGGGGGACACAATTTTTTCACTTTCCTCCAAAATTTCAATTTCGGACTTGTACTATTAAGACCGCCCACCTAAGAAGTATTACAAAAGGGGAAAAGTTATTTCAGAAAATAAGAAAGAGCAGAGAATGTCAACGAAAAGAAATAGATATAACTACAATATTTAGGTACAATAATAAGTGCATTTCTTAAGAGAAAAAAATATATATAACATGAAAGTACATGCATAAATAAACGGAGAGAGAATTAGAATTCTAACGTGCAAACAATCAGCTGTGTCTATTTTTAGAAACGTTCAACTTCCAATATCTGGAACTTTTTGAAAAATGAGCTTGACAGTTCAATAGATCATTAGGTACTGTCGGAAAATACGCCAAGAGGCCAGAAATTATGTATAGTAAAATCAATGAATCACGTAAAAAAAGAAAAAAACAAATCTGTATATGAGATAATTTTTTCGTTTTGTGTGGGGTAATATTTATTTTGAGATAACAATTAATATATAGCAGTTTTTTTAAAATTTTATATCTATATATAAAGAGAATGAACGATTGAATTGCCTTGGAGATAATTTCTGGATCCTTGACAGATATCCTTTTAACTGGCGAAAATCTTTCCCGCCTAAATGATCTATCGAACTCTCTCTCCTCTCTCACTAGTTTCGAGGTACTGCAAGTTGAAGTTTCTAAAAATAGATACATCCCGCAGCTGATCGTTTGCAAACCTGCATTCGAATTCTCTCCATTTATTTATCCATGTACTGTAAACATTAAAAAATCAAACAAACAAACAAAAAAAACTAATTTGATTATTTTTATTTATTTATTTTTTTTTTTTTAAGAAAAGTAATCAGTGTTTAAATATTTGCAGCTGACTATTTATATATAGTAGAATTAATGAATGGCGTATAAAAAAGCGAAATTTATTTCTGTATCTGGATGAATGCACGATGGGTCATGTGTGATGATTCAGTGTGAGTTCACTGAATATAAATCGATGTAATCGATTTTCCGTACAAACTGGATTGAATCGAATGACTTCAAAATGATGGAATAATTCCAAAATCTTGTGCCTATACATTATAAATACGTGTAAATATATGAACTCTCGTGTACGTGTTAAATTACGTGCTTGTGAATGACTATGGTTATAATTGTGACTTACGTGTGGTGTTTTAAATAGAGAAACAATTCATTCTTTGTATTTATTTGAAACATTTCTCAAAAGTTACAAAGTATTGGAAGATGAAGTTTCTTAAAATGGGAATATCTCGAAGTTGATCGTTTGCAAACCGGTATCGAATTCTCTCCGTTTATTTATACGCGTACTCACATAAACATACTTTAAAAAAAAATAATTTGATTTTTTTCTTGTTATGAAAATTAAACCATGCCTAAATATTGCAGCTGTCTACTTATGTATATGTAGTAGTAGAAGAATTGATCACGGCATATAAAAAACTAAATTTTTCTCTGTATTCTGCTGTAATTCTGATAATTCTGCCGTTTTGTGTGAGATGGTACTTATTCTGAGAAAACTTTTTACTAATAACATTTCTGAATAAAAAAAGAAAGGAATAATAATAAAAAAAGCTTTGAATTGCTCTGGACATAATTTCTGGACCCTTGACAGACGTTCTTTTAACTGGCGAAAATCCTTCCCGCATAATGATCTATCGAACTGTCTCTCTCTCTCTTCTCTCAAAACTTTAGGAGGTATTGGAAGTTGAAGTTTCTAAAAATAGACACATCCCGCAGCTGATCGTTTTCGTTTGCAAACGGGCGTTCAAATTCTCCCTCCATTTATTTATGCATGTACTCGCGTAAACATTTTTCCAAAAAACTAATTTGATTATCTTTTCGCTTAAAGAATGTACTTGATGCCTAAATACTGCAGCTGTTTTTTTGCACACAGTAGAACTAATGAATGACGTCTTAAAATGCGAAAATTATTTTGGGATAATGCTTTCGTTCTGTGCGAGTTCACTGTGTATCAATCGATTTAATCGATTTCTCGTACAAACTTGATTTAATCGAATGTATCCAAAATAGAGTCATTCATTGGAAATTTTGTTTCTGTAAATTGTATGCATTACAGAGAAGTCAGAAACCTTGTGTATATGTTGCATTACGTGCGCTATGAATGAATATGCTACGAATGTACGTGTGTAGGTTTCTTTATTTATTTATTTAATGTAACAATTTAGCTAGATGATTTTTTTATTCAGGACATCGTTTACCTTTCTTAGAAACTTGAAAAAAAAAAATCTATTCAACAAATAAATGGATATTGAAAACATGTTGTAACATGTGTTGTATTGTATGCAGGGCCCGTTTACGAGGCTACTTCACCCAGGCGAAAACACCCGCTTGCGAATGTTAATCCTATGGGGAAATAATTTACAATATCTCGTTCGCATTTCAATGTTTTTAAATGATTTTTTTTTTTTTTTTTTTTTTTTTTTGGTATTGGATAGCTGAGGTCAATCTCTATGTACGCTCTTTTGTACTTTTTCGATTTTGCGATGCAGTTTTTTTATTATTATTATTTATTGAGGATACGTTCCCTTTCGAAACCGGTTGCGAAAGTGAAAGTATCTTAATAAAAAAACTTGTAATCAAAATCGAAAAAGTACAAAGGAGCGTTCATAGAGATTGACCTCAGCTATCCAATGCAAAAATCATTTAAAAATATTGAAATGCGAACGAGATATTGTAAATTATTTCCCCCATAGGATTAACATTAGCGAGCGTGTGTTTTCGCCTGAGTGAAGTAGCGTCTTAAGACTGAGAAGTAGGGGAAGCCCCACTTTACACAGCCCCCCACCCTCATTACTCTGCCAATTGCTTTGTCATTTACTAAATTCATTTTACGTATGTTTTAACAATTTCATATTTTACCATCAAAATTTTGAGTAAACAACACTTTTAATATAAAACTAAAACTAATCACCTGTATACATATGAAAATTTATTTTATTATATACATAATTATACATAACTAATTAATTTTGTAAATGTATTAACAAACGTGGAACTACAGTTGCGAATATTTGAACTTCAAAATATCTTTTATGCTTTACAAAATTGCAGCATGCATTTGTCAGTGTTAAGAACAGTTCAGGGACAACAAATATTGGACGTAAATTTATGCTTGGCTGCAACACAATTTTGCTTCTCCTTTTACTTTTATTTTATGAACAGAAATTTGATAGCAGTGAAGACTAATTATTTAATGCTAAAGTGTGCATGATTATTTGAAGAATGTAACATATTATGAAAGGTCAAGTCAATTGGCGTTATACACATCACTTCATGGTATAAATCGCATCGTACACTGTTAATATACTATATATATATAGCAGCAAAAGTTGAAAGAGAATTTCTGTATGCATCAAAAATATCTGTACGCACAAGAAAAAGTTCGGCAGATACATTTTTTTTTTTTTTTTTTTTTTTTTTTTTTTTTGCGCATCTAGAGGTATTTCGTTTGTAAACAGAAATGTTCTAGCAGCTTTTTCTGTCCGGATTTTTCAATTTTTATACCATGATTCTTCATTACAGTGCATATTATATATGTGTACATTAATACAGTACATTTCATATAATTTTTAACGTTTATAAATCTCATTCTTCACATTTAAATGTACATACAGCAAAAGTTCGTATGTGTCGATCTTTTCCTGTACGTACATATTTTTGGTACAATAATGAACATACAGAAATTGTATGCTGCAAATTTTACATTTTTTTTACCACGTAAATACCTTAGAGTGTCTGTCATAACATGTAAAGATCCCGTATTGGCCTGAGCATTTTTGCAGAAATCAACAGAACCAAATTCAAGCAAAACGTCCCAATCCATATTTCAAATCCATACAAATCGTATATATTATTTCTCCTGTCAACATCCCTTTTTCTCAGAAAATACGAAACGCAGAACGACGAAGGAGATAACATATGAAAGGATTTTGAATAGGCTTCTGACATAGCACACTTAAAAATTCGTTAAAACATGTTTTTTAATAAAAATTGTAGTTAATTAAAAATTAAATTGGCATTGTTTTCATAAATGAAATGAAAGTTTTTCTCAAATCAGTGTTGCCACCAAAATAAAATACTGAATTATCGGATGACGTCATCCTATAATGCAATTGAAATACGATTGTTAATTTATTTCTTGCGCGTACTTTTTGAAAAATATCGAGATTTTAATTGGGATTTTATTTAATTTTTACTCATGCGTCAGCTATTTTTATTTGATTTTCTTTTTTTAATCTTGGCTGTGTATATGCGTACTGTATCGGAGCACCAGTAGTTTGCGTAATTTAACGATTATCTTCCTTTTAGATATACAGCTCATTAGAGGATTCACAAAAATTGTAAGTATTTATATTTTAATATTTCATTAAGCTGTTAATACGCCAGCGAAGTCTGACGTCACTTAAATGGCTGCTGAACCATAAAGTTTGAACATCCCATGATTAAGTTCCTATATAAGGTTTCAAAAAATTGGTGTACCAAATATTGATTAATGTATTTAAGACATTTCTGGAATAGTTTCGCAAAATCTGAGGAAATGCTTTCATATGAATTCCCTAAACGTCAGATTCAGTGTTTCAATTTTTTTATAATTCCCTTTTTTTCAGTATTAGAGTCTTGGCAACCTAGAGAAATGACCTTGGCGAGAGAAAAAAAATTGGCAAAAACTTTTCTGGCAATCTATTTCCATTTTCTTATACACAAACAATCATCGTATATATTATTTCTGTTTTCAACTTCTTTTTTGTCTATGCACATACAAAACATACAACGATGAATGAGGTATCATTCGAAAAGTTTTTGAACAAGTTTCTGAGATAGTACACCTACATATTGTTAAAACGCGTTGTTTGATTAAAAAAAATCAGTCAATTAAAAATGAGTGCTAAAACGTACCAGGAAATAATCTCAAAGATTGCAGTGCGAAAGCTTCGCACGGGACCCTTCTGGTTTTCTATAACAAAACAAATTACCACATTTCGCAAGATTGAATTCTGATTCGAAATTTCAAGTGAAAGAATTAAATGTGTAAAAGAAAAAAAAGTCAAATGTAAGGTTTAAATCCGGCAAATCAAAATAAGTGAAAATCAGGTTAACTGAAAACATTTAAAAAAATAAGTCGCTTTAGAAATCACGCAGTTGTTTAGCGTTCTAATTGGCCTCTCGAAAGTTCTTGATGAAAATAAACACTTTCATTCGATCGGGTTCTAAAAATAGAGCTATTCTTCGAAAAGAAGCTTATTTACATCGATTACTTTCACGTAAGTTATGCTTAATTAACCTAAATGCACTTAATTTTTATTCGGTTTAACAAATTCGCTTAGGAAAAATGTATATACACCAACTCAATTATTTGTGTTCGCTTTTTAAAGTCGATCATCTCTAGCACGATATTAACTTATTTATGTGTTCAAATTATGAATGAATGAAAAAAATTTCACTTTCCAACGCATTTTTCTTGGATTTTTAAAATGACAGTGGAAAATTTATGTAATCATTTAATAAGTTTTAGAAAGATTTCGTCTACTGAATATAAACAGAAACGAAAAATCATGCGTAATGCATATACTATGAAACACTTTCCAACACATCCAGAAAACTGTGAAAGAACATGTGGTAAGTAAGCCGTTTAGAAAACAAGTAACACATATAAAAATCCATTTGCAGCAAATACTGTCCGTAGTGAAAAAAAAATAGTTGAATTATTTTTGAGGCCCTGTGTAGGATAAATAGATTTGCATATATCCTACATAGTATGCTAAAAATTAATTCAGTTAAAAAACGTATCACATAGTTGAAAATTCACGCAATTTCCGCCAACAGACGGAAAGTCACTCGAATTCTTTTGTACAGCTCTGTATATTATATCTAGATATCTTTATAAACACCCTATATTAACCCCTTGGGGACGAGCAACACGTATACGTGACGCATAAGATGCTCAGAATGCTCGATTATTCCCGCCAGTTATTTTTTATTATAACCTTTGCCTTATGTAATCCTAGCATTTCTGCGATTCAATTAGGCGAAAACTTCTGTTTTGAAAAACCGGTGGAAAAAGATTAAAAATTCTGTAAATTACGCTCGTCGCGAAGGGGTTAATCTAAAATTCAATTCGGGTAAAAATCGCTTAACACAACCAAAACCGCCCTTTCAGCAATGATACCAAGGATAAACGACAGCTCTGTATATGAATTTTTATTTACATTCCAAAACATATTGTACTGTCCTCTAAAAAAAACCCATTTTTTGAAATTTTCTCTATATAAAGTCTAGTAAAGAATTTAAAAAAAATTAAACATGGCTAAATTTTCACAGCTTGTTCTGGTTAAGATTTTAATGTTGAGCATTTTTCATTTTATCACTTTAATACAAAATGGCAGCCAATCAAACAAGAATTTGAAAAAAATCCACTTTTCCAAAAATTAACCCATGTTACCTAAAAAGAACCCACGCCTGATGTAATGAGCTGAAAGTGTAGATCATTCTAAAATTTTATTATAACAAGAAAATCTGTAAAAATGAAGCTTTTTTAACCAGAATTCTGCAATTGTTAGTTTAAATTATTTTAAAACTAAGTAAGCACTCCTTAGGTATTTTAAACTATTTTTATTATTTCAGATGGTGCATAAAAACAGAACAAAACAATAAAATTGACTTTAGTGAAATATTTTATGTAGTACTAGGGTGGTTTTTTTTTTTAGGAAACATTTCACTGTGGGTTTTTTTTTTAGAGGACAGCACAATAACACAATTAAAAACCACCATTCACACCCATAGGCAGTAATAGTTACGAACTCTTTTGTGTAGATGTGTATAATTTCAATAACGTATATGAGTTACATGGCAATCCGAGTCTCTTAACGAGAGTTAAACCCTAGACAGACAACCGAATTTATAAACACTTTCCAATTATTTTGGAAAGTGTAACAAATCGGTATTTATGGGATCTTTGTGGGAAGATTGACAACTCTAAAGAAATCAGTTCTTTAAACTATTATTTTTAGTATTTTATAGAACTGGAAAATATACGAATAGAATGATTTCACTTTGGTGACTTAGTTTTGATAACTTACAGAATATCGTTCACATTTTATGGAAACGATTTTCAAAGTTAATTTTTACGCATAAATGACGTAGTCTTTGCAACAATTTGACTCTGTTGGGTTAGCTTTGACTTTTGACTGTAGCTCTGGCTCGAAATGTCTATGATAATAGTAATTCCTATTACATTCCCTGTTATTAATTCCCTGTTACATTTATGTCAATTTTTCCTCGTTACCTCTTGTAAAACTGTCCAAAGTCTTTTCAATGTTCGTGATTTCATTTAAACTATTCAAATGCAGAAAAAAAGAGGTTGCATCAAGTGATTTTACATGCATTTCTTCAATTGAGACACAACCTATTTCCGTTTGGGATTCTTTATTAGCTAAATATGCGCGGAAGAGCGCCTGGGAGAATTTGTTCATAGGAAGCTTAATGAATGTCTTTTTCATATAAAGCTGGAATTCATCTTCAAAAATGGGTTCTATTTTTTTTTTTTATTATTGATAATAAAGTGAAATCAGCTTAGCTTTACTGCATTTTTTATCTTTAATTTAATTTCATAACAAAATCCAGCAGCAATCATGAGGGTCATTCCATGGTAACTTACGTTACATTTAAAATAATTTTCTTCAGTAATCGTATCCTATCCTAATAATATTATAAATCCGATTGTGTGCAAATGCTAGGCTGAATCCAGCGTCAAAATGGAGCATTTAATGATCCTGTATCTTTGCATATAGCTTGATTATAACCGTCAAATGAACATAGGCTGGTGTTTGTTTATTTTATTCAAATATTTTTCTTAATAATTCAAAATTTCGTTATTTTCATAGAGAATAAATGGACATTTTTTCGTATAATATTTTAAAATGGTTAAATTTACTTTACCGTTGCTAATACTTTACCGTTGCCAAAACTGAATCAAAGCCCGGAATAATAATTTGTACTCAACAATTTAGTTTCAATTGAAAAATGTTCACGTGAAAAAGTGAAAATGAAATAAAAAAAATTAAAGAATTAAAAAGAAGATCAAATAATATTATTAGAAATAAAACGTACTTTTTTTAGTATACAAGGTTTTAATATGCGTAACCATAGGAAACAGGCCATGCAATATGACGTCAAACATCGAAAATATAGCGGATATGCTTTGATGGTGAAATAAAATGATGTTGTGTTTTTTTCTTTACCTTTTTTTTTTCTTTTGTATGGTAACAATACTTGGCGTTTTACCGTCTGCATAACTATACCGTATTTTTTGTTTAAATTTTAAAAAAGTAAAAAGAAGTTAGAAAAGAAAATGGTTAGCAAATGTCAATAATATGCTCCGCAAAATTATCCATGTCGAAAATGATGTCGTCGATAGAGAGAAATAGTTATATTCATTCTTAAAACTAAAAGAAATAACTCGATTACCTAAAAAAATGACGAATGTTAATAGTTCCATTTTTGTTGATAAAACCTAAAGATTTAATATTATTTCGTTAAAGTAACATAATTTCCTCTATGCGCCAGTATTGAAAATAATTGCCTGGAAAAAAAAAATTAACAAGAATTATGTCATTAAAAAGGAATTTCTCAGGGGGAACAAGAGACGTCTTATTTGAAATAAAACGGGAATTTTCCAATATGTTTTAAAATGAGTGTGAATCAATTCCTTACATTAATAATACAAGAAACAGTAAGTATAGAAAGCAGATGAGTTTCACGCCATATTTGTAATGAAAAATTTAAATGTTTTTTTTTTATCTATACTGATTATTAAGCATGAGTATCCGTTATATACAGATGGGAGTTTTCTGCAAAAACCACATTATAATTTTAAGAAAAGGAAAATGAACACGAATCTATTATATTAAAATCTGACCGTGTGTTTGTATTTCGCCTAGACAATCGAACGCAACGCGATTTACTTAATACCAGTTATCATTGATCCGAGAATGTCACACAAACTCTCAGAATTAAAAAATAAATAAATTAGATGCCAAGTTTTTTTTTTTTTTTTTGTAAATTTTAACGAAGTTTCTCTGAAAACGGAAAGTAAATTGCTCCATATTTGTGTATAAAAAAGGAGAAATAAAACAGATCAGTATAATTTTTACACTATTTTCTCATTAAAACTGAAAAACAGAATTTATTTTCACTTTGAATAGATGGTGAAAACAAAATTTCAGTAAATTATCCGAAAAATAAAACCATATTTTCACATATTCAAACTTCATGAATCAATTTGTTCTGGAGAACAAAAATTCCCTGTCAACATACTGTCATTTAGAAAACAAGATTTGTTTCAGCTATACATTAAAACAAGGAGGCAGAATTGAATTTAAAGAAAAAAGCATATACTATTTCCAATTAATGTTTTTTTTTTTTTTTTTTTTTTTGAAGGATGGCTGTTAAAACGCTTCACAAATGCGTTAAAAGTAAAATTGTTTATCATGTAAAATTGTCATTTGTTTTTACGCAATTCGTCTATTTCCACGATTTTATTTGGCCCTCCTTTTTGCATTGGTTGCAATTTCATTTTCCCGATTATTTGGCACAAAATTTCACTTTTTTAAGAGTGAGTTATGTCAACGTCCCGATAACAAAAAGTACCGTATTGTCTCCTATGAAATGTGATGTAGTTAGTTAATTATTAACGTTTTTAATTATCGGGAGTGAAATATTTTGCTTAATTAATGTATTTATTCTTCTTTTAATGTTGCGTGAACGAAGTCACGGGTAACAGCTAGTTTTCATAATATAACACCAAAAAATATTCAAAATGTAATGTTGATATGATTTGTTAATTAAACCTATCCAAAGCTAAATTTGGATATAAATTACTTAAATTTAGTACTATTTCTTGAACGCTAAAAATTACATTTACTATGGTAACTTACGTTTCCGACAAAAAGAACGTAAGTTACCATAGTAAATATAATATTTAGCGTTCAAGAAATAGTACTAAATTTAAGTAATTTTTATCCAAATTTAGCTTTGGATAGGTTTAATTAACAAATCATATCAACATTTACATTTTGAATATTTTTTAGTGTTATATTACTAAAATTACTGAAGTCAATTATTCTAAATGTAACGTAAGTTACCATGGAATGACCCATGAATTCTTTTGGAAATTTTTCTTTGCATTTATAAACCAATTTCTTCCTTTTTTTCTATTAATTGATAAAAATGACTCTTTTTTTTTACACTCACTTAAATAAAGCCCTGTTTCATCCAGTGTGACGATACATTTTTATTTATCACTCCCTATGTGTTTGTTAAAGCGAGCGTTCGAAAGCGCTATTCACAACACATTGAAAAGACTTTGGAAAGTTTTCTAAGAGGTGTGGGAGAAAATCGATAGGATTGTACTAAGAGAAAAACCGACTATATTATTTATTATTAATATTATTTATTATTAATATTTCTATCCCGAGTAATAATCAAGACTCAGGGCTATAGAGTAGAGTAAAATGGTCGCAAAGAATATGGCATACAGGTTAAAAAAATAATTGTGAAAATAGTTTCCATAAAGTGTGAACGAACGACTTTCTGTAAAATAAAATAAAACATAACTTCCAAGTAAATAACAAACTGTGGGTAAGTAACATCTAAACATTAATTAGCACAGACGAACACATCTGACGTAAACACAAACAATTACATTCTAAACCAGTTTATTACAGCCGTCAGATAAAAGTTCTTGGAACACGCGTAGGAATATTAATGATACGTTCTACCTGGATTTTTAGTGTCGCCATCTATACTCGCTTTTATTTTAAACGAAAACGCTACCAATATAAATGTAGAAAATAGTCAGAACTGAAACCTAATCTTTAAACATCAAGGTAGTTGACAAGTTGCAAATGAAATGGTTTATTTAAAAATAATTTTGCTTTGTACATCAAATATTGTTTTTTTTGGAGCATGATACAATAAAGTATCTGTAAAACTCATCCTAACTTGGAAGTATTACTAACAATCGACGTGTTAAATGTATTTTATAACAAGTTTTTAATTAAAGTACCGTTGGGGTATAAATGATTAAGGATGTATCACCATCATTTCTGGTATTGTAAGTTTAATATCTATGCTTAAATAACTTAATTGATGGCATAACTTATATATTCTTGGGTAAAAGTCTGCATCGTTCTTTTTAGATAAACAAATTTTGTTTTCTAATTAGTCTAACAAATCATCCATTATATACTCTATATTTACATGTAATATGATTTCAATTATCAAGTGCTATGATGAATTTAGAAGGTACCCGGAGGGGGGAGGGGGGAGCAGACCCCGAAAGATTTGAGATTTTGTATTTGGCAATTATTTAAAAGATGAAATCAAACCCGAAATTAAAGGATAGTAATTCACGTTTTAATGGAATTATAATATTACATATATATAGCTAGACCAAATCTTCTATTATTTTAGCTTACTTTAGTTTGTACAAGGATGAAATCGGACATTTTTTGTGGAATCTGTAGTCATTTGGGCTCGTTGATTCTGTTACAGTTCCACAATTATTTCATTCATTCCCTTTTTCTGCTTTGATATTTTTTCGTGATACAATGTATATTTATTTCTTCTTCCTTTTTTAAAAAAAATCTTTCTGGATATTATTCAAAAAGGTACGTGTTCCTATTTCATTTTGACTTTCCCCCGCCCCCCATTTGTGTATGATATTTCTGCGATGTGTCTTTACGGTTATATATATATATATATATATATATATACTCATTTATATTCAAATATATAGTTCTTTATCTGAAAAAATTCTGAACCCGGCTTGCAAGAGTGAAAACCCAATTCAAAACCGACCCAATATCTGAAACAATTAAAGTCAATCCAATCCCAGTTGATCCCACATCGAAAAACATCAGCACTGAACCGGCCCGAATTCAACTGCGGGACGGGTCCGGATAATAAAAAAATGATTTGCTCGACCCGAAGCTGAACTTTAAATTCGTTTCACTGTATTTTGTAGTTTTTATAGTACAGCAGCATATTTGATACTTTGTTTAGTTTTAGTTTCAGATTGGATAATCGAGTACTTACTGTCTCTTGGAATTTATCCTTAATAATCGATAAAAAAATTTGTCAATAGTTTGTTGCCCCCCCCCCCCCCCCCCCCGCCAAACTTTAAAAAAAAAAAAGAGAGAAAGAAACAGTGGACATGGACAAAGCGTGTTTGTGGCGAATCGATATCGATATTCCCATGTCATGATTGACCTAGATAGAATTCTTTAGATACCGTAGGTCGTTATTTAAAAAAGAAAAAAAAAAAGAAAAAGAAATGGCAATTTAGACTTTTTTAGAGACAGAGAAAAAGCTTTTAGAAGTATCCATTTATAAAACAACTATATATGGCGGGAAATTTTTTTCCAATTTTTTTTACACCATATTCTATCTCGAATATATATATATATATATATATATATATATATATATATTGTTGGGGGGAGGGTGGAAGGGGTATCACATTTTACATGCGCGACCCGCTTTCAGATATATATTTTTTATGAGCTTTAAAAAAAGTACAAGTTTAGAGAAATTGTTCAGTGTATTCTAAGCATTTTTACTTTCTTTTCACTTTTACAAGAAAAAAGTATTTTATTCGCGAAAAATTTCGACTTCCGGTTCTCGACGGATTTATACGTTTTAGAAGGTCCTGAACCCGATTGGACTATTTTTAGAAAATGTCCGTCTGTCTGTATGTGACTTAAATTTTGTGTGCACTCTATCTCAAGAACTAATGTACGTAATTCAATCAAACTTCATATTCAGTTAGACCTTGAACTTCTGTTAGACGCAAATTTTGTAGGCGTTTTAACTCCCGCACTACCGCGCAGAACAGGATGAAATTTCATATGAAGGCCTATTCTTATGTGAAAGGGTTGCTGATTAGTATTTGGGCAAAATCCCACAAAAGGATCTGACGCAAATCGATGATTGGTTTTCGATTGATGGGATGCTTCTATCTTCAGTTTACGTGCACAGAATTCAACGAAACATCCAATTCAGAATCCTCATGGTAGGAATAGATTGTCATTTAATCTGGGTTGCGGTCCTCTAAGAGGAGGTAACAAAATTCGATGATTGGGTCAAAACAGGCGATGGTTATATCACCCGTTTCAATACACAGAATTCAACGATTACTTCAAGCTTAGCATCATAAATATACCGGGTGTCCTAAAAAGGACTGACTGATTTTAAAATTCAATAACTTCCAAACGGTGACAGATATTTAGAAAATTATTGCAGGAGAGTAATGTATGATGTCAGGAGTTTTTTTTTTTTTTTTTTACTGCGATTCCTGATTTTAGTTCGAATTACCAGCTGGCGCTGCGAGCAATAGGCGTGCAATCGAGGCCAAAACTAAAAACCCCAACATTGATGCGAAGGAAGGCGGTCAAATACATGGAGTGGGTCTCATTCGCTAATATGGGTGAATGAGGTTCACTCCATGTATTGAATCTCCTTCCTTCGCCTAAACGCTGGGGGATTTCTGCTTTTGTCTCGATTGGATGTCATCGTTCCCAGCGCCATCTATTGCTGATAATTCGAACTAAAATCAGGAATTGCAGTAAAAAAAAAAACCCTCCCAAAATCATACATTACTCTCCCGCAAGAATATTTTTAATATCTCTCACCGTTTAGAAGTTACTGAATTTTAAAATCAGTCAGTCCAATTTAGTACATTCGGTAGGAGTACATTGTGTAAAAAATCGATTTTTCTAAATTCTTGCTAATTTCTTGTGCTATTTAAATCTTTAATTCATTTGATTTATGTAGTAGAAAAATGTTTTGGGATGGCCATAACATATTTCTAGTACGTCCATAATTGATAAGCTAATTTTTAATAGTGTTGATAAATTTTTCATTATCTTTGCGTATAATGAGAACCTAATTTATGGCCAAAAGCGTGAATATACGCTAATGATATACAAACGCAGCCCAAAGGTTTGTGATAAACTGGCTGTTACCTGTGACTTCGTTTACGTAACATTAAAAGAAGAATTAATCAAGCAAAATATTTCACTCCCGAAAAGTAAAAACGTTAATAATTAAACCTCTTTATCACATTTCATAGAAGAAAATACAATATTTCTTTGTTATAGGGGCCTTGGCATAAATCAGCTTTTAAAAAGTAAAATTTTGTGCCAAATAACCACGAAAAGGAAACTGCAACCAATGGAAAAAGGAGGGCCAAATAAAATCGTGAAAATCAACGAATTGGGGGGGGGGGGGGGAAATGTCAAGTTTACCTGATAAACCATTTAATTTTTAACGACTTTGAGAAACGTTTTACCAGTCATCATTTAAAAATAAATCATTGGAAATATTATATGCTTTTTCTTTAAATTCAATTCTTGCGAATAGGGAGGAATAATTCTACACCTAAATGCAAGGAGCTGCAATTGCAAAGCTTTTTACAACCCAAAATTACATGCAAACGTAACACTTGCAATAGCAAAACTTTTTGCAACCCCAAATTATATGTAAACATTACTTTTGCATGTAATTTTCAGTGCACATTAACATTTATTACGGTTCAAATTAAAATTAATTTGGGCGCAAATTACATGTAAATGTTACATTTGCATGTAATTTGGGGTTGCAAAAAGCTTTGCAATTGCAAGTGTTACGTTTGCATGTAACAGCAAATTTGCCTCCTTGGTTTAATCTAAGCTGAAACAAATCTTGATTTCTTGACAATATGCTGACAGACGATTTTTGCTCTGCAGAATAAATTGATTCATAAAGTTTGAATATGTGGAAATATGTTTTTATTTTTCGGAAATTTTACTGTAATCAAGATTTTTTTTTTTCACCAGCTATTTAAATTGAAAATAAATTAATTTTTTTCAGTTTTAATGAGAAAATGGCGTAAAAATATATTAATCCGTTTTATATCTCATTTTTTATCCACAAAAATGGAGTAATTTAATTACCGTTTTTAGAGAAATTTCGTTAAAATTTACAAAAAATATTAATATCTACCCTCAAAATAATAACCCTATAAAAGGTAAAAAACTAAAACACGTAAAAATCTTAAAAATTCAAACGACGAAACTTTTTTTTTTTATCATTCTTCCGCAGCCAAGATATTTTTCTCTCTATGTTTAAATGTGTTTTTTTTTTACAACATCGAGAGAGGGTGTCTAACGCTGAATGTAAGAACAGTTTTTTGAAATCCACCTTTTTTACTCCTGCTGGATTTTCACAGGGGCAAACTTCTCCTAATGATCTAAGCAAGCACATTTTACTCCTCAGATTCCGCTGTTATACAGAGTTAGAGAGATGAAATATTGGATGCTAAAAATAGCATCTATTGCTTTCCTGAAATGCTTTAGGAGGCAGTGCGAGGAAGCTTTTGACCTTCCTGTCGAGTGGAGTTGTTTAAAGATGTAATTAGTCCGACACTCCCGTTTTATTATAGCTCTCGGAAAAAAATTTGAGCCAATTATTGTCTCTAATAAATCCATATTGACATTTCCATGATAGAAATCATTTAATTAGAGCGTATTTTTACCCCGAGCAGAGCATTTTTTACTTCGAGTGACGTCAGAAAATACGGTAGGCCCCAGCTCCTCTGAAAGGAATATTCCACAATTAATTATTATTAAAAAATATACACTTTCTAAAGTCACACTTTCCTTCTATTATCTCGGAAATGCTTTGAGATTTTGGAAAACAGTGATATACGTGTTGTACCGTAAAATAATCTGGAACTAAAGACAGTAGGCTTTAATCTTAAATGATGAGAACTTATAGTTCATTTTCTTTGCACATTTTATTTTACGACACGGACAATCACACACAACACACAAAAAATTACAGTCACAGGAAATTTAAGTTTCGTACTGTATCGGAGCTCGCTCGCCCCACAATTTGCGGTCCGCCAAACAAAGCGACCGTATTCGTTGGTTTCAAGACAGCATCTCCTCTCGGGGCCTCTTCGACTTATTTTCTCTGGTTTTTAATTGGATGACCACGTGGTATTCCTAGGGTCTCATTAAAAAGGTTTATTTTCTATAGTGTCAGCCAACCACTTTGCCACCGAGAGATAAGTACCTCGTTAAAATTGTTTGTAACACCCATCTGGAGTTTGTGATGTTTTGAGGCGAATGCCGGGCTAAGGGCATCTGCAGATCCAATTAAGAAATGTTAAATAATACTTAAGTAGCCGTCTGGTTTTAGTATATGGAACGTTACAGTGTTCAACCAATTCAAGGTGGATCTCATCTAAAAAAAAAAAAAGGAAAGGCTAAGGGGGAAAAGGGGGGGGTTAACATCCCCCCCCCCAGAGCTAAAAAAATTACTATAATTGCCGCTTATATGAATCAAAACTACTAAAATTAAAATTAAGTTTTTTGGCCTTTCCGCCTTGACAGTATCCGCCGCTTTCTTAAATCAAATTCTATTCAACAATGTGATTCAATTAAACGGCGGAAATTCTACTTAAAACTGTGAAAGCGCATATTATACGCATCGGTTATGTCAAAACTTGATTTTTGGACGGCGTCACTTTGTCGATACTATTTTTCGTTAGCCTCGGTCGAGACGTCTTATAGTAAAAGAAGGGTCATATACTCTCACACAGACGCTTTGACTGGTCTGTTTCTTAACTAGTGGTCTGTTTCTTAATTGCATTTCTGTCTTTGTTCTACGTTCGAAACAATAACAGACCATCGAATTCCAGAGAAAAAAAAAAACATACACTTTGTAAGTATCTCTCAGTTTCAAGCGGCTTTTTTTGCGTTTTTTGCTGTCAGTTATATCTAAAGACCAAGCTATGTGCGTACCCAGGAAAAAAAATCTTTGCAAAAGTAAGAATTTTAAAAAAGTACTTAAAGTTATAAAAAGCTATTTTTCGATTGTGAGCAGATTTTTGCAATCGGTGTTTCTTTTGAATCATTTGTTTCGTAGGGGGTCTGTACACAAATTTAAAGACTATATTTCATTTGTTGGTAATGTAGCAACGACGTCTTGCTTATGATGGAGATTCATATATTTATCATTAAAATTTTATAAATTAGTTGTGGTTCCTCTTTTAGCTATTTTTAATTCTATCGCGCTTCTGTGAAAAGAAAATCTCTTTCCTTTGTATTTAAAATTCAATAATTCTTAAATTTTTTTATCAAAGCTTGAAGTGATTCTTTTTCAATACATGTCTAAATTCTTTCTTTCGTATGTGCTTTCGGTTTTCATATGAGAAATGAAATCATTTTCAGTTTGGCATCTGCGTTCCTTCCTAATGCATACATTTTGGATCACAGAAGAAATAAAGAAAGATAAACTGCAACGTCTATTTCTCGATACATCTGCATGCTAAAATTCCTGCAGATGTTAAGTTCGGACAGTTAGTTTTCTGTTGTTATAAAGATGCTGATATGGTATAATCTGAAATTAGAATGTGTTTTCTGTAACCCTATGGGTCGACGCGGATAAATTTGTGGCATCTCAAAAAAGGGCATTCGATTTTGAGTTTTCATGGTGTGAAGATATAGACGTTCTGAGTGTTGGGGGACCGACTCATTTTTTCTTCAAATAAAATATTTTTTTTTCATGGAATCCTCAAGTCTCCGATATGTTTCTTCACAGGATGAGAGCCTTCGGTTTCTTTCTTATAGCGTATATGTACTACCTGTCATTTACGGTAATCTTGAGATTTAATTTAATTATCAGGAAAGTATAACTTCGGCTGATAACTAGATGATATTGCTCTCGATGAGGCACTGCATCCTGTCCCTCGGTGGAAAGAAGCACTGATTGTGATTTCATTGACTGATAGATACATGCCTGTAAGCAGTGCTGAATTTGCGCCGGAGCTTACCGGAGCTCGGCTCCGATACTTCTTTGTTTTTAGTCAATGTTTAAATATTGGTCAGACTCATAAACATTGCGCTCCGGTGTTCAGCGGAAGAGCGTTTCTGAAAAATCGAATCTTAAATTATGTTTTCCTTTTTCTCCCATCACCACTACTTTGCGTCATTTCCTACCAAAGCGCTTACATATATGTGACGTAAGCGTGTCGCACACGTTGGAGCATGTATCTATCTAGCGACCACACAGATGTAGACTCAATTGTTTTATGTCTCAATGGTTTTCGAACAGCGATGAGAAATGCCAGAATTAACCGCACCGTATTTTTACTCCTGGTATTGTTATGTTTAGTCGCTGTAATTTGCTTATGTTTGTAAAACATTGTAAATTTGCGATGAAGCTCACAGGCACACAGCTCCAGTTTTATGTTTTGCTAGTTCATATAAAGACATTCTTAGCAAGTAGGATTTTCTGAAAATTCCTCATTTCCAATTTCAATGTTTTTTGTTCTATTTTTTTTTTTTTTTTCGCTCTATTTTTGGCTCTTCTTTTTTTTTTTCTTTTGCTTATTTTCTGCTCTACTCATTTATTGAATTTCATTATGTGTAATTGAATAGATACAGTCAAAATGTATTATTATTTTTTTTACAAAAGACAAAATTGCTTTAAATTTTTCAAATAATGTATGAAATATAAATATGCGGGTGGGATAACAAGCATACTGCATCCCTCCTTCTAATGAAAGGGGGTTTGGGTTGATGGTTGTTATTTCTGCTGTAAATTAGAGCTCCGGTATTCTTTTTTCCGAGAATTTAAGCCCTGCCTGTGAGTGTGGATTTTGGGAAAAAAAAAAAAAAAAGGCATTAAATGTGCGTTAAATGTATTTTTTTTAGAAAAATACTATCTATAATTACACACAATTTTACGCTAACCAGGCATTAATTTAAATTGATCAGCAATAAATTAGTTATGCATTGATTTACACTTATTACATTTTAACGAATGCTATCTTCATGTCATTAAAACTACACTAGCTGACTCGTCCGGCGGTGCCTGGACTCATGATAATTACCTCAAATTTGTATGATTATATATCTTATATCAATTTTATATTTTTAAATGAAATTTTCACTAAAAAAATATTGATTATTAGACAGAAAAAGCATTTTTAAAAGACACCTTCTTGTTTGGTTGTTTTTTGTTTGTTTGTTTGTCTGTTTGTTTGTTTCTTTTCCTCGTAAGGGTCTCTCGTTTCATAGTTTAAAAATAATAACCCCAGATGTCTGAATTCTATAAATTTTTCATGAGTTATAAACAGGCCCTGACAACTGAAGTCGCCAGGTCGCCACTGGCGACCTAGTTTTTCTATCTAGCCACCAAGTTATTTAACCTGATTTTATTATTATTATTATTATTATTTTTTGTACAAAAATTGACCTTAGAAATGACCACAAATGGCATTTTTAATTAGGTAAAAATAAGTTTAGCAAATGCAAATTTTAAATTAATAAAAAATAATTATTTGACTGACTTTGACACGAAAATAGGCAGAAATCGTTTTCCTGCTTCACTGCTTCATCCATGCCCCCCTCATCAGATATAGATTTTGCAGCACTCACTTATCCAGACATTTGAAACCTTCGGCAATCAGCATTTCCTGAACATACCGGTTAACGCAGCCTTTACAATTTTTTTCATAGATAAATAATTTTGATAAATTTCATTAGAAAACTTTGTTTATACCATCTTTTTAAATGATGTAACTATTCTATAAACTATGTAACTAATAATCCAACAATAGGCTTATTAATTTTCTCAATTAATTGATAAAAAAAACTTTTGTGCTTTTGAAAATTAGTGACTTCGGAGTGAAGCAGGTTATATTTTTTTACTGGTAACTAGAATTTTTTACTGGCTACCAGATTTTATCAAATTTGTAAAGCCATGGTTATAAATATAATGGTTTTACAGACCTGGGAAAAATATTGATTAGCTGTAAAAGAAATGCTTTCTTATCGCGTCTTTTTTTTTTTTTTTTTTTTTTTTTTTTTTTGCGACGTGTCCTTTAAAATAACAACACGAAAAAGTTATTGTCCGAACTCTCTGAAATTTTATTCGATTGTAAATATAACTGTATCCAACCCCTCTTTAAAATTCCGTGAAAAAAGTCTAAGTCTTTGACTAAAGTCAAAGAGAACAGAGTCACAGAAACACAGAGTCACATCAAATAGTCACATTTAATACTGAAAACATGAGCCGGTGCCGAGCAAACCCACGCCAAAATACCCAACTTTCTTTTTGCATTGTCATCGAAAAATTCTCAGATTTTGTTTTAAATACTTTTATTCATCAGAGCGTTTCCAAATTTTTGTAGGCGCTGTAATTTTGATCTTCCAAGATGCTTTTAATGGATTGTGTCGAAATACAGACGTTTAGTTACTTTTAGCATAGAAAAAAGATCGTCTTCGAAAGGCCCGATATGACGTGAGGTTCTAAATAAATCGTAATTTAGAATGCTTTCAGCTGTTTCACACCTTTAAATTTTCCATTTATAGTAAATTCTTTATGCCTAGCATTTCCATCTGAAAAGTAACCTCTATACTAAATTTCAAGTTTCTAACACTAACAGTTTCAACTAAATCATAATTTAGAATGCTTTTAGAAAGTTTTCAGCTCATTTCGTCCTTTTAAATTTTTAAATGTTTTTAAAAATGTTATAAGGAAGCATTTACTGCATAAAAGTAATCATCATGCCAAATTCAAAGTTTTCATACCAATTGTGTCACATAAATCGCAATTTTAGAATGCTTCTTACTCTTGCATTCTTTTAAATTTCGAATTGAAAAAATAAATTCTGGGGAGCATTTACGTCTTTTAAGTAACATCCATATAAAATTTCAAGACTCTAGCCGTAAAAGTTCTAAATGACTTGTTACATTTGGCAAAAAGCGAGGTAAGTAAGTCTATTGAAAATTTTGTTAAAATTGCTTCATTATTATTAAAGTTAGGAATAAGAATTCGTGACGCTCTTGTAATGAAACCTTGTGTATTTTTGATTGAACAAATGAATTCCAGCTCTGTTATTTTCTATGTAAAAATTATTTGCTGTACTGTGCTCTTCCATCTTTAAGTTTTCCCCTCATCATTTTTAAACACTTTATAAATCTAACCTAGTTTTGTGTTATTTCATTGGTGCATTTTATAGTTTGTAACTCTAATATTGTAAACGCTGTTTAAATGAATCATAACTAACGTAATTGCGGAGAAAAGCCTTATGATTTCATTCAGTTAAAAGACTGATTCCATTAACCGATGATTCATATAACCGGCGGCCATCTTTATTATAAACTCAAAACCCCCCCTAGAACCAAATTCTGGCTGCGCCACTGGGTTGCGAGAATAAATGAGAAATAATAAATATTAAAAGCACGTAATAGCTTTTAGGTCGAATTTTTTAATTTGCAAGTTAAATTTCGGTAAAAATTTTTATTCGAATGTTTTATAAGCGAATAAAAATTCATATTTATTGTGACGTCATGGGAATATTGTCCATTGTGTTTATTTTATCATTATGCATTATAACTTTGTTGATGCCATTTTTTCATTACAATTAAATACAAAATATATTTTTATTTGTATACACGGTGTTTAAGCATAAAAGTAGCGTATGCAAAGTACGTGTGAAAAGTTTACGCCGGTTAAAATGACATTATGCTTAGCTTGAAATGCATTTTAACATTGATAAAACTAAAAAGAAAAATGTATATGATTGTGTCAACATGACGTAATTTTAACTGATTTTTCAATTTTTAATTTTAAAGATTAGAATTGGAGCCTTTATTGGTTGCTTCATCTTGATTGCATACCTTGATTACATGTTACCAATTACTTTTTTTAAATTATAGGTTAGAAGATTTTATTTTTTAATATAAAAAATTCACAAAATTAAAATTATATATATAAAAAATGAAATAATGATTATATTTTTAGCTAGAATAAACAATGTAAGGCTAATATTTTATAGGAATTATTCTGGTAGGTTTATTATGAGTTTATTTAACAGTTCCTTATTAGCGGCAAAGTCCTATTTCTTTCACTGTGAATTTCTTTTTCGATGTCAAAAAATGGTTGTCTACTTTTGGACGCCAGCCAAAATACAGTGGAAATTTTTAGAAATGTTACGGTTGTGACAACAAACGGCGCTATCGCTTTAGCTTTCATCGCGCTTACATCACTTCTAAATACTACAAATTTCAATTTTTTACTACATTTTACTACATTCTACAATTTCAATTCTTACATCATCCATTAGGAAAAAAATTAGCTTTCGATTGAAATTTATTTGAAAACTATCGCTTAATTTAACGACTTTTTAAATAATTTTCAAGCATGAAATATTTTTCAATTCTATCTCAAAAATGACCACCAGTTTGCTTTAATAATGTAAAAAAGCTCCTAGGAAAGTTGCCACAATTGAAAATAGATTTCCTAACCATCATGAAAAGTGAAAAAAATAATAAAAAAACCTGATAATCCATAAGATAGAGAAGTTTGTCGCTAAACTAAAATCGGTCAAAAAAAAAAAAAAAAAAAAAAAAAAAAAAAAACTATTTTCTGTTTATGATTAACATAAAATTGACATGTTGAATACGTTTATGTATAATATGTTGCATCAGAATATGCTAGGAACTGTATTTTTTTTTTTTTTTATAGATCTATTGGATATTTAACTGTATGAGAGGGAGAAGATCCCAGACTGCGATGGAAAAGGAATAATCATCCTGATTATGTAAAGGGACCGAAGAAACCATACAAATAAATTACACCTGAAAACATTAAACATCTCCCTCATCTGCAGATTGATTTTTTATTGTAAAAAAAAAAAAAAAAATCATCTTTACATAAAAATTGATTAGCTTAAAAGAATGGATGCGTTTTAGAAGATATAGATTTGAAACGAACAATGATTAAAGAGGACATTTTAAAACTTTTAATTTAAACATTTTAAAACTTTTTTTAGCTTCGACTTTCGACGGTGCCGTTGGGCAGATGTGCACATGTGCATAGGAGCTCAATCGGTTGCATTATAACAGGGGGGTGATGTGTGCTTTATTTACTATGTTCTTTTATTTACTGAATATGAAATGAAAGTATACTATTTGTATGATACTTCATAGGTCCATGAAATTTCTTTCTTACCGTGGGGAATATGGCGGTAATATCAAATTGATTTGCAATACACGGTTGTTTACGAATTGTTTGTTTGGAGTTTGCATCGGACATAGTACTGTATTTCACTAGGGGAAAAACTTTTAAAACAAAATATTTGAAAAACTGTTTTAAACTGACGCACTCCTTCTTATGTAATGAAGAAACTTATTTTAGTAATATCGTTATACTAATTTTTTTCCGTCAAGTTTTAACGGGTTCCATCTAGTTAAAAATAAAATCTCCAATATAACAAATTGTCTAACGGAATTTTAAAGTGGTATTAAAAGACAGCTAAAAAAGGGTGAATGGGAAACCCTATAAGGTAATGCAAAAAAAGATGAAAAAATACTAAAAAAAATTGAATGAAAGTCTACGGATCAAAATGACCTGATGTGCACTTGAAAGGTTAATTTTATGAAGGAAATAATATTACGTAGGGCAATTTTATGAGTACCTTAGTAAAAAATTTGGTACTTTTGGATTATAGCGTCCCCTTAGAATGAATCGCAAGCGACCGAGATGTATCGCCAAATTATAAAGCATCTATGACATTTAAGTTGTAATTTTCCCAACTGGGCGAAAAAGTCCGGGACAGGGATTCCTTGGCTGAAGCTGCCAATGCTCTACCAACAGAGCATTCCCGGACAAATCTGGCGGAACTCATTTACCCAGTTAACCTTATTGATCATAGCATCTGGTCTGATATCTGAATCAGCTGAACAGAATAAATCGCAGGTAAGGGAACTCCAGTAAACGTTGGAGATACGTGATTACATTAGATTAATCTAGATGAGACTAGTTTAATATAGCATATAGGACATTATTAATAATATGTGATGTATATAACATTTCCTGGCGCATATGGAATAGTCATAATGACATGTGTATAAGATGTATATTATATGACATATAATACGTCAATAATATGTATATAATGACGTATACGGCACATATATGAGCATTAGAAGTATATATAAATGCTTATATATGAGGTTTATATAAGCTTTGCGATGATCTTGGCGAAATCGTAACTGTGGGCACTCACTATAACCCAAAAATACCAAACATTTAAGTAGTTACTTGCATTGACTGAGTGAAAGATTTAAATAATGAAAACTGCATTATTTTTAATAAAAGCGCGTAAAAGTAGTTATTAGTATTATTGTTGTAAAGTTAATAACTGCCCACTTTTGGTGCAATCTTTATTTCTGGGGAACATGGTGAAATTTCAATCTGTTTCGTGAGAAATATGTATTTAAAAGGGGGAACATAACATATGCTTTCTTTGAAGAATTTTCTGAAAAGTTAATTTTTTGTAACCTAATCCTATATTCTAAATGATGATAGAATTGAGTTGCCTCCTACCTAAAAATCCCGCAGATATATAGAGTGGAGCGAGAAAATTGGATACTAAAAATAACATCAGCATCTCCTTCAGTACTCACTCGGCTATGTAATGTTTCAATCAGGAAGCAGCGTGATGAGGAGATTTTTCAGCACCTGACCTTCTCGCTGAGTGGAGTTGTTTAAAGATGTAATTAGTCCAACACACCCTTTATTATTATTTTTTTTTTAAATCCTCCGTAAAAAAAACTTTTGAGCCGATCAGTGTAAAATATGTTTCAACTAGATCGATATCGGCATTTTCACGATGGGAATCATTCAGTTGGAGCGCAGCTTTTAAAAATTTCTAACATTAGTGGAAGTGCGTTTTCAGTTGAGGCATGCATTTTTAAATTTAAGTACATTTTTGCACATTATTTTCTGTTTATAAATTCTATAGGTCGTATAAAGGCTGCACAAAAGATCTCGAGTACATTTCCGTTTTAAAAGGCAGAAAACCAAGGTTAAAAAGGCACAAATAATACACAAAAAAGCAGCAAACAGCTGTTTCGAATCCACAAGCGGAATTCTTCTTCAGTGCGACAAAGAGCAAAGCACAGAGTGCTAGAAAAAGCAAGATTGGGTACTTTTCTTTCACGAAGTATGTCGTTTAATTTGGGGGGTTTTAGGTTCGTTTAAGCAGCGCAGGTTAAAGTGTTTCGGGTTCTGAGTGGGTTGTGAGCAGATACAAACACTTTCTGTAGATCTTCGGGTTAACCTCAAACGAAATTTTCCGATTTGGGTCGGTTATAACTCGGGCAAGACTCTACAGAACAACGAAACGCAATCAGGAAAATTTTCATTAAAATAAAATTCTTCATTAAGGGATGTGATGATCTCAGCAGAGATATGATCAAGTCCCCACCTCCCCCCTATGTTTCTCTCCTCAAAATTCAGGAACCGATACAGTCTCCAAAAAAGTTCTACCCTAAAAAGAGATCAGGCGAACCAAAAAATAAAACGATTTCGTAAAAAACATTCATGTTTACGAAAACATTTTACGAATTTTTTAAAAAGGTTAATATGACAAATGATTCTTCTTTTGTTGAGTTGTTTTATCATTTCCATTTTTATACACCATAAATTTAATTTTAGAAAGAAAGAAACGTTGGCATTATTCTAGAATTTGTAAGAATATTTCATTTCCTTTTCTACCCGGATGAAATATATATATATATATATATATTAACCTTTTGTGGATATAAAACGTGGAAAGTTTGAAAAAATTTCTCCTATTTATTATCTTACTCCATACATTTTATGTTAGCTTAATTTTCTCTAAAAGTATTTATACAAAACACACACACGCATTTGTATACTCTTGGTAAGTTTTAATTTTATAAATATTATGGATAAGTTTTCGGGAACGCAGATCCTTTTTATTCCTTTTACATAACATATAACGCCTTTATCCTCTTAATATATTTGTTTAAGAATATATTTGTTTAAGAATATATTTGTGTGTTTATTTTACGTTGCAACTTATCTTAATAAGTTTAGAAAAGTGTAAATATACTATATAATCGAGTTTTCGTGCTTTATGTAAATGTCTTATATTAATCTTTATTGATACATTTCAATACAGGACAATAGTGTTCCGTAACATTAAGAAAATTCGATTACTTAAAGCCAAAATATTTTTATATTTTTGTTCTTAAGAGCGCAACAACAGTTTGAAAATCCTCTGGAAAACAAGCTAATATTGACTACCTTTTTCTCCGAAACAACTGAAGCGATTTAAATATTTATTTATTTATTAATTTCTTCTATCTATAATAGAAGAAAGTATTGTAATCGAATTTTTTTTTCGACTTCCAGTTTTCGACGGATTGACACCGTTTTAGGGATCAGAGATTCCGAAAAACATGTTTTTACAAAATGTCTGCCTGTCCGTATGTCCTCATTGTAGCATCGAAAAGTGTATGAAGTTATGCGTAGAGTTGAACCAAATATTATTTATAGGTTTGTGACTATGGCCAGCAGGTCCTCCGTGAATTTGGGTATATTCCGCCGGATGGGGCCGCTGCGATATCAATTTAGTGCAATTTTCAGTATTGTTTCATCGAAAAATATTGAACCAAATTTTATGTATATGTTTTTTACTGTGGTCTGCAGGTCCCAGTTGAATTTTGAGATATTAAACTGAAAGAGGGCACTGCGATAGCCATTTAAAGATTTCAAATTCAAATAGAAGTACAAAAAAATTAGAAATCTTAAACGTTTTTTCCGTTAAATGTTCTGCCTTGATCCAAGGATTACAGAGCAATTTTTGTTTTGTCTCTATCTTGAAAAATAGCTGAGATATAGCAGTTTGAAATTTTAGGATGGCTGACATTTTCAAACAATACAGCAAGATGCCTCCATAAACGGATTTAATTTATGAGTTTTATATTACTTTTAAATGCTAAAGGTGTAAAATTAACAACTATAATATAAATTAAAATAACTTTTATTAGTTGTTTTACATGTTTCGACTCTTCTGAGTCATTTTCAAAAACAAAATGAGAATATTCTAAAGCTGCACGGGCTTTGAAGTTATTATTTACATGTACTTTAAAAAAAATTACGTACGTTATCTATTATTTTTTACTTGATTGTTTATTTTCATATCTTTGAGCATGGAGTAATTCTAGCCACAGTTTCGGTAAATTAAAAGATGCCGCATCGTTACATATTGTATTTTTGCGCGTGAGTATCTCTATGGTTTCTCTTATTATGGATGGATAGTGTAGGCTGGAGGGAAATATTATTTTACTTTCATTGAAATTTATTTGGATGGTTTCTTCTTGATATAATCTTGCTAGGGCTGTAGTTTTTCTATTGTATTTAATATCAGCTATATGCTCTTTTTTTCTGCAATTAAATTTCCTGCTGGTCATGCCTATGTAGTAATTCTTGGATCCGTCTTCTTTAATAAAAGGTATTTCATATACTCCTGAATATAGCATATAGCTGATATTAAATACAATAGAAAAACTACAGCCCTAGCAAGATTATATCACGAAGAAACCATCCAAATAAATTTCAATGAAAGTAAAATAATATTTCCCTCCAGCCTACACTATCCATCCATAATAAGAGAAACCATAGAGATACTCACGCGCAAAAATACAATATGTAACGATGCGGCCTCTTTTAATTTACCGAAACTGTGGCTAGAATTACTCCATGCTCAAAGATATGAAAATAAACAATCAAGTAAAAAATAATAGATAACGTACGTAATTTTTTTTTAAAAGCACATGCCCGTGCAGCTTTAGAATATTCTCATTTTGTTTTTGAAAATGACTCAGAAGAGTCGAAACATGTAAAACAACTAATAAAAGTTATTTTAATTTATATTATAGTTGTTAATTTTACACCTTTAGCATTTAAAAGTAATATACTATTACAAGGTGTTATATTTTATTATATTGTTATGAGTTTTAGTGAACATGGTTTCTGCAAATTTTCTTTCATTGTTGTAACCATCGTTTCAACTCTTACCTGCTTCACACTATAGATTTATATTCGCCAACGTCAATTTCTCGCCAAGCTTGGCGAGAAAAAGCCAAGCTCGCCAAGATTGGCAAGAAATCGACAAATCTGGCGACAAAAAAGTTGCCATAAATGAAGCCAATAATGGCTACGGCTGACAATTGGGCGACTTTCTCATTCAAATTCAATATTGACGAGAACTGGGAATGAATCTTCTGTAATCGGGTTCCACATATTTTAGCTTCGTGCTTTCCAGTAAAATTTGCTAAAATCTTAAAACCAAGGAATAGGGAGGCTATCTTTTCTTGTCGGTACAGGCCAGAAGGACATTTCGTAGTTCAGTATGCATCGGCTGCTCGCATCCAGCTAACCTGACGATTCGCAAGCAGCTGTACAACAGAGTGGCGAAAAATATTGATTTTTTATGGTGCGAATGGTAGCGAATTTTGAAGCATTAACATGTATGTTGCATTTTTAAACAATTGAAGAAAAAAAGATAGCAAACATCTTCAAGTTAATGCAGTGGTACTCTAAGTTTGCATATCA
Organism: Maratus michaelseni; assembly: GCA_963931845.1. Classification (NCBI taxonomy): domain Eukaryota; kingdom Metazoa; phylum Arthropoda; class Arachnida; order Araneae; family Salticidae; genus Maratus; species Maratus michaelseni. Next base: position 471,430,788 of record OZ007587.1, read on the forward strand.
GCAGCCGAGTAAAGTGTAGATTGTAGAACACGATGACAGTCGAATCCATTTTATTAAAAAAACAATCCTCTTTAGATTCCAGGGAAATGCTCTCTTTAGATAACGATAATTGTAATGACTCTCCATAGAGTAACATCAATTTTATTAGATACCAATTCGAAGGCAAGCAACAGTTTATTTTAACAACACTTCGACGACAAAATCTCACTGCTCTGCTCTCTGTCCGTTCTTTTTAGCTAGGAGAGCGCAAGGAAACATCGCGTAACACGTGACAGTTTTTGCCCAATGCATGTTCAACTTTAGCTCGCACTCATTTTCATCGGAGAATTAATATTGAAGAAATACGTCTCGCATAGTTTTTGGCGGGAAGAGAAAATTCTAGAAGCTCGTAAAATTAAAAAACGCGGGAAATTAATAGAATAAAGTTTGTTCTTTGAGTATTGAAAATACAATACAAAAGAATGAATTTTTATACTATTAGTTAAAAGAAAATGTTGAATTTACACAGATTAAAAGAAATAAAATAGATTTAAATGCGGGAATAAATAGAAAATATTTAATATAATAAAGAGTTTAAGAAAACAGGTTTTTTAAGAAGAAATAAATATACTTATGAAATGTGTTTTTTGCATCTTTTGTTGTGAAATAAAAAGTGAATTTAAGTAGATTAGGATAAAAAATGTTTGAAATATGAACAATAATGGAATATTTTTACGAAAGAGAATATTTTAATAAACTAGGGTTGTAAATGAAATATCAATAAAAGAAATTTTTTATACAATAAATTTAATAGGGTATGGAATTTTGAATTTTGTAATATGTATGAGATAGAAGAGAGTTTTGGGATATTCACATCCGACTAGTTTTTACTTTTCAAACACATAGTGTAAGAAAAAAGTATTGTAGTCATGATTTGTGTTTCAACCAAGTAATACAAAATGGTTGGGCCAAAGTTGGCAAATTGTCATTCCATGTTGATGTTGGTGCCCTTACAAAACGTTCTTCTGTATAAATCAGATCAATTAAACAATTTAATTAGTACAAGAAATTACACCGATTTAGCAAAATGTATTCCCATATTCAGGATGTTAAAAGTAAAGTTTCGTTGAACTCTGTGCATATAAACAATTTCGAACAAATCTTTGAATTTCGGCATCAGATGAGCGCAACCAAAATTGAATGACAAACTATTCCGACCATGAGGATTCTGAATTGGATGTTGTGTTGAATTTTGTGCGCACAAACTGGAGATAGACGCATCCTAATCTAACACATTATCGATTCGCGGAATCCCCTGTTGGGGGATTTTGTCCACAACTAATTAGAACCCATTCACATAAGAATAAAATTTCATACATATGAAATTTCATCCTTTACTAAATAGTAATTCGTGAGTTAGAACGACCACAAAATGTGTTACATACAGACAGCTACACAGACTCATGGAGAGTCATTTTCTAACTAGCATTTTCGAACCAATCACAAAACATTCTTCTCTGTAAATCAGCTCGTCTGCAACCAGAATTAAATGACCATCTATTCGTTCTTAAGATATAGTATCAAGGAAATCGTGAAAAACAGAACACAACAATTGGGAAGCGACATCAGTTGGGAAATCTAATCAGCATCTATTTATGTCAAGGTCTAACAAAATATGAAGTTTGGTGAAATTCCGGGCATTAGTTCTCGAGATATCGCGGAAATCTTTGCAGCACAGCAGCGCCACCTGTTGGGCGACTGACACCTAAACCTAATCAGCACCAATTTATCTCAAGGTGTATCTGATTTTGAAGTTTGATTAAATTACGTGCATTTGTTCTTGCGATAGAGATTCACTAAATTTGTGTCACATACAGACAGACACAAGGACAGACATTTCCTAAAAACAGTCAAATTGTGTTCAGGACCTTCCAAAACGTATAAATCCGTCAAAAACTGGAAGTCAAAAATTTTCAAGAATCCAATACTTTCTTCCTGTATAGATGGAAGAATGTAAAAATATATGATATCGAGTACTCTTTATAAATCCTTATAAAATGTTTTCTTCCGCCCAGTCTATTGTGAGAACCATCCTAGCGATGATCCATAAGATTATCAATTTTGGGATATTCGGAGAAGAATTCTAAAAATAAATCCTTTTTTTACGCTCCGCTGGACCTAATGAAGAACTTCCAATTTCTTTCAAACATCTATGAATTGAGTTATTAAAAAAGCAATTAGTTTTGAACATTTTTTTTAAAGAAAAGTTTTGAAAAGATCGATATTGAAAGAATTCCATTTTGTGGATGACGTCACGAAAGCTGCTAACCGTTTAAAATCACGTTTTTTATTTGAATGACATTAACTATTGCAATGAAACGTTCATGTGAAGCTTTGTTTAACTGATATGGGGCAAGGACGCGACCGATACATTTTTATTTGGAACGTGTAATTATTTTTAAAAATACGAAACCGTTTTTGATTTTTTAAAAATTATTTTTACGAACTCGAAACTTCGAAATTTGATTAGAATATTATGTTACTTATTGCATTAACATCTGCCTGTCATTTTGTATTTCACAGCTACTCGGTCAAATTTACACCAGCTATCCGAAAAGATCCGAGGATGTCATATATGATCTCAGAATTCTAAAATTTGAATTAGTTTCAGAGATTTTTTTTTTTTAATTTTAAAGACATTTCTGTAACGGTGGCAACTAATTTACTCCATTTTTGCCGATGAAAGAGGGAAAGGGGGGAAATAATAAGGATTATTTTTTTTTATTACCGTCAATTTCTCATTACAATTGAAAAATCATTTTTTAATTGAATAGATGTTGAACACAATATTGTGATTATGATTAAATTACATTTTTCAAGAGTATTCGCAGAAATAAAAACTCATTATTATGTATTCAAGCTTCGGGAATCAATTTATTTTACTTAGAGTACTTAGAGTGCAAAATATCGTCTGTTGACATATCCAATTGGCATGAACAATAATTCCATTGCAGTTTTGGTGAGTTTCATAATCAGCCAAGGAAATTAAACAAAACCAATTTTTTTTTCTCCTTGCATTTAATTAGATATAAAAGAAAATCCCCTATTTAAAAGAAAAAATAATTGAATTTTATTGTTATTTTTGTTTAACTGGTTTAATGCAAGGACGCGTCCAATAAATTTTTATCTAAAACGAATATATATATTTTTTTTAATACGAAACCGATTTTCATTTTTTTAAATGTATTTTCCACTCTTTTTTCAAACTCAAAACTTCGAAATTTGATTAGAATATCATATTACGTTATCTATTATATTAAAATCTGCCTGTCAATTTCTATTTCACAGCTACTTGATCAAATTTACACCAGTTATCTTCAAAGATCCGAGGATGTCATATAAGGTCACAGAATTTTAAAATTCGAATTAGTTTCCGAGATATTATTTATTTTTTATAGTTTTAATAACATTTTTGTAATGGTGGTAACTAATTTACTCCATTTTTGCCGATGATAGAGAAAAAAAAAAGGAAAAAAAAGGGATTATTATTTTTTTATTGACGTCCAATTTCTCATTAAAAATGAAAAATTATTTTTTATGTGAATAGATGCTGAAAACAATATTGTGATTCTGATTAAATTACATTTTTGAAGAATATTCGTTGAAGTAAAAACTCATTTTCACGTGTTCAAGCTTCAGGAATCAGTTTATTTTAAAATACAAAAAATCGTCTGTGGACATATTCGATTGGCATGAAAAATAATTAATTCCATTGCAGTTTTTCTTTAGTTTTATATTCAACCAAGGAGATTAAACCAAAACAAATTTAAGCTCCTTGCATTTAACTATAGAGATATATTGTCCCTATTTAAAAGTAAAAAGAATTGAATTTAATTATTATTTTTTTAATTCATTTAGTGGAAGGAAAAGGCTTGATAAATTTTTATCTAAAATGAAGAATTATTTTTTGAAACCGATTTTGTATTAGGTGCGTTCGTAATTATATAAATACGTAGCACCTATAGTCGTCGTCTGTCCGTCCGCCCGTCTGACCGCATATAACAGCACAAAAACGACCCAACCGAATGATTTGAAATTTAATATGTAGGATCGTTGCATAATTTTGTCGGGTCATTTCAAATTTTATGAAAATCGAATGAAACTTAAAAAGATATTAATAGAAGTTTTCTTTATTCTATTAAATCCTTTCGTACGTAATCTATATAATAAAAGCGCAAGTCATGTGACTGAGGAAAACAAATACGGGCTAACCACATCTTTTTTCATATGCCATTTTTATTCCAAATTATTTTTTCGAATAAAATGGCAAAAAAGTTACATTTTTAGAAATATCGTTCAAAAAAATTGTTTACTTGAGAGATGAGTTACATTTGACAATGTATAGATTCTGAGATAACTTCAGCGGAAATTAGGTTAACAGCCCAATATCTCAATCCATTAGAGTCAATAAACACAGGAGATTCGTTCATTATGCGCCATAAAAATATTAAACCATGGAGGTCATCATTCGCAAGGCGATCTCCATGGTGAAAAAAAATTCGCATTTGTAAACGTGGCATACGTAATAAGAAAAAAAAGGCATGCTCATTTCGCTCTTAGCAGACGACATAATTCATTTCACTGAAATAATGAGGATGATTTTTTTTCACATTTTGAAAGTAGTTATAAAACGGACGCACCTCATATGTCACGTTTGACGTACAATTTCCAACTTGTTTTTTTTTTTTTAATGCATTTTTTAATTTAAAGTAGAAAGACAGATTTTCAAATAATTATTTTTTAAAGAGGTCAATTAAAACTTTTTTTTTAAAAAAAGAAGGGTACTAAAAGCGGAATAGTTTAGCGAAAAAAAAAGACATTTTTGTAAGCATTTATTTTAATTCATAAATCTAAAATATTTTTGAATAAGTTCGTACAAATGACGTTATTTTTGTGTAAGTTCATAAAAATGACGTCATTTTATTTCCATTAATTCCGAAATTAGAAGCCAAATCTTTAAAGAACGAAATGGTTTTGACAAGTGAAGTCATTGGCAAGATGTGCGTGTTTATTCATGACACTTTTAACTTACATTGCAAATATATTTATTACTTAATGCGCTGTATATAATACAATTAATATTATATTTGTTTTTCTAAAATTTACTATAAATTTATATTTATTTTCCTCCAAAAAGTCAGCATCCCAAATAATTTAAATGCAACACATTGGGTTGCAATGCAGCTAGTATTATTCAAATGACAATAAAAGTAAAAATAGCCCCCTCCCCTTCTTTTTCCGAAAAACATGCTTTTACATTCGGTGTACTTAAAAGTAGGAATACGTCGAATTTAAAATTCATGTTTTATATATAAAAATTCGTGTTCTTAGGTCAAGTTTTCATGTAAAAACCATATAAGATAGAAATTGAATGTATTGTTATCAACAAACTTAAATTTTTGCTCGTTTTTCACGGTTTCGTTCATCGTACGAAACCCTATTCGTCTCGCTTCTCCGTATGTCAGTCACAGAGTCGGTTCTCAGAAATTGTATAAGTTAGAGACTTGAAATTTTACGTACTTACAGCTGAATACCTACTGTCACGCTGAAAATCATAAAATATTGAAAATGTCTTCATTAACGCAAGATATTAATTAAAAAAACCCTTAAAAACTGCCCCTTAATTTATAAATATATTCAACTAAAGCTTAGAATTTAATCAACCGCAAAGGAAGTTCATTCTGAAGCTCTAGAAGAGGGGCAAGAGTTGCCATAGTCACAACATTGCAATGACGATAACAGATTGGACGTTTTCAAAGACACCCCACCCCTATCAAATAAACTATTCCACCTCAAGAAAGTGAAATTTCGGACACACGCAAAAAAAAAAAAAAAAAAAGCTTTTAGAATTTCTAAAAAAAATTTATTACTCCCACTAGAAGTGTAAATATCAATTAAAAATCGTTTTGAATAAATTCGTTTATTTCCTTTCATTGGAAAACCACAGACGAGCAGTCTGCACCTGTTCCCACAGCCCAAAGAGGGCGGACTAGGTATTTTTCAAGCTCTATAGATTTTTTTTTTTTTTTAATATTGCATTTATCGATTTAAAATTAACACATCTATGCGTATTTTTTTACGGCGAGCCCAGAAATCTAATTTTTATAAAGATGGTGTAATTACTGTTAACCTCTAGCATGCGGCTAATACAGAAATATCGCTTTTAATAAATTTCAAAACTTTATTTTGACACAGAATTCATATTTTTATTGTAAAAATGAATGCATTCTGGTGTTAATAGACGGCAATCTAAAATTAGGTATGTTGTGGCTTTTCTTCTGTAATATAAATCAAAAATCACTTAAATGATTTAAACAGTACAAGAAATTACAAAAAATTATCATAAGTCGTCTGATCTTACAGTTTCTCCCTACATCGTTTAAAACTAGTCGGATGTACCAATCCCGAAACCTTCTTCTATCTCATACAAGTTTTACATACATCAAAAACGAATTCAGCCGAATTTATGTCAAAGTCTAACTGAATCTAAAGTTTTATTAATTTCCGTGCATTAGTTCTTGAGATGGGTCAATCCAGAAAAATGCAGCATAGCAATGCCATTTATTGGGAGACTTACACCAAAACCTAATTAACAACATCTTATGTCAACGTCTAACTGAATCTGAAGTTTGATGAAATTCCGAGCATTTTGAGACATAGTAATCGTGAAAATTATGAAAACAGTAGCATAGCAGCGCCACCTGTTGGGCTGTTTACACCAAAACGAACCAGCATCTATTTATGTTAAGGTCTAACAGAATCCGAAGTTGGATGAAATTTCGTGCATTAGTTCCTGAGATAGAGCTATCGTGAAAATCATGAAAAAGAATGGTGTAGCAGCACCACCAGTTGGGATGTTTCCACCAAAACGTAATAATCGTCTATTTACATCAAGGCCGAACAGAATCTGAAGTTTGATGAAATTATGTGCATTAGTTCTTGAGATATATCTATTAGGAAAATCTTGAAAAATGCAGCATAGCAGCGCCACCTGTTGGGCGATTTACACCAAAAACTAATCAGCACCAAAAAACTAATCAGCAAACTAACCATATTAGGGACTAACACACAAACTCACAGACAGACATTTTCTAAAAACAGTCCAATCGTGTTCATGACCTTCTAAAACGTATAAATCTGTCGAAATTTTCCACCTCTTGTGTAGATATAGAAAAAAGTAAAAATATATAATATGTAAAAAATATATTAGCGTTGTCAAAAATTATAATAATTAATGATTTTTACCTAAATTCTGTTACACCGTGCAGTTTTTTGTTCTGTAACACGAGTTCGATCCTCTGGTGTCATTAATTCCTCTTTAATAGAATTGCTGAACAATATCTTTATTTTAATTCCAGGATTAAGTGCCACCTCTAACATTCAAAAGGAGAAAGTTTCTCACGTAACAACGAAAATATATTCGACCTTTTGAAATCGGAAAATAAATATGAAAATGCGAAATGATTTTTACCGCGGAATAAAAGTAATAGAAATAAGGAAAGAAATTGAATTCCTGACTTTTGGAATAAATTTTGAAGTTCCCTCCAAAGTATATTATTAGTAAAACCTTATTTGTTTCCGGAATAAAAGATTTCTGTTCAAATTTCGTTAAAGAAAGAAAACAAATTACATTTTGTAAATCGATTTCAAAGGAAAGAGAAGTTTAAAACTGGGTTGGAGTTTTCATTAATGAATGTATACGAAGGGACGAACTCAATTAAAACAAGAACGAAAAATCATGCGTCAAGCATAGATTATGTAACACTTATCAACACTTTCCAGAACACTTTACCGATTAATAAGGTGAAAGCTTATGACTAAGTAAACAAGATCAAGGTCAAACCGGGCGGGGAGACCTACCTTTCGGCTTAAGCTCAACTATCCCCACCCAGCATGTTTGTTTACTATGCGGCAAGGCCCCAGCCGGGAAGGGGACCCTTACTATTGAAAATGAACTGTCAACAATTACAATGTCAATCCCAAAGGCCATCCAATTATAACTGGACGAGCCAAATTATCTATTTATTTATATTATAATGGACAAACGTGTCCGTGCGTAACGCTGACGTCATTTTGCGAATGGCAACACTTTACAATGGAATTTCGGTTTTGCGATTTTTTGCCACTGCCATTTATTAAATTTCTAAACATCGCCTATTTTTAATTTTTACACCGTTCTATAGGGAAAAAATCTACTTTCAAATGCAATTTGTGGGAAAACTGTATCGCAATTGACTCATTAATTATAGCATTTAAATTAAATTTCAAGCATTCTTTAATATATATATATATATATATATATATGGCTTGCAGACGATTGCAAAATATTAATCTTTTTGTACTTTAAACACTATAAAAAGATCAGCAGTTTCCAGCTAATAATCAATAACGAATTTAAAACTTCATAACAAATAAAATAGTATAAATAAAACACAAATTTAACAGACATGTAATTGAAATAAATGCTTAAAACTGCTGAAATTATCAAAATAAAAAGAAAAGAATTGCTGTAATTAACGATTTTTTTAGCGATTTCTTCGAGTATTAACTTCTGGCACGAGGCTAATACGATAATTACCATTTTTAATAAATTTTAAAATTTTATTTGAATGTATATTTGACATGCTCTTTGGTGTTGTTAGGGGCAATTTAAAAAAAAAAATTGAAAAATATGTATTAGAGTTTTCAATAATTAAAAAAAATAAATGGTTTTCAAATATATTCTCTATTCCGGTATACAATAATGGGCTGAATGGACCATTGGGATTGTAAATAAATAGAAAAAGATGTAGAGCTTTTACAAGATGATAATTAAAGTTGAGATAAAACTGTAAATACAAAACAAAACTAATAGCTGACTTATTGAACGATAAACAATTAATAAATACGATAGTGACAAAGAAAGTAATCCTAGTTTGAAAAGTAGCATCGAGTATAGAAAAAGACATATGCGTAAAAATTTGAATAATTAGATAGGGGTATGTAAAGTAAACCAGTTAACACAATTTAAGTACACAGCAATAATACCAGAAAACAAATCTGGGTAGTTTCGTATTAACGCCACCGCAGCTAGAGATTTGGCGGTTTTTAAGTGCCGCCCATCTTTCGTAGCACTAAAAAATGGCGTCAAAAATCAGCAAACAACAAGGCAACAAGGAATCGAAAAGATAACTGTGCGCGTGCGAACAACAAGATTGCTCTTTATTGGCGCATTAGCGCAACTTCTGCTGCGGTGGCGTTAATACGTAAGTACCCAAATCTGAGAATACAAGTACTGCGCACTAGTACTAAGAATAATAGGGAATAACATAAGTGATTATATAGGAATATGTACATCTAGTGAAAATACTCAACACAAATCAAATACCGATTAGAGAAGTTAGTACTGAAACACAAATTCCGAAACTTCGAATTTTGAGGATACAAAATCCGAGAAAACAATTTACTAATTATAATGAGCAATACTAAATGTGATACTGACTACTGAGCCATAATACTAGCATGTAATAATTACTGAAAGATGCTGAAGCAGATAATACTAATGGATAGAAGTAAGTACTCAATGAACAATAATGAATGAATAATAATACTAGTGTAAACAATGATAAATTACGCTAAAAATACTACATAACACTGCATGATGTCATTAAGGATAACTAAATTGTTAAGGTCCTTATGCATATTAGAAGTCCACTTCATCCTCAACCTCCACTAAGTCCAAATGGAGGCAGCATGAATAAGTATGGAGTGCGTTCTAGCAGAAACATACAATCTGTTATAGACAAGGTCAAGGTCAACCGTTAGGGGAGGACTACCTTTCGGCTTAAGCTCAACTAGCCCCACCCAGTCTGTTATAGAAAATTTGGACGGCGCATAGCGCATTTGACAACCGAATTTCAGCAATTAGCATAAATAGTCAGAAAAACATCCGAATCCTTTTGTGCAGCCCTGTGTAGGATTTATAGATTTGTATAGTATATACTACATAGTATGCTAAGATTTAGTTCAGTTTGGAAACGCATAGTACAGGTGAAAATTCCTATTCAGCCATTTCCGTCCATAAACCTAAATGTATTCGATATCTTTTGTGCAGCCCTGTATAGGATCTACACAATTTATACATACTAAGTAATATGTAAAAAATGAGTTACATTTAAAAACGCGTACCCCAACTGATAACGCGCTTCCAGCAATTATCGTTCATAGATGGTACTGTAACCGAATTCCTTTGCGTGTCCTTGTAAATGAACGATGAATGTTATGCCCCACACTAATCTATAGTAAGCCTCTTGTAGTGGACTTCAGTGATCTATATCCATTTCAATTTGTTTGAAATAGTGTAATATCATTAAAATACACCGCAAACGATTTTTTCCCATAGACCGTCATGTAACGGAATTTTTTGAATGTCCCTGTCAATGAACTTAAGTGCTATACACTTCATTTTCAGTACCAAACCTCAATAACATATATCAATTGCATGAATATTTTGAGGCGAGTTAGAGCGCGGACAGACAGACTGCGAGACAAACCGAAATCATAAACACTTTTCAACCATGTTGGAAAGTGTTAAAAATCAGTCTAATGACAGACTACTAATGTCTAATAACTAATAATAACAGAACAGAAACAGAAACCTCCCACTCGTGGACAGCCAACCTCTCGGCATAGGACCTATGAGTCTACGAGGGGAAAACCTATATTTACCAGGAATCCCAGTGTCCAAAGACCCGGAGTCCCCAGCAAGTTAAAAAAAAAAAAAAATTTACACGAGCTACCCAATATTGCTTATTGCTGGGTGAGCCCAAAGTTATTACATGTATATAAGTTCTATATGAATATACTGATAAGATTACATAATATTAAAGGTAAATATTTACAGATATTTACAATAATAATATTGTATTTAAAATTTTCAATTGTATTATGCACTAGTCTATTAAGTCTTTTAAAACATAGTTTTTAAAATCTATAGATCTAGAATTTTATATAGGTTATAATAAGTCTTTGAGATATGAAAAGTTTTTATTTAGGACATTATAGTTTTTATCTAACTTTTCGTAATTGGAAGCGTCTAATAGCACACGTTTCTCTTTAATGTTTTATTTTTATTGAAGTTAAAATGGTATTCCATAAGAGGGCAGTTACCGAAGATGTAGTGTATAGGAGTTCCAGGGTTTTTGTCACAAGGACATCTATCCGTGGTTCTTTTACCAATTTTATATAAAAAGCTTGGGAAGCTTCCATGGCCGCTAAGATAATATGCTGCTGATTTCTGAACACATAAAAATTTAACATCTACCTTATTAAGAATTTTATACGTTTCTCTTCCTTTCGTTGAGTTGGTCCAATCATTTTGCCAATCTGTGATGATTTTGTTTTTAAAATAACTCTTTAGAATGGATTCTGGAAATGGTAAGACAGAGATGTCATCATAATGGTCTTCTGTAATTGCATTTTTTGCGAGAAGGTCTGCTCGCTCGTTACCAGTGGTGCCTACATGTGCTCTAATCCACGCTATTTTGACGAATTTATTGGGTTTTTGTAGTAAAATATTGTAGATATTTAAAATTATGTAGTTTCGAGGAAAAATTATCTTGAGTGCATCTAAGGATGAGCGACTATCTGTCAAAATAAGGGCTGATGTAAATTGTGATTGTGTTAACCAAACTATTGCTTCCTAGATCGCATATAATTCGGCTTGGTAAATTGAGTTAATTGAGTGTAGTCTTACAGCATGATCATGGATGAAGTTATTATTAAGAGAGACTGTATATGCACTTGCCACTCCATTTCCTATAGATGATCCATCTGTAAAAATTTGTAGATGATTTTCCAATATTATGTTTTCTGTCAGGTTATCTATAATTTTTATATTTTTCAACTTGTAATATTCTGGAAATTTATAAGTTGCTTCCCGTTGCATAAGATTATTGTATATTATTGTATTGTTGATGTTAAGTAATCTGTTTCCTTGCTTTATCTCATAGACTTGGAATTCGTTTGGTATTTTGATGGTAATTGGAGGCACTCCAGTTAAAATATCTAATGCGTCATTTGAAATACTTCGGTAAGTTCTTATGATGTTTAACAATGCTATTCTCTGAATTGATCTAAGGATTCTGATGCCGTGGCAATTCAAGTTTGGATACCAGAATTCGGAGCCGTAAAGAATCTGTCCTTCAATAACTGTTTGATGCCAGATCTTCTTGAGGAAGGGACTGATTCCCTTGTTGTAATTGTGGAAACTTTTAAAGCCCGAAACAAATTGGGCGATCTTAGCTTTTAAAATACTTAGGTGCGATTTAAATTTTTATTTTTGGTCTATTGTAGATTTTTAACAATTTTTATAGATTTCTGTTTTATTTTGAAAATTTGCTTTCGATTATTAAGGAGGTTCCTTCCAAATAGGAGTGCTTGGGTTTTTTCTTCTGAGATAGTTAGATTAAGCTCTGAGCATATATTGACGAATGTTTCTATACGACTGTTAGCAGTTTGTTCCAATGATGATCTGGTATTGCCTTCAGTGAGTACGACGAAATCATCTGCATAAACGATAATTCCAAGAGCCTTTAATTTGTATCTTGTAATTATGTAATTGGCTATTAGTAACCACAATAGTGGTACTAAACACGAGCCCTGCGGACAACCTTTATGTGTCCTGAACCACTCTATGAATGTGTAATTATTTAAACCGATTAATCTCTCACTGATATAATTTTTAGGAGCTTCTTTATGTAAGTTGAAAGTGGAGAATCATCTATTATTTCAGTAATTTTGTGCCAATCAATGGAGTCAAATGCTCCCTGGATATCAATTGAGATCATTCCACAGTATTTATATTTATCTAAGTTTTCCATGATTAGGGATTTTAGTTGTTGTAAAGCTGTTAATGTACTTTTTTTTCTCTCTAAAACCATGTTGTTCTGGTTGAAGAATGGATTTACTTTCTAGAAATGTCATCGTTCTTATTTTTATCAGCCTTTCTAAAACTTTTCCCAACATGGGAAGAAGAGTTATTGGTCGGTAAGATTTATGTTGAGATGGGTCTTTGTTCTTTTTTCTAAAATAAATTACAATTCCTTTTTCCCAAGCTTCAGGGAAATGGCATAATTTTAAACATTTATTATAAATTTGTAACCCTAGATCTGGGAATTCCTTTAGCATGTTTCTTATAGTTATCGCGTCTACCCTATCATAACCTGGGGCCTTTTTAATGTTCTGTTGTTTTATTGCAAATTTCAGTTCTCTTAGGGTAAATTTGATGTCTTGAAATTCTTCTTCTGGAATTGGGGACATATTTATATATGAGTGAATTTCATTTGTATTTTGTACACCAATTTGGTGTTGTAATAGATCTTACTGTACAGTTATATATGTATCTTCTATTGTTGATGTTTCCAAAACTGTATGGATTAGGTCTGTATTTTTAAGAAACTTTTGTTTTAGAATTTTAAAAGCCGTACCATATTTACTCGTGGTCTCATTGCAGAAAGTTAACCATGATTCCTTCTTGGCTTTCACTATTTTTAATTTGTATTCTGCTCTTGCCTTTTTAAAATCAATTAAATATTTCTCATTTTCTGGATTTCGTTTGTGTCTTTTACCTAGAGCATTTAAACGATTTCTGAGTATTTTTAAGCTATCTGAATACCAGTTAAGTTGACGATCTTGTGTAATTTTCTTCTTTTTTAGAGTCTTGTCCATAGTTTGAGTTAGTAAATCATGAAAAGAGTTCATCCACTCATCTAGTCCTTGTGGTGTTTGTACATTTCTTAAAGAGTCCATTAACCTTTCTTTATGATTTATTAATTCTCTATTGAAATTTTTGAAGGTTTCAAATTTAGTTTTATAACGGAATAAATTTCTTATTAATGGATCCGCCTTTAAATTGAATTGGATGTATCTGTGATCGCTTAGTGATGGGAAACTTGTGTCTATTTTCCATGAATTGACCAGGTCTCTTGATATATGTCCACATAATGTCAGGTCTGGATTTCCCTCCGTATTATTTGCGGCAAAGGTATTGTCAGCTGCAGGATCGTTTATAATTTGTAATTCTTTATTCGATTTGCATTCTAGGATGACATCTCCTCTGTTATTATTTCGAGCATATCCCCATGCCTGAAGAGGGGCATTAAAGTCCCCCCCCCCCCCAGAATGAGATTGGAACTATCTTGTATAATATCACTCCATTCCTGTAAGTCTGATGAAAGGTTTCCTTTTGGTTTTGAATACTGAGATCCCAATTTGAAAGTACGAAGTTTTGTAATTAAATTTATAAATATGCTATTAGTTGTTTGAAGTATTTTAACGTGAACGAATAATGGGTTTGCTATTAGGATGCCGGCTGTTAGGTTATTGGAGTGATAGAAAGCCCATGATATTAGTAGCCCTGTGAAGGATTTTTTAGTTTTATGGAAGTCTTGTATCAGGGCTATGTCTATCTTGTATTGGTGCATATATTTAAGTAATTGTAAATTTGCAGCTCCGCAATTATTAAGATTAATTTGAACAACTTTTATATTATCTTCTTTTGGGCCATTTGTAGTGTTGCCAAAGTAGTAAGTAGTTGAGGAAGAGTTTAATTTATTTAATGAAACGATATCTTCTGTTATGTTTATAGACGCGAACGTGATGAATTTTTATTTATTGTGAGATCTCTCTGGTAATATATATTTTGAAAAACTTGACACTAATAATAACTAATAATATAACTAGTCAATCTGCAGATCCATTTCGAATTTTCTAGAAACTGTTCCTAGTGAGTATTTACATCCTAAAAGTAACCGCCACACTAAATTTCAAGTTTTATTCCCCAATAATATTACAGAAATCGCAATTCCTGAGAATACCCCTTACAAACAAACGTTACTTATTTATAATACTATTAGTATAGATTAATTTCGTATAAATCTTATTAATTCATCTTTAATAAGATGCTGATCCATCATCATTTCCTTCGTAGATTTTTTTTTCACTCCTCCGACAGAAACTTTTCTATTCATTGCCCCGTCTAGAACATTAAGAGCGAAAAAGTTTTTCCACGTAATAACAACAAGACATTCGATCTCTGAAATCGGAAAAATAAATATGTAAATGCGAAAATGATTTTTACCTCGAATAAAAGCATCCGAAATGCGAAAGAAATTGAGTTTCTCATTTTATGGGAATAAGTTCTGACGTTCTCTCTCTCTCCGAAGTACATTAAGATGGGTGAAATTTTATTTTATTTCTGGTTAGAAAAGAGCTTTCTTCAAATTTCGTCCAATGAAGAAAATAAATAAATCCATTTTTGTAAATCGATTTCAGATAACAAGTTGGGTCGGTGTTTTAGTTATTGAATGTATTATAAGTTCCCGCGCCATTTTGGTGTGAATAAATGGATTTTTAGTTATTTTTAATTTTACATGTAAAGGAACTTCGTGTATTATGGAATATTATTTACATTTGGGGGCCACGCAACATCCCGATAGTGTTTAAAATCTGAAAACTGAACACAATTAAAAACTTCAACGATCTGCGAATAGTGTTTATAGGCAAAAAATTATTTTACGAAATTTCCATCACTTGCAAACAGATCATTGCCGAAACGTCAGTTGAGGCTCACTGGGGAGACACGAAAATTTTTTGGCTTCTGTCTGTCTGTCTGTTCCGCGATAACTGCCGTAAAAAGCGACCAATTACGTTGATTTTTGGTATGTATGTTGGCGAGGTATCCGGAATGAGCTGTATAGTTTTGGGTTAAATTTGGTTCATTTGTTCGGAAAAAATAGAACTTTTTTTTAGGTTATAATGCTTTCCTATGGGGATGCAGACGATTTTTCAAATTTCATTTTTATCTGAAATGAAAATGGAATATTTGCATAATGAATTTAGAAGTAAAATTATGATGCTAAATTTTCCATATGGATTTCCAATAGTTTTAAAATTTTGCCGATAAATTGAATAGAATTTAGAAATGAATTGCTTAAAATATTTGAAATTTTTTTTTGTATCTATTCGGGAAATATAAACATCTTATTTTCATATTTTTTTACAATTTTTAAAAGCGTTTATTTTTATTTTCCACTTTTAATTTATTCGTCGCTTAGCAACCGTATTTCAAAGAGTATAAAACAATAAAATTCAAGGAACTTGGACTGTTTTGGTAAAATATCTTTTCATCAAAACGAATGTAAATTTAATGAGACTACGGGGGGGGGGGGGTGATGAAGGGATGAATACCTATTTATTTTTAAAAATTAAAAGGATAAGCAGTTCATCAGAATATCATTGTATAACACCGTGTTTAATTTAATGATTCTAATTTCTGGAACATTCGAATAATTTTATATGCATGCAATTGAAAAAATAATAATTGCTGATTGTACGATGTTAAATGATATCAAAAATGGGATTTATAAAACAAATGACTTGCAGAGCTGACATTGAGACTCCTGATCTGCAGATTTACTAGTAAACGTATTTTGAGGGTATTGTGAGATAGTCGGGAAATATGGAATAGGAGGTTAAAAATGAAGAAAACGAACAGAATGTGGCAAAAAACAGATGTAACGGTATCAAAAGAGCATGATCAAAGTAGCGTGTCTGGGTAGTCGCAGTCAATAGACTCCAGTTCGTAGTTCAGAATTGCACAAGTCAGAAATAATACAAGGATCTGTCTTTGTGCCACCCAAATCATGGATTATTATGAGATATGGGTATTCCATAGAACCCGACACCAGCGGTTTGGTAAAAAATGACTCAATATTTATTGTTGTGAATCGCGAGCTAAAAATAAAGTATTACATCACAAACTGTTAGTATTTCGATGCACATTATGCATAAATTCAATGTAAAAATATTACTTCTAATAATGAATAAAAGAATATTGAAAAATGATCCCCTGAAATTTTCAAAAGACAAAAAACAAATATTTATTCACACAAGGTAAGAAGACCCCATTCTCTAAAATAAGTACTTTCAAATCATTGTAATCGTTTTAAGATTTTTTTTCTATTATTTATTAGTATAGATTATAGAACTTTACCCCATAACTCTACAACTAGAAACATATCACGATGTGTTATATATACTAAAATCTTCGTTAAAAAATTATTTAGCTAACAGTGCAAGTTCCATCGAAATCCATTCAGCAGAATCTTTTAAAGAGGCTAATCTTTCGTAATCGGGTTCACCTAATTATAGAACTTTCCCCAATAATTGTTATAACTAGGTAACGTAGAACGATACGTTATATACTAAAACCTTCTCTGGAAAAAATATCTAACTAACAGTGTAACTCTCGTCAAAATGCATTCGGCAGAATCTTTTTCAAAGGCTAATCTTTTGTAATCGGGTTCACCTGATTACAGATCTTTCTCCCATAGCTCTATAACTAATAAGCGTAGACGAATATGTTATATACTAAAACCTACCCTGAAAAATTATCTAACTAACAGTGCAAGTTTCATCAAAATCCATTCGGCAGAATTAAAGTCACAAGCAACCGGAACGAAATTCTCACTTGCATTTTTAGGTGCATTCATAATTATATAAATACGTACCATCTATAGTCGTCGTCTGGTCCGTCCGTCTGTATGTCCATCCATCCGCATATAACAGCGCAAAAATTACCCAACGGTATGGTTTGAAATTTAATATATAAAATCGTTGCAGGATTTTACCGAGTCATTTCAAATTTTATGAAAATCGAATCAAAATTTAAAGAGATATTCATAAAAGTTTTCTTCATTCTATTCAATCCTATCGTACGTAATCTATATAATAAAAGCGCAAGTCATGGGACTGAGGACAACCAATACGGGCAAACCACTTCCTTTTTTCATAGGCCAAGCGGCCATTTTTATTCCAAATTATTTTTTCGAATAAAATGGCATAAAAGTGACATTTTTAGAAAGATCGTTCAAAAAAATGTTTTGCTTGAAAGATGAGTTACATTAAAAAATGTATAGATTCTGAGATTAACTACAGTGGAAATGAGGTTAACAGCCGAATATCTCCATCCATTACAGTCAATAAACACAAAAAATTCTTTCATTATGAGTCATAAAAATATTAAACCATGGAGGTCATCCTTCGCAAAGCAAGATCTCCAGGATGAATTTTGCAGCGCTGTCTGGTGGCGAAAAAAAATTCGCATCTGTAAACGTGGCATACGTAATAAGAAAAAAAGCGGCATGCTCATTTCGCTCATAACAGACGATATAATTCATTTCACTGAAACAATGATTTTTTTACATTGTAAAACTACTTACAATACGAACACACCTCATTTGTCACGTTTAATGTACAATTTCCAACTTGTATACATATAGTAGAATAGATAGAATTAGATAGATAGTCTATTCTTTCCGTAAAATTTTACTTGAATTAGTATTTCCTAAAGTTGTTATTTAATGTAAAATACAAGACAAATGGTCGTGATACTTTTACGAAAGCGGCGATTAACATAGTATTGGGAATCGAATTGTAAGTTAAAATACTAGCTGGGAATAAAGTGGAACCTTGATGCCAGTTGCTCACGAATATTTCAGTTAAGTGATAAATCAGCAACTGCGTAAACTAGAATACCTAAATTTAAAGACATCCTCGATTTTCGAGAACGTTTAGTTACCTTAAACACGAAAGGTAGGCATGTATAAAATGTGCAGGTAATGTGCACAGTTGTAAACAGTCCCACTTTCTTCCTACTGCGCATTCTTCATGTTGGAACTGCGCACCCGTTCCATAGAACTGACCAATCAGCTCTTCGTATAAGCAGACCGCCTTCCTACAATGACGTCACATGCACATTGCCTGTAGATCAGTTTCATCTGACGTCACACCCTAGCAACCATCTTAACAACTTGGTGGGCATTTTGTTTGCCCGCTTGCCTTTATCGATTTTGGTTGGTTGAACGAAAATACAAGCTGACAAATGGACGATTTTGATTGGTATGGATACAAACTGAAGGAATGTGATGACAGGGTTGCAACTGATCTATAGGACAAATGGTATCTGAAAGAATGGTGTCAAGTCTGGTATCATGGTTAGTTAAGAATGTGCAAATAGTGCGACATTCGCTGACGTCCACAGAAAGCTGGTGTGGCACTTTGCAGATGGACAGGAGGAGATGCAACACGTTCGCCGAAGACGGTAAAGGAACTTTGGTCGAAGTTCGATCCGATCGACATTCAAATGCACCTACATATTAGAACATCGAAAAGGTCGACGTTTTCGTACTGATGCGGTACTCCAGTCCAGACCACTCGAGCGCGTTGCGGATAGATGGAATGGTACCATAGATGCTCTTGATTACAGATTTTAAAGTAAAGACTTTTTATTGAAATAAAAAACAAATAATACGACACCAATTTAATAAAAGGAAATAAATGGAACTGAGCAATTACAGATCATGCACTGGATAGGAACTAACAAATATTAAAGTTCACCTAAATAATAAGTAAAAATCTCTATTAAGATATAGTTCGATGTGAATAATGAGAAGGTGCCTCGTCAAGTGCAGGTGCACTTCTCTTTGCCCCTATCGGATACAGGGCTTTTACAGACCAAGGGCCATTATTATTCTCTAGGTCAGAAAAATGCTAAAGGCTCCAAGAGCTCGCCCTTTTCCACCCGGATACACTAACAGAAAGCTTGACTCAGAGCTCCCGATATTTACCGTCCCATTCCGATCTGCGATCCACTCAAATGAATAATCTTTTCTCTTCCTTCCGTCAGGTATTCCGAGAAGGAGGGGGTGCGGGGAGAAATATAGGCGTTCGCTTTTCTCTGTGCTAGGAGAGTTTCTTCTCTCTTTGGTTTCCCATTGATAAGCCTTTTTCTTCTCTTCAGGAGAAAAAGTATTGCCATCAAACGTCTGGAGACTTTTCTTAGCGCCCAGGCTGCGTGACCAGTGGGTGTCGATAAGGGGATTTATTAAGGCGTACCATAACTAATTTCTAACGCTGTATTCTGTGCTGCTCTGAAACTATTTAAAGGGGTAACTGACAACTTACTTTCGGGTTTACGAACTCTGCGAGAGGTCTTCACCTTGGGAACTACCTTTCTCTGATATTCTTTGCTGTGAAATATAAATAAACTCTGATATTTTACACCATGTTGTGAAGAGTTCAAAGCCTGAGCCTGGATTTCTTCGCACATGACCTGAATATCTTGTTGCAGGGTTAAAACAAATGACACAGTGTAAATGGCGTTTATGCTGAAAAGCAATGCTGCATGTATTTATCTATACATGTAGTGTTTGCGTGCATATTTTACGAAATAAAAGTACTCAATGTAGAGAAGTTCTTTAATTGCACGCTGTTTAAAATTTGCAGCAAACTGTCCAGTCATTATTCGACCGTTTGTTATAGAAAACGGTTACATAACCGTTTTGGGATCTTAATATGGGATCCTAATCCATTATTGGGATCCTAATATGGTTAATAACAGGGTCAAGTAATCGTTATCTTTAAAAAAGGTCGAACCACTGGACAGCTTGCCACAAATTTTTAACAGTGCACAGCCCGGTTTTTATCCAATATTGCAATGTACTTTATCCTATAAAGTGATCTGTATAATGCACTTTCGTACTAAGACTAATTAAATTATAGCCACATTCATTTCAATGTGATGCACTCACCGTTATCGTTCTTTTTTTTTTGCAGGTCGCTGGAGTATCTGTTTTTGCTCGGCCATCTCCGATCGAGTGCACAGATGGAGGATGTGCAGTTCCCGGATGAGAGGACGTTGCTATGAGGACATCAACGCGCGTCATTCCTTTGGGATGGAAGTGGACACGACACAGACGACACAAGAAGAGGAAGACTGACGGCGCATGTCTGTTCACAGCTCCAAACACATCACGCATCATCTGACTCCGCGAAGATGGTGTTTCTCGAACATTCCAGAGAGGTCTAATGATCCCGGTCCATCGACACTACTGAGGTCACGCGGATCTCTGCCCGCGACGCCGAAGCGACCTCGCTCCGATACACAAACGACGTTACCCGTCGCATCTTATCTGACAGACTCACTTCTGAGATGAGAACTGGACAGTCACTGACTGGACTCTGACAAAATCCGTCCCTGTTTGTTTCTTTCTTTTTTTTCTTAAGAAAAAAAAAGGGCGTCAAACTTTAGCTGAGCTTTGATTCCGGCTGACTATGCCTGGGCGTGTGCGTCACGCCCAAAGCTCTCTCTCAAGTGTCTTCGCTTCCTCTTTCTGTGTCTGCAGCAGCATGACGACGCTGTCGAGTCAGAACTCTCCATTAAGGACTATGGATACCATCGTTTCATCGAACGCAAGCCTTAAAAGATAGGAATTCCTCCCCCTTCACGCGCCATATACTATATCCCGAAGAAAGTGGGTTTTCCGCACAAAACATATCGCTACATATCCGATTACTAAAAGCGCCGAATCCATTCGTCCTCAGCTTATAGCTCACTTACAGAATTATGCACACATACATATAAATATATATATATATCACGTATTTTAGAGAAAAATAAAGGAAAGACATAGTCTTTGCACTTTGAGGAACTAGTCGTAGAACTAACTACCTTTAATTCGAGGGAACACATGCGAGAAGGTGCTATATCCCCCCCCTTAACAGAGAAGATTGGCTATTTTTGTTTTCCATCTCGCGGAAAAGTAGGAAAGTTCCGTTTACTTTTTCTAACGCACATAGTGGAAGTAGATGAAGAGTAAATATTTATAAACGCAAACTAGATTTTATAAAAAGAAGTAATACAGTAGACCAGCGTGAGGACTCAGTACATACTAGATTACAAGAAGACATCAAAAGCCCAGTAAACATTTAGAAAAAAAAATCCATCTTACGTTGGTGCTGCAATACGTCTATTTTCTTCTCCAGGAGCAACAACAACGCAACTCAACTCATGAGTTAAGTGAGCGGGACCATGTATCAACCTTGTCGTCCTATCATCGATTGTGACAATCGAGTGGTACTGAACATCGGCGGCATACGGTTCGAGACGTACAAGGCGACCCTGAAGAAGATTCCTGCCACCCGGCTATCGAGGCTGACCGAAGCTCTGGCCAACTACGACCCCGTGCTCAACGAGTACTTCTTCGACCGGCACCCGGGGGTGTTTGCCCAGATCCTGAATTACTACCGGACGGGCAAGCTGCATTACCCCACCAACGTGTGTGGACCACTCTTTGAGGAGGAACTCGAATTTTGGGGATTGGACGCCAATCAGGTACGAATAGTCTTTTTAATTTAGTGTATTTTTTTTTTAATCATGGCAACGCCATTCCTTACAACTATTTTTATGGGCTTGCTCCATGCTCTAACAAGTTAAGCAGTAAAAATTTCATTCTTCTACTACCAAAATTTACCGAGTTATGATACTTAAATTTTATTTGTTTATTTTCTGGAACAAAATACGCATTTTTCCGTTTTCAGTGTCAGAAACTTACCGGGTTATAAATTTTGGTAGGAGAAAAATGAAATTTTTATTGTTTTCTTTGTTAGAGCATAGAGAACGTTTATAAATATAACGTACAGGACACGGGGAGTGCATAGATTTATAACCTTTTCAAACAATAACTATTTTCACTTCAATCGATTTTCCTCTGATGAAAAACAACAACATCTGACACATTTTTGCAATTGAAACTAAAACCTCTAAAACTAACAGTTTATAAATTATTGATTAACGATAAGAAGGGATACCCTGTATATTAATTTGAACAGCGCAGTTCCGCATCAACTATTAGAATAGGAAGTACAGAGCAATTATTTGAATTTAACATAGGGTTTCCAGGAGTAAAGTAATAAAAAAATCTAAGCAGAGCATAGCAGTACACCCTATTATATTTTGTTCCAATTTTTAATTGGAATACACAAGTTTTTAATTAACCATAGAAAGCTATATATTAGGTGGTATCTTGAATCATTAATTAAAAAAAATCCACACATACAGAAGAAAGTATGCCAGAAGCTAAAAAGCAATAAGTGTAAAAATTCAGAATTTGAAGAACCGTGTCAAAATTAGTCTGATGTACCAATCCCAAAACTCTCTTCTATCTCATAAATGTTAGTATTTAAAAATAACAGAATATGAAGTTTGGTGAAATTCATCTTGAGATAAGGACTACCGCTAAAATCGTGTCAATCCTGAAAAAGGCAGCATAGCAGCGTCACCTGTTGGGCCATTGACACCAATACCTAATCAGCAACCGCTTATGTGAACATCTAACTGAATCTGAAGTTGGATGAAAATACATGCAATAATTCTTGAGATAGAAATATTGCAGAAATCGTGAAAAATGCAGCATAGTAGCGCCACCTGTTCGGCTATTACACCGAAAACGAATCAGTACCCATTTGTATTAAAGTCTACCAGAATCTAAAATTTTATAGAAAGCCTACAAAAGTTTTGTCACATACAGACACACAGACATTTTCTAAAAACAGTCCAATCGTGTTCAGGACCTTCTAAAACGTATAAATCCGCCGAACACCAGAAGTCGAAATTTTTCAAGAATCCAATACTTTCTTCTTGTAAAGATAGAAGAAAGTAATAATTTGGTGCATTTTCACTCAGTAGAACCGAGATATAGCTATAATGTTCCTCGCAAATAGCATGACATAATAGTGCACGTGTTGGGTGATATACGCCAATATCTAATCAGTACTATTTTTTAGTTTTTGAGTTAGAATAGTCACAAAATGTGTGTAATACACAGAGAAACGCCGGACAGATGCCAGGGTAGACATGCAGACATTTTCCAACTAGTATATGTTGTGGCCATCGCAAAACTTTCTTCTCTATAAATATCAAATCAATTAATGATTTGAATAGTACATAAAATTGCATCAATTTAAAAAAATAGTTTTTTTTTTTTTTAAATACATAAACATAATATTGTTTTTGGAATCGGGGATAATGAAAACTTTTAATGTAGAAAAAAACAAATTTATTTGCGTGCATTTAAACTAGAGATATAAGCATCGCCTATTTTGAACACATCATCAATTTTAGGCATCTCCTCTTAGATGACTGCAACCAAAATTGAACGGCAATCTATTCCTATCATGAGTTTTATAAATTGTATCTCCGCACATAAACGAGAGCTATAAGCATCGCATAAGTCAAACCAATCATCGATTTGCGCGGAACACTCACTTGGGGAATTTTGTATAAAACGAATTATCACCCGTTTACATACGGATAGAATTTCACAAGAAATTTCATTCTATTCTACACAGAAGTTCGTGAGTTAGAACGCCCACAAAATTTGTGTCGCATGCAGACAGACAGACATACACACTCGCGGACTAAAAACTGTCCTCGGATTTTTTAAAAACAGTCCAACCGTTATTCAGGACATCCTGAACCACGTAAATCCATCAAAAACCGGAAGTTGAAAACGCAAAGTCGAATTACGCACGTATTCACCATCTACCTCAACTGCCGGTTCAGCGTGAGAACCTTAATCGAATGGTCAAATGATGTTCATCTTTATCCTGATTGGACATAAGATCGGCTGAAGTCCAATCCGATTAATCGTGAATATCATTTGAGCTTTCGACCGAGGTTTTCGCGCTGAACCGGCAATTGAGGTAAATGGTGAATACGTGCGTTCATGTGGATTGAGAAGGAGAGGAGTTACTGAAGATATAGAGTTTAACAGAGTAGATTATTCACGACTCACTACTGCACTCATTACTGCATGTTACTCTAACGAAAGTTCTGGCACAATACAGGACACAGAAAAGTACAACATACCATAAAATAACTGTTAAAAATTCTAACAAGAACGAAAAATCGGTTATATATTCATAATCGACAATAGATTATGAAACACTTTCCAACACATCCAGAAAACTGTAACGCAACTTCACCGTTAAATAAGGTAAAAGATTGATATGCAAGTATTGTGCTGTCCTTTAAGTTAAAAAAAAAAAAAAAACTTTTATATATATATAAAGTCTAATAAAGAATGCAAAAAACAATTAAACATGGCTAATTTTTTACAGCTTGTTTTGACTAAGATTTTTATGTCGAGCATTTTTTTATTTTATCCTGTTATTACAAAGTGGCAGCCAATTTGAAAAAAAAACCACTTTTCCAAAAATGACCCATATTACCAGAAAAAAAAAACCGCACCTGACATAATCAGCTGAAAATGAAGCACTTTATTATATATTAATGGTTTAACATATAAACAATTAAAAATTTATGTAAATCATTCTAAAATTCTATTATAACAAGAAAATCTGTAAAATTTAATCTCATGTTTTGTCAGAATTTTGAAAATGTTAGTTTAAATTATTTTTAGCACTCCATAGGTATTTTTAACTATTTTTATTATTCTAATTGGTACATAAAACAGAACAAAACAAAAAAAAATGACTTTAGTGAAATATTTGGATGGGTTTTTTTAATAAACATTTCACTCTGGTTTTTTTTTTTTTTTTTTTTTTTTTTTTTTTTTAGAGTAGATATATAAATAAAAGAAAAGACATAACACATTAGAAACTCCAGTTTTAGCAATTACCTTCCATAGTGAAAAAAATAGTCAAAGTATTTTGTGCAGCTCTGTATATGAGCTATAAAATTCGTTCTATACTACATAGCATGATAAAATTGAGTTCAGTTAGAAAATTCACATTTAACAATTTTCCCCAATCGACGGAAATACACTCGAAATGTTTTGTACAGCCCTGTATATTATCTGAAAACTTTTATACACATTAGATACTAAGCTCAAATTTAATTTGGGTAAAAAAACGCATAAGGCAACTTAAAACTCACTTCCAGCAACCACCAATGATAAACGGCAATGCATCTTGTACTTTGCGTAGCCCTGTATATGAATTTATTTATATTCCACAAATTTCTCTTAGTCTACTAAATATAGTTCAGCAGGAAAATGCGTAACACAATTAAAAACTACCCTTAAGCAATTCACTCCCTTAGTGCGTAATACTTATGAATTCCTTTGTGTAGCCTTGTATAGGATCAACAGAAGTTAATACACGCCACGCACTATGCAAAAATTTGGTTCAACTTTAAAACGCAAACCAAAGTTGAAAACGCACTTATCGCAGGTAGACTGTAACTAATTCTTTTGTGTGTTTCGAGCAGGGAAGACCGAGCTATGCTCGGTCAAAATTAGCTTTGAGTTCAAATATCATGACCCATGACCCATTAATCAAATTTTCTCGAACACGTGACCCACACATTTGTCTTCTCGTGCGAGAAAACCTTTAGGATATAAAATTTAGTCAAAATAGTCCGAGGCGTTTTTTAGATAAAATTAGCTTGACCCACAGTGACCCAAAAATGACCCACTCATCGAATTTTCTCGGACATGTGACCTAGCCCAATGATTTTCTCGTGCCCGAAACTCGTAGGATACAAAATTTAATCAAAATCGTTAGAACCGTTTTTTAGATAAAATTAACTTGACCCGCGTTGATCCAAAAAGGACCCACTCATCGAAAGTTCTCGAACATGGGACCCAGCCTAGTAGTCTTCTCGTGTCCGAAAATGATAGGATATGAAATTTAGTCAAAATCGTTTGAACCGTTTTTTTTTAGATACAATTAGCTTGACCCTGAACGATGGTGACCCAAAATGACCTACTATTCAAATTTTCTCGAACATGTGACCTAAGCCCAATATTTCTCTGGTGCCTCAAAACGGTAGGATACAAAATTTCGTCAAAATCGTTAGAGCCGTTTTTAAGATAAAATGTGCATATATATATATATATATACACACACACACGCACAATTTTTCCTCCTATTGAATACATGATATGATATATTCCAGCTTTAGTGATGATCCTAGAGAAACCATTTCCAAAAGTAAAATACTTAACTCAATAGCATATTCAAGTATCATTATTTCAAAAAATACCACACCACTGTAACGTCAAGATATTGTTCGAAAATACAAGTTAATAATGTTCTGCTTCAGCAGCAGAAATCATTTAGCTGTTTTTAAAAAAAAGGAATAAAAAAAAGTAAGTGATCGGCGCGTTATACGGTTGGTTGATTTATGACGGCCGACTATCTACTCGAGGGATATAGGCCCTAGGGGGAAGTGCCCTCCGTGGGGGTCTTAACCCGTATTTACGGCAAGGTTAGAAGAAAACCACGGGAAAATCTGAACGGTTAGGTCGACGAGTGCGACAGGGGTTTGAACCCAGCACCTCCCGTCTTCCAGCTTTGAGAGCAGAACATCTCAGCCACTGGTGGGGCGCGCGTTATACGGAATTTGGAAATATCGGAAGGCGAATGAGCAGGGTTCTGTTGTTCAAGGTGCTTTCGAAAAGTTGGGTGAACGGTCTCGTGTAACAAGAGTTACAAACAAAAGCGATTACTGGCATTCAAGGTAATCATCATTAGCTACAACACACTTTTGACATCGGTTGTACAGCCATTGGAAACTGTCAGCAAATGTTTATTTCGAAATCGCTCGAAGCACCGTGGTCACACGTTGCTGTATCTTCTTAACGTCTGCAAAGCATAGGCCTTTCAGGACTCTTTTCAGGCGGGGAAACAAGAAGAAGCCTGCAGGCGCTAGATCTGGAGAATGTGGAGATTGTCATCTTGCGTTTAACGAGAAAGTTTCTCACGCGGATCACGGGGTGCGGACGGGCACTTTTGACTCACTGCTTCAACACCGTATACTTTCGCTAACATTTATTGAGTGTATGTCGCCGTTTTTCCAAATTTGAAGCAGAACTTTATATTCACACGTTGCTCCATTTCGAAATGACACGAGTTTTCACACTGATTGCGTTAGATTGGTCGCAGAGAGCAACATTGTGTAATTTAATGATTTGGACAATAGAGGGTCCTAGTTGACATGCCTCCACTAAGTATGCGTGGGTGTAACATCCTAACTAAATCGCTTCTTAAAATATGGGACCATTCACCGAACTTTTCGAACGCACCGTGTATGTTCCTTTTATGAAGATAGCAGAAAATAATTAAAACAAGTTGGAAATTGTACATTAAAAGTGACATATGAGGTGCGTTCGTTTTATAACTAGTTTCACAATGTAAAAAAAAAAAAAAATCATCCTCATTATTTCAGTGAAATGAATTATGTCGTCTGCTAAGAACGAAATAAGCGTGCCTTTTTTTTCTTATTACTTATGCCACGTTTATAAATACGAAATTTTTTTCAACATGGAGATCTTGCTTTGCGAATGATGACCTCCATGGTTTAATATTTTTATGACTCATCATGAACGAATCTCCTGTGTTTATTGACTCTAATACATTGGGATAATCGGTTAACCTCATTTCCACTGAAGTTATCTCAGAATCTATACATTTTCGAATGTAACTCATCTCTCCAGCAAAGCATTTTTTTGAACGATCTTTCTAAAAATGTCACTTTTACGCCATTTTATTCGAAAAAATAAATTTGAATAAAAATGGCCGCTTGACCTATGAGAAAAGCTGTGGTTAGCCCGTATTGGTTTTCCTCAGTCATATGACATGCGCTTTTATTATATAGATTAAGTACGATAGGATTTAACAGAATAAAGTAAACTTCAATTAATAAGTTTTGATTCGATTTTCATAAAATTTGAAATGACTCGACAAAATTCTGCTACGATTCTATATATTAAATTTCACATCATTCGGTTGGGTAACTTTTGCACTGTTGTATGCGGACAGACGGATGAACGGACGGACCAGACGACGATATTTGCTACGTATTTATATAATTACGAAAGCACCTAAAAAACTAGTATGTTGTGGCCAACACAATACTTTCTTCTAAGTATATCAAATCATCCATACAACCAAAATTAAATCAAGAAGAGTGATAAAATTCTGGTCTTTTTGTTCTTGTGATATATCGTTATAGCGGAAATCGTGAAAAACAGAGCATAACCTGTTTGGCGATTTGCACTAGAATCCTAAGCGTCTATTTGTGTCAAGGTGCAACAGAATATGAAGTTTGAGGGAATTCTGTGCATTAGTTCTTGAAATATGTATTTATCGCTTAAATCGTGAAAAATGCAGCATACCAGTGCTACCTGTAGGCCAATTTACACCAAAATTTAATCAGCACGAATTTATGTCAAAGTTTAATTGATTCCGAAGTTGGATGAAATTCCGTGCATTATCGTTCTTGACATATAGAGCGCCCACAAAATGTGTGTCACATACAGACAGACACACAGACAGACAGGCATTTTTTAATAACAGTTTAATCCAGTTAAATTAAAATAAAATATTTCGTTTTAGTTCACTTAAAAATATAGGTTCTCGGTTCGATTCCAGTTTCAGGTGCACTTCCGATTCAATCAATCGACTTTAATTTACAGATATAGTGCATGTAACGTCACAGTTTCTGTAAGGTTAGAACTTTATATGAAATTCCATGCTATTCTATGCATTAGTTTGTGAGTTAGATGCACCCGTAAAATATGCGTCTCAGACTCACAGACAGACATTTCCTCAAAAACAATAAAGTTGTGTTCAGGATCTTCTAAAACGTATAAATCCGTCGAAAGTCAGAAATCGAATTTTTTCGCGAATCCAATATATTTCTTCTCGTAAAGACAGAAGAAAGTAAAAAACAAATGAATTGATTGATATTTTGAACAGTTCCCACATTTGTTGTAAAATCAAATAATGAACTAAAAGTTTCTTGAAATTCTAGGAGGGGTAATGGGGGAGGGGAGGGAGGAGGGAGCAGAGTGAAAATGACTCTAATTTGAAGATAACTCCGACGGCAATTAATTCCTAGCTGTGAATTTGATAGCAGAAGCTATTTAATCTAACAAGCCCGAAATTAATTTCTCTCGAAGGCATAATCGATTTTTAACTAATATATATATTTTTTTTTCTTTGGAAGTTTGAACAAGTTTTACTTCATACCATAAAGAATGGAATCGAAAGTAATAAAAAAAATTATTTGAGAGAATTAGACAGTATTTTATTTTAAAAGTCTTTAAATAATAATTAAAATCGAAGGCGTTTTCCAAGTTGAAAATGAGCTAAAAATGAAGCGATTTTTCTACAGCTTATTTATTTTCAGTAACGAATATGTTATGATTTTCTATAACGTATATAAGTTTTCTGCTTTCCAAGTATATTTATGAAAGCTAGAGAGGCAACAGGAAGTTTTTCCATAATACATATTAATTTCGGTTTGTTCGAGATAGTCTGGTAATTTGAATGTTATAAATCTGGGTATATGGTTTAATGGTATAATAAATGTATGTTTCATAATACAGTTTGAAATTATGTTACTAAAACCCTCCTCAAACCATTATCGGCCCATAGCCGTATTCGAATTACTTTGTAAGACCCTGTAAAAGACTATAAATGCTATGAAACACCATTGTATGTAGACAATATTATTAATATTGTATATAAATTTTAGGCTGTGGATGCATATATTTACTAAATAAAGCGTGCAGACAATAAACTAGCTTCTAATTGTTTTGAAAAAAATTAAAAATTAAAAAATTACATTCGCATGTTTACGCTATTGCAAGCAGAGATCTTTTCAATTTTTTCGTTTTCATTTTAGTATTTTTGTCTGTCTGTCTGCCGGTCTCTCTCTCTCTCTCTTTCTCTGTCTGTCCCTGCTCTAACTCGCGTAAATATATTCGGATTCTCATGCAATTGATATAGGTCATTGAGGTTTACTAGGGAATGTTCGGTAATGAAAAGGAAGTGTGTAGCACTTATGGTTTTTTTTACAGGGACACTCAAAAGAATTCCTTTACATGACGGCCTATGGGGAAAAAATATTTGCGGTGTATTTTAATGATGTTACACAATTTCAAACATATTGAAATTCATATAGATCACCGAGTTGTCCTACACCCTATTCCATTACTAAAGCATAGGGTGTGCATAGCACTTATAATTTCTTTACAGGTACACTCAGAAGAATTCATTTCACAATACGGTCTATGGAGAAAAATCGTTTGCAGGTTTTCTTTAATAATGTTTCAGTATTTCAAACATATTGAAATGATTATATTGTGCATTACAAAAGGCTTACTATAGAATAGTGTGTGTATAGCATCCATTATTTATTGACAGAGATACACAAAAGAATTCGGTACTGTCTGTTAACAATAATTGCTGGAAGTGCTTTTTCAGTTGCTGAACGCGTTTTTAAATCGAACTCATTTTTTGTCTATTACTTGATGTGTAAATTCTATAAAACATATATAGGGCAGCACAAAAGTTCTCGAGTCCATTTCTGTTTAGTGGCGGAATTTCCAGAAGGAGAATTTTCAACTGTGCTACGCGTTTCCTAACTGAACTAAAAATTATTATTCTATGTAGTCTATATACAGATCTATAGATCTTATACAGGGCTGCACAAAAGCACTCGGATAACTTTCCGAATAATGTTAGAAATTCCCGAAATTGGGTTTTTAAATATTTTATGCGTTTTCCGAAATGTTTACATAGATATATCCTCTTTCACCTTATAGATTTGTAAAAATTTGTAAAATTATTTTTAAAGTGTTGGAAAGTGTTTCATAATATATGTTTGACGCATGATTTTTCGTACTTGTTTTTTTTTCTGAGGACACTTTCACTTTTCGAACAGGTTTCAAAAGTGAGAGTATCTTCAGAAGAAATAAACTAGTGGTTGGGGGCCACCGTCATACTTACCCATCATGGGTAGGCATAATATAAAGTATGAAAAAAAAAAAAAAAAACATGTGTAAACTAAAATGCACTGCAATTCGAATAAAATCGTGGCTTGATGACGTCGTAAACTTTAAAGACTGTATTACTGAATGGCGTAAGAGAAACATCCTTATAACTTCAAAACTGATAATCCTATTCCCTAACAGTTCACAGCGTCGGATGAAGCGTCTCATTTTCAATTAAACTATATCTTGGAATTGAAATTTGAATGAAATTACAGTGTCATGAAAAATCGAAGAGCATGGAAAATAGGATTACAAATAGCTTGGCCACTCATGATCCGATCGACTTGTAAAATTTGTTTTTTTAGTGTATTTTATATTGATTCCTTAAAATAAACAATTTCGAAAATTTTTATATACTTTTCATCGGAACGACTATTTTGAGAGTCCGAAAAAAAGAGTTTCGGGTCATCGAGGTGACAGAAATTCAATAGGCTTCTTCTCATTATCACATACTAAATACATAACCAATTGCAAGTCTCTATCTCAATTTGTTCGGGAGATAGAGCATTTACAGATGCATTTACCTGCATCTGTACACACACAATCAGACGGATGGCAATTTTTTTTCTTCTTCTAAAAATATGTTTTTCGGTATCTCCAGTGTGTGAAACGTGTAAATCCGTCTTTTTAGGTGCGTTCGTAATTATATAAATACGTAGCACCTATTGTCGTCGCTTGGTCCGTCCATCCGTCTGTCTGTCCGTCCGTCCGTCCGTCCGCATATAACAACGCAAAAACTACCCAACCGAATGGTTTGCAATTTAAAATATATTATCTTTGCAGAATTTTGTCGAGACATTTCAAATTTTATTAAAATCGAATCAAAACTTTAGGAGATATTAATAAAAGTATTTATTAAGAAATTTGAATTTTTTTTTTAAATCGGTGCTCTCTTGTTATAGGAGCTTCCGAAGTTTAATCGTCAAGCGACCGAGATACTTATTTTATGACAGAAATGAATCTGCAGACGATACAATTCATTTCACAAAATTAAAAATCAGAAAAGATCTGAATATTTATGTAACTAGCTATAGTACGAACGCACCTCATTTGTCACGTTTGACGTACAATTTCCAACTTGTTTTTTTTCTTTCAATTTTTAAACGATCCCAAGACTTACCCTATACTACGTATGATGGGTAAGTAAAACTGCAACCAAATTCGAAAAAGTATGAAAATATTCGGTTAGATACCTAAGATATCCTATGCAAAAAAAAAAAAAAAAGTGAATTATAAATTTTTTTAAAAATTGTTAGCATGTAAACGAATAATTAGAATAGAACTCTGCCATTTCTTTAAAATTAGCTATAAGCGAGTGTCTTAGCATTAGTAGACTGTTAAAAATTTGCAGCAACGTCTGCTTTTTAATCTCTTTATAGAAAATGGTTACAAAATCGTAATTTCACTCTATTCTGACCCTAATATGGGCAATAATAGGGTCAGAATGGAGTTCATTGACGGCTATGGAACCGTTTTCTATAAAAACGGTCCAATGACTGGACCGTTTGCTGCAAATTTTAAACGGTGTAGCGTTGGCTCTTAATAGAGAAATCAAATAATGAAATAAACTTTTCATGAAACTTTAAGGGCAGAAGACTGCTTTCAAAGATAATTCCGATGGCAATTAATTTCTATCTGCGAAATTGATAAAAATCAATTAATTTATAACCAAAAATTAATCTCTTTCAAAGCAATAATTGGTTTTTCTCTGTATTATTTTTCTCTTTGGAGTTCGAACAAGTTTTCACTCCATCCTATCCTCCAGACTTAATTGAAAATAGTTAAGAAAAAAGTAGGAAAAAGGGGGGGGGGGGGGAGTCATTAAAGTAAAAAAAAACTTATTGAAAGAATCAGAATTAGACTGTATTTTCTTTTAATAAGTCTAGACTGTAATTAAAATTAAGGACACTTCTTTGAAGGCAAAGGAAAGTTAAAATGGACTTATAAAGTGATTTTTATTTTATTTCTTATTAAAGAGCGCAGAAAAGTTTCTTTCAATCGGCGCATCACACTAGGTAATCGTATAAGTTGGAAAATGATAGTATTATTATGTCCTAGAGCGTTTCGCAGCTGATTGCAAAGGAAGCAACTTGTTTTGGTAATTTTAGGTTAGCCGGGCGCAAATCTCGCCCATAAAATTATTTTTTCGCCCATAGCAGTTTGTATTTTTCGAGTGTATAATTTAGAAACAATGCTTTGAAGTTTAAATAAATTGCTTAGATTTACGCATTATTATTATTTATTTATTTATTTATTTATTTATTTATTTATTTTTAAGGAAATGAGTGGAAGACATGCATTTTAAATTTATGCATTATACGTATTTTAAATGTATGCTTTTTAAGCGAAAGTTATGCATTTTAAATGAAGTGAGTTACAAATTTATATTTTAAATGAAATTAATGCTATATGAATGATGGCAATATTTGGCAATGTATCACCTGTGCCAGACTAACATAAAAGTACCCTTGTTTTTATAAAAATGGAAGCACGCAATTTTCCCGTTACATGTTGCATTTATTGCCTTGAAAATATTCTGACATACAACATAAAGTCAGGTGCCGGCTGAGGCAAAAATTCCACTTAAAGTCAACCCGAATCATGCAAAACACAATCGTCAACCCGAAACCCGACACGAACCCAAAATATTCAAATCCGAACCCGGAGTGAAAGAAAATAAATCTACTTTTTGATATTTGTATTAAAATACAGTCTCTTATTCATTAAATTACGATTATTATACGTTGAAAAATTAATTTACAAATCCTGAAAAATTAGTTTAAATAATGCTTTTTATTTTTTTTCCTATTGCTCTATCTTAAAAAAGAAACAGGTCAAAAAAAATTTTTTTTTTTTAAATAAATTTAGAAACTAACGTTTTCTACCGAGCTTAACAGAAACGGTGATTTTTCCATAGTTCGGCCGACGAGAAATTAACGCATTATAACCGAAATTTTTTTATACGTGAATGGCAGTGATGAAATGAGGTGTAATTTTCAATATAATCATTAAATCCTTATATATCCTTATTGTTCTTGTTAGGTGCGTTCGTAATTATATAAATACGTAGCACCTACAATCGTCGTCTGGTCCGTCCGCCTGTCTACTTATAACAGCACAAAAACTGCCCAACCGAATGATTTGAAATTTAATATATATAGAATCGTTGCAGAATTTTGCCGAGTCATTTCAAATTTTAGGAAAAACGATTCAAAACTTAAAAAGATATTAGTAAATGTTTTCTTCATTCTATTTAATCCTATCGTAGGTAATCTGTACAATAACTAGTCGTTACCCACCATGGATATGCATAATGTAAAATATTAAAATAAAAATGTGTAAACTACTTATAAAATGCATTGCAATTCAAATAAAATCGTGGCTTGATGACGTCCTAAACTTTAAAGGATCGATTACTGAATTGCTTGAAAGAAATATCCTTATAACTCCAAAACTAATAATCCTATTAACTAGCGGTTTATTGCATCTGATGAAGCGTCAAATTTCCCATTCAAATATATCTTTGAAGTGAAATTTGGATGAAATACAGGGTCATGAAAAATCGAAGCGTGTGGGAAATAGGATTCCAAATATCCGATCGACTTCCTGCTTTATGCAAAATTTATGTTTTTTTTATTGTCTTTTATATTCATTTCTTAAAATAAACAATTTCGAAAATTTTTATATACCTTTTATCAGAACGAATATTTCGAGAGTCCTAAAAAATAGTTCCGGTTAATCGAGGTTATTGAAAATAGATAAGCTTCTTCCCATTATTACATACTAAGTACATACCAAATTGCAAGTCTCTATCTCCATTTTTTCGGGAGATAGAGCGTTTACAGACACACAGACGGACGGCAATTTTTTTTTTTTTTCTAAAAATATGTTTTTCGGAATCTCCAGTGTCTGAAACGTGTCATCAATACGTAAAAAAAAAAAATTCGATTTTCAAAACGATTACAAGACTTACCCTATGCTATGTATGATGGGTAAGTAAAAACGCAAGTCATGGGATTGAGGAAAACAAATACGGGCTGACCACTTCCTTTTTTCCTATGCCAGGCGGCCATTTTTATTCAAAATTATTTTTTCGAATACAATTGACATAAAAGTGACATTTTTAGAAAGATCGTCCAAGAAAATTGTTTGTTTGAGAGGTTACAATTAAATATGTATAGATTCTGAGATAACTTCAGTTGAAATTAGGTTGACAGCCCAATAGTATCTCAATCCATTAAAGTCAATAAACGGAAGAGATTCGTTCATCGTAAGTCATAGAAATATGAAACCTTCTAGGTCATCCTTCGCAAAGCAAAATCTCCAGGGTGAATTTTGCAGCGCTGTCTGGTGTCGAAAACAAAATCCGCATCTGTAAACGTGGCATACATAATAAGAGAAAAGGCGCATGCTCAATTCACTCATAACAGACGATTTAATTTATTTCACTGAAATAATACGGATGATTTTTTTTATATTGTTAAAACTAGTTGAAGTACGAACGCAGCTCATTTGTCACATTTAACGTACAATTTCCAACATGTTTTTTTTTAAAACTATGTTTATTTTTATAAGGAAAGAGCAGCTGATGTCACTGTTGTTCAAATTATTGTTGTGGATAGCAAGAAACACCTGTCGTTCTTTTTGGTTCCTACTGTACACATGAATACGGGTGATTTGATAGATCTACCTTAAACATATCTATGATATTCACCATGACGATTCCTGCGATGATCGCTAAAAGGCAAATATGTAGTAAGTAGCTTGGTTGACGGAAG
Organism: Maratus michaelseni; assembly: GCA_963931845.1. Taxonomy (NCBI): domain Eukaryota; kingdom Metazoa; phylum Arthropoda; class Arachnida; order Araneae; family Salticidae; genus Maratus; species Maratus michaelseni. The sequence goes on from OZ007587.1 coordinate 471,467,290, forward strand.
TGTTTGTAAATCCTTATACATCTTTATTCGTTCTTCCTTCCATCCGTGCTTTTACTGTCCCCCTGTTAGCTTGGTTTTTCCCAGGTAGAAGTGCTGGGAAGGAGTAAGTGGATTTACAGTCGAAGTACCGGGGAAGATGGTAATAATATTATGGAATAGCCATTCACCAGCTCGAAAACTGAAAGGCAGTACGCAAATGTTCTTCGTATTTCCAAAGTAATTGTAAAAAGGATTTCATGAAAATAGAAAATTTTTATAAAATGTCGTCATAATACCGTATAACTGGACTTACATGTATTGCAGCTCATTACGTAAAATCGATACAGAATTATCTATATATTTAAAACGAAAAGCGCATTCTGTCAAATCCACATGAAATCGACTCTTTGCGCATGCTTCAACGTTTTTTTTTTTTTTTTTTTTTTTTTTTTTTTTTTGAAAGCTTCTCCTCTCAGAAACGGGAAACCTGATGGATTAACCCTTACCTCTTTAGTCTAGGGGGATTGATAAGGGTTGATTTTAAACGGTTGAAAACGTACCATTGCCTTGAAAGCATAGACCTTCTAATATATTTTTGCTCCGAGGTTGAAAGCTAAAGCTTTTTTTTTAAAAAAAGAACTCATGTTTTCACTACTAAATAGGCACATGTTTTCTCAAAATTTTAAAGAGAACTTGGATACAGTTATATTTATGACAGATTGAAATGTCAGAGAGTTCGGAAGAGGAGAACTATTTTCTTATTGCTAGGTTAAAGGCGCCGGCGCGAAAACAAACAAACAAAAAAGCGAGAAGAAAACTTTTTTTTTTTTTACAACTCGATAACAATATTTTTTCTCGAAATTTTTACACGGGCTGTAAAACCATTTTATGGATCACCCATAGAGATTTCAAAGAGTTCGGACAAAAATAACTTTTTATTTTAAAACTACAAAACGACACTACGTAAAAAAAAAAAAAAAAAAAAAACAGGAAAATGAGCGCTTTTATCACTAAATATCAATAAATATAAATTTTTTGCAAACTTTTCATTTTAAAATATAATTTCATACAAAATCGGGTTAAAGATATAAAATAATAAAAGCTTTATTTTTTAAAAAATTATTATCACGGGCTCGGGCAACGCCGGGCGGGGGTCAGCTAGTATCTTAGTAAGAAAGAAAGACCTATTTTAAAACGGCGCATTGTAGAAACACGTTTTTATATTTTCGTCGAAAATGAAAAAAACTTTTCTTGAGAAAATAAGATAGTAGGGAACCCTGTCCCCTATGAGCTACGCTTTTCATCCCCGTCAAGACCTCACAGGCTCTGAAATAAGCTAATTTGCTCTGTTTTCAAAGATTACCCGATTACTGAAGATTGAATGATATTGTTGAGACCAGGGGCGATCTTGTGAAATCGTGTTGATATTTCATTTCCCTTTGATTGAGGGATTTTCAGGTTTTAAAGACCGCACCCATGGTTGACGCGACAACTGACGGCTGTTTTACGAGTGAATAAGCAAGATCTATTACACAGTAGAAAATAAGCTTGTGTGAAGTGTTTAAATAAAATATGTCGCTACCTCCCGGATTCTTATAATAAAGTTTTCTCTTAGACGCTGAAGGAAAATTGTTTTAAATATGGTGTCTTAAAGATATTGTTTAAATATAACGTTTTAAAGATATTGTTTAAATATGACGTGATTTCCCACCATTGAAGGCTTTTCGCACATAATAATTTATTTTGTTTTAATGTTTTCTTTCTCTTTTAATATCCACATGTAAATATATTTTTCGACTGTAAAATGTTTGAAAATGTTATTTGCGGTTTTTTATTTATTTATTTTTTTTTTTAATCTGACAAATGTGGTAAAAATTTACTTTTTTCGAAATGTGAAATAAATCCCTCTTCAGATCATGAAAATTTGAATAAAAACTTTAAAATTAGACAAAATTTTAAAAAAGTGCCCACCTAGTCCCGTATAAGCTTTCAAAAGATAGTTTGTGATCCTACAAAACTTATTTAACTGAACTACTTTGACCAAGTTCGACATTAAAAAACGCTTTAGAAACTGTCTTCTTCAATGTGTTTATCATACATTTTTCTATAAAACTGCCAGTTTTCATATTTTTATATGCAATAGTTTATTATTATTATTATGATCCGAGAAATTCAAAAGGTCACAATAAATTCAATTATGACAGCGGCGTTATTTATTTTTATTTATTTATTTTAAAATACAGAGATGATATATTTTAAATGAGATCCTTCCCTTTCATATTATGTAAGTTACTCCGGGAAAGCATTTAGTCTAACACAAGGCTGAAAAGAATTTTAAACGAGGAAGAGAAATATTCATATAAAATTAAATTTGTCCACTAATGGATTTGACATTTTAAAGTTGAAATTTAATTAGCAGAAAAGCGTCATGAAAAAGGGAGAATTCGGACATGTACAGGAGGTTTATATGTCCGTAACAGATGGGAAATTTCTACAGTTAAAAAATATTATTACTTTCTTCTCTCTTTACAAGAAGAAAGTATTGGATTCGTGAAAATATTCGACTTCCAGTTTTCAGCGGATTTATACGTTTTAGAAGGTCCTGAACACGATTGGACTGTTTTTAGAAAATGTCTGTCTGCGACTCTGTCGTGACAAACATTTTGTGGGCGCTCTCTCTCAAGAACTAATGCACGGAATTTAATAAAACTTTATATTTAGTGAGTTCCCGATATAAATGGCTGCTGATTCATTTTTGGTGTAAATCACCCAACAGGTGGCGCTGCTATGCTATTTTTTTCATGATTTTCCCGATAACTCTATCTCAAGAACTGATGCACAGAATTCCATCCAACTTCAGATTCAGTTAGACGTTGACATAAGTTGTTGTGAGTTAGATTTTGGTGCAAATCTCCCAACAGGTGGCGCTGCTAGGCTGCATTTTTCTGGATTGACACGATTTTAGCGATTTTTAGTTTTACTTTCTTCTATCTTTACAAGAAGAAAGTATTGCATTCGTGAAAAATTTCTACCTCCGGTTTTCGACGGATCTCCATGTTTTAGAAGGTCCTGAACACGAATATAATGTTTTTAGAAAATGTCTGTCTGTCAGTCTGTCTGTCTGCCTGTATGTGACAAAAATTTTGTGGGCGTTCTATCTCAAGAACGAATGCATGGAATTTAATAAATAGATTCAGTTAGTCCCTGATATAAATGGGTGCTGATTAGTTTTCGGTGTAAATCGCGCAACAGGTGGCGCTGCTATGCTGCATTTTTCGCGATTTTCGCAATAGCTCTATCTCAAGAACTAATGCACGGATTTACATCAAACTTCACATGCAGTTAGACGTTGAGATAAGTTGTTGTTGATTAGGTTTTAGTGTAAATTTCCCAACAGGTGGCGCTGCTAGGCTTACTTTTTTTCTTCTAAAATGCATAGTTAAAAAAATTCATACGCTTTTTGAAGTATTAACATGTATGAGATAGAAGAATGTTTTGGGATTGGCACATCCGACTAGTCTTGTAAGATTGAGCAATTTTTGTAATATTTATTTTATAATTAATTTAAAAATAGAATTTCATTTTCGACCTATAAAAAGGACATATTTCAACAGCAAATATGTTTTTAATCTTTGAGCTGTAAATTTTGTAGTACACACATATTAATAAATAAAGCCCAATCACGATTTTCATTTAATGGAGATCTGTAATGAAAGTATAATATCCGTTAACACATTCGCTGCCGAGTTAAAATTACCGAATTGTATTTTATTTAGAAAATTTAAATTCATACCAGAAAATATTAACAGCAATATCTACTTTATTTTAATTACAGGCATTTTGCGATTACATGAAATAAAAATTCTTTTTTCGTAATTTCTGGTACGAATTTTTAATTTTAGATTTAGAGATTCGCTGCCAATCACGCGCAGGCGCGTGATTGGCAGCGAATGTGTTAAAATGCAGTACAGTTATCCTGAACTTTCCATATATGTCCCACTTGCCCCACCTATAAGGGAGGAGTGGGACAAAATAATCACCATTTTAAAATGGTTTGGAAGCTGAAACTTTTAGATATTTAGACTTATCTAAAATATATTTTTTTAGTTTCAGATAACACAAAACATTGTTATAGCACAATTGTATCCAAAATAGAAAAGAACATGTTAAATAAGAATTGTTTTTACGAAAACTGTCCCATTCCTTCCACCTCTCCCCTACACTGTAAAAAAAAGTATATTTCTTTATCTAGCAAAATATAATGTAATTACAAACGAAAGCTAGTCGTTGGGGGCCACGGTAATACTTACCCATCATGGATAGGCATACTATAAAATAGGAAAATAAAACATGTGTAAACTATTTATAAAATGCATTGCCATTCGTATCAAATCGTGGATTGATGACGTCATACTCTTTAAAGGCTCTATTGCTGAATGGCGTAAAAGAAACATCCTTATAAATCTAAAAAGGATAATCCTGTAGACATATAAGGTTACGCTGTGTTTATATATACGGCATGTTTGACTGTTCAAAACTTTATTAAACTAACAATATAAATAAGCCAACCAAAGATATAAATAACTTAACATAATAAACATAATAAACATAATGTTTAAGAGCTGTCCTGCAGCCGTTCCCAAAGACGACGCTTCACCGGTGACTGCCGTACAAGTGTAGAAGAATTTCGCCGAGTCCACTGCCAGTCTCTATACATGGCAAAACCACGCCAAACTTTCGCCAAATAGGAAAACGCTCCTTTGCTCCACTGAGAAACTGAATTATGCTTCAGCTTCAACTTTCCGATTAGGCGAATTACCGTCGCCACAATCCTATTAACTAATGCAGTTAACTGCGTCGGATTAAGCATCTCTTTACTAATTAAAATATATCTTTGAATTGAAATTTCAATGAAATACAGGGTCACGAAAAATCGAAGAGTGTGGAAAATGTGATTACAAATATCTCGGCTACTCATGAGCCGATCGACTTCATTCTTAATGCAAAATTTGTTTTGTTTTTTTAGTGTCTTTTCTATTCACTCCTTAAAATAAACAAATTAGAAAATTTTTACAGTCGAACCTCGTTAACGCGAACACTCAAGGGGAAACTTTTTTTGTTCGTGTTAAAAGTAGTTCATGTTATCCGAACTTAAATACATTACATACGGACGGGGCAATCGGAAACAGTTCATGCTAAAAGTAATTCGCGTTAAGCGCGTTCATGAGGTTTGACTGTATATACTTTTTATCAGAACGAATATTTCGAGAGTCCGAAAAAAGTAGTTCCGGATCATCGAGGTTACTGAAATTCAATAGGCTTCTTCCCATTATTACATACTAAGTACATACCCAATTTCAAGTCTTTATTTCAATTTGTTCGGGAGATAGAGCGTTTACAGGCACACAGATACACAGACAGACGGACGGCAAATTTTTTTCATCTAAAAATATGTTTTTCGGAATCTTCAGTGTCTGAAACGTGTCAATCCGTCAAAAAATGTTTTTCGATTTTCAAAACGATTACAAGACTATAAGTAATATACAATAACCTCTTCCGATAAAATAACTTTCACTTTATAAAGTATAATTCACCTTTGTTTACTGAAAATTTGAAAACATTCATGAAAATGATTCCTTTATTTTTTTTTACTAAAATAGGTGTTTGAGGAAAAAATATATACAAAAAGGTTTTAAAAACTTTAAAACCCCAGATGTTAACAGTGCAAAATACTCTCCGAGCGCTTTCGGCTACAATCCGAGACATTATCAAGGAGGGAAAAATCAGCGGAGAATGATTCCGCTGATTTTTTTTCTTCCTTGATAATGTCTCGGATTGTAGCCGAAAGCGCTCGGAGAGTATTTTGCACTGTTAACATCTGGGGTTTTAAAGTTTTTAAAACCTTTTTGTATATAACTATTTTTTCATCAAACACCTATTTAGTAAAAAAATTTAATGAATCATTTTCATGAATGTTTTCATATTTTCAACCTCTTCCGATCTATCCACAATTCCGAAAAGCGTTCTTTTATCTTTAGAAACCTCATAAACTAATCTATTTTAGAAATTTAAAGAAGCATTTATATATTTTTCAAAAAGTTTATTTCGCTGCTACTGATATTCTTAAACGTTTTCGAGTCTTAGTTAGAGTTTTCTCAAACGGAATGTCGATTCTTAGGATGCTACAGCCATTCTCAGGTCAAGATTTTCATGTTCAACAAACATGTTTTTCAAAGCTAAGGCTTTCCCATTGGAATTTTCAGTCAATGTCAACAAAAGATAAAATTAAAATGTACTTATTTTATGACGGAAATGAATCAGACGATATAATTCATTTTTTCACTGAAGAAATAACGATGATTTTTTAGGGCTTCGTTCATCTCAGGAAACCTAATTACTCCCGCTCCGTTGTCTGTCCGTCGCAGAGCCGTTCTCAGAAACTATATAACTTACAGGCATGAAAATTTGTGTACTTATAGCTAAATACCTACTATGAAACCTAAAATATTAAAATTTGAAAAAATCGTATTATTTTAATAGAGAGAGATAAAAAAACCAAAATTCTAGCAGCCTTTTCCCTATTCAATTTAAACATGTTTCGCTATAGCAGATGCCAAAAATTAAAAATCCACACTGAAATTCTTTCTACAGAAATAAATTTTCTGATGAAAGATTTCCACGTGAAAAATGAAAATGAAATAAAAAGTTTCACCCATTGAAAAAAAGATTATTATGAAATAAAATTGATTGACGCATATTGGTAATAAAACGGAAATTTTCAAAGATTTCTCAATAATACAAGGAGTATGAGTATGTGTAATGTACACAAAACAGATTAATATCACGTCATTAGAGAATTAAAAAGAAAATCTGACGTCCTATTGGAAGTTGAACAAATTTTCAAATGTTTGAGAATAATACAAAGCGAGTATCAGTATGAGTCATAGAGAATAGTAAATATATGAGTTTGAGGAACGTATTGAATCCTGATAAAAACCCGATTATGGAAATATTCGCATATGTTAACATTTTGAAGGTGTACAATTTGTTTAATTTTGATTTTTTTTTTTTTTTTAATATCGCATTTAGTCCACATAACAGATATTATTATGACAGAATATAATAGAGGGCTTCGCCCGCTATCGGGCCGGTTTAGATACTCGAAAAAACGAAAAAATAGACCGCTAAATTTTTACTTTATAAAAAAACATGACCTTTTTTTTTGTTGTTGTTGTTGTTAAATGAAATTTATTTGGATTTATCAAAGAAAGGATAAAGTGTTTTGAAAGAATTTTAAACGAAACCCCTTGTGCACTCTTCGATCACACTTACCCACTTGTTTCTAAATTGTTATGTATTGGATATTGGATATTTGCGCATAGTATCATTTTAATGTAACAGAATTGTAATGACTTGTTTGTAAAAGTCTTAATATCATAAAATAAAATGAATAGCTATAATGTCAAAATCTACATCACATAAAATAAATTTTGTATTCATGCATTTTTGCATAAAAGTGCAACAGCTATGGCACCAAGATGGGAATATTTATAAAACTAGTTATAGTACGAAGGCACCTCATTTGGCACGTTTGACGTACAATTTACAACTTGTTACTTACCCATCATACGTAGTGTAGGGTAAGTCTTGTAATCGTTTTGAAAATCGAAAATCTTTTTTTGACGGATTGACACGATTCCGAAAAACATACCTTTAGAAAAAAAATTTTGCCGTCCGTCTGTCTGTCTGTGTGTCTGTAAACGCTCTATCTCTCGAACCAATGGAGATAGAGACTTGAAATTGGGTATGTACTTAGTATGTAATCATGGGAAGAAGTCTATTGAATTTCAGTCTCCTCGATGATCCGGAACTCCTTTTTTCGGACTCTCGAACTATTCGTTCTGATAAAAGGTATATAAAAATTTTCGAAAATGTTTATTGTAAGGAGTGACTATAAAAGACAATAAAAAAAACAAATTTTGCATCAAGAATGAAGTGGATCGGATCATGAGGGGCCGAGATATTGGTAATTCTATCTTCCACACTCTCTGATTTTTCGTGACCCTGTATTTCATTCCAATTTCAATTTAAAGATATAGTTTAATTGGAAATGAGACGCTTCATCCGATGCAGTAAACATTTAGTGAATAGGATGATCATTTTTGGAGTTATAAGGATGTTTCTTTTACGCCATTCTGTCATAGAGCCTTTAAAGTTTAGGACGTCATCCAACCACGATTTTATTCAAGTTGCAATGCATTTTATAAATAATTCACGCATGTTTTATTTTCCTTTTTTATATAATGCATTTCCATGATGTGGGTAAGTATTACAGTGGCCCACAACGACTAGTTTTACAATGTAGAAATACATGAAAATGAATCTAAGGCTTTCCAGTTTCCTTAAAGTTAGATATCATACGGGGTATGGGTGTATTAGCACGAAAAGCAAATGAGTTAAAAAAACAGGTAAAATCGATTTCGACCAATGTAGACAGATCGATTTGCACATTAACGGATCGTCATGGATATTGTGATCGATTTTGCCCAGTATCGATAAGCGTCCGTCCTAGATTTTTATCGATACGTCAAGTCGGTCGTCCGTTTGTTTTGGGAATGTGACAATTTCTGATATCCGCTAAATTTCTGCCCCATTCTTTCACATACAAGTAGTCATTAACTAGGAGTGAATTTTCTAGTCTAGCGAGATAGTAGGGAAAAAATATGAGAAATTTCGATGAAGGTACCTGCACTTTCATCGATTGGCGCTCAGTACTAAAGGGAATTAATAACAATAGGGATTTCTTTATTTTTATTTTTATAAAATGGGAGAGAAACGGGATTTTTTTTTTCTGACAAAGATGCCCTGCTTTTTTGGTCCTGCATCGGTTCAGGTAACTCGATTTTACCTAGATTGTAGCTTTTGTTCCTTCTGTGACGGATTCGGGTCGGTTTTGAGATGGGTTTAGATTCCTGCGGGTCGGGTTCAAGTTAATCAGATTTTTTCATAAAAGATTTCAGATTATTATTTCTGGTCAAAAAACTATAGATTTGAATATGAATGATTATATATATATGTGTGTGTGTGTGTGTGTGTCGTGTGGTCGTGTAAACTAATGCACTTGTCGGCATGTTAGCATGGAGATAAAAAATCATCCCCCCTTTTAAACGCTTTGTACCAGAAGAAAATCATGGATTCAGGTTAAGAAAAGAAAATGTAGCAACTATCCCGATAGCAGATTTGCCAGAATATAGCAGGTAAAATCTCTACCTGTCCTACTAGTATGATGCCTTCATAACGTGGTACTACAAAATGTTGAAGATGTCCCATGGGTTTTTCACAGTGAAATAATTTGACCACAGATTTTTGAAACGAAATAAGTTTATTTTGCAGTCGATTGCATAAAAAGTTAACTCTATGTCACAAGATTTTTTCAAAGTTTTAGAAAAACTAGAATAGAACAGTTTAATGCACGACTTCCAAAACAATTAGAATCGTCATACTTTTATTAATTAATTAAATATAATTCCATGCAATTCGGCAACATGACTCTTCACTGATGCTGTACAAGTTATTATATCAGACGAAACAACAAAAAAATATGCTCTTTGACATTAGATAAAGTGTGCCGTGTGCAAACGGTTCTAAACCAATCAGAGACCTCGCTTAGAGCAACGACCGCGGATTTAACAAAACTGTGTAAATCGGTTTTCAAACGTCGCTCGAAATCTAGAAGCTTCCAAAAAATCTGGGACGAAAAAGAACATTCCAATCGAATGCATTGAAACAGAAAATCCACAAAAATTTTGCAAAAAAAAATGAAAGAAGGAAAAAAAGTATGACGCATGAATATATTAAAAATTATTGTTAGACAAAAGATAGTAAATTAAGAGAAAGATTTAGAATAAATTTATGATAAATTAATACTTAAAATGTTACATATATATGTTAGCATTTCATAACTTCACTATAATATCTACAAGGTTTGGTTAAGATGGTGAGGAATTGCCATAAACTCTAAGCTGGTTACACACTGTCATATCAATATTATTTGTGGTGAGGTCGAAATCAGAGCACAATCTAACAGTCATCGCGGCGAGCTTAAAAGCAGTAGAGATCTTAAACCTTGTGATTTCCCATTAGCACACAAATAATCACAATCAGTTAAGAAAAAAAAACATTTATTAAGCATATTTATTATACGAGTTTACTCTATCACGATAAATGACTCGCAGACCCTCTGATACTGCGCTAAATCGAATCAACTGTTGAGGAATCAAAGGAATTTTACCATATTTCACGCCTTCACTGATGTCTACATTATTTCACATCCCAGAAATCAACAGAAAGAACTACATCGGAGCCGGTGTAAAAGCATTTAAAACCTTGGGCGCAAGGATACAAAAAATGAAAAAAAAAAATAAGTAAAAAGGTACAAAAAGAGCGCGAAAAAAAAATAAAAACCTTTCCTCAACACCTGAGGACATTCTAACAAACTGTGGAAATCCCGAGATAAAAACAAACGAGAAACGATAAAATTACAAGGAAAAAATAAAAGGGAAAATTTTATAAAGGGAATTTTCAAGAGGGAAAAATATTGCTGGTGGAACGCCAAAAAGTTATGTAGAAAATAAATATAAAGACATATATAGAAAAACAGTAATAAAGACAAATAATAAAGACATGTAAAAAAATAAATAAAAATAGTCAATAAAGACATGTAGGAAAACAATTAGATTTTTGAAAGGGAAAAAAAAGAAAAAGGGATTATATCAATTTAAGACGAAATAAAAAGAAATAGTGGAATATTGTACTGTCCTCTAAAAAAAAAAACCCAGAATGAAATGTTTCCTAAAAAAACCCAATCTAGTACTTCAAATATTTCACTAAAGTATTTTCTTTGTTTTGTTCTGTTTTTACGCATCATTTAGAATAATAAAAATAGTAAAAAATACCTAAGGCGTGCTTATTTAGTTTAAAAATAATTTAAACTAACATTTGCAGAATCCTGGCAAAACAGGATCTTTATTTTTACAGATTTTCTTGTTATAATAGAATTTTAGAATGATCTACATAAATGTTTAATTGTTTTATATGGTTAAACCATTAATATGTAATAAAATGCATCATTTTATTTTTTGGAAAAGTTTTTTTTTTTTTTCAAAATTCCGGCTTAATTTTCTGCCACTTTGTAATAAAGTGATAAAATGAAAAATGTTCAACATTAAAATCTTAGTCAGATTCCGACAAGCTGTAAAAATTTAGCCATGTTTAATTTTTTTTTTTCATTCTTTATTAGATTTTAAATAGAGAAAATTTTAAAAAATTGTTTTTTTTAAAAAATTATTTAGAGGACAGTACAATAGATTTTAAGACAGGTTAAAAGTTTTAAAATAGCTTATATATATGTTTATTACTTTTACAAAAAAGACCAAAATTGATAGTAGTAATATCTGATAGTAAAAATTATTTAAAAAAAAAAACCCACTCTTTTAAAAATTGATAATACATAAATATCGAAGCCGAAATTTAAAATTCATGTTTCATAAATGAAAATTCGCATTCTTTATAGGGCGTCACATTTCCATTTAAAAACCCTGCATTAAGGTCCAAAATAAATGGATTGTCAATGAATAAGTTTAAATTTTTGCTCAGTATATTTTTAAGATAGGGCCGCAGGAAAGAAAATAAAAGCATTTTTATATTACTGCAAATGCTACTTTAAGTTATTGTAAGAAACAAACATTTATTGTTGAGTCACGTAGTAACAGATTAAATAAAGAAATCAATGTTCCAGACTTATTTAAACTATTTAGTATTTCTAAATTGTTTTCTCAATGGATAATCAAAATTGAACCAAATCAAATCTATTAAATGCTAATTAAGTTTTAAAAATATGAAAATACTGCAATGTCATCGAAAACACACAAATGTTAATAATTTCTAGAAATCTAGTCCAACAGGAAGTGGATGAAAAATCGATTACAAAATTGCATGTTTGCGTGCATTAACTCTGATAAGTTAAATAAAAACGTGTTTCAAAAACGGGAAAATTCCGATGAAAGTACGCGCACTTTTATCGATTGATGCTCTACATTGAAGAAAATAACAATATGGTTTTTTTTTTTTTTTTTTTTTTTTTACTTTTTTCTATCTTTACAAGAAGAAAGTATTGGATTCGTGAAAAATTCCGACTTCCGGTTTTCTGACGGGTTTATACGTTTCAGAAGATCCTGAACACGATTGAACTGTTTCCAGAAAATGTCTGTCTCTGAGTCCGTCTGTCTGCATGTGGCACAAAATTTGTGGTCGCCGTTACTCGCGAACTACTGGCATAGAATTGGATGAAATTTCTCATGATGTTCGATCCATATGTGAACGGGTGTTGATTAGTTTTTAAGGTATAATCTACCAAGGGGTGTCTGACACAAATCGATGATGTGTGTCGATTTATGGGGTGCTTCCATCTCTATTTTATGTTCACAGAATTGAACGAAACATCCAATTTTAGTATCCACATGACAGGAATAGATTGTTATTCAATTTTGGTTGCGGTCATCTAAGATGGGGTATCGAAATTCGATGATTTGTTCGAAATATAGAAGAAATTTTTGTGATGGCTAGTGTTCTTCTTAGAAAATGAGAGAAAGATAGAGATTTGTGTTTTTAGGGAAGGAAAAGGAGAAAACGGGGTTCCTTTATTTTTTACATTGTAAAACTAGTTAAAGTACGAACGCACCTCATTTGTCACGTTTAACGTATAATTTCCAACTTGTTTTAAACATTATTCGTCACATAAAAGTGCAAATTCAGTGTTGAGAGGGAAAGATTTTATGTAATAATTGCAGAATTCAGAATAAAAAGAAAATCAACACACTGCAATATCCGTCTTTGAATTTCTTTTATATTGGAATTCTCTGCCATCACTTATTTCTATTGACTCGTTTTCTTCTGTAATATTTCAATTTCCTGACGTACATGTAACGCGCTTAAGACAAAAGCATGACAGGATTTGCGTAAATCAATGGGAGGCGGATGCAATCTTGAAAATTTATCCAATACAATAATAAAGTTTGTAAAATGAAAAGTACTTTAAAATATAACAGAATGACCCACCAAAACAGTTTTTCCCCCAAACAAAATATGTAAAAACAGAAGATTTCTAAATTTGATATAAGTGTTCTAAATACAATTTGCATTTCCATAAGTAACTTTCTTACGTGAGGTTTTATTAAACTTCATCGGATGTAGAAGTTTTGTGTTCGTCAGATAAGTATGTATATGGCTATTTCGATATCAGTATAACATAGAATTCCTGTCAAAACTGATACCTATCGTAATAAAATCACAGTGTAAAATGGAATTAAAGATATACTATACAAACATGATGTAGCACAATCAATTAGAAATTGTTAATATAAAATTTGTGGGACTACGGGATGGGAGGGGGATGGGGAAGAGGGTCACGGAAGCTGTTCTTCCCTGAAAAATTCATTTTTATTCTAAAAGTATTACAAGAATACTCAACTCAAGAACACCATTTCATAAAATTGTGTTTAATATTTAATACAATTTAATAGTTCATAAAAGTTTTCTTTTCTGATTTTTTGAGAAATTTGATGTGTTTCTAAATATATATATAATATACATAACTTTAAAAAAATTAAATTATGGATTGCACGATATTGGATAATGATATACAATAAATATTTGACTTGAGACTCTGACGTTGAGGCCCCTGATCTGCAGATTTACCCCTGTTTTTAATAATAAATAATCCTTATTTCCAGATGAACGTTTATAACTGACTTTTTCTTTTCAATTCCTTCCAAAACATAAGCAGATTTTGTTGTATTAACCAGCCACGCTTTTTTTTAAGTCTGTTAAAAATAATTAACCATGTTCTTTAGTTTTTCCGAAGTTTGGAAGAATTTTCCATATATTTACATTCCATAGCACTTATGTTCGAATACCCTAATCGAATTCACCTGACCCTTTTTTTGCTTCATCCAACAAGTACAAGACTTTTAAATTAAATTAACCTTCTTCACGATAAAATCACACAGCGGGGAAAAAGAAAAATATTTTCCTATTAATAAAAACATCTTAAAAAATTTCAAACGCTTTAAATATTTTGTTTGGAAGATATAAAGTTCCGTGCTAGTATGTAACTCCTAATTAAGAGAAAAAATAGGTCATACCACTAAACTGTCGTATTAAATAATTTAAACGTTCTTTTGTTCTTTCCGTCGCCATGACGACCGTTTTTGTTTATGCGTTCAGTGTTCATTATTTTTTCTGTGTCAGCAAACCCTCTTAAAACAAAGATAATTTTTTTAACAAAATGTAAAACCAAATAAGAAAAATCCAGTTAATGGTTAAAGCTAATTAAGCATAAGAGCTAATAGTAATAACGAAAGAAAATGGCTGTTTGCGGGTATAATACTAATAATATATTCTTCTAGAAAGATTTGTTTTTCTTTTATTTAAAACATTTTTTTAATTAAACAAAAGGAAAAAAGTTACCAAGTAAAAGTGACAAGAACGATAAATCATGCGTCAAGCATAGATTGTGAAATACTTTCCAACGCATTCAGAAAACTGTAACTAAACTTCACCGTAAAATAGGGTGAAAGGTGATATCTATAAGTAAATAATTTGGAAAACTCATAACCTATTTGAAAACCCAGTTGCCAGAATTATTAATAATCGCAAAAACATCCGAATTTTTGGGGGCAGCCAAGTATATGAACAATTTATTTCTATATATGCTACACAGAAAAAAATAAAACCCAATTTGGGTCGAAAGATTCTTCGGTATGTGCCCAAATTGGGCCATGCCTGTTTTGGTTACCTGTGTATCCATTTTGGGCACTATTAAATACCCACTTTCATTATTTTTTTTTTAATTTTAATTTTTTTTTTTTTTTTTTTTTTGCAATTTTTATTTTGATTGCATAGAGAATATGAAAAAGCATGAACTGAGAAAAATGAGTTTAAACATTTAATTTACAAACTAGTCGGAAATTGTATGTCAAACGTGACAAATGAGGTGCGTTTGTACTATAACTAGTTTTATAAATATTCCGATCTTGGTGCAATAGCAGTTGCATTCCTATGCAAAAATGCATTCATGCAAAATTTATTTTATGGGGAGATTTTTATATTATATATATTAATTCTATTTTATAAAATTAAGACTTCTACAAACAATTCATTATACTACATTATAATGTCATGCTTCAATAAAGCAAAATCATTACAGATAATACAAGTTGTAAATTGTAAGCCAAACGTGACAAATGAGGTGCGTTCGTATTATAACTAGTTTTATAAATATTCAGATCTTAAGGCTGTTGCACTCTTATGCAAAAATGCGCGAATACAAAATTTATTTTATTTTATGTACAGATTTTCATATTATAGATATTCATTTTGTTTTATATGAAATTAAGTTTCAATACACATTTATCAATTCATATAACAATTCTGATACATTAAAATGATACTATGCGCAAATATCCAATACAAGGCTATGTAGGGGAAAAAAATCACCGTTATTATTTCAGTGAAAAAATGAATTATATCGTCTGTTACGATTGGATTCAGTTCCGTCATAAAATAAGTACATTTTAAGTGGGCAACATTTTATCTTTTGTTGACCTTTACAGAAAATTCCAATGGGAAATTTAAGCCTAGCTTTGAAAATTTCAGAACTTGAAATCCACATTTAGTCTCTTTTTCCATTGAATATCTATTTGTCCTGAAACATCTCTCCAAAAAACGGTCGGTAGAATATAGGATTGCTATCATTAAACCATTTTAGTATACCAATTCGGTTTTTAAATTCAGTCCTACGGAAATAATAGGACTTCAACTTAAAATAAGACGTCATCATCATAAGCAACCCAGAATCATGACCTATCATGGGATATCATTGAATTGATGACCAATGATAAGATTGAAGAGAATGAAGAAAACTTTTATGAATATCTTTTTAAAGTTTTGATTCGATTTTCATAAAATTTGAAATGACTCGAAAAAAATACTGCAGCAATTCTATGTATTAAATTTCAAACCATTTGGTTGGGTGGTTTTTGCGCTGTTATATGCGGACAGACGGACGGACCAGACGATGACTGTGTAGGTGCTTCGTATTACGAACGCACTTAAAAAGAGAAATTAAGGAGAGATACTTAAAATGAAGCCTCTCTCTTTTACTATTTAGCAGATTGTGAAGAAATTCGAGTACAATATTCTTGAGATGTTAAGATTTCATTTTAGGATAGAAATCTGAACATCGCCAATTTTGGCTTTTTTTTTTGGGTGGGGGGGGGGGTCAAAATGAGAGGTACTGGGTCATTTTTAGAGACGCTATCGGTACTACAAAGAACTAAAATTCTTTTTTTATTAATCAAATAAGCAAACATTTTCATTTCAAACCTTTTTATTATATTATCCCATACTTATTCAAGGTTTGTATGTTCGGCGTGAAGGTATTTTCAAAACGCAAAATGAACCTCAATTACTTTTGTGCGCAAATAAAATATTTCAACAAGACTGCTTTCCTTTTGTCTCTATAAATCCTACAAAAGCATGCAAAATAAATTTCATTGAACTATACTCCGATATTTTTAGTGCGTGTTCGTAATTATATAACCTAGTGTCGTCCGTCTGGTCCGTCCGTCCGCATAGAATCGCTAAAACGTCCGTCCACAAAAACTGTTCCCAACCAAATTGTTTCAAATTTAATATATAGAATCGTTGCAGAATTTTGTCGATTCATTTCAAATTTTATATGAAAATTGAATCAAAACTTAAATAAGATATTATTAATAAAAGTTTGCTTTATTCTGTTAAATCCTATCGTACGTAATCTATATACACTCTAAAAAAAATCCGTGAAAATACAAAAGATTTTCCGTAAAATTTTACGGAGAAGTTTCATTTTTCCAAAACAACAGTACAATTTCCGTAAATGACATTAGTTCCGTAAAGGAGATTTCAAATCCGTAGATATGCAGAAAGTTTTCCGTAAATTTGATGGATTTTTTTCAAAACAGTACAATGTCCGTATTTCCCCATTTCCGTAAATAACGTTCAGAGGTTTGCATACAGATATCGTCTTGCTTGAAATGTGAATTAAGATTGTTGTATTTATTAGGGTCCACGGTCTTCTAGGATCCAGGCCTCGACCGGTCCTACCCGTGGGCCTATTTTCTGTCATTAGACTCGGGCCAATCCTGGAGCTCATTCTAACCGGGCCCGTGTCTGGACGGTAATTTTTTGTGAAAATAATGATATTTTTTATTTTTTAGTGAAATCTTTAGAAATTTACTTTATTTATAAAAATTACAGAAAAATATTTTTTTAAATCTACTTTTTTTTTTCTTTATAGTGCTTCAAATTATGAATTTTTTCACTGACATTTTAAAATTTTATATTAAAATAAAATCATTAACGTGAGGCAATATTAGGTTATTAAAGGTTTCGTAAAATAATAACTTTCCAAATTATTGGTATTGAATAAAACTGATTTGTCTTATAAATTTGTGAATAAAACGAAAATTTATTATTTTATAAATTATAATTTTAGAAAGTTTATATTTTTTTCTTTAAATTTATAAAAATAATTAATGATTTTTTCTTTACTTTTATAAAAATGAAGTTCATAATTTTATAAAGTTTATAATATATTTAGTTAGTTTATAATTTTATAAATTAAACTAAATTAATTTAGACTAAATTAATAAATCCAAATTTAAACATATCTATTCCAAGGTCATTAATTTCCAAAATTTTCGCTAAAAATCTTTTTTTTTTTTTTTTTTTTTTTTTTTTAATATTTTTAAGGTTTTATAAAATAATATTTTTGCAAATTATCGGTACGTAGGTGTTAAACTAAGCTGATTTGTCTTATAAATTTGTGAATTAAACTACAATTTATTATTTTATAAATTATAATTTTACGAAGTTCATATGTTTTTCTTTAAATTAAAAAAAAAATAATTAATAACTTTTTGTTTACTTTTATAAAAATGAAGTATATAATTTTATAAAGTTTATAATTTATTTAGTTAGTTTATAATTTTATAAATTAAACTAAATTATCAAGTCCAAATTTAAACTTACCTATCCTAAGGTCATTAATTTTAAAATGTTCTCTAAAAATCTATTTTTGGTTTCGATTTTTTTCAAAAAAGCTCTCTGCAAAGATTAAATATAATAATTTAATTTATTATAAAATTGTTTATTCACATAAGTTTTTAAAATAAGAGATAAAGAAAATTTACTTTAATAGTATGTAATAAATACGTCTACTTAAGATAATTGTTTTTACTGGAATGGATAAATAGATCAAGAGACAAATAATTTTAAAAAGTATATGTACTATTGCAAAAAAAAAAAAAAAAAAAAAAAAAAAAAAGCAATCAGTAGTCTTAATACAATGTTTTACGCATATGATACATAAAAAGTTAAAATTTATCTGTTATAAAGCATGAAATAATAAAGCAAGATATTAAAAATTATGAAAATAAAATATTGAAAAGATCCATCTAACTATGGGACTTTTAAGTTTTTGCATTACTAAAAGCATCTAAAATAAATAACCACATTTGAGTGAAGGAAGTGTCCAGTCATAGCGTAATGGTACAGCCCGCCAGTTTACTACACAGAAGTTTCCGCGTTCGAACCCCCTCCGTGGCAAGTGTTGGTTATTTACACACAGAAATGAAAGGGAATAAAAAGTGTTATAAGATGTTCCTTGAGATTTTTTTTTTTTTTGGTCCTATAAAATTTATTTTAATGATATAAAAATATCTAAAAAATACGGAAGATATCTGTTAAAAAACGGAAATTTAAAAACGGATATTTCAGAAATCACGGAAAATTTCCTGGAATTTACGGAAAAAATTTTTTCCGTTAAAATACGGAAATAGTACTGGCGTCACGATTGCCAGTACAATTTCCGTTTTTTTTTGAGGAATTTTTTTTTTACAGTGTAATAAAAGCGAAAGTCATCTAACTGAGGAAAAGAAATACGGGCTAATCCCATCTTTTTTTCCATATGCCAGGTGGCCATTTTTATTACAAATTATTTTTTCGAATAAAATGGCGTAAAAGTTACATTTTTAGAAAGATCGTTCAAAATGGTTTGCTGGAGAGATGAGTGACATTCAACAATGTATAGATTCTGAGATAACTTCAGTGGAAATTAGGTTAACCGAATTTCTCAATGTATTAGAGTCAATAAACACATAGGAGATTCGTTCCTGATGAGTCACAAAAATATCAAACCATGGAGGTCATCATTCGCAAAGCAAGATCTCCAGGGTGAAAAAAAAATTCGCATTTGTAATCGTGTCATACGTAATAAGAAAAAAATCCCTGACGGCTCGGCCTACAGGCACAGGTAGATTTCGAAGACGCAGACCGTGGGACGCCTGTTTGTTGAGAACTGCGGAAGAAATTGCCTTTTTGCCCTGATGCGGTATTTTGAAACGCCGACTTCGAAACCTAACTTGTTTACAGGCGGGGCCGGCAGGGATTTTTTTTTTTTTTTAATTTTCTTTTTGCTATAAGGGTTGGTTCTATAAAAAACTTGTCCATATAAAAGTTGTAGATAATATTAAGAGGATTTATAATAAATTTCAGCGGATTGGATATCTTGTGAATGGACGAAGTTATGAATTTTTTTGTTCTAAAACCCCCCTTCCCCCCCCCCCCCGTTGGGGCCATTTTTAATGATATCAAAAATCTGCCCTACATACATTTTCAGCCCTTTTCCTAGAAGTAATAATAACTTTAAACGGATTCGATACGTATTAAGAAATTATGGGGGCTTTCTGTTTTCACAAAAAGCCCCCCCTTGGTTCGATTTTGCCCATTAACGAACTTGACCGAGACTTTATGACCCTTGATTTTATGTATCCGTTTGGAAGAGAATTATGGGAGTTATCGTGTCCATAAAAAAGTGACATAGATAGATATAAAGTTTTGGAGTCAGGATCGGCGTAGATGTGCAAATATTTTTCAAAAATTCCAACTTAGGGGAGAATGTAATAGGTAGTATTGCTTACGAAATCTACCTAAAAAAAGGCATGCTTATTTCGCTCCTAGCAGACTATATAATTAATTTCACTGAAATAACGAGGATGATTTTTTTTTTTTTTTTTTACATTGTGAAACTAGTTATAAAACGAACGCACCTCCTATGTCACGTTTGACGTATAATTTCCAACTTGTTTAAGTCTGTTAAGAATAAATAATGGTGTTTTGTCAACTTTCCAGGCATTTTCCATGTTCTTCCATTCCATCGCACTTATAGGGTTCGAACATCCTAATCGAATTCATTTCACCTTATATTTTTCCTACAGCCAACAAGCAACAAAACTAAGTTAAAATAACCTTCTCCAGTTCTTCGTGCACAATAAAATAACACAGCGAGCGAAAAGGAAAATATTTCCTATTCATAAAAGCATCTTGAAAATATCAAACGCTTTAAATATTTACCCCGACGCGATAAAGTTTACTTATGTTCGTAAATAACCTAATTCACTTGAACATAGTTCCATTACATCCAGCGTGTATAAGCCTAAATTAAATTAATATCCTCCAGTCCCTCGTTGCATAGTAAAATAACACAGCAAATTAAAGAAAAACACATCCCTATTAAATAAAAACATTTTAAAAACTTCAAATACTTTAAATATTTTATGTCGACGTGATAAAAGTCGTTACAAGTATTTAACTCCTCATTAAGAGAAAATATCGGTCATACAACTAAACTGTCTCGTATTCAATAATTTAAGCGCTCTTTTGTTCTTTCTGTCGCCATGACGACAGCCTTTGTATACACGTAAAGTGATAATTTTTTTTATGCCTGCAAATTCTCTTAAAACAAAGGGGATTTATTGAAAAAATGTAAAAACAAAGCAGAAATGTCCATTTGCTGGTTCAAACAAAACTCATTAAACGTAAGAGCTAATTATAATAGGAAGGAATATTGAGTTATGCATAGGATAAAACACTTTGATTTTCTTATGATTTAAAGAGATTTTTTTTTTATTAAACAAGAAGTAAGCAGTCATGCTTTACGAGTGGGATTATGAAATAATATCTTAAATAGCGTAAATAAAATGTGTCAAACCAGATAGATCTCATTTGTTTTTAGGTGTATTCGTACCTATGTCATCTGGTCCGTCCGTCTATCCGCATATAACAGCGCAAAAAGTACCCGACCGTTTGGTTTGAAATTTAATATAAATAGAATCGTTGCAGAATTTGGTCGAGTCATTTCAAATTTTATGAACATCGAATCAAAACTTAAAAAGTATTAATAAAAGTTTTCTTTATTCTATTAAATCTTATCATACGTAATCTATATAATAAAAGCACAAGTCACGTGACTGAGGAAAACAAATAAGGGCTAACCACTTCTTTTTTCCTATGCCAAGCCGTCATTTTAATTGAAAATTACTTTTTTTACGTAAAAGTTACATTTTTAGAAAAAAAAAAAGTGGTTTGTTTGAGTTACATTCAAGAATGTATATAGATTTTGAGATAACTTCAGTTGAAATTGGGTTTCTCAATCCATTAAAGAAAATAAACACAAGACATTCGTTTTACCGTGAGTCATAGAAATATTAAACCACGGAGGGTAATAAAGCAAGATCTCCAGGGTGAATTTTACAACGCTGTCTGGTGTCGAAAAAAAAATCGCATCTGTAAACGTGGCATACGTAATAAGAAACAAAATGCATGCTCAATTCGCTCATAAAAGACGATATAATTCATTTCACTGAAACAATAACGATAATTTTTGTACATTGAAAAACTGGTTATAGTACGAACGCACCTCATTTGTCACATTTAACGTACAATTTCCAACTTGTTGTTCAAAGGTGTGCTTTGATAACACATCGAAACTGCTGCAGCATACAGATGTTTGAGTTCAATTTGAAGATAATTTAAAAAATGACCTCGCATAAACAGTAGCGTATTTTTTATATTCAGTGTAAATGTTACGGTCAATATGATTAATCCGGTCATTATTAATAATAACCGCTTATTATCAATACTAACCGGTTATTATTAATATAATGACCGGATTAATCATATTGACCGTAATATATAGATGGAAAAAATGAATGAACACCTCATACATTTTAATCTCCAAATAGTCACAGAAAAGAATGAAAACAGCCATTCGATTGGATATTATGTCTTTTCAACTTATGCTTAAAGAATAATAATATGCTTAGGGGTCGTCTTCATACCGAAATTGCACAAAGCTCCAAAATTTTCAATACGAACACCTTATTTGTCTTTTTCGGTGCATTTTATATCAAACAAAAAAGTCATTCGGTTAAGTAGTTTAGGAATTATATAAGTTTAAATTTTTGAACACCTTCCTAATGATAAATTCATTTGTAATCGTTGCAAAATGCGGGTACTTTTTGAAAAACAACTGAAAAACTATACTTGGAGCTGCAGTATTTGTCTATTTTTAGGTTTGTAGAAGGCAAATTCTGTTTAAGAAAGCTACACATACCTTCGGGGGTGATTTTTTGAAATTTTCTCTTTATGCCAATTTTTTATAACAACATTTAAGTTAAAACTTTGAAAAATATATAAACATTTTAGAAATTACAGAGACATGATTTTTTTTTTTAAGTGAAAAATAGTCAAAATTATGTGAAAAATAGTTAAAATTATGTGAAAAATTGAAATTTGCGCAAAACATAACTCAAAATCAAATCAATGCCGTCTCATTTTGTAAATTGCATAACAAAGAGAATAAGTTTCTCTAGGACATAGACTAGCCGCATTATAATAGCATCTCTATCGCAGATGCTATGCCACTTGAAGTACTAATGTAATGAAAAATTTTTTGCAACTTTTAAACTTATACCACTGTAAATATAAAAGTATTTAATATATTATCATGCTTGTAGTCTATTCCCTCAATAAACATTTGTAAAATAAGTAAAAAAAAAAAAAAAAAAAAAAAAAAAAAAAAACCAAGACATTTCATGTATAATTTTTCTGCTATAAAATGTTACAGTAAAAATACAGTAAAAATTTGAAAATTTTCATTTTGAGAAAAAGCTAAAAATATCTTTTAAACGTGGTTCTTGCTATAAAAATAATTATTATTCTTTAAAGGTTTAATTATATACTACATGTACTTTCGTGAACATATAATCCAATTTAAATGATAAATCTCGAAAAAGAAGAATGTAAACATACATTTCAGCTTACTTCCGGTTTGCAGAACGATATTTCCGGTTGTAAAATTCTTCGGCAAGCTATAACAGCTGTGACTTTAAACGGCTGTAACTCGGGTTCTAATTAAGATACAGACACAATTAAATCAGAATTCGATACATAAAAGATAGAATTTTATTATTAATTGCAAAACTGAAAAATTGATATTTTTATCAAAAATAACGTTTTAAAGGTGTGGGGACACCTTAAAAAAATCAAAAGTTATATTTTATTTATTTACTTATTTTCAAAATATTTTTACGACATAAATTTTCGACTAAAATATTTGTGTGCGGTGAATTACAAAAATATCCCATCGTACTTGAGTTAGAACATCCTAATCGAATTCATTTGTATCTGTTTCCCTCTATATCCAACAAGAAAAATATACAAAATCAAATTAACTTGCTTCCATTTTTCGTGCACAATAAAATAACACAGCCAGGAAAAAGAAAAATATTTCCTATTAATAAAAGCATCTTAAAAACATCAAACAAGTTCATTTTTTTTTAATTCCTGGGCGATTAAAGTTCCGTGCAAGTGCAAGTATATAAACCCTAATTAGGAGAAAATATCGGTAATACATTAAACTGTCGTATTAAATAATTTAAACTTTATTTTGTTCTTCCTTTGTTTACGCTTAAAATGTTCTTTTTTTTTTTTTTCGTCTCCGAAAACAATCTTAAAAGAAAAAAGATTAAAAAAAAACGCAAAACCAAAGAAGAAAGGGAGGTTGAATCATTAAAAGTAATAAAACGTAAGAGCTGATTTTAGTAAAGGAAAAAAACGGCTTTGCGCGTGTCTATTAGTATAGTCTCCATCAGAGGTTTTGGGATTTGGGCTGTTTTTTCTTAGATTTTAATTGATTTTATTAATTTCTATGATTTTAATTTATTTTATAAATTAAACAATTAATAAAATCAGTTAATTAATAAAATCAATTAATTAGAAAACCATGCCCACCTGTATATAGATTAATAATATGTGATTTTTTTAATAGATTTTTAGCAATTTTTACGTACATCAAAGCTGTTTATTTTTAGTTATAAAATAAAGGAACTTCCTAAATATTGAAAACTCTTCCACTGTGTCTGAGTTTTCCCGACTGTTTACCTCTTATTTCTGGAGTTCCAACAAAAATACAAAAACCAAGATTTTACTTCAATACCAATCCTCCCACCATTTTTTAGGTGCGTTCATCTACTTATAATAAAATAAAATCCGAAGGCAAGAAAGTGTCTGTAACGATTCCGGGGGCGACCACTCTGGTCTGCGAATCGACCATAGTTAAACGCCATGTTAGGCTTAATGAAAAACTTATGCTACATCCGATTCTGCTGTTAAAATATTTGTAAAAGCATATTAAAGCTTTTAAATATTTTAATTTTGTTTAAAACATTCAAAAACTATTTCATATAAAACATGTATATCAACATTTCTGTAAGCATTTTTTTTTCCTGTAAGCACTTCTTTTTTCAGAAATAGCAGTGATTTTTTTCATAGGGAGGATTTGAGGTGATCGATCCAGTATATTGGCGCCATCCACTGGCGGATGTTGAAATTTTGCTTCCATAGCAAATAAAATTATTCTTTCTTATCAACCGTAATTAAATTATAAGGAACACATAGTACAGCGTAATTTGCATTTAATTTTGCTTATGTAATCAAACAATGAGTTATGTGGTGAGTCAAGCTGTTTAGAAACTCATTGATAACACTTTGTTACAAAATTTCGCACATGGATTATTTGTTAATATTTAATTTGAATGTTTTGTCCAATCGTTGAACTATTTCAGAAATTTAATACTGAGTAATATATATACAGTGGAACTTCCCTTTAACGAAGTCCCTATTTAACGAAGTTTTCTACTTAACGAAATTTTCTGCAGAACTTTGACTTTGAACACCATTAGCCTGTAAATTAATCTCCATATTACGAAAAATATATTCTATATAACGAAGTTTATTCCACTTTTGTACATGTACAGATTTCAAACTAAGAGGTTGCGATGGATATGCGAATTTATTTCAGCGGATTGTATGGAAATGAACACATTTAAATAATTTCCATTCTGCTTGGTGCTAAATAAAACAATTTTTTTTTCACACTAAGAAAAACAGTTATTATCATTTCTCTCCCACACCGAGGAACCAGCGCTGACAGTTGGGGGGAGTCAAAATCCCCTTTTTACATTTTCAATGATATAGAAGATACAGTGACGCAATGGCGTCAGATGCATTAAAGCAAAAAATATCAATTAGAGTCAGACAGTTACCCTTCTGACCTTCCATTGCTGATAGACAATTGCTTTGTACATCCTCAAGAATGTGCTTCAAAATGCAAATCGAAGAACATCAAAGTTATTTTTTTTCCTACCAATACAACTTGTAAACTTCAGCCGTTAGTCTAAGGAATAATGGAAAATCTTGAAGTACATTATCGAAAAAGACAGAAAAAACACGCACTGTAAAACATTAGTTTGAGCACAAGTGTATCAGAGCGGATGAAAGCTTTAGCCAAAGCTTGGGAATGTGACGTGTGATTTCATCGACCGTACACAACTGTTTTGTAAAAGACGGCTTCATAATTGAAACTGAATCAAATGCTTCTGAATAATAGGTATTACTTTACAAGAATACCGTCCAATACCTGTTTGTCATATCTGAAGGAAAAATTTCATGAATTTAAGTTGATTTCTATTTAACGAATTTTCTTCATAACGAAGTTTTTAAGTGTAACGATGAGAATTCGTTAAATCGAAGTTCCACTGTATATATATATATCTCTTCATCATTTTTATTTGTAGAAATCATTTGTCTTTTAGGTAGCTTTCAATACAAAAAAGTATAAAGCTACCTATTGCAGCCGTTCGGAGGAAAGCAGTTCCGGAAAATTTCCATATATTTTCACCGATCATGACCCCCAGACCCCAAAACCACCCTCCGTCCAAATGTTGATTTATATATATAGATATATCCATATA
Source organism: Maratus michaelseni (assembly GCA_963931845.1). Taxonomy (NCBI): domain Eukaryota; kingdom Metazoa; phylum Arthropoda; class Arachnida; order Araneae; family Salticidae; genus Maratus; species Maratus michaelseni. The sequence goes on from OZ007587.1 coordinate 471,493,524, forward strand.
TATATATATATATATATATATATATATATATATATATATATATATATATATATATATATATATATATCTGACCTATGTCATACGATAACGCCCGTAATTATGAATCGATTTTGATGAAACTAATTGTGTGTATTAAGGTCACTAATGTCTCGACCGAGTTCGTTGGCCAGCTTGGTCCGCCATCTTGTTTCAAGATGGCGGCCATTTAAAGATGTAAAATAACTTAAAATCTAAAATAAATATACAAAAAAATTAAAAATTAAAATTTATTTTTTAATTACGTGTTAGGCCTTGATACAAGGATTCCAGAGCTTTTTTTGGTTTACCTCTATCTTAAAAAATGGCTGAGATAGAGCAGTTTGAAATTCTAGGGTGGCTGACATTTTGAAACAAAACAGCACATTAACGCGATTACTCGCAAATTATTTTCTTTCATTGTTGTAATAATTTTCCCAATCATACGCATAAAACTATATATTCATATCCGTTAACGCCAAAATTGGCGACATTGGCGACAAAATTGGCAAAATTGGGCGACATTTGGCGAAATATCGCCAAATTTGGCGATCAAAATAAGTCTTCATAAATGAAGCCAATGGGGAAGTTGCACTCACTTTAGATTATGCATTCTTTTATGTTTAATTGATGAAGACAACTTTACATACCTCAAAACTTAACTCGGAATCGCAAAAATAATTTAAACTATGTAGTTATTGGAGTTTTAAACTCCGCTAAAAGCAAAACAAAACCACGTGATCGGAAAACGCGACGGGATTGGTTTGACGTCACTACACATGAAACGGGGAATTCTGCTTAGAGCCGAGTGCTCGCAGGCTGTTTTATATTGCTTTCTATGGCACTATAAACATCTTTTAAAGACTCGTTTACACAAAAACAAAAACAAAAATTAAAGTCAAAAGATTATTTTATCATATCTAAATATAATGCACTATTAATTTATACATTTGCATTAATTTTCATTTAGAAAAGTGTTGAAGTTGGTCGGATTCGAAAAATACAAAATTATGTCTTTCGGAAATAGTTTTTTATTTTTAAAATTCAAATTTGCTGTTAGGACAGAAAAACTGCATTTCATGTGGGTAAAAATACAGGAAGCTAAATCTAAAAGGCACGTATATTGTTCACTTACTCTGATTTATTTAAACGAAATAGGAATGATACTTTTATTACAAAAGAAATCGTAAGTAAAATCGCATTTATATAGTTCTTGAAATGCATTATTTTCTTAATTCATTTTAATGCTTAATAATTCGTTTTAATATTAATATAATTTCGTGTTATGCAAGTTATATTACGGATAAAAAATGTATTCAAATTAATTATGAGAAAACGCAATTTTGAGCAACAATGCAGAAAAAAATGTCTTATTTAATACTTATTTATTGAATAAAAATTTTAATTAAATACTGACAATAATAATTGTGTATTCACTCTTCAGAAAAAAAAAAAAATTACTGCAACATACGTGAGTAAATTTATCACTATTGTCTTTTATTTTCTCTTTTTATGTACTTACTTAAAAATAAGTATTAAATTAAATATATTTTTTAGATACACATCTTTTATAAGCATCCAATGTTTATTTTGATAATCACGCCTCCTTTTATGATTGGAATTCGTGATTTTTCAAAAAATGTCGAATATAATACTATAATTTGGCGTGGCCACCGAAGCTTAATGGGAAAATTCACCGCTTTTTTTTTACGCTTGGTAGAAAATGAGAGCTAATAAATTTATTAAAATAAATGTATAATCATAATTCAATTAATATAGAAAAGTGTAAAAATAATTTAATTATCGTTTATCAAGTTATTCAAGGTCAATTATTTGCTTACGTATAATTTTTGAATGGATGCAGTACTTTTTGTTTGTTTGAAATATAGTTTCTCAGAATGTCTAATTTTTAGATTTATCAGGTTCTAAAAATTTTATATCTTTATTATCTTCAATGTTCTAACTTTCGTAAAAAATAAAAATAATGAAAATATTTGAAAATCTTGTTAAAGAAAGCAGTATCTTAATTTTGAAAATAAGCATTATACTGCACAAAGCTTTTTTTAAACAGAGCGAGATGTGCTGAGAATTTGAATATGTTGTTGAAGTAGAGCCCACTCTTTTCACTTTTGAAAACAGCCATCTCATTACACGTAAACTTTTTATAGTGACATATAAAGAACATCAAGATATATTATCATTCAAGGTTTATTCTTTGTTTGAACAATGCATTAGTATCATAAGGGCAGGGCACTATGTTGAGAGATATTATGCTATAATATCACAATGGTTTTTAAATCTAATTCACAGGTAAGACATGAATTTGCATGATTAATTTTTTTAATTATTTGGAAGGTATGGATTATATATTAATTTAGTAACAAAAATTTAACATAGAACCAAAGAATAAAGAAAACATTTATAGATCGAAAATTCAAACATTACTACCATTCTTTTAATGTCTAAAATGTTAATAACAACAATAAAATTTAAATATACATAACATTGCTTCAAATACATTTAGAATTATTATATTTCTGCATAAAGGCTTTTGGCCTTTTTAATTTCCGTAGAAATATTGTTAATTTATAACAAAAATAAAACAGATAATTTTTAAACTAAACATCATCTCTAATCTGCGAAGTTCTATAAAGCATAAAACCTTCAATCCCACATTCTGAAAATTTCACAAAACTGACAGTATTTAAAATAATTACTTGATTGTTTTACCTGTGTGTAGTGTAGTCCAGAGATCTGTTTAGGAAGAAATTTAGTCCTTTAAAGGACCCTTCACAAAATTTTTCATATTAAAACAGGAACCTTCACAATACGTTCCACCTTAAAACAAGACCCTTCACAAAATTTTTTGTCTTAAAAGAAGGCCTTTCACACTTTTTTTCCATCTCCAAACTAAACCTTTTACAAATTTAATTATTTAAAAGAAAAATCTGACCTGACACAAAACAACTGAAGCTGTCAAAGAATCTATTTATGTAGCTTTTACATATATAAAGAATCTTGTCAAAAATTCACAAACAAGAAACTGAATATAACAGTTATTTAAAATTCACAAAATTATAATTATTTTTTTCACAAATATGAAGTACTTTTCACAATTTCACAAAAAAAAAAAAGAACCCTGTCAGAAAAGTCTGGATAGGTCCCTGGAAACATTTTTTTTTTTTTAAATTATTAAACTTTTCTCGTGTATATTTATATAAAAATTCTGTAAGCCTGTCTTAAAGCTATCTTAGCACATTTCGCTCTTTCTAATAACTTTAGCTGTTTTTCAAAGATTCAAAACAGTTTATTTAACAATTAAAGAGATAAAACATATAGTGGAACCAAGCAAAATTCATAATTTAAGTATAAAATATAAATACAAAAACCCTTTTATAAGTTGACTCCACCCTCCCTAATGAAATAAATCCTATTTGTACGAGTTTATTTTATATTGTGCAATATATATATATATATATAAGTATACCTTATTCTATAAAATACAATATTGTAGTACGAGTATTAATTTGTACCGATACTTTATTTCTACATCGAGATCTGGAAATAAAAATTCTTAGAAACGCGATGGAATAAAAATATCACCTGGAATTCACAGTATTATTTATTCATTACAGCAATTTACAATACTTTTAATTTGTTATACTAATCATTTTTAAGAAAAGAAAGAAACCGTCCAGAGTAAAGCAAGCCGCCCCCATAGGAAATAACAGGGAGAAATACAGCGAGGGTTTGTTTACATGTGTAGTGACGTCAGAACAGCTTTCGTCACGTGACGTGGCTTTTTCCCGCCGCGACAAAAACTGCGTTTTAAAAGTTAATTTAATGAATTATACAAGTTTCAAATATATGTAAAAATGGTATCAAAATGTTCGTATTTTTACACTCTATCAGATGCAAGTTAAATTGAAAAACGTGCAATTTCCCCATTTGACTATTGCTCAATAATTTGGCGAATTTCTTATTCAAATTCAGTATTAACGAATCTTTTGTAAACGTTTCTTTGCATTTTAGCTTGCTGTTTTCGTGTAACATTAGCTAAAATTTTAAAACGAAGATATAGGAAAGCTACCTTTTCCTCCCGGTACAGGCCGGAAGGACTTTTTTAAAATGTATTTTTGTACAGTACAAACTTTCAATAAAAAAATCTTCATGCTGTTTGTTTGTATGAAAATTGTTATGAAAATGAAACACAGATCAACAATCCGTCATTTTTGACGGGGATTTATATACTAGTAATTATATAAATACGTAGCATCTATAGTCATCGTCTAATCCGTCTGTCCGCATATAACAGCGCGAAAAAACTACCCAACCAAATGCTTTGAAATTTAAGATATATTATCTTTGCAGAATTTTGTCCAGACATTTCAAATTTTATGAAAATCGAATCAAAAATTTAGAAGGTATTAATAAAAATATTTATTAAGATTTTTTTTTCTTTTTTTTTTAATCGGTGCTTTCTTGTTATAGAAGCTTCCGAGCTTTAATCGTCAAGCAACCGAGATACTTATTTTATGATAGAAATGAATCTGCAGACGGAATTCACAGAATTAAAAATCATCCAGATCTGAATATTTATACTAGTAAATCTGCAGATCAGGAGCCTCAACGTCCGCTCTAAAAGTCATTGGTTTTTTTTATTTCCCTTTTCATATAATTTAGCCTCTTACAATCCGCAATTTATTTTTTTTTGTATTACATACCTATTTATAGGCCTATAAAATACTTCGGAGGTTTCAGAAATTAGAAGCGTTCATTTAAACACGGTTTATGCAATGAAATTCTGAAATTCTTATGTACTTCTTATTCTTGTAACTTTTTAAATTAAAAAAAAAACTTGCATTAAAATAAATTCTTCATTTAAGTCAATAGAATACAAAAATAATTTATTTTGATAATAAAATATTGCAGAGAAATAGTGCGAGTCACTTGAATTTTATTATTTTGATATTCTTTGAAATAGGGTTGCTAAGCAACTAATAAATTAAGCAAAGTAAAAAGAAATGCATTTTAAAATTAAAAAAATATATCAAAATAAAATGTTTTATATTTTCCGAACAGATACAAAATTTTTTCCAATAATTTAAACAATTTCTAAATTTTAATGAATGTATCAGCAAATTTTCAAAGCTATTGGATGTATTTAAAAGCTCCCTATCGAAAATTTAGCATCGATAATTTTACGTTCAAATCCATTATTCAAATAGGCGATTTTCATTTCAGTTAAAAATGAAATTTGAAAATCGGAAAACATTATGACCTAAAAAGAAATGTTCCATATATTTTTCGAACGAACGAACCAAATTGAACCAAAACAAGCATCGCGCACACGTGACATATAACGTTCTCAGAAAACTAACTAACCTTTATTTTAAGTTCTTCTTTAAGTTTCGATTTTTTTTTTTATGTTTTTCTACTCTATCGCACTTGAATTTGAACATCCAAATCGAATTCGCTTGATCTTTTTTTCCCCTGCACACAAGAAGAAAAACCCTAAATTAAATGAACCTCCTGCATAATAAAGTAAAACAACAAAGAGAATAAAAAATTATTTTCCATTAATAAAAGCATCTTTAAAATATCAAACGCTTTAAATATTTTATTTCACCACGGTAAAGTTTCTTACAAATATATAATTCATAATTAAGAGAAAATATCGGTAATACAACTAAAGTGTCGTATCAAATAATTTAAACAGAATGTTTAAATTTTAAAATTATTCTTCTCGTTGCTCTACGTAAAGTGTTATTTTTTTTTCTATTTCAAAAAAAAACTCTTTTAAAACTAAGGGTATTTAAAATAAATAAATAAAAATAAAAGAAGAAAAGACCAGTTAATGTTTCAAACTAACTAATAAATAAGAGCTAATATTGACTAGTCGTTAGGGGCCACCTTAATCCTTACCCATCATGGATAGGCATAATATAAAATATGAAAATAAAACATGCGTAAACTATTTATAAAATGCATTGCAATTCCAATAAAATCGTGGCTGGATGGCGTCAAACTTTAAATGCTGTAGTACTAAATTGCGTAAAAGAAACATCCTTATTATAACTTTAAAAATGATAATACTATTCACTAACAGTTGACTGCGTCGGATGAAGCGTCTCATTTCCAATTAAAACATATATTTGAATTGAAATTGGAATGAAATACAGGGTCATGAAAAATGAAAAAGTGTGGAAAATAGGATGACAAATATCTCGGCAACTCCTTACCCGATCGACTTCATTCTTGATGCAAAATTTATGTTTTTTTAGTGAGTCACTCCTTAAAATTAACCATTTCGAAAACTTTTATATTTCGTTTGTGAAAATAGAGATTCGCAGACGGAAAAACTGAAAAAATACTAAATGCCAGCTTAACGCTGCAAATACATTCTAGGAAACCGTCCTTTTTTCGAAATCTCGCCTTAGTTAGAAAGAGCCCATATTGAACTAGAATGGAATTCAATAAGCTGCAATTAAAATTCTTCGATTTTCAATCAATTGAATTTAAACAAGCTCAGTTCGTTTAAATTTGTGTAACCTCGGCGTATCTTGATTTAGAACGTCAATCAACGCCGCGCCGAAAATATTCTATCGCGTGCCATACGTTGGCAGTCCCTGTTCCAGAGTGTGCCAACCAATACCAAGACAAACCCTAATAATGGTTTTAAGCGAATTTATATGAATGTTTTTTCCCAGATAAAAAGCTCTTATTTATAGTAATCAAATGAGTTAACATTTTTAATATTAAAATTTCACTATTTTGTGTTTAAGATAATATTTCTTTATTTCTTGCCAAAAAAATGTTTTTGGTGTGATTATAAAAAATAATTAACTTTTTTTTGAGCGGGGGGGGGGGGGGGGGGATTTAAGTTTCCAGGCATTTTCTGTGATTTTTTCCATTCCATAACACTTCTGCCTCAAAGCTCTAATCGAATTAGCTTGGTCCTTTTTTTTTTTTTTTTTTTATTCCTACTACTAGCTCACACTCTCTCTATATATATATCTTGTTCAAATTTTCAATCGTTAATAAAATATTTTCTATTCATCCACTCAAGTTCAAATTATTTTTTTTTAAACTTGTAGTGGATGACACTTTATGTTAATACAGTTTTTTCAAATATTAATTCATTCATTCAATTTAATTAATTAATTTTAGTTTTATATGGGAGAAAAAAATTCCTCCCATTGTTTTCATAAATGAAATGAAAGATTTATCTCAAATGAGTGATGCCACAGAAATAAAATACCGCAACGATGATTATAAAATAATGATCAATAAAGATAACGTGGGACATGAATGCTGCACGGGTTTATTTTATATATTTACGATTAAAAAGTAGGAATTGACTTAATTTTTTTTTTATATTACTTGTTTTTGAAACATCCAACAAGTACAAGACTTAATTAAATTAACCTTCTTTAATTCCTCGTGAATAATAAAATCATACAGCGATGAGAAAGAAAAATATTTCCTATATTAATAAAAACATCTTAAAAACATCAAACACTTTAAATATTTTACTCCGACACGATAAAGTTCCTTACAAATATATCTGTCCTAATTAAGCGAAAATATCGGTAATACCACTAAACTGTCGGTATTAAATTATTTAAAGGCTAGTTAGTTCTCGTCGTCGTCATGACGACCACCTTTGTTTATGCATAAAGTGTTCAGTATATATATATATTTTGTCTGTGTTCGCAAACTCTCTTAAAACATATTTTTTTAACAAAATGTAAAAAGAGGGCAGAAAAGACTACTAATTAATATTTAAAACTAATTAAACGTAAGAGCTAATAATAATAAAGAAAGAAAATTGCCTTATATATATATATAGGATAGAATACTATGTTAAATGATCAACGTAAAAAAATAGCACAAATAAAATACGTATGAAGTTGCAAACAGTTGTTTCGAGCCTTTAAAGCTCCATCATCAGTGCCAAAGTTAAAAAAATTAAAAATAAATTTAAAAGTTTGGCCATTTAAGTATGCTTGCGTCTCCGCACGCGGCCATGATGAAATGCCGATGAGTGTTTAAAAACAACAGCGGAGTCAGGAGTCCCATGTGACGAAGGAGACCAATCAGAAGCGTTCCGTCAATATGGACGAGTTTAAGTACGGAGGAGAAAAAGGGGGGAGTGAAGAGCCATCAAAATAATCAAATTAGCCATCAAATATCCAAAATTTCGAAAAGATTCGCTTTTAAAGTAATTTATGCACCATTTAACAAAATCAAATTTACAGATCTGAAACATCCAATTGACAGATTTTCACATTGGGGAATTTATAAAATATCTTGCCAGTGTGATACAATGTACATAGGTCTAACTAAGCTACCTCTTAAGGTCCGCTTGTGGGAACATAAAAACTATGTTAAAAATTGTGACATTAAACGCTCCGCTATTGCTAACCATTGCTGGTCTAACAATCAAAGTTTTAATTTTTCAGAAGTGCTCATCTATTTACGACCTTGATATTTGGGAAGCTTATCATACATGAAAGAATTCAAGCAACTTAGTTAATGATATGTCCAGTACGCCAAAATTTTCAAATGTATGGCTACCTTTCCTTTAATTCAGTATCTTCACTTCCCCCTCCCCCCGCTTTTTCTCCTCCGTACTTAAACTCGTCCAGACTGACGGAAAGCTTCCGATTGGTCTGCTCCGTCTCACATGGGACTCCTGACTCCGCTGTTGTTTTTAACCCTTACAGGACCATAAGATGTCCAAGACTAAATATGCCAATACAACACAATATTTTAGCTATTGTGGGTGTAAAGTAAGAGAATATCACCAGAAAAACATAGCAGGGTGTATAGGTTTCCTATAATTTCATGGGAAATATTTTTCCCTATGGACCATAAAAGTAAATAAACGAAGAGTTAGGTTTATTATATCGGTATTTAATTTATTGCTTTGTAATACAAAAAACATAATAAAAATTATCAGAAAAGTAAAATAAATAGTTAGTTATGGTATTCTAATTTTCTCAAGTCCAAAACACTTTCAAGATATTATTAGTTCAGCCCGCGAATGTTTTGGTTTTGGCTCAATAAAGTTTGACAGTTCTTTTTTATTATTATTCGTTCAGAAACACATTTGCCGCCTTGGACATACGTTTTATTTTGACATTCAGTAAAAAAAAATATCGATTCAATAATAATTGAACAATCGATAACGATTTTTGTAGAAGGGAAAAATATTTCCCTTGAGCGTGAAAGGGTTAAACACTCATCAGCATTCCATCTTGGCCGCGTGCGGAAACGCAAGCATGCTTACATGGGCTAAACTTTTCAATCTGTTTTCAATCTTTTTAACATTGGCACTGATGATGGAGCTTTAGAGGCTCCGAAACAGCTGTTTGCTACTTTATATGTATTTTATTTGTGCTATTTTTTTTTTACGTTGATCATTTATTTTAATATAACAGCACAAAGTTCAATCCTCCCATTTTATATACAATACTATGATTTTCCCGTTATTTAAACTGATTTTTAACACTTTCCAACATAGTTGAAAAGTGTTTATTACTTTGGTTTGTCTGTCCTCTAAATACAGTAAATAGACTCGGATTGTCATGCAATTGATATGTGTCATTGCACGATCGCTATTGAAAACGAAGTGTTCATATACAGAGACACTCAAAATTATAACTTTACATTACAGTCAATAAAGAAAAATCATAAAAACTGCATTTTAATGATGTTACTCTATTTCAAACACAATGAAATCGTTATGCATTTCTGAGGTACACAAAAACATAATTTCTGTACAATATGGAATGCAAAGCATCTATCAGTCATTTACAGGGTCACAAAATAATTCCGCTACATAATCGTCTACGGGGGAAAATTGTTTGAAGTGTATTTTAAGGATGTTGTATTATTTCAAATGTAATGAAATTGATATACAGTACTGAGGTGCACCATAAGATGATTACTGTAAAATAGGGTGTGCATAGCATTTATCGTTCATTTACAGGGTTACACAAATGAATTAAATTAGAGTACGGTCTATGAGCGATCATTGCAGGAAGTGGCTTTTAAGTTGTGTTGAGCGTTTTTAAGTTTAACTGAATTTATGCATATTTCGTGGTGCATATAAATTCTATTGATCCTATACAGAGTTACACAAAAGAATTCGTAAGTATTGCTGCCTACGGGCGTGACTTGCTCAAGGGTGGTTTTTAATTGTGTTATGTATTTTCCTGCTGAATTATATTTAATATCGCTAGGAGAAGCTTGTACAATATAAGAAATAGATACATTGCCATTTATGGTTGGTCATTGCTGGAAATGAGTGGTGAATTGTTTACCTGAATTAAATTTTAGCTTAATATGTGGTGTGTATAAAATTCTTTAGATAATATACAAGACTGTATAAAAGAATTCGAGTACATTTCCATCATTTGGCGAAATTCCTAAAAAGGGATTTTCAACTATGTGATGCGTTTTCTATGAGAACTAAATTTTAGCATATGTAGTATATATAGATCCTATACAGGGCTGCACAAAATAATTCGACTACTTTTCTCGCTACGAATAATTGCTGAAACTGAATTTGTGTGTTTTCTAAACTTTTATTGATATATCTTCTTTCACCTTATTAAACGGTAAAGTTCCGTTACAGTTTTGTGTATGTGTTGGAAAGGTGTTTCATAATATATGCTTGACGCATGATTTTTTGTTCTTGTTTTTAAAACTAAACAAGAAGTGATAAATGTGCTACGCGTAGATTATGAAATAATATCTTATACAGTGTAAACCAAATATTTCAAACCAGATAACTATTATTTGGTTTTGTTCAAAAGTGTGCTTTGATAATAAAAATGGAACTCCTGTAAAGTACAGATATTTGTATTCAAATTCTAGATAATTTACGAAATTGCTTCCTCAAAAAAAAAAAAAAAAAATTCTAAATGTAATGTACACCAAAACAAATTTTACCTGAACATCAATTCATGCAAATTGTATGTGGATCAGACTGAAAACGGTAACTTTTTTTTAATAAACCAATTAATGTTGCTGTATCATAAAAATAATTAACGTCTGTTTTGGGGTTTTCTCCATACTTGCAGATATTTTTCATGCCCCCCCCCCCCCCTCCCATTCCAATGCACTTAAGTTCGGGCATCGTAATCGAAATCACGTGATCTTTTTTTTTCCTGCATCCAAAAAAAAAGCAAGACTAAATTAAAACAACCACCTTCAATTCTTCGCGCGCAATAAAATAACACGGCGAGCCAAAAGAAAAATATTTCCCATTAATAAAGCATCTTAAAAACATCAACCACTTCAAATGTTTTAATCCGCCACGATCAAGTTCCGTGCATTTATTAATAAATACTGTTGTTACATTTTCCCGTTATTCACAACAAAATCAACATGCGTTTTTGGTTATTGTTTTTTTTTTTTTTTTTTTTTTTCGAATATTACATTTTTTACATTTAATTTCTTTCTTTTCTGAGAAAATGTACTTTTAAGATGGCTACTGAAAACAATTAGAGACTCTTTAATTATTTTTCCATATCTAGACAAATTTGTATTTCCCTCCTTGATACATTTTAAAATTCAATAAAAGGTCAAGCCATTGGCATACTAGTGTGCGGTTTGGACGTAAACGCTTCTTATGATCTGAAATTTTGTTTAAGCAAATAAAAAAATTAGTTCAAAAAATTTCTTATAGATGGCGCTATTTCTGGAAAGTTATCGAGCAGGTCGAATGCCTTTATACATAACAATGGCGAGAGACGAACAATGCGTAAATACAGTTTTGTGCAAACTATGGCAACCCACGTTCCAGAACTTCACAATACTCGCCCTCCTGAGCTTAATTAGACGAGTGGGGATGGATAAGACGAGTCATGTTAACCAGAAGCAACGCCCTCTATGAAACATTTTTGGAACTATTTTTTTTTATTTGCTTAAACAAAAGTTTCAATCATAAGAAGCATTTTCGTCCAAGCCGCACCCTCGTACGCCAATTGCTTGATATGTTATTGAATATTAAAATGTGTCAAGGACTTTTGGGACACCCTGCATTCCTATTCCATTGCATTCATTTCTTATGTTTGAAAAAAAGAAATCGAATTCACTTGACCTTTGTTCCATTAGAAGCCTAAATTAAATGAACATCCTCCAATCCCTCGTGCATAGTAAAATAAAACAGCAAAGAAAAAATAAACAAAAACATCTTAAAAACTTCAAACATTTTAAATATTTCATTTGGGCGAGATACAAGTATTTAACTCCTAATTAAGAGAAAATATCGGTCATACACTAAACCTGTCGTGTTCAATAATTTAAATTTCATTTTGTTCTCTCTGTTCCCATGACGACAATCTTTGTTAATCGTTAAAGTGTATATTATTCTTTCTGTGTCCGCAAAACTCTCTTAAAACAAAGAGAATTTATTTTTAAAAAATGTGAAAACAGAGGAGAAAAGTCCATTTAATGGTTAAAAGTAATTAAACAGAAGAGCTAATATGAATAAGAAAGAAACATTATTTTGTTTTTGGTTGTGGATAATCTCCAACAAAAGAGTGGGATGTTGGAGTGGGTATGTTGTTCTTCTTTGATTTAAATTGTTATTTGTAATGTAAGAAGAAAGAGAAATAGTACATTAAGCGTAGATTACGAAACAGTTTATCACTTTATGGGCAAATGCGTTGAGGTAGATAGTTTTTTACCTATCTAGCTTCGAGAGTTCGTGTTCCAATAAGAAAGTGAAGCTGTTCTGAAATAAAGCATTTCAGTTCCACTGGAAAGTAATTTTCAATCATTTCTTCCCACAAACGATAATGCATTAAAAATATGCCGAGCACGTGAGTAAAATTTTCTTACTACATATTGTTATACACACTGGTTTCCAAAAATTAAGGAAAAATCACAAAAATAGCGATAACTTGTTCAAAAATAAAGCAATGCGTATGAAATTTGCATATATTGTTAAATAAAAGATGCTTAATAAATATACCAAATGCAAATTAGCGGCGCTGCAATCGCATTGCGTCATCTGTATGGAACATAAAAATGCACGTTAAAGAGTAAGGCTGTGACTTTGATATTATCAATCTGGGATAGCCAATTCATTGCAATGACCTCGGGGCATCATTTGCCCACAGAACTGCGATTTAGAGCTATTGGGAGATTGGAGGCTGGACAAAGTTAGACAGCGGTGGCTAGATGGCTAAATGCGAGTCCCTCTGTGGTTCATAGGCTTTGGAAACTATTTCAAACCATTGGTTCGGGCTCAAGAAGGTTCAGCCAAAGACGGCCACGGGTTTCGACAGGTGCCGATGACCGATATTTGCGGTTATGTGTACGAAGGAATAGAACCACAACCCCATCTCATCTTAGATCCTCCCTTGCTGAAGCCACTGGAAGTTTGGTGTTAATGTCTACTGTGCGTAGAAGGCTTCACGAAGGTGTACTTTACGCAAGGCGAGCAGCAATTTGTGTGCCGCTCACCTCACGTCACCGCAGGGAACGTTTGATATGGGCACGTCAACATGTCCACTGGACGGCTGATCAATGGAGGCGTGTTTTCTTTATGGATGAGTCTCGGTTTGCCTCCAAAGCGATAGTAGGCGTTTTTTTATTTCGAGAGAACAGGAAACACGTTATCATCCATCAAACATTCGTGAAAGAGGTTCATACGGAGGAGGCAGTGTATGCGTTTGGGTTGGTATCTCTTTGGGTGGACGCACAGACCTCCATGTCTTTCCACGTGGAACCGCGAATAATGCTTACATCTATAGAGATAACATCTTTTATGCTTATGTGCGCCCTTATACCGGTGCAATAGGTAATTATTTTCTGCTACAGGACAACAATTGCACAGGGCTCGCATCGTGGAAGATTATCTTCAGCGCATGGAATGGCCAGTTCGATCACCGAACTTGAATCCCATCAAGCATGTTTGGGATGCTTTAGGAAGACGTGTTGCTACTCTCAACCTCCCCCCCCCTCCTCAGACTCTTTCCACGCTTACAACTGCTTTGCAAGAGTAATGGCTCGCACTTCTCAGTGAAATCATCGACCGCATAATTGACAATAGGACACATCGATGTATGTGCTGTATTGCTATTAGGAGTGATCATACGGCATATTAAGGGTACTTTTCCTATACCAAACAAACAAATTTATTTTTTTTAATTTTATAATTTTGCTATTTTTTGAAACACCATAATTGTCTGGTAATTTATTTTCCTGTTATTTTATACCTTACTATGAGTTCCATATTGTGGCTGAGTTTCTTTAAAATCTACATGTAATATTTTGAGTTATCACTATTTTTGTAATTTTTCCTTAATTTTTGGAAACCAGTGTACACTGTAAAAAAAATTCAGGAACGTTCCCGAAAAATAATGGGCAGCTAATGTGCCTAATTTATACCAGTAACATTTCTGGCAGAAAGCAGAAAACTTTAAGAATTCAGAAAAGTTAATATTAAAAGTCAGTAACTTTCCTGGATTTATAGTGGTAAGGTTTCTCAATTCTTCAGAAAGGTTCCAGGTTTAAGTTGGTAACCTTCCTGGAAAAAAAACATGAACATACTAAAATCTTCCCAGTAAAAGCCAGTAACCTTCCTGGAATAAATCAGCAATCCTCCAAAAAGATTTAGATATGTTCACATCCTTGTCATCTTCCTGGTAAAAACCATGAACATTCCTTAAGAATTTAGAAAAGTACCGCCAGAAAGCCAGTAATAGTACTTGAAAATATAAGGAAACAGCCTATATATTTCAGGGATGTTTCTGATACAGCAATATGATTTTTGTTGATATGTAACTCACAATTTAATTAGCTTAAAAGTTTTGCAAAGTGATATTTGTGTGTTTTAAGAATATTTTAAACTATTTAACTTATAAAAAATATATTTTTTAATTTAATATTTATCTTATAAACATATTTGTTTAAATATAACATCAAATTTGTCTGTATTTCTTTTTGTTAATGTCCCAGTATTTAATTTTTTTCTTACAAAATATAGTTTGATGTTAAAAATAAACTTGTTTTTAAGATAAATATATGTTGTTTCATTTTAAAATTGTATAATTTTTTTAAGTTAAATATTTTGAAAATTCATGACATTCATTAAAAATTATTTTACGGGTTCAGAGATTATATCTATGTCTTAAGATTGGGCCAAAATTTGTTTATAATTTCAAATACAGAAAAAAAAAGCATAGATAAACTCCGAAAAAAATATGCAACCTGTTTAACTTTATTTTTAAACAGAAATTTTGCTAAAATATACACAAATTTGGGTTCAGTCTTAATATTGTTATGAATTTTGTATATATCTGTAAATATTCCATTTGTTTAAATTTATTTTATTTTATTATTGTGAAAATGGCAGTATTATTAATGTATTTCCTATTGAGCATCATGTAACTCAATGCTAAAGGCCTCAGATGGTTTGCAAGGAAAACAACCTTACACCCTCATCTTTATAATGGAAGTCTATGGCAAAATCGCCAAGGAATGGGTTTATCGCCAAGTTGGCGATGGTTTTGGCGACTTATTTTTGTCGCCAAATTTGGCGATATATCGCCAAATGTCGCCAAGTTGGCGACGGATTTGGCGACTTTTTGTGCAACCACCTCCCCTTATACCTGTACATTGGGATCCTTACTCGCTTTGGTTCTCTATCGAAAGTTAAAGCACTTTCTGGTAATTTCTAGCATCTGAAAGCTCTGGAATAATCTGGAAAGATCTCTGAAACCTATATAAGGACCTCCATCAGTTCAGTTGAGTTAGTTGTCTGTCACCTGCGATTGAATTCATACGAGAGGCTTTGCATTGAGAACTGTGTTTCTCGGATTGATTTTGTCGTTGATACGTCGTATTGAACGCATTGTTTCTGTGTGAAATTTTGCTGCGCTTTTATTAGATTTGAAGATTACTGAATATCTTGTAATTTTCAGAAGATATTTGTGATCTGTTTATAGTGAATAAAGCCTTTTTATTGTTCTTATATATTGGCATCAGTCCTTTCGAACCCCGAGCTCACAACAATATAATAAATTCACAAAGATTGCAGGTAGAAACATTAACTAATTTTATAAAATTATTGTGCACAATTTAAACAAAGTATGTTTTTTACTTTTTGAGATAGACCACTTTACAGTATCTTTTTAATCACTGCTTACAGTGAGAACAACATATAATATTTTTTAGCCATTATTCGTGTAAATATCGGGATTTTTTAATGCAGGTTATCTTAAAATGCTCAAACGATGTTGTTCTTTCGTGCTTTTTTTTTCCGAAAAAGTTAATTTTTTGAAGATCTATATATTTAAAACGCTAAGCGATTTCTTTCGACAATCCGTGAGAACAAACTACTGCATCAAATTACATCATTATTTTTTTAAATGAAAGATATTTGGACACAGATTTGTTATCGTGCATTCGTTTGTTCGAAAATTGAATTAATTAGCCGTAATTTTCAATTAAACTTTTACTTCTGCTAATTACGTCATAATCGGATAACGCCCACTCTTGCGATGCACAGAGGTTTATTTTCTAAACTCTGTGGTTGCGAAAAAATATATATATATTAAAAGCACGCGGTTTTTAGGTCGAATTTTTAATTTGCAAGTTAAATTACGGTAAAAATATTTATCCGAGTGTTTTATAAGCGAATAAAAATTCATATTTATTGTGACGTCACGGGAATATTGTCCATTAGGTTTATTTTATGATTATGCATTATAACTTTGTTGATGCCATTTTTTCATTACAATTAAATACAAAATATATTTATATTTGTGTGCATGGTGTTTAAGCATTAATGTAAGGTATATGAAGTACGTGTGAAAAGTTTGCGCCGGTGAAAATGACGTTATGCTTAGCTTGAAGTGCATTTTAACATTGATAAAACTAAAGAGAAAAATGTATATGATTGTGTTAACATGACATAATTTTCAATATGGCGTAATATGACGTAATTTTAACTGATTTTTCCATTCATAATTATAAAGATTAGAATTGGAGCCGTCATTGATTTCTTCATCTTGATTGCATACCTTGATTACATGTTCACAATTGCTTTTTTTTTAATTATAGGATAGAAGATTTCCTTTTTTAATAAAAAAAATCACAAAAGTAAAGGATTTCAGGAAATTTAAAGTTATTAAAAATAGTGTTATGGCAGAAAAAAATCTTGAAATAATGATTTACATTGTTTATTCTAGCTAAAAAGACAGACTAATATTTCATAGGAATTATTTTGGTAGATTTATTATAAGTTCATTTAACAGTTCCTTATTAGCGCAAAGTCCTATTTCTTTCACTGTGAATTTATCTTTCGATGTCAAAAAATGTTTTTCCACTTTTGGACGCCAGCCAAAATACAGTGGCAATTTTTAGAAATGTACAACAGTTGTGACAACAAAGGCGCTATCGCTTTAGCTTTCATCGCGCTTACATCACTTCGAAATACTACAAATTTCTATTTTTTACTACATTTTACAATTTCAATTCTTACATCATCAATTAGAAAAAAAATTAGCTTTCGATTGAAATTTATTTGAAAACTGCCGATTAATTTAACGACTTTTTAAATAATTTTCAAGCATGAAAAGTTTTTCAATTCTATCTTATCAATGACCACCAGTTTACTTCAATAATGTAAAATAGCCCCTGGGAAAGTTGCCACAATTAAAAATAGATTTCCCTAACCATCATAAAAAGTGAATAATAATAATTTAAAAAAAAAAAAAAAAAAAAAAAAAAAAAAAGTGATAAATCATAAGATCAGATTATCCATACGATAGAACATTTTGGCGCTAAACAAAAATCTGTCAGGGAGAAAAAAAAAAAAAAAAGACTATTTTTAGTCCAGTAGAAATAGCGCAAAAAAGGGGCCTTGCCTTACAAAAATTCGGGTAGTTCTGATTTTTGGATATGTTGTAAAGGTTGACCCTCTAATAAAAAAACCAAGTTCTCGACCTTCCAGACCTTGTGCGTTTTTCACAATATTGAAAAAAACAATATTTTTCGGCACTTTTTTCGATTTTTCTTAAATAACTCAATTTTAGTGCAGTTTACAGACAAAATCACTTTCACCATTTTGTAGAGCATAAAATTCTCTACAACATGCAGTATTCATCTTTGTAAATTGTCCATATAGGGGGTAAGATACCAAGCCGGGAAAAAATGGTTAAATTTGGAAAAAATGTAAAAATCTACAAATGACGTTAGTTTTTGCTTAATAACCTACTTTTAGTGCGTTTTAGAGACAAAAGCACTTTCATTATTTTGTAGCGCATAAAATTCTCTACAACATGCAGTATTCATGTTTGTAAATTGTCCAAATAGGATGTAAGATACGGAGCCGGGAAAAGGGTTAAATTTGGAAAAAATGTAAAAATCCACAAATGACGTTAGTTTTTGCTTAATAACCCACTTTTAGTGCATTTTAGAAGCAAAATTGTCATAATCAACTTTTTAGAGCATTAATAACTTGTTAGGCAGTATTTTCCTGTTTTCATCCAAAATCTTTTTGCTGTGATTTTAAAGGTTTATTACAAGTAATTAATTTTATAATAAATGAAACTATCGACTATTTCATGCTCTAAAAAGTTGATTATGACAATTTTGTTTCTAAAATGCACTAAAAGTGGGTTATTAAGCGAATTATCAATGAAGGGGGTAAACTAACGTTATTTGTGAATTTTTACATTTTTTCGAAATTTAACGCTATTTTCCCGGCTCCGTATCTTACCCCCTATTTGGACAATTTACAAACATGAATACTGCATGTTGTAGATAATTTTATGCTCTACAAAATGTTGAAAGTGCTTTTGTCTCTAAAACACACTAAAAGTAGGTTATTAAGCAAAAACTAACGTCATTTGTGGATTTTTACATTTTTTCCAAATTTAACCCTATTTTCCCGGCTCCGTATCTTACCCCCTATTTGGACAATTTACAAACATGAATACTGCATGTTGTAGAGAATTTTATGCCCTATAAAATGGTAAAAGAGCTTTTTCTGTAAAATGCACTAAAATTGAGTTATTTAAGAAAAATCAAAAAAAGTGCCGAAAAATATTGGTTTTTTCAATATTGTGAAAAACGCACAAGGTCTAGATGGTCGAAAACTTGCTTTTTTTATTAGAGGGTCAACCTATAATAAATGAAACTATCGACTATCTCATGCTCTAAAAAGTTGATTTTGACAATTTTGTTTCTAAAATGCACTAAAAGTGGGTTATTAAGCAAAAACTGACGTCATTTGTGGATTTTTACATTTTTTCCAAATTTAACCCTTTTCCCGGCTCCGTATCTTACCTCCTATTTGGACAATTTACAAACATGAATACTGCATGTTGTAGAGAATTTTATGCGCTACAAAATGGTGAAAGTGCTTTTGTCTCTAAAACGCACTAAAATTAGGTTATTAAGCAAAAACTAACGTCATTTGTAGATTTTTACATTTTTCCCAAATTTAACCATTTTTTTCCCGGCTCGGTATCTTACCCCCTATATGGACAATTTACAAAGATGAATACTGCATGTTGTAGAGAATTTTATGTTCTATAAAATGGAGAAAGTGCTTTTGTCTCTAAAACGCACTAAAAGTAGGTTATTAAGCAAAAACTAACGTCTTTAGTGGATTTTTGCATTTTTTGCAAATTTTACCCTATTTTCCCGGCTCCGTATCTTACCCTCTATTTGGACAATTTACAAACCTGAATACTGCATGTTGTAGAGAATTTTATGCTCTACAAAATGGTAACAGTGCTTTTTTCTGTAAAATGCACTAAAATTGAGTTATTTAAAAAAAATCGAAAAAAGTGCCGAAAAATATTGGTTATTTCAATATTGTGAAAAACGCACAAGGTCTAGAAGGTCGAAAACTTGGTTTTATTATTATTGGAGGGTCAACCTTTACAACATACCCAAAAATCAGAACTACCCGAATTTTTGTAAGGTAAAATGCTATTTCTACTGGACTATTTTAGTTTATGTTGAACATAAAATTGATATGTTGAATTCGTCGATGAATATGTTCCATCGGATATCAGGATATGCTAGGAATTGCATTTTTTAGCTCACAGGCTATCAAAGCCTGAGAGCTTATTAGCTCACAGGCTATCAAAGCCTGAGAGCTTATTAGCTCACAGGCTATCAAAGCCTGAGAGCTTATTAGCTCACAGGCTATCAAAGCCTGAGAGCTTATTAGCTCACAGGCTATCAAAGCCTGAGAGCTTATTAGCTCACAGGCTATCAAAGCCTGAGAGCTTATGTGCCCGCCGGTTCTGTATGTACGTACGTATGTATGTACGTAACGCGATAACTCTTGATAGAACTAACCGTTTTACTTTAAATTTTGTTTATAGGTTTCTTGTGATAAGGCGCTTCCCTGATTAGTTTTGGAGGTTCATTAGTTAAGCATAAAGGGGGGAAATGGGGGCTAACCCCCCATAATTTAGATAAATTAGGTTTTTCATGCAGAATTATCCCATTTTCTTCAAATTTTGTATATAGGTTCATTTTGATAATGCGCTTCTGTCAATAGTTTTGGGGGTTCATTGGTTAAGTATAAAGGGGGAAAGGGAAGATAACCCCCCCCCCTAATTTAGATAAATAAGTTTTTATGCAGAATTATTCGATTTTCTTCAAATTTTGTATATAGGTTCATTGTGATAATGCGCTTCTCTGAAGAGTTTTGGGGGTTCATTGGTTAAGTATAAAGGGGGAAAGGGGGGGCTAATCCCCCCTTAATTTAGATAAATGGGTTTTTCATGCAGAATTATCCAATCTTCTTCAAATTTTGTATACAGGTTAATGGTGATAAAGCGTTTTCTTGATTGGTATTGGGGATTCATTGTTTAAGTATAAAGGGGGTAACGGAGGGCTGCCCCCCCTTAATTTAGATAACTGAGATTTTCATGCAGAATTATGCGATTTTCTTAAAATTTTACATATAGGTTCATTGTGATAAGGCGCTTTCCTGATTAGTTTAGGGGGTTCTTTGGTTAAGTATAAATAGGGTAAGGGGGGGCTTATCCTCCCCCCTTAATTTAGATGAATGTGTTTTTCATGGAGAATTATCCGATTTTCTTCAAATTTTGTATATAGGCTCATTGTGGTAAGGAGCTTCCCTGGTTAATCTTGGGGTTCATTGGTTAAGTATAAAGGGGGATACGGGGAGGGTAATCCCCCTTAATTTAGATAAATGGGTTTTTCATGCAGAATTATCCGATTTGCTTCGAATTTAGTATATATGTTCATTGTAATAAAGGGCTTCCCTGATTAGGTTTGGGGGTTCAATTGTTAACTATAAGAGGGTGGGGGAACGGGGGGATGATCCCCCTTAATATATTGTCGATTTCTTTATTTTTCGAGGGGCTTATTTCAAATTCTTTGAAATAAGTGTATAATATACAATTAGTGTGAATAGCCTGTGAGCTCAATGCCCTCAGTTTAACTGGGCAGTTTTCTTTTTTATTTATTTTTTTTGCGCACAGACTATCAAAGCCTGAGAGCTTATGTGCCCGCCGGTTCTGTATGTATGTATGTACGTACGTACGTATGTATGTATGTATGTACGTAACGCGATAACTCTTGATAGAACTAACCGTTTTACTTTAAATTTTGTTTATAGGTTCCTTGTGATAAGGCGCTTCCCTGATTAGTTTTGGAGGTTCATTGGTTAAGCATAAAGGGGGGAAACGGGGGGATAACCCCCCATAATTTAGATAAATAGGTTTTTCATGCAGAATTATCCCATTTTCTTCAAATTTTGTAAATAGGTTCATTTTGATAATGCGCTTCTGTCAATAGTTTTGGGGGTTCATTGGTTAAGTATAAAGGGGGAAAGGGGGGATAACCCCCCCCCTAATTTAGATAAATGAGTTTTTCATGCAGAATTATCCGATTTTCTTCAAATTTTGTATATAGGTTCATTGTGATAATGCGCTTATCTAAAGAGTTTTGGGGGTTCATTGGTTAAGTATAAAGGGGGAAAGGAGGGGGGTAATCCTCCCTTAATTTAGATAAATGGGTTTTTCATGCAGAATTATCCGATTTTCTTTAAACTTTGTATATAGGCTCATTGTGATAAGGCACTTCCCTAATTAATTTTGGGTGTTCATTGGGTAAGTATAAAGGGGGGTAAACGGGGGGCTAATCCCCCTTAATTTAGATAAGTCTGTTTTTCATGCAGAATTATCCGATTTTCTTCAAATTTTGTATATAGATTCATTGTGGTAAGGCGTTTGCCAGATTAGTTTTGGGTTTTCATTTATTAAGTATAAAGGAGGAACGGGGGGGGGGGGGGGGCTTACCTCCCTTAATTTAGATAAATGGGTTTTTCAAGCAAAATTATCCGATTTTTTTCAAATTTTGTGTATAAATTCATTGTGGTAAGGCGCTTGCCTGATTAGATTTTGGGGGTTTATTGGTTAAGTATAAAGGGTGGGAACGGGTGCTTATCCCCCCCCCCTTAATATATTGTCAATTTCTTTATTTTTCGAGTGGCATTATTCTTTGAAATAAGAGTATAATATACAATTAGTGTGAATAGCCTGTGAGCTCAATGCCTTCAGTTTAACTGGGCAGTTTTCTTTATTACATTTGCCAACTGTATAAGAGGAAAAATGTCCTCGACTGTGATGGAAAAGGGATAATCATCCTGATTATGTCAAGGAACCGAAAAAACCATACAAATAAATTATACTTGAAAACATTAAAAATCTCCCTCATCTGCAGATAGATTTATTACTGTAAAAAACTTCTTAATCTTTGCATAAAAATTGATTAGCTTAAAACAATGGATGCGTTTTAGAAGATATGGATTTGAAACGAACAATGATTAAAGAGGACATTTTAAAACTTTTAATTTAATCATTTTAAAACTTTTTTAACATCGAATTTCGACGGTGCTTTTGGGGCAGATGCAATGCACATGCGCATAGGAGCTCATTCGGTTCCATCTACTTAAAATTTAATTACTTTTAAAAAGCAGGCATACTCCAAATGTACAAACATAAGTAATATTTTTCATATATCAGTAAATGTACATTTTAAAATATTATAATCCTTGCAATATACGTTTAACTCTTTTTTTTTTTTTTTTTTTTTTTTTTAGATTGTCGGGTGCTTTTTAATGGGACAGAAAAAGTATTTTATACACTTACATTCCGTTGCTCTCAATGTATGCATCGAATTATAAAAGTAATAATAATAATAATTATTATTATTATTATTTTTATTATTATTATTTTACACTCCCATTTATGGATTTTATTTGGTACAAAAAGTTACATAAACAACTTTAAAAGTCAGAAGCATAAAAAAAAAAAACTTTTAAACAGTAAGTAATGTTTACTAATTTTAGATTGTAGAAATTAAAATCTTGTAGCTTAAAAGGAAAATAAAAACAGAATTGTGAAAACAATCTCCATCATTTATAGATTTAAAATATTTTTAATTATATTAAATTACGTACATACCTTTTCTTTTCTTGATTATCCAACTATTATTATGGGGAATCGTAAGAAGATTTTAATCCAAGAATCAAGAAGAATTAATAAACTAAAGCTAAAAAGCGACCGAGTGACAATCGAAGAAATATATAAAACACTTCGCTAACCCAGTTACCATTTGACTAATTATTGCATGAAATTAGATTAAAATTATATTTTAAAATATTTTCGCTAGCCAAAAGAACGTACGTCTACCGGCTTGTAGTTCAAAGAATAAAATGGCAGGTTTTTCACAGTATCCAGTATGACAGCTGATTTTTATTCATTGTTTTTCTTCCGCAGATAAGATTACCACCTCACTTCCGCAAAACATTTTCAGGAAAGTTTTCATTTCCTAATAAATCTCAATAAGCACCTCTTTCAATAATATATTTTTTAATTCAAAGCTGCTGTACGCATTGGTGCAAGGGAGCCAAGATGGCGGAGAGCGAAAGCTAATAACACATGATGACACATGATAACAGAGACGTTGCCACGCAAAAAAAGCTTAATCCCTGAATTCAGGAAACTATATGCAAAAGAAACTTGTTTTTCTCAAGAATCTGATAGAAACCTATGGACACACTGAACGTGCCTGGAAATAATTAGTGATGTTACAGAATTTTCTTACAGTGTATAATCAATAAATTTTACACCCATATGCAGAGTAAACGACATTTTTTGTACTTTTGAAGATAGGAATATTTTAAGCATTAAATTTGTCGTAGTTTATAATACATTGCTTGTAATATATAATTAAGACACATTTTAATATTCAAAAGAAAAAGACTATAACATACTTTATGACACGTTAAAGTAACATGCTAATTACATGTAATTACATATCAATGTAATACGCCATAGAGTACGACGGTCACACTGATATTTTTGAGATACGGCTAAATGGTACAAATGACTAAATCTTAGGAGTGTTCCTCTAAGATCAATGCACTTTTGTAGGCAAAGATTAAATGCCCTCAGCTATCCATTTCTTGGAATAGATGAAAAATAGGCTTTTCTTTTAGATCAAAAAACAGCCAAAAAGTCAGACAATAAGATGGATTTTTTTTTTGTTCTAGAATCTGTCTGTAATCCTTGCTGAATGAGAAGATGCAATGTCATGGTGAATCATTCACGCCTTGAATAATTTTTGGAATAAACTTAGTAGTATCAATCTCTCTAGCTTCATGGCTTTGAGCAGCCCTGTATTTTTGAAGTACACGGCCTATGTAGTGGGGAAATACAAGTGTCAGAACAGGAGTGCCCCCGACCGCAGCATGTTCAGCCGCCAGTCCCACCTCCCATGCACCCTTCCGTGCCGTTTTTATTCCATCTTTATTTTAGTTAAGACATAGTATAACTTAATATTTGAATTATGCATTTTACTTCTGAATTATATTTAGTATGCTAAGAGAAGTTTGTACAGGAATACGCAAGGAAATGGATGTTTAGGGTTGCTGGAAATGCGTATTTAATTGAGCTAAATATAATTGCAGATATTTTCTCGTTTGTCAATGTAGATAATGTTTGTCGGTCATCTATCTACGCCTTCAACAATTTACGATTTAACGGAACTAAAAGAAACCAACCAACATATCATATTTTCATGTAATCAGCTCCACCGATACCATAATTGGAACTCCTGTAAAATACAGATATATTTGTATTCAAATTATAAGTAATTTAAGAAATTGCTTCCCCAAACAATAAAGCATTTTTTTTAATTTAATGTACATCAAAACAATTTTTTGTACTTCTCTATTATTCCGTCGACCCCTTTTCATAACAAAAAACTATCGCCCAACTGTAAGATGAAACGCCAAAAATGCAGTCCCATTGACTGTATGTCAGAAGCATTATACGTGTTTGTTATCTCATCGAGTGGTTTTTAATTCGACATTTACGTGTATTTTTCATTATGTTTTACTGATTTATGAGTTATTTCATTCATTAAAATAACAATTGTGTTCTTCAATTCTTATATTTTATTTATTTATTTATTCTGATAGTCCAATGGCAACGTTCTCCCGTTTATGGGGCGTTACAGTTGGGCGATCGTTTTTTGTTATGAAAAGGGGTCGACGGGATAATAGAGAAGTACTCAATTTTTACCTGAACAGCAATTCATGCAAATGGTATGTGGATCAGACTAAAAACGGTAACTTTATTTTAATAAACCAATTAATGAATAACCAATTA
Source organism: Maratus michaelseni (assembly GCA_963931845.1). Classification (NCBI taxonomy): domain Eukaryota; kingdom Metazoa; phylum Arthropoda; class Arachnida; order Araneae; family Salticidae; genus Maratus; species Maratus michaelseni. The sequence continues at coordinate 471,519,236 of OZ007587.1, forward strand.
ATATTGCTGTATTATAAAAATAATTAACTGCTGTTTATTTTTCCTCCATACTTGCAGACACTTTTCATGTTTTTTTTTCTTCATTCCAAAGCGCTTAAGTTCCGGCATCGCAATCGAAATCACGTGATCTTATTTTTTTCTTTCTTTCCAAAGAAAGCAAGACTTAATTAAAAATAACCTCCTTCAATTCTTCGTGCGCAATAAAATAACACGGCGAGCAAAAAGATAAATATTTCTTATTAATAAAAGCATATCAAAAACATCCAACACATTAAATGTTTTGTTGCGACGCGATCCAATTCCGTGCAAGTACTATAATACGGTTATTACGTTTTCTCGCCGTTCACGACGGAATAAACATGCGTTTTCGGTTATCTTTTCTTTTTTCGAATTTCACATTTTTTTACGTTTAATTTCTTTCTTCTCTGAGAAAATGTACTTTTAACATGTCTACTGAAAACAATTAGCGACTCTCTAATTATTTTATTCACTTATGTTCGAAAAAATTCGAATTCACTTGACCTTTGTTCCATTACATCCAACCGTGTATAAGCCTAAATTAAATGAACATCCCCCAATCCCTCGTGCATAGCGAAATAAAACAGCAAAGAAAAAAATAAACAAAAACATCTTAAAAACTTCAAACATTTTAAATATTTCATTTCGGCGAGATAAAGTCTCGTACAAGTATTTAACTCCTCATTAAGAGAAAATATCGGTAAACACACTAAACCTGTCGTGTTAAATTATTTAAATTTTATTTTGTTTTTTCCGTCACCATGGCGACGGTCTTTGTTATCCGTTAAAGTGTCTATTTTTCTTTCTGTGTCCCCCAAACCCTCTTAAAACCGAGAGAATTTATTTAAAAATGTAAAAACATAGGAGAAAAGTCCATTTAATGGTTAAAAGTAATTAAACAGAAGAGCTAATATGAATAAGAAAGAAACATTTTATTATTTGTGGATTATCTCCAACAAAAGATGTACGGGTTATGTTGTGTTTTCTTTGGTTTAAATTGTTATTTTTAATTTAACAAGAAATAAAAATACTGCATTATGCGAGGATTACGTAACAGTTTATCACTTTATGCACAAAATGTGTATTTTTCATCCATAGTTTGTGTTTCAATAATAGACTGAAACGGTTCTGACATATAGTATTTCAGGTCCACTTGAATGTCATTGTCAAACATTTCTTCCCATAAACGATAATGCATTATACATATTCAGAACCCACTGCGTTTTAATTATTAAATTAGTCATAATTTATAATATATTACTAGTACAATATAATGAAGTATGACACATTTTACTGCTCAAAGAATATACTTTATGACACATTAAAGTAACATTATTACATATCAATGTAATACGCCATAAAGTAAGAGAGTCACACTGAACTTTTTGAGATACGGCTAAATAGTACAAATTACTAAATATTAGGAGTGTTTAAAGTAGCTCCCTCTAAGATCAATGCACCTTTGTAGGCGAATTTTCCAAAAATTAAATGCCTCAAACCATCCATTTCTAGGTGAAAAACATTCTTTTATAGCCTCATCCATCTCATCTTCGGCATGAAACCGACGTCCACGTAAAGTTTTTAGATTAAAAAATAGCCAAAAGTCACACATAGCAAAATCAGGAGAATAGGGTGGATGTTCTATCACATTGACGTTTTCCTTGTTCAAGAAATTCGACTGTTATCCTTGCTGAATGAGAAGATGCATTGTCATTTTGAAGCATGTGTCCCCTAACTTTCGCCTCTTGAAGTATTTATGGAAAACACTTCCTGTCTTCTGTCCCTCTACCTTTATGGCATTGACCAGCCGTGTGCTTGTGGAAGAACATGGGCATACAATACTTTTTTTCATTGTTCTTTGTCTTTTCCCCCTTGTTGTTGGTGAGGCGTCATCTTCAAAAACTCAACTAACTTTACTTTCTTGACACGTTGGAACGACAAAAAAAAAAGGTCTGTACGTCGCGTCTTATCACCATTTATCAATTTAGAAATAATGCGGTGACAACCACCATTAAGTAATTTGAGGGTTTCTTTACCGATTCTGACACGCTCCGGTTTTTGATGTTCTCTTAACCCCTTCGCGACGAGCGTCCTTTACAGAATTTTTAATCTTTTACCACCGGTTTTTCAAAACAGAAATTTTCGCCTCATTGATTCGCAGAAATGCTATGATTACATAAGGCAAAGCTGACATTAAAAAATAACTGGTGGGAATCATCGAGGATTCTGAACATCTTATGCACGTGTCGCTCGTCCCCAAGGGGTTAAATTATGGAAGACCAAGTGTGTCATGATTTCAAGTGTATTATGAGTTTCCTATAGCTTAACTCAATTTTAGCATACTAACAAGGAAGGTCTCCATAAGCGCATACTAAAATAAAATAACAGAATATTTTTCTCACGAGGATATATATTTCTATAAAAAACATTTCTGCGGAATCCCGATGTAAAATCCGTAAAAGAATAATAAAAAATTAATGTTTTGGCGACTTATCGTTGGTTGGCGACGCAATGCAATAATAAAATAAATACGCTTTTATGATAAATACTGTTTTAGGGAAAACTTTTTCTACTTATCATACTGAACTAGTTTAAATGACTTTAACTTAAATGAATACACTTTTATAACAGCGGTTTTGCCATATACATACATATATGTATAGATAAAGAAAATTAACGTTCGTACTCTATGGTCTAGAACAAAATTTAACTGGATTAAAAAAGCTTCAAACTAAACAATAATGTCCGATTCTGAGTAATGTCCGTTTGACTTCGATAGTGTTAGTGTCGGAGAAAACAAGAGAAAAGTATTGTTGCCATGGAAACAACGACTTGTTCAATATCAAAATGTATATCATGAGAGCGTTCTTAATCGGGCAGTTACTGTTAAAATACACTTAAAATATGTCCAGAAACTTATCCGAAACCGTGTAAAAATAAATAACTTCAGCAATACGCAACTTGTATACATATTGTATAAAACTTATAGAAAAAATAATATACTAATTAATTAGACCGGGAGGCGTCAGCACAGACAATCACCTCATCGAGTTCACGGCTGAAATTCCAGATTGAGTTAAAACTCGATTCGCATAATAAAACGCAATCGGTCTGCCAAGTCCTATCTTGGTGGAAAACACCCGAAAACCCGATTTTAGCGGTTTGGTCGTAGGTTTACCCTTGTGTGTTCCTGCTCCCAGTCCTCCATGTTTTCATACCTTTGGGTGCAGGAAAACACAATGGTAAACCTACGAGTCAACCGCTAAAATCGGATTTTCGGGTGTTTTCCACCAAGATAGGACTTGGCAGACCGATTGCGTTTTATTATGAGAATCAAGTTTTAACTCATTCTGGAATTTCAGTCGTGAACTCGATGAGGTGATTGTCTGTGCTGCCGCCTTCCGATCTAAATAAAATATAAGTAATGTAAGTTTAAATTCATAAAGTACTGCATTTAAACACTCACTTAATAAAGCAATTTCCCAATGCATTAAAAGTGCTTGCATTTGGTGGGGGAAGAGTGTTGCTTGTCAAATCGCCTCTTTTTGCCAAATATTATAAAGTTTTTTTTCTTTTCTTTTGCAGATTTTCTACTAGGATCGTTTTTCTTTCTTTTTCTTTTTTTTTTCATACTTTCGTAGAAAGTCACCTATTTTCCACACGCTTGGTTTAATTATGCACGAAAGAAATTACTAGAATTAACGTGCCTTCGGATAGTTTAACTGTCTCTTTGATGATAATGCACAGACGTCGCGCCGTGTTATTGGCGATTCGGCCAATAAACTTTAATGCTCTTCGAATGACCCTCTTATAAAACAAGTTTTCAGGACTAAAACAACGCACTCGCATTTTGTTGGAATTACAAAACGGTCATTAAACCTGTACTGTAAGCAAAATAACGGGCCATGGACTGGAATTTATTTATGTAGCAACAACTTAAAGATAATAATAAAACTTTTATTTATACTAAACATTTTTTAAAAAGTTTTCTTGTTTTGGTGTATCTCAGTATGAAATGTCTCAATTTCCGATTAATGGGAAAAGTATTTTAAAAGAAGAAAGATTTTTGTTGTTGTTGTTTATTAACATTACAACTCCGGAACTATTTTTATAGTTATTAGCTTTTAGTTAAGGACATAATTCGAACTCCATTGTCACACGTAAATTCAAATTATCCATTATTTCGATTTATTGCAGTTGTCGACTGCATACAACTTCATCTTTTCAATATCATTAAAGCTGTCTTTCCCTATCTTGTAAGAAGTTTATCATTTAGTTTTATTTTACATTTTGTAATGCTGTTTATTGAACAGCATACAAAGTTTCAATTTCATAAGAACGGAAAATTGAGAATTCGAATTATGTCAATATTTTAATATGTTTTTACGTATAACTTTGAACCAACGTACACCAATTTTGATAATTTTTTTTTTTTTATCGGAGGCTTCAAGAATCTGCATCGAAATAGTAATTTATCGATATACATAGCAGATGAATAAAAAGTCACGGAACGGTGTAATATCTTGAGATATAGACGTCGGATTGATTAACGAAAATATTGAACATATTTTTCCGTTTTTCAAAACGATTTTCACTGCATTTTACTCGATTACAGTGCCATCAACGATTTTCCGAAGAAAATTTTAAATACAAAAGCTACGTATTTTTTTCCATAGAATCCGAATCTGTAATAAAAAGGGAGGGGGGGGTTGTTATCATTTAAGATTTCAAAGTTGCCCCCCTTTTCTTCCGATTGGGCAGAGTTGGAAAGGCAACTTTGATATCCCTAAACAGATTTTTCAAAACTATTGAACGTGTATTTTTCCGTTTTTCAATCCGATGTATATTTCTCGAGTTATTCGACCGTTTCCAGACTTTTCAATGAAAACGATTCTCACTGCATTTTACTAAATTACAGCGCCATCTATGATTTTCCGAAGAAAATGTTCAATACAAAAGTCACGTATTTATCTCCGTAGAATCCGAAACTGTAATAAAAAAAAGGGGGGAGAAGAGTAATCATTTACGATTTCAAAGTTGTACCCTTTCCCTCTTAGGTGGCAGAGTTGGGAATGCAACTTTGATATCGCTTAATAGATTTTTCAAAAGTAATGAACATACATGTTTCCGTTTTCAATCCGATGTATATTTCTCCAGTTATTTGACCGTTTCCAAACGGACACCCTGTATATATATATATATATATATATATATATATATATATATATATATATATATATATATATATATCCTTCGACATAAAGTTGCTAGGCAACCATTTAATGAATGAGAGGTAAAAAAAGAAATGCAGGGGATTTTTTGTAAAAAAATGAGAAATTAAAATGTTTTATAACTCTCAAATGGATGTGTAAAATTTCTAACAATAATTTATAAAATTAATTTTGAAATGCTAATAAATATATTGGCAAATGTTCAAAGCGATCGGATTCATTTAAGATCTCCATTTCGAAAATTTAGCGCTTAAATCAATTATCCCAATGAGTCATTTTTCTTTCCGATGACTTAAAATTTAAAAATCGTCTGACTTCTCATTGAAAAGCATTATGACTTAAAAAGAAAATGTTCTATATTTTTCGAACAAATGAACCAAAAACTATACAGCTCATTCCGGGTACCTCACCAACATATACCTACCTAATTAGACTAAAATGATGCTTTTTGCGGCAGTTATCGAGAGTTATCATACAACAAACACTTTTCGGGTCTCAACAGCATTAGCCTCAACTGACATTTCGGCAATTATTTGAACAGATGTAATAAAATTCCACCAAAAGTTATACACCGAATTCAAAAAATTGACAAATTTATTATTCAAATTTCAAGCTAATCGACATAATATAAGACCCCTATAAAGAAATTTTAGCATCCATAATTTACCATTTAAATCAGTAATTCAAATGCTTCATTTTCTTTCTATAATAAATGTTAAAATTTGAAAATCGTCTGATTTCTCATTGAAAATCATTATGACATGAAAAGAAAAGATTCTATATTTTCGCAAACGAGTCAACCAAATTTAACCAAAAACTATACAGCTAAAGCTTCTGTTTCAGTTTTTTGGAAATCCTTCAAATGCATTATTCAAAATACGTTATATATATAAACAAAGAAAGAAATTTAAACATTAAAGCTTTGTATTTCGTGTAAAAATTTGTTTTTTTTTTCTTTTTAATGATTCTACTATTATTAATAATAATCTTATGGATTTGCTGTCATTGATACAAAGGTTTATTATAAAAATACATGTGATTATAATTTTTTTAGATTTTTAAAAAATTTAAAAGATTAAAAATTAATTATATATTCATAGAAATATATCATACTATCCGTAAGATACTCAGCAATCAGCAAAAAAATCCATTTTAATTTTTTTCGTCATTGAAAACTTTAAGGCGATCTATGTTAATTGAAAGATAAAAATAACTGCTCCATCTACTCGCTATTAGATCCGTTAAAATAATAGATGTATAATGCCACTGATACTTAAAAGCACTTTAAACAACAGCCATTTCCTGGAGTTAACAATTAAAGTCTCCTGTTTCTTCCTTTATGTTCTTGTAAAAATCATCATTTAAGGAAGCTTTTAAGGGATTCTACATAAAGAAGATACTGAATTTTCGCCAAGTTTGGAAGAATCTGCAGTCGTTAAATTTCACTTATCAGAGATCTAACAATAAGCAGCAATAAACTCGAATTATTTTTTAAATGATCTTGTTAGGTGCGTTCGTAATTATGTAAATACATAGCACCTACAGTCGTCGTCTGGTCCGTCCGTCTGTCCGCATAGAACAGCTCAAAAACGACCCAACCGAATGGTTTGAAATTTAATATACAGTATGCCCACTAAAGTCCCTTGCCACCCTCTTAACTTCAGAACGGCTGCTGCTATATTCATAAAAGTAGTGTCTAGGTATAGTAAAGTAGCCATGCGCTACTCAATGAAACCGCCTACGGCGCCACCTGGTGCAATGCTGCGGAGTTAGCATTCCTATCTCGAAAACGGAAAGAGATAGAGAAAAAAAGTGATTTACGAAGTTGTAGAGCACCATCGATTTAGTACGAAAAGACACCTTCTGGACATTAATGTAAAAAATAGAATGGTTAAAACGCGCATAGCTTTTTCGTGATTTACTACACTGTGACGTGACAAATCGATCTTAGAAAGAAAAAAGCAACTGGTTATAATAATATACCATTATTTTAGATGATCAAATTTCTCACCGTCAGCTGCAATGCATATTTGGATCCTTGTTTGAATTTCACGTTGCACACTTTGGAGCATAGAGGGTGACACGTTGGCACAAGCGTGTCCGTAATGCGCCGTTTAAGGTCCTGCAATGTTTGTGGAGGGGTCGCACTTGCTGTTTCATAACTGGTTGTTTCTTTCTTTCTAAAATCGTTTTGTCACGTCACATTGTAGGAAATCACGAAAAAGCAAATGCGCGTTTTAACCGTTCTATTCTTCGCATTAATGTCCACAAGGCGTTTTTTTCGTTTTTTTCGTACTAAATCGATGATACTCTACAACTTTGTCAATCACTTGTTTTCCCTATCTCTTTCCGTTTTCGAGATAGGAATGCTAACTCCGCAGTTATCCACCAGGTGGCGCCATAGGCGTTTTCATTCAGTAGCGCATAGTTACTTTACTATACCTAGACACTACTTTTATGAATATAGCAGCAGCCGTTTCGAAGTTAAGAGGGTTGGCAAGGGACTTTAGTGGGCATACTGTATATAGAATCGTTGCAGAATTTTGTCGAGTCAATTCAAATTTTAATGAAAATCGAATCAAAACTTAAAAAAATTATTAATAAAAGTTTTCTTTATTCGATTAAATTCTATCATACATAATCTATATAATAAAAGCGCAAGTCATGGGACTGAGGAAAACAACCACTTATTTTTTCATATGCCAGGCGGACATTTTTATTCAACATTATTTTTTCAATTAAAACGGCATAAAAGTTACATTTTTAGAAAGATCGTTGAAAACAATGGTTTAGTGACATTCAAAAATGTATAGATTCTGAGACAACTTCAGTTGAAATGAGGTTAACAACCCAATATTTATCCCAATATCCATGAAAGTAAATAAACACAACACATTCGTTCATCGTGAATCATAAAAATATTAAACCATGGAGGTCATCATTCGCAAAGCGCGATCTCCATGGTGCATTTTACAGCACTGTCTGTTGTCGAAAAAACCCTCGCATCTGTAAACGTGGCATACGTCATAAGAGAAAAGAAAGACGTGTTCATTTTGCTCATAACAGACAATATAATTCATTTCACTAAAATAATAACGAAGATTTTTTTTTTTTTTTTTTTTTTTTTTTTTTTTTTTTTTTTTTGCATTGTAAAACTAGTCATAGTAAGAACGCACCTTATTTGTCATGTTTAACGCACAATTTCCAAATTGTTTACTCTTCATTCTTATGGAAACAAGTTAAAAAGTTAGAGCAATTTAGACTTTAAGGCTCTGTATTTCGTGTATTTTTTTTACTAACTCTATTATTAATAAACCTATAGATTTGCTGTCATTGATACAAAGGTTTATTATAAAAATATATGTGATAATTTTTTTTTTATCTTTAAATTTTTTTAAAAATTTGAACTGAATTATATAATCATAGAAATATACCATTACTATATCCGTAAGATACTCAGCAATCATCAAAAACATTCATTTTGACATTTTTTTTTTCGTCATTGAAAACTATATCGAATCACAATTTATGTTATTTGAATGATAAAAATAACTACTCTATCCACTCGCTACAAATCCGTTAAAATAATACATGTACAAAGTCACTATAACTATAATACTTGAAAGCACTTTAAAAACAACAGCCATTTCCCGAAGTTAACACTTAAAGTCTTATTTCATCCTGTTTCAATGAACTTTTGTAAAAATCATCTCCAATGGCTTTTACGGGATTCTACATCTACATAAACAAGTGTATGAAATTTCGCCAAGTTTAAAAGAATCTGTAGTCATTACATTTCACTTATCCCGTAATAAACCTGAACACTTTTTACTTACCCATCATACGTATTTTAGGGTAAGTCTTGTAATCGTTTTGAAAATCGAAAACATTTTCTTTGACGGATTGACACCTTTCAGACACTGGACATTCCGAAAGACATATTTTAAGAAAAAAAAATTGCCCTCTGTCTGTCTGTCTGTCTGTGTGTGTGTGTCTGTAAACGTTCTCTCTCCCGAACAAATCGAGATAGAGACTTGAAATTGGGTGTGTACTTAGTATGTCATCATGGGAAAAAGCTTATTGAATTTCAGTCACCTCGATGATCCGGAACTTTTTTTCGGACTCTCGAACTATTCGTTCTGATAAAAGGTCTATAAAATTTTTCGAAATTATTTATTTTAAGAAGTGACTATAAAAGACGCTAAAAAAAACAAATTTTGCATAAAGCATGAAGTCGATCGGATCATGAGTGGCCGAAATATGGGTCATCTTATTTCCCACACACTTCGATTTTTCCTGACCCTGTATTTCATTCCAATTTCAATTCAAAGATATAGTTTCATTGGAAATGAGACGCTTCATCCGACGCAGTAAACCGTTAGTAAATGGATTATTAATTTTAGAGTAATAGGGCCTTTAAAGTTTAGGACGTCATCCAGACACGATTTTATTCGAATGGCAATGGATTTTATAAATAGTTTACACATGTTTTATTTTCCTATTTTATATTATGATGGGTAAGTATGACGGTGGCCCCCACGACTAGTTTTAATTTAATATTGTTTTCATCTTTGTATGTAATTCTTTGTTTTGTTTCATGCATAAACAAATAAACCTACAGGGTGATTACAATTAAAGTCCCACTTTCAAAATGTTGTAAAAAAGGAACCACGGGTCAGAATGACTTTGAAATGAATAGAAGACTGGAAGAAGGGGGGAAACGGTATGGCATAAGAAAGAAAAAAGTTCCAAAGTGTATCCATAGAGGGCGCTGTAAGTGGCCTAACGAAAGTGGATTCGGCTACAATTGACATTTTTAATCGAAATACGACGGCTTTGGCATGAATTGCACAGTAAACCAAACGTACTGTGCATGAGTGTTTCGGTTGTTGGACGGATAAAATGGCTTTGCAGCAGCTGCAAGATATTGTGGACATTTACAGTTCTGTGATATTTGATAAACATTAAATTCGAACTCACTCAACAGAGAGCAGCACATATCAGCACACTGGGGTCGGCTAGCCCGGAATACCAGTGGACACACCAATTCGTTGCTGTGCCATGTGCATGAGTGTTTCGGTTGTTGGACGGATAAAATGGCTTTGCGGCAGCTGCAAGATATTGTGGACATTTACAGTTCTGTGATATTTGATAAACATTAAATGGACACACCAATTCGTTGCTGGCTCTCGTGTAATGCACACGATGGGAAATGCTGTCGCGAAGCGTTTGTAGACGCTACTCAACCTTTTTGTTGCAATACCTCATTTTATTGTAAATATGTTTGCTTAAATATAATCAAGTTACTTGTGATTGTGAACGCATTATTGATCAATTTAGTTACATTCGTGCATTTCGTAAACCGATGGAGTTAGATTTTCCGAGCAACGTGGAAGTGATGCAAAACAGTCTCTTCAACTTCTAAATCAGTCAACAGTTGTGGTACTGAGTGTTTTTTCATTTGCATAGTGTGCCGCTTAGAGCGCCCTCTATTGATACACTTTGGAACTTTTTCTTTCTTATGTCATACCGTTTCCCCCTTCTTTTACTATATTCAATTCAAATTTGAAGTCTTTCTGAACAGTCAGTGGTTCCTTTTTTACAGCATTTTGAAAACGGGACTAATTATAATCACCTTGTATTTAAGTACCACTTTTTTTCTGTTTTTACGTCTTCATTCTTATGGAAACAAGTTAAAAAGTTAGAGAAATTTAGACTTTAAGGCTCTGTATTTCGTGTATTTTTTTAATAACTCTAGTATTATTAATAATCCTATGGATTTGCTGTCATTGAAACAAATGTTTAAAAACTAATTTTTAAAAACTAATATTTTTAAAAGATTAGAATTTAATTATAAAGTATCTGCAGGTAATATGGACACTCTACAGTTTGAAAATTTTAAACACTAGTAGTGATTGATTTTTAAAAATATATATAAATTGACTAAAAAAGCAGACTCTTTTTAGCACTCGAAAAATTCTTTCAAACTTAAATTAGTCAAAATTTATATCTGTAGTAATTTGTTTTTCAGATGAGATGCGAGTTGAAGAAGGTAATAGGCCCACAGGTGAAATAAAATGAAAAGGCTTATATTTAACGTATAAAAGACCACAAATTATTACAAATCCAATTTTTTTAATGCATAAAAATAATTTTAAAAAAGGTATAAGGAAACTTTAGAAGAAAAAAATTTAAGCAGTTTTAAAAATTTTACGGTATAGAATGTTATGATAGAAATTATTATATATTAATTATTCAAATTTCAATTGTTTAAAATTTCCCCTAAAAATAACAAAATTTGACATCTCCTTTTAAATTATATCGCTATTTAACGTATTTTGATTTTTATAAGTTCCCATTCAAAAAGCGCAAAAATTGCATTTCTTTTTCAGTAGCAATCATTAAACATTTTTCGTTGAAAAAGAAAATTTAAAAAAAAAAAAAAAAAAAAAAAAAGCACATTTCATCTTCCAACGGTTAAGAAATGATATATTGATAGACCTCCTTGCTCTTTCCTATCCTAAATGACTCAGTAAAGTCTATTGTCTCTCAGTTATAAATAGATTAAACATTTCCAATAATAATCAAACGTTCTAACTGTTATTACATTTATCAAATAATAGATTGAACATAAAAACGTCATCTCTTTTCACTGTCATTCATTTCTTTTGAAAATAAATTTCCTGTCCATATATTTTATATTAATTACTATCTGTTGATAATCTTTTATCAGTTTAATGATCTTATGATTTTATCTGAAAAGAACACTGGCGCCAAATTCTATCATAAATAGGCCATACGTCTCCTAAAGATGTCTAGTAATCTAATTATTTTCTAAATTACACCATTGTTTTTGGCCGTAACCAATCAGTGCTGAATACGCCAGTATGGTTTTAACAGGCAATATATATTTTTCAAATATTATCTTCTCTATTCAAAGAACACGCCAAAATAATGTAACCTTTTGGCGATTTACTTAAATTTCTGAAAGTTTAGAGAATGTCTAACTGAGATACACTTCCTGCTTGCTTCTCAACGCGCAATGTCTAACAGCCCACCTCGGTATCTTCACTGTAATATGTTCTTTCTAATTCTCAGCGCACGTCCGGTGATAAATTAATATTGTTCTGTAGCCATGATTCCTGTTGTTGTTTGTCAGAGAAAGTGTCATGGCACTCCTCTGAAAGAAGGGGTGCCAGAGCCTCAAGAGAGGTTGGACTTCTAGAACGGATCTCCTAAATTTGAACCCATTCCAGATGAGAGACCTGCACCTGGAATGGCACCCCCAGAGGTGTCGTTTTCAAACGCCATCTTTCCTGTATTTTAAATAAATGAACTGTCTGCTTACCTGGGTTTTCCTCTTCACTATTCTTCATATTTTTATCCTTTGCCACTTGCCATCACGACAACTTGAACCTATATCATAAATGTTTAATTTTTTTTAACTTCCCATGTGGGGCAAATAAAAAGTTCTGTATCTTTACTGATCAATCCGACACATTCCTCCTAAACATATTACGACAACATATTACGATTAACATATTACGACAACATATACGACAACATATACGACATATACGACAACATATTACGACAACGATTAACATATTACGATTAACATATTACGATAAACATATTACGACATATAATTACGACATACAACATATACGACATATACAACATATACGACAACATATTACGACAACGATTAACATATTACGATTAACATATTACGACATATAATTACGACATGCAACCCATAGTACCCTATATACAGCTTTTTCCACTCGCCTGGCCATATATTACCAATAAAAATCTGTTACGTAAACCAGTCCAAGCAGTCCGATATTGAAATTCTTTTATACAGTTAAAAAGAGCATTAAACATGCTAAAATATCATGTATAGAAATAATTATAAACACTTTCTTTAATAAAAGATAAATAAGAAACTTAACAGACCCAGATTTATAACATACCCATGCAACTAACGGCAAAACAACAACAGCTGCTCTCCATTCGGTGAATTAATCCAGCTCTTCTGACTTCTCTCGACTGCCTTCTTTCAAATTTCCCCTCAAACTAATAACATTATTACGGGTTGGCCTTATTACCATCCTATACAATATTATTCACGGAAATATACTATACTATGCGGAAAATAGTCAGTAATCAACAGAAACATCTATTTTGACTTTTTTTCGGCATTGAAAACATTAACCCTGCTTAGTACCATTAGGGACTTTTTTGACCCTATTATTTTTCGTTTTAAATTTTCTCGTGTTTCAAACCAGAAAAAAACTAGTCGTTGGGGGCCGCCATAATACTGACCCATCATGGATAGGCATACTATAAAATAGGAAAATAAAACATGCGTAAACTACTTATAGAGCTGCTTATATATAAATGCATTGCCATTCGAATAAAATCGTGGCTGGACGACGTCCTAAACTTTAAAGGCTCTATGACTGAATGGCGTAAAAGAAACATCCTTATAACTCCAAAAATGATCATCCTATTCACTAACGGTTTACTGGGTCGGATGAAGCGTCTCATTTCCAATTAAACTATATCTTTGAATTGAAATTGGAATGAAATACAGGGTCATGAAAAATCGAAGCGTGTGGAAAATGTAATTACACATATCTCGGCCCCTCATGATCCGATTCACTTCATTCTTGATGAAAATTTATGTTTTTTTTATTGTCTTTTATATTTACTCCTTAAAATAAACCATTTCGAAAATTTTTATACACCTTTTATCAGAGCGACTATGTCGAGAGCCCGAAAAATATAGTTCCGGATCCTCGAGGTGACTGAAATTCAATAAGCTTCTTCTCATTATGACATACTAAGTACATACCCAATTTCAAGTCTCTATCTCCATTGGTTCGGGAGATAGAGCGTTTACAGGCACACACACAAACAGACGGATGGCAATTTTTTTTTTTTCTAAAAATATGTTTTTTGGAATCTTCAATGTCTGAAACGTGTCAATCCGTCAATTTTTTTTTCTATTTTCAAAACGATTACATAACTTACCCTATACTGCGTATGATGGGTAAGTAATAATAAATGAAACGTAATAAATAACATCAAATTGACACCATTTCATACAATTAAAATTATGGTTCAAATCATACAAAACTAACAATGCTCATCAAAAATTAAAACACTGGTATACTAGGAAGATTAAGGCGATCTATTGAATCGCGATTTATGTTATTTGTAAGATACAAATAATTGCTTTATCTACTCGCTATAGATCCGTTGAAATAAAAAATCGTATAATGTCGTACTAATACTTAAAAGCACTTTCAACTACAACCATTTCCTGGAGAGTTAATGCTTAAAATCTTCCGTTTCATCCTGTTTCAATGAACTTTAATTGTTCTTGGAAAAATCATCTTCAATGGGAGGCTTTCAAGCGAGTCCCTGAAATGTCGCCAAGTTTGGAAGAATCTGAAGTCATTCAATTGCACTTATAAACCGGAATTATTTTTAAAATGATATTGTTTTAATCCATATTAATGTGATTTTGTTTATATATATATTTTTTCTAGATATACTATTTTCCTTTTCATGTTACTTATATTTCGAAATAGCTAAGATTTTCGCTCGATGAAAGAAAGTTGACACAATAACCCGACCCTATTTGTATATTTGTACAGGATGGGTAAAATGTCCCTAATAAAATTTAAAAACATTACATAAAACTAGCTGCGTAGTAACCCACTGTGTTGCATTTAAGTTGTCTTTCGATTGTTTGGTGGAAAAAGAAATCTAGTTTTACAATACATTTCAAGTTTCTGACCCTAATAATTTCAAATAAATCGTAGTTTCAAATGTTTCAGCTCGTTTCACGATTTTAAATTTGGAGTTCTTTAGAAACCGTTTTTATTGAGCATTTAAATCTTAAAAGAAACTATCATGGGAGATGGAAAATTTCAAGTTTTTAGCCCCAGCAGTGTCAAAGAATTCGTAATTTTACAATGTTTTTTGGTTCTTGCTCCCTTTTACATTTCGAATTTTTTAGAAATTGTTCTGTTATTACGTCTTAAAAGTAACTGTCATATCAAATTTCAAGTTTCTTGTTCCAAATTAATCATAATATAGAACATTTTCCGCTCATTTCACCCTTTTAAATTTCAATTTTTTTCGAAACCGTTCTTAGCGAGTACTGACATCTCAAAAGTAACCATCATATCAAATTTCAAGTTTCTAGCCCCACCAATATCAGAAAAATTGCAATTTTGGAACACTTTTTGCTCCTGCACACCATTGCTGGTGGTTGTATCGACATAAACTATATATTATGTTGAAGGAGAAATGGTCACCAGCATTTTGCCACCTTTTTCTTTTTTTCAAATCGGATCGGTTGTTTCAGAGATTTACCCCGCCCCTCCCCCCTCCCTACAAAGAAACACACAAACGTTATTTATTTATAATATTTGTATAGATTGAAAAAAACTTGCTACTCATTATTCTTAACCCTTTTAGAGGACAAAGTCGTTATGTTGCTACAATGTGGAAATAGTTGAATGGCACCAGAATTTACAAACGAATTGATTTGAAAATAGATAGATAAATTCTTTTACTCATGTACATCATAAAAGAAAAATTTAAAAAAAAACAGTTGGTGCCATTTGGATGTTAGAAATTGAACTTAAGTAGTATATACCACAGTTGTAGGGGTTAAAAAACGCACTAATAATTTCGTTGAAATCTGAGTAAATATAGGGGAAAGCCGGGTAACCGCGGACATTTCAATTTCTAAGAAATTCAAAGTGTTGCGTAAATAAAGAGTTATTGTAAATGAACGCCCTCTAAAGTCGAAACAAATACAGTTTAATTGCGACGTGGGCGCCGAGTGAGTGAGTCGTGAGGGAGTGTTTTGTTTTCGTCAATAAATGTTCGAGAAAACGAGACAGAATGGAGAAACATTTGAAGAAGACTGGATTCAGTGCCAAGAATGCAAAGACTGAGCCCATGAAGATTGTGTTGCATCGGATTTTTATTATAATTGTGATGTTTGTAAGGCCAAAAAACGGTTGGGACATCCTCCCGTCGTTTCTTGTGAGGCCAAAGAAATAAGGCCAAACTATTTTCAGTCTATTTCGTCAGTAATTCGATATTATTAGCAATGTTTAATTAAAATCCTTAAAGAAGTTCGTCATTTTATTTTAAGTATAAAATAAAGACAGAAATTTCATTCATTTGTTTTTTATTTGCAATTTGTGCAAGTAAGTGGTTTTTGCATGCAATACCAGATTACATGCGGATACCGTTACTACATTACCCTATTACCATTTGCATGCCATATTAAAACATAAAAATGCTCCTGTGTAAGTGATGCTATCTTCATTCATTTGGATTAAAAATATGTTTAATAGGAGTGTTTTCTTCAAATGAAATGCCACCTAACCTTGTTATTCCTTGCTAAAACAACGTAAGTCAGGAACAGTTTTTCTGTTATTCTTCATTTTATTCTTCATAAATTATAAAAATTATTCGATATTTACAAACTTTGAAGTCCAAACTCTATAGTCAGCTCAAAAAAACAAAAAATCGTTTACTTGTGAATAATACATTTTTTTGGGTGCTTCTCTATTATCTTGACAACCCCTTTTCATAACAAAAAACGATCGCCCAACTGTAACGCCCAATAAACGGGAGAACGTTGCCATTGGAATATCAAAATAAATGAATAAATAAAATAGAAGAATTTAAGAACACAATTGTTATTTTAATTGATGAAATAACTAACAAATCGGTAAAACATAATGAAAAACACACGCCAATGTCGAATTAAAAAGCACTGGATGACATAACAAACACGTATATTTAATGCTTCTGACATCCAGTCAATGGGACTGCATTTTTGGCGTTCAATCTTACAGTTGGGCGATAATTTTTTGTCCTGAAAAGTGGACAACGG
The DNA here is from genome assembly GCA_963931845.1 of Maratus michaelseni. Lineage (NCBI taxonomy): Eukaryota > Metazoa > Arthropoda > Arachnida > Araneae > Salticidae > Maratus > Maratus michaelseni. Next base: position 471,536,420 of record OZ007587.1, read on the forward strand.
GATAATAGAAAAGTACCTTTTTTTTTTTTTTTTTTCTGAAAAGTTCTGATTCTGTGACTTATGTCTTTAAAATAACCCAGTCAAATATATTTTTGCTTTGTTTCTTTTTAAAGATAAGGCAACAAGAAAGAACAAAAAATATTATTTAAAATATCTTTTCAGGATTTCTAAATTGATTTTTAACGTGTAATCATAATATAATTAATATGAAACTATCGATTGTTTAAAGCGGTTTTTTTAATAACTATATTACATTCTTAATTGTTTCGTTTATATTTTATATATTTTAAAATATTTCATTGTTACAGCTTCCCATTTAATTGGCCATTTTGAGTTGATTTGGCACATCGTGAAATCCATTGATGTTGTAACTCTTGTACAATTGTAACCATAAAGCATATTTAGCGATTTATCACCTGCCAACGGAAAAATACCTTAAAATTATCTCTTTATAATAACTAATACGCTCGGTTAAAATCAACTTTGTGTTCAACTCGAAATAACAATAAATTCTCGCTGTATAAAGCATTTTATTTTATAACAGTATTATTTACAGAAACAATCAATCTTAAAAATATGTACATATTTCTAAATTTTACATTGCTTGCATATTTACAACGAAAGGGCATTCTATGGACGCCGATTGGTGGAATCGTGTATCTCGGCTCCTATAAGGAATTTCTAGAAAATTCCTTCAGATTCTGAAAGCCAATTTTTTCGCCCTATGTCGCTAAACTTTGGCGAAAAGGCGCAAACTTGGCAACATTCTTTCATTAGGCGCCAAGCATGTGTTTTGGCATTGGTAATCTTGAAGAAAATTGATTTTCACCGCCAAATTTGACGCTATATGGCAAAATGTTGCCAACTTTGCGACCTCGTTTACTGCCAACTTTTCAAGAACTTAATAACTGATTCAACCTTCATTCTCATAGAAATGCATTGACCCGTAGTGACCCAAAAATGACCCACTAATCCATTTTTCTTGAAGAAGTGACTTAACCCGATGGTCTTCTCGTAATCCAAACCGGTAGGATACAAAATTTAGTCAAAATCACTAGAGCCATGTTTTTTTAATAAAATTAGCTTGACCCGTAGTGACCCCAAAATGTCCCACTCATCGAATTTTCTCGAACATGTGATCTACCCCAATGGTCTTCTGGTAAGGTACAAAATTTTGTTAAAATCGTTAGAGTCGTTTTTTAGATAACAGTTGCATGCATATATATATATATATATATATATATATATATATATATATATATATATACACACACACACACATAGACACAAGATTTTCTCGTATTATATAATATATGATTAAAATGTTGTATTGTCATCGAAAATATTTTTATAGCATTTACAGAATATTTATAATTTTAGCATTCTCATTAACTGAGTTAAAAATCGATTACAAAATTCCATCTTTACATACTGAACCAAGCTAAGTTAAATAAAACAGTAAAAATAAAAGTATAGTGTCACTACTTTTAAAAGCACTTTAAACAATAACAATTTCCTGAGGGTAATGTTTAAAGCCTTCTATTTCATCCTGTGTCAAATAGACTTTAATGTTCTTCTATAAACAGTTTTCAATGGGATGCTTTGGAGCGACTGCATAAACACAAGGCATTCAATTTTCGTCGATTTGGCGAGAATCGGCCGCCATTAAATTTCAATTCTAACATTTTCTAACAATAGCCTGGTTTTAAACTCGAGTTCTTTCATGAAGCTGTTTAAAAAAAAAAAAAAACCTCTTAATGTTATTTACAGAAGCTGTTTTTAAAAAAGGGGTATTGGTTTAATTCGTATCAAAGTGATTTTTATTTTATCTTCTTTTCTAAATATTCTATTTTCCTTTTCAAGTTTGAAGTTTCATGTTTTGGAAGAACAAAAGATTCATTGTTTATTGTTAAAGGAAAGTTGATTTAGCAGCGTGAAAATGTTTTGTATTGGATTTGCGTAACAAACTATAGCTTGCAAGTATCCTTTCCATGGATTTTTATAATATCTCATCCTTTGTTTTTCACATGTGTTTTCATTTTTAATGTGTGTGTGTGAGAGAGAGAGAGAGTGAGAGTTATGAAAATTAAGTTTCCGAAAATCATTAAATTTATTCCATAAAAATTTCCCTTCGTTTAATTAAGGGAAATGTTTTAAAATGCATATTTTAATATTTTATTCCCTTTCAAAATCCTTCTAAAAACCATTCCCCGTAATCATTTTTCTTCAAGTCTTTTTTATTTCACAATCTTAAAATGCCGATATTTATTCTATTAAAGTTATCTGTTTTATACCATTTCCTTTTTTTTAACACTTTCCAACCTAGTTGAAAAGTGTTTATGACTTCGGTTTGTCTGGCCGTCTGCCGTATAGCCGTCTGTCCGTGCTCTAACTCCCGTAAATAGGCTCGGATTGCCTGCAATTTTTATATGTTACTGTCGTTATCTGTAGCATGTTCCCTATTTCAACGGAAGTGTGTAGAACTTATAGTTTTTTTACAGGGGCACTCAAAAGAGTTCCGTTACAGGACGGTCTATGGGGAAAAATCATTTGCGGTTTATTTTAAGGATGTTACACAATTTCAAACACATTGTAATTGATATATATCACTAAGGTGCATGACAAGAAGCTTAATATGGAATAGGGTGTGCATAGCACTTAGAGTTACTTTACAGGGACAGTCAAAAGAATTCCGTTACATAACGTCTATGGAGAAACATCGTTTGCGATTTAATTAAATAATGTTTCACTATTTTAAACGCATTGAAATTTATATAGATCACTAAGGTGCATGACAAGAGGCTTACTACAGAATAGTGTGTGTATAGCCGTCATCGTTCATGGACAGGGACACACAAAAGAATTCTCTACTGTCTGTTAACAATAATTCCTGGAAGTGTGTTTTAAATTGCTGAACGCGATTTTAAATTTAACTCACTTTTTGTCTATTACTGGGTGTGTATAAATCCTGTATTTCATATGCAGAGCAGCACAAAAGTTCGCAAACACATTTCCGTTTATTGACAGAAACTTCAGAAAGAGAATTTTAAACTGTGTTACGCGTTTCCTAACTAAACTAAAATTGAGCATCCTATGTAGTCTATATACAAATCTATAGATCCTATACAGGGCTGAATAAAAGTATTCGGATAATTTTCCGAATATTGTATATGTCGGAAATTCCTGAAATGGCGTTTTTAAACAGGTTATGCGTTTTCCAAATTGTTTACTTAGATGTTATCTTTCAGCTAAATTAAACGGTAATGATTTCTAAAAATATTTTGTAAGTGTTGGGAAGTGTTACATAATCTATGCTTGACGCATGATTTTTTCGTTCTTGTTTTTATTTTATTCCAAAAGTCTATTCGCGCGCTTTTCCAGAAGGACCGCGTCAGTATATATTCTACCTCCGACCTTAAAATATAGTCTTTCCCGCTTCGGAGCCATGATTGGCGTATCCGCATTGATGTAAATAACCTGCCTTCCCTTGGTGTTTGACACTGAACATGAAAATGGAGCCCAGATATTTCGTGGTATTTGTTGTCTTAAAAAACTACGTTGCTGTCACGATGAGATTCGCTGGAGTATTCGAATGGGATTATAACATCGTTTTGTAATGTACACTGTAAAAAAAATTTCCTGAAAAAAACGGAAGTTGTACTGGCAATCGAGACGCCAGTACTATTTCCGTATTTTAATTTTAACGGAAAAAAAATTCCGTAAATTCCAGGAAATTTTCCGTGAATTCTGAAATATCCGTTTTTAAATTTTCGTTATTTAACAGATATCTTCCGTATTTTATAGAAATTTTTATGTCGTTAAAATAAAATTTATACTACCAAAAAAAGAAAAATAATGTACTTCGCGAAGACAACCTTATAAGTGACAGATACATTTTGGAATCTTTTTTTTTTTTTTTCATTTCAGAGAGTTTATAGAATTTACCCAACCCTACCCGCGATCGGAATCGAACCCACAATGTCCGGTGTACTAACCCGATGACCTAGACCCCGACGCTCTGACCGGTTGAGGTTTTTGCTCAAATACTGTAACTTATTTGAATCGCTTTTTATGATGCAAAAAGTTGAGATTTCATTTGTAGATAGATTTTTCCAATGTTTTTAATATTTTCTTTTCATAATTTTCAATAATTTACTGTATTATTTAGTGCCTTATAAAAGATTAATTTTAATTTATTATGTATTATATGCATAAAAAAATTGTATTAAGAGTAATAATTGCTTCTTTTTGCAACAGTACTAACTAGTGTTGAATTCAGACATTTTTCTCCGGGAGGGATTTCTGCTGGGGGGGGGGGGGGGGGATTGCACTTTTTGATAATTAAAAGTATAAAATCTCAAATCTTCCGGGGGACAAAGTCCCCTCCGGGCCACCCCCTGAATTCAACAGTGGTACCAACATTTTCTTTTTTCGAACATATACTTTTTTTAAATTATTTGCCTGATTATCTATTTATCAATTCCAATAAAAATATCAATTATCTTAATCAGACTTGTTTATTACATGCTATTGAAATGTTTTTTTTTATCTCTTATTTAAAAAAACTTACGCAAATAAACGATTTTGTAATAAATTAAATTATTATATTTCAGCTATTCTGAGAGCTTTTGCGTAAGGTTCTGTTAAACATTATATTTTTAACATTACATTTTAAAAATATATATAAAATATATATATACAGTGGAACTTCCATTTAACGAAGTCTCATCGTTACACTTAAAAACTTCGTTATGAAGAAATTTCGTTAAATAGAAATTAACTTGAATTCATGAAATTTTTTCTTGAGATATGACAAACAGGTATTGGCGTTTGATTCAGTTTTAATTAAGAAGCCGTATCTTTATGAAGCCGTACGGTCGATGAAATCACGTCACATTCCCAAGCTTTGGCCCAAGCTTTCATCAGCTCTGATACATAGATTCTCAAACTAATGTTTTCACTACATCGGCTTTTTTCTGGCTTTTTCGATAATGTACTCCAAGATTTTTTATTATTCCTTAGACTAATGATTGAAGTTTATATGTATTGGCAGGAACAAAAATAACTTTGATGTTCTTCGATTTGTATTTTGAAACACGTTCTTTTGGATGTACAAAGCAATTGTCTATCAGCAATGGTAGGTCAGAATGGTACCTAACTGCCTCTAATAGATATTTTTTGTTTCAATGCATCTGACGCCATTGCGACACCTCATCTTCTCTATATCATTGAAGGTAAAAAGGGGATTTTGACTTCCCCAACTGTCAGCGCTGGAGTCTCGGAGTGGGAGAATAGTGATAACAAGTGTTTTTCTTGGTGTGAAAAAAAATGTTTTATTTAGCACAAAGCAGAATAGAAATTATTTGAATGTGTTCATTTTCATACAATCGAATCCGCTGAAATAAATTTGCATATCCTTCAAACAGCAATCGCTTAATTTGAATTCTGTACACGTACAAAAGTGGAATAAACTTCGTTATATAGAATATATTTTTCGTAATATGGAGATTAATTTACATGCTAATGGTGTTCAAAGTCAAAAAATTTCGTTAAGTAGAAAACTTCGTTAAATAGGGACTTCGTTAAAGGGAAGTTCCACTGTATGTATATATATATGACTTTGGGATAGGTAAGTTTAAATATGGACTAACTAATTTAATTTAAATTAAATTAGTTTAATTTATAAAAATATGAACTAACGAAATAAATTAAAAACGTTATAAAATTAGAAACTTGATTTTTATAAAAGTAAAGAAAAAACATCAACTAATTTTATAAATTTAAGGAAAAAATTGTAAACTTTGTAAAATTATAATTTATAAAACAATAAATTTTAGCGTAATTCATAAATTTGTAAGGCAAAACAGTTTAGTTTAATACCAATTTGCATAGCTGTAATTTGCAGAGATATTATGTTATGAAACCTTTAAATAATACAATATTGCCTTACATTAAAAAAGATAAAATAAAATAATAAAAAAAAAAAAATAGTGAAAAAATATATATAAATTTGAAGTACTATCAAGAAAAAAATAAGTAAATTTAAAAAATAAGTAGATTAATTAATTAATTAGTTTATTTATTTATTTATTTTTTTGTTATTTATAAAAATAAAATAAATTTCTAAATATTTCATTAAAAAATATAAATATTACTATTCTTTTCACAATAAATTGACATGGCCTCGGTTAGAATGAGCCAGCGGGTCGAGCCGGGCCAGGCCTGTATCCTAGAAGAACTCTAGTAAATATAACAATCTTAATTCGCATTTTAAAAAAAGCGATTTCTGTACTCAACCTTTAAACCTCATTTACAGAAATTGCACTGTTTTGCAAGAAATACGGACATTGTACTGTTTTGAAAGAAATACGGAAAAAATCCATTAAATTTACGGAAAACTTTCTGCATATTTACGGATGTGAAGTCTCTTTAACGGAACTAATGTCATTTACGGAAATTGTACTGTAATTTTGGAAAAATGAAACTTCTCCGTAAAGTTTTACGGAAAATCTCTTGTATTTTCACGGATATTTTTTAGAGTGTACTTCGTTTGAAATTATGACATGATTAATTGCTAAAGTTTTTGTGGTGAAAACATTCAACTATATTAAGGAATTGCAGCGGATGTTTTTCAACTGTAGTATATTAGAAGAAATTAATAAAATTTCTTCTGTTATGAAGATTTGTTCATCATTATTCGGAAAATTGCCAAGTGTTTTTCGACCAAGGCCAATTGGTATCATAACGACGACTGCATAAGCTTATTTTAATATAATGTTCTGAAGTATTCATCGAAATGGAGAACCTTACCGAATTATCGTAACATATATATATATGGTTATTATTATTTTTTTAAGATAAAAATTTGCTAACGATAGTAAAACCATCTACCAAAATTCTTGAAACATCATTCTTCCGCAGAGAGAGTAACGCTTATAAAATTTGGGTACTTCTCTATTATCCCGTCGACCACTTTTCATAACAAAAAAAACTATCGCCAAACTATAACGCCCAATAAACGGGAGAACGTTGCCATTGGACTATCTAAATAAATAAAATATAAGAATTGAAGGACACACTTGTTATTTTAATGAATGAAATAACTAATAAATCAGTAAAACAGAATGAAAAATACACGCAAATGTCGAGTTAAAAACCACTCAATGACATAACAAACACGTATATTTAATGCTTCTGACATCCAATCAATGGGACTGCCTTTTTGGCGTTCAATCTTACAGTTTGGCGATAGTTTTTTTGTTATGAAAAGTGGTCGACGGGATAATAGAGAAGTACCAAAATTTGTCTGCGGTATTATTTTTTGTTGGATCTATCTACATTACAAAGGAAAAACGTGTCCGCGCGTAACGCTGATGTCATTTTGCGCATGGAAACAGTCGAAAAAATTTCGGTTTTGCGATTTTTGATACTGCCATTTTTTTCATTTCTAAACATCGCACATTTTAAATTTTTACACCGTTATGTACGAGGAAAAATCTACTTTAAAGTACAATTTGTTTGAAAACCATATCTTAATTCACTGACTTATTATAGCATTTAAATTAAATTTCAGGCATGATTTTTTTTTTTTTTTTAATCTATCTCTATTGCTTGCAGACGATTCCAAAATATGAATCTATTTGCACTTTAAACAATATAAAAAGTTCAGCGTTCGTTTCCAGCTGATATTCCCATAACGAAATTCAAACTTCATTAAGCAGTCAACAAATAAAACACGAATTGAACAGACATGTATTCGAAATAATCGCTTAAAACCGCTGAAATGTTCAGAATAAAAAGAAAATGCTGTAGATAATGAATTTTTTTAGACATTTCTTCGGTTATTAACGTCTGGCTCAAGGTCAATACGAAATGACCGCTTTCAATAAATTTCAAAAATTTTATTTGAAAAAAATGTATATATATATATATGTATATACCGGGTGCGTCATAAATTCGTGCAAACTTTAAAAAAATCATAATAAAAGAAGTAATGCTCGGAAAAATTTTCGGTTTGCGCGAGTATAATCAGAGGGATTTTGGATTTTTTTTCCATGTATAATAAAAAATGATTCCAAAAGTAACCGATAGAGGGCGATCACACGTCACACTGAAGCGTTTTGTGCAAATCAGGCAAACACAAACAGACAATGAAATCACAATAACATCACACTGTGCATTTATTTTAAGGTAAAAGATCTTCATGACCACCACCACCAGGTATTCTAGACCGGGAGGCGGCAGCACAGACAATCACCTCATCGAGTTCATGGCTGAAATTCCAGAATTAGTTAAAACTTGATTAATACTTGATAAAACGCAATAGGTCTGCCAAGTCATATCTTGGAGGAAAACACCTTAAAACCCGATTTTAGCGGTTGACTCGTAGGTTTACCATTATGTTTTCCTGCATCCAAAGGTATGAAAACAGGGAGGACTGGGAGCAGGTAAGGCTCCTATAATACGAGCTGACGCATATCCATTTTGTTTCGCATTATTCGGGTCTCAGTTCAGCATCTCAATCTACCGCTGCCGGAGCTGGGGTTGCCGTAACCCGGCCTTGTTAGTTCTCGTTCCTCCACCTTCTGAAAGAGGCTGGATGTTAAATGGCGGAAAATTAGCTTGGTTTTTCGACTTTGAGACACATATCTGCGAGGATGCGTCAGCCTGTATTATAGGAGCTCTAGGAGCAGGAACACACAATGGTAAACCTACGAGCCAACCGCTAAAATCGGGTTTTCGGGTGTTTTCCACCAAGATATAACTTGGCAGACCGATTGCGTTTTAATATGCAAATCAAGTTTTAACTCATTCTGGGATTTCAGCCGTGAACTCGATGAGGTGATTGTCTGTGCTGCCGCCTCCCGGTCTATTAGGCAAGTGAGGCGCGTCAATACACCTGTTACAGCTTAGTTTAGCATGTCGGTATCGATGCCACCGGCGGTCCACCGAATGGCATCTTTCAGTTCCACCAAAGTGGCTGGGGAGTCCCGGTATACACAAGACTTTAAGTATCCCCACAACCAAAGATCTGCCGGGGCAAGTCTGGAGATCGTGCGGGCCACTCAAACTTATAACCTCGACGTCGCCCAGATACGACTGTTTTGCGTATTGACGTCACTATGCAGTGAAAAGTGTGTTTCATCCGTCCACAGGACGTTCAGCAACCATTGTGGGTCACGCTCCATTTGTGCCAGTGCCCATGTAGCAATTTTTAGTCTTTTATTTGTATCTGCCCGTAATAACTGGTGAAGTGCCTGTATCTTGTACGGATAGAGATCCAAGATTCCGTGCAGAATACGTCGAATCGACGATTCCGGAATCCCCGTTATTCTCCCAGCTTCACGAGCATTGCTACTCCCCGTTGATGTCTTGGCTGCCTATTCTTCCATGACACTTTTTACAACATGGACGCGATCCGTGCTGAAGGATTGTCTTCCACTACGTGGACGATCCTCCAAACTCCCCGTTTCCTCAAAACGTCGTACTAAATTTAGTATACCATTCAATGAAATAGGACTTTTTTGCGCCTTAAGTCCTTTCTCCGTGCGAAACATTCTCAATGCAATAGTTGTAGATTCACCCTTCTTGTAGAAAAGTTTAACCACCAGCGCTCGATCTGGTAACGATAGCATGCTGCCGAGATCGAATGACTAATCCATTTCCAGCCAGGTGTTTTATTGCGAGCCTGATTTGCATAAAACGCCTCAGTATGACGTGTGAGCGCCCTCTATCGGTTACTTTTGGAATCATTTTTTATTATACATGGAAAAAAAATCCAAAATCCTTCTGATCATTTTCGTGTAAACCAAAAAATTTTCCGAGCATTACTTCTTTTATTATGATTTTTTAAAGTTTGCATGAATTTATGACGCACCCGGTATATAATTGACATATTTCATATATGCTCATATATTTCATAAAAACGCTCTTTGGTGTTTTTAGAGAGAAATCTAAAAAAAATTATTAAATGTAAAAAATTTATTAGAATTTTCAATAAAAAAAATTAAATGGTTTTCATCTATATATTCTCTATTCCGGGAAGCCCGGGTTGGATGTCCTAGTTATATTAAAATCTGACTGTCTATTCCTATTTCATAACTCTTTCTCGTAAAATATAGAACGCAGCACGACGAAATTAACGCCAGTTTTTCCCATGGATCTGAGAATGTCCTATAAGCTCTCAAAATTTTAAAATTGGAATTAGTTTCCGAGGTATTAATATTTTTGTAACTTTTAACGAAGTTTCTCTCAAGGTGGCAACTAAATTACTCTATTTTTTGTAAAAAGAAAAAGATAAAGACAAAATAATGAGATATCGTCTGCTATCCGAAATGGTGAACAAGTATCCTTATCAAAAGTTTTGTTTAAATAAATCGGCTGACAGATATTAATATTATCGATACGTATGAAATAATATTTCCGAATTTTTAAAAAATGTAAATGAATCGACTGTGGTAAAAAAGGAAGTTTTGAGAATGGAATCTGAACATATGTACAGGCATGAACTTATATAAGAACTAAAATAACTTCTTAAAACACCATAAAAACTTTAAAATGCGCTAGGCCTTTCGAAAGATCTTTAGAAAGGCCTAGCGCATTTTAAAGTTCTTATGGTGTTTTAAGAAGTTATTTTAGTTCTTAGTGTTTCACACCAGTTTCAACTTATTTTATGAACTTATATCACATTAAAGTTTGCGACAAGCAAGAATTACATTAAAGTTTGAAACAAAAAAAGATTTATTACTAATTATACAGGAACAACGACAATTAAGTAAGATCAGATTTTTACTCAATCAATTTTTAAGAAATCTTATCCCTCTCTCTCCCATGATCCCTTTCTTTAGTCTGCTTGTTGAAAAATTTAATTTCGACAATCTTAACATTTGTTCCAAAATCCCTCCATTCTAAATTACTGTCAGCCGTGAACTTGTTTCCTATTCCAAGAATAAGCACAAGCTTTAACAATTCTATAAATAAATTATTCCGTGCGCTACTCGATGTGTGTTTCCAAAATAGATTAGGAAATGATTTCCAAATGTAATCCAAAGATTACATTCCGGCTTATTTCAACATCTTTGCATTTTTTTTCTCCTTGTATTCTCTTTATCTTTTGAGAAGTAGAAGGATGACGTTTCGTTTTCTACAAGAAAATATAAAAAAGATGAGTATAACCGGAACGACTTTCTTTTGAAAGCAAATCTCTTTGATCGCATATTCTGCGTCATTTGAATTCGATTTCTCGCGTTCGAATCGCCGCCGCGCGTCGTCATGGCAACGAAGACACGAGATCCGGAGCTTCCCTTCATGTCTAAAACTTGTTTGTTGGAAAGAAAGGGGGGATTAAAGTTACTTTTCTGTTCGGGTTTATCTAGAATTCGAATATGTTCAGGACGCCAACTTTGCCGGATGCGATGAATGACTTCCTCCGGAACAAATCGAATCTTTATAGACTCCTGTTTGTTTTGAACTATTTACTACTGGCGTAGTAACCTGAAAGAAATGTAATGTTATTTTACATTTAGAAACGATTTATGGTGTTCATTTTATTATTTTTCTTATTATAAGCAAGAAACTCTATTTACAAGGTAAATTAACCGACAATTACGAAAAACATTTTGAAAATTACGTGATTTTTATGCATTTATAGTAGTATGCCTTTATTAAAAGAAAAAAAATCGCGAACCACGGGTAATAAAATTCGTTTGGTCAAAAACTTCGCGAGCTAACCTTCATCGCCAGGCTAATGTTTGTTGCTTGTTTACCTGTATAACTTTTAGCGAACTCGTCCGTCCAGGTGCCCTCCGTAGCCGAGTGGTTAATGCACCACTCTGCTAATCGCTTGAGAGCGTAGGAGTCAGGGCGACGGGTTCAACTCCCGTCACCTCCATTGCACACTCATTGCGGAGGTCCGGACTGTAATTCTTCAGTGATGTTATTTCTTTGTGTCTATCCCGTCCTCATCAAGAAGATTTATGTAATTATCGAAGTCATGTATGTGTTTCTGTGAATAAAATTATATGGATCGTTCGAGACTACAGCCTGTGTATAGGTCTCAAAGCAACATTCCTTCAAATGTTCAAATGTCCGTCCGTCCGAAGATCGCCTAGTTCTGTAGTGTGGACTGCTGTGATTTGGTCAAAAACAACAAATATGATCATCGTCCTGTGCCCATATTCAGAACTCCATGCTCTATCAGAGTCCGTTCATCAACATTTTAAACAAATTCAGAAAATGATTATTTCTAAATTGATACAAACAAAACAAAAATATTTGTTCACCTATTCGTATAGCAGACGATATTTGATTATTTCTCTTTTTCTTTCTTTAAAAAAAAAAAAAAAACAATGAAGTAATTTAGTTGCCTCCATTACAGAAATTTCACAAAACAGAATAATATCGCTGAAACTATTTTAAATTTCAAAATTTCCAGAAATATGACATCTTTGGATGCTTACGAATAACAGGTGTAGTTGTGGAATACAAACAAACGCTTGGATTTGAATAGTGTATTTTAATGTTTTTGTTCCATTTGGAACTTTTTCAAACAGTGGTTATTTTATCACTGATTCTGATATCGAATACTGCATCGAATCTTACGTAGACGTGGTTCGCGTTGTACCTGACACAAATTCAAAAATTCCATTCGAAGTCAACCCGAAACTTGAAATGGAAGAACATATGCCCTATTTTAACGCTATTATGGAAAAATAATCTATAATCACGTTTCTAATAGAATAAAACCTGTGAAAATGGAATCTTTCTATAACGGAATCTTGTGTTAAATGGAAGAAGTCCATGGTCCCGGCTTAAGGAATCCTATAGCAATAATATACCTGCTAAGACCGAAGCCTATGTAAAACGAATTATTTTCCAGTGCTTATTGATTCCGCTTTCAAAATTTTTGCAATATTAATTTTGTCTTTTAATGCGGAAACATTCTCATTTATATTAGTACAGGTAAAATAGGGTTTTGCAGCATATTTATGAAAATTTGGGAAGAACTTCGTTTTGGCACTCCAAGAACAAAGTTGTTTTACTATAGGATTTGGGAGGCAAAAGGATGAAGGAGGAGTTCGTGCAAGCGCGATGTCTCGAAAGTTTATTAAATTACCTTTTGTATTCACCACTTATATCAGTTACTTGAAAAAGGATAAGATAAAATTCTCTTACCTTTTCTGAAGGTGCTTTCACCTTCTGGTAAATATAACCAAAGTGACTTTTATTCCAATATTGTTTCTGGTCATGACATCTACTGATGATTATCCATAAAAGCATTGATATCCACAGTTGCTGATTATCACCACCTCACTTAGAAGTATAACTGAAAGCTAAATAATTTCATTAACATCTGGACACTAAATAATTCGGAGATCTATCTCTTGTACATTCTTGAATATTTTTATATTGTAGATAATAATTGATTACGTTTTAATTTTTAAGTTTAAGTTTAAATGATAAAGTATTACATAATATATTAATACATTATATTTCTGAGCTTAAAAGCTCGACGTACATAATCGATTACAATTTGTTACAGGACTGAAGAAAAATTCATAAGTTCATAGTTCAGAGTTTTTCATTTTCGTCATTTTTGCGTCAGTGGAAATACATATGTTGCACAAGGTTTTTCCGTAATCAGTCTATTAATGTTCTTTATTTCTTGTTATAATTATTATTCCTATATCTTCAACATCTTTCACATAATAACAGTTTATCAATGTAGAATAGTTTTTTATCATTTATTTGACGTGGAGTGGCTATTAATCTTTATAAGTTGTTATTCACTACGCGATGGAGAATGAGTTGATGACTCCGCGTTTTTTCCTCTCTTTGGATCATTAAGTTCTTTTTATTTTCTTTATTGCAGTAGGAAATAAAACTATATTTTTTTATATTTAATTTCAGGGATGAGGTTAATATTTCTAACAAAAGGTGGCATTTCAACTGAGGGCGGGAGGACACGACTTTTTTTAAGTAGGTCAAATGGGGTATCGGTTATTGTGTATTTTTAAATTATGAATAGAAAGGCTCCATCCGCAAGTCGATTATGATCATTTGTTACAAAATTACGGCATGTTTCATGAATAAAAAGTCGAAAATTATATTTTAGTGCGGGTAAAATAGGGTTTTACAGCAACAACTGGTGGCCATTCACGAAAATTTGAGAACAACTTCGTTTTGGCACTAGAAATAAACAAAGTTGTTTTACTAGGATTTGGGGTGCAAAAGGAGGCACTTCAACTCTGGGAGAGAAGGGGGCTAAACTTTTATTTAATAGGTAGAGTGGAGTATTGTTTATATACCATGTATTTTCTATTTTTGAATCGAATGGGACGCCATTCTCAAGTTGATACATTCACTTGTTACAAAGTTACGACAGGTTTTATGAATTAAAAAGTCCAAAATTATACTTTATGAGAGAGCGTAAGTGGATTACGCTTATTTTATGTCCACATTTTCGATGACCTTTAAAAAGATTGTTGCTATTTCGAGGACATGTAATAAGTTTATGATTAATCAATTTGATATAAAGAACATGTTTTGATCGCAAAATAAGTGTAATAAAGTTGTGATCTCTTAAAGAATGATCTTTGACATTTTAATTCATAAAAACCTGTCGCAACTTTTTAACAAGATGGTTGTATCGACTTGCGAATGGTGTCATTCGATTCATTATTAAACTAGTCGTTTGGAGCCACCGTAATACTTATCCATCATGGATAGGCGTAATATAAAATATGAACATAAAACATCTGTAAACTATTTATAAAATGCGAATAAAATCGGCATTCGAATAAAATCGTGGCTGGATGACGTCCTAAACTTTAAAGGCTCTATGACTGAATGGCGTAAAAGAAACATCCTTAGAACTCCAAAATGGATACATCCTATTCACTAAGAGTTGACTGCGTCTCATTTCCAATTAAAATATACCTTGGAATTGAAATTTGAATGAAATACAGGGTCGTGAAAAATCGAAACGTGTGGAAAATAGGATGACCAATAGCTCGGCAACTCATGATCCGATCGACTTGCAAAATTTATGCAAAATTTATGTTTTCTTATTGTCTTTTATAGTCACTCCTAAAAAATAAACCATTTCGAAAACTTTTATATGCCTTTTATCAGAACGAATATTTCGACAGTCCGAAAAAAAAAAGAGTTCCGGATCCTCGAGGTGACTGAAATTCAATAGGCTTCTTCTCATGATGACATCTAGAGATCTGCACGGGCCGGGCCAAGGCCCGAAGCCCGTACTCTACCCGGCCCGCGGGCCGGGCTCGGGCCTATTTTTCTTCACGGCACTCGGGCCGGGCCGGGCCTATTGATTACTCTTTACGGGCCGGGCCGGGCCTTACTTTTTTCCTGAAGGATAAGGCCTTAAATTATTTTTTCCGTATTGAGCCGGGACTGGTTTCATTCTTCCTAGTCTTCATGCCTCAAAATTTTTAGTCCTGGTTTTGACCCGTATGAAAATCATTGTCTCGGCGTGCCTGGTCCGTTCGAAGGTCAGTAAAATAAGATCTGGCATAAAAATCTTTTCAAAACATGCATACATTTTTAAATCGCCATTATTTTATAATTAAACATTAAAATTTATTCTTTTTAAATAATAGTAGATTTATACACTTATTAAAATATGGCTAAATTAAAATGTAGTAAAACGTGTGAAAAAGAACCTGCTTATGATGGAATCCTGTCTTAAATTGAAAAATGTGTTGATCCATTAAAAATGAATATGCTAATATGTAAGAAAAGAATATATAATACATTTACACCTGCTAAGAAGGCAAATTGTCTGTAACTCATTTTTTTTCTTCCCTATGCAATTCCATCTTAGAAGATTTTACTGTATAGCATTTTTCTGATTTTTAACACTTCAATAAATGGAATATGGATTAACAATATTGATGATAACTTAAACACATACATACAACAAATAGAGATTTATTAAAAAAATAAATATTCCAGCTTGCGGCACCTCTATAAGATTATAAACATGAAAAAAAAAAGGCTAAGATAGGAATTTTTGGTTAGATCTCCTCCTACGAGGCAAATTTTTAACCAAATGGATGTAAAAATTATGTTTTGTAGAAATTCACTCGGGCCGAGATTTTAACTTTTTTCCGGGCTGGGCCAGGCTCGGGCCGAACTTTTAACTTTTAAATCGGGCCGGCCCGGGCCAATATTTTTTTGTTCGGGCCGGGCCGGGCTCGGGCCGAACTTTTAATTTTTGTATCGGGCCGGGCCGGGCCAGGGCCTGGAAATTTCGGCCCGTACAGACCTCTATGACATACTACGTACTTACCCAATTTCAAGTGTATCTCAATTGGTTTCGGAGATCGAGCGTTTACAGACACACACACGGACGGACGGACGGCAATTTTTTTTTCTAATATTTTTTAGAAACGAAGATCCGATGAAACAAAGTTGTTTTGGGAGGCAAAAGGAGGCATTTCAACTCAGGGGGTGGGGGGGGGGCGGGGGGTTCAACTTTTTTTAAATAGGTACAGTGGAGTATTGTTTGCCATGTATTTTATATTTCTGAATCGAATAGGACGCCATTCGCAAATTGATACATTCACTTTTTACAAAGTTACGACAGGTTTTATGAATTAAAAAGTCCAAGATTATACTTTATGGGAGAGCGCAACTGGATTACGCTTATTTTACGTCCACAACTTCGATGACCTTTAAACGATTGGTGTTCCATTTGATATAAAGAACATGTTTTGAACGTAAAATAAGTGTAATCCAGTTGCGCTCTCTCATAAAGTATAATCTTGGACTTTTTAATTCATAAAACCTGTCGTAACTTTTTAACAGAGGGTCGGTATCGACTTGCGAATGGTGTCATTTGATTTATAAATAAAAAATACATAACAAATGATATCTCACTTGACCTACTAAAAAAGTTGCGTCCCACCCCGCCTCCGAGTTAAAATGCCCCCTTTTGCCCCCCAAAACATTGTAAAACAACTTTTTTTCCTTTTTTTGTGGGGGCGCGGGGGGGGGGGGGACCTCATCAGATGTTCATTTCTAGTGCCAAAATAAAGTTCTTTCCAAATTTTTGTGAATGGCCACCAATTATTGTCTATTACTCAATTGTTGGTCTATTTTACCTGTACGATAATAGCAGCAGAACTCACTTTATACGAGCACTACTAAGGTGAGTCACAGTTAAAACTAGTCGTTGGGGGCCACCGTAATACTTACCCATCATGAATATGCATAATATAAAATAGGAATATAAAACATGCGTTTGCGTAAACTACTTATAAAATGCATTGCCATTCGAATAAAATCGTGGCTGGATGACGTCCTAAACTTTAAAGGCACTGTTACAGATTGGCGTAAGAGAAACATACCTTCTAACTCCAAAATGGATAATCCTATTCACTAACGGTTCACTGCGTCGGATCAAGCGTCTCGTTTTGGATTAAAATATACCTTTGAATTGAAATTTAAATGAAATACAGGGTCATGAAAAATCAAAGCGTGTGGAAAACAGGATGACCCATAGCTCGGCCACTCATGATCCGATCGACTTCACTCTTGATGCAAAATTTATGTTTTCTTATTGTCTTTTATAGTCACTCCTAAAAAATAAACCATTTCGAAAACTTTTATATGCCTTTTATGAGAACGAATAGTTCGAGAGTCCGAAAAAAAAAAAGTTCCGTATCATTGAGGTTGCTGAAATTCAATAGGCCTCTTCTCATGATTACATACTAAGTACATATCCAATTGCAAATCTCTATCTCCATTTGTTCGGGAGATAGAGCGTTTACGGACACACAGACAGACGGACGGCAATTTTTTTTTCTAAAAATATGTTTTTCGGTATCTCCAGTGTCTGAAACGTATAAATCCGTCAAAAAATTTTTCGATTTTTAAAACGATTACAGGACACCCTATACTATGTATAATGGGTAAGTAAAAATACATAACAAACGATATCTCACTTGACCTACTAAAAAAGTTGAGTCCCTCCCCCCTCCAAGTTAAAAGACCAGCAGCTGAACTCCCTTTATACGAGCACCGCTAAAATGAGTCACAGGTAAAATAAAAATAATTAATTATCTGAAAAGGTAATATTATTTTCAATAATAAAAAAAAAAATATGTTGTCTTACAGTAATGGTTTTAACGTAATTTACATTTTATTGTTTCGTTCTCGCGACGAAAACATTAAAACACTTTACCATTTTAAAAAGACTAGAGCATCCAACCCGGGTTTCCCGGGATAGAGAATATAGGTAACCCCTCCCCCCCCTTTTTTTTTTTACTGAAAACTTAATAGACTTTTTGCATTTAACATATATATATATTTTTTTTTACAATGCCCCCTAAAAACACCAAAGAGCATTCTTACATGAAATATGTCAATTATATATTCAAATAAAATTTAAATTTTTTTAAAGCGGTAATTGGCTTTGTGCGAGAAGTTAATAGCCGAAGAAATCGCTAAAAATTTCGTTATCTACAGCAGTTTTTTTTTTTTTAAATTCTGATAATTTTAGCGGTTTTAAGCGCTTATTTTGATTATCTGTCTTTTAAATTTGTGTTTTATTTCTACTATTTTATTTATTGATTAATGAAGTTTTAATTTCGTTACTGAATATTACCTGGAAACAAATGCTGAACTTTTTATAATGTTTAAAGTTCAAATAGATTCATATTTTGTAATCGTCTGCAAGCGATAGAGATAGATTTTTAAAAAATCATGCTTGAAATTTTATTTTAAATGTTATAATAAATGAGTAAATTGCGATATACTTTTCAAACAAATTGCATTTGAATGTAGAGTAGATTTTTTTCCCTCTTTAACGGCGTAAAAATTTAAAATGTGCGACGTTTAGAAATTAAAAAAAATGCAGTAGCAAAATTCGCAAATCCGAAATTTCATCAACTGTTGCCATTCACAAAATGACGTCAGCGTTACGCACGGACACGTTTGTCCTTTATAATATAGAAATATATCCCTTTTCCCGCCTTTCTTTTCGAGATGCATTTTCTGTAGTGGTTTTATATAAAGAGCTTCCAATAAATTAAAGTCTGGTAAATTTAGAATTATTACGAGCATTTCATAAAATTGTCATGTATTCATCTAACGTTATTTGCAAGTTCCTTTGAAATATAAAATATTGACGCAAAGCCATTCTGTTTCGAGCTGTAAACAGTCATTCCCGTCGTTCGCTTTCCCGTTACATCGTCTTTCTGTAAATCAATTTTCTCCCTCACTGTTCTGTTCTGCCACTTGGGAAAAACCAAGGAAACTGCGGACAGTAAACGCACGAAAGAAGGATGATTATAGAGTAAATATAGTAATGTTGTATACATATATGTATAGTGTACATATATATATATATATATATATATATATATATATATATATATATATAAACAAGTTGGAAATTGTACGTTAAACGTCACAGATGAGGTGCGTTCGTACTATAACTAGTTTTACAATGTAAAACAATCATCGTTATTATTTCAGTGAAATGAATTATATCATCTGTTAAGAGTGGAATGATCATGTCTTTTCTCTTATTATGTATGACACGTTTACAGATACGAATTTTTTTTTTTTCGACACCAGACAGTGCTTGAAAATTCACCATGCATATCTCGCTTTGTGCCTCCATGGTTTAATATTTCTATGACTCACGATGAACGAATCCCTTGTGTTTATCAACTTTAATCGATTGAGATATTGGGCTTTCAACCCAATTTCAGCTGAAGTTATCTCAGAATCTATGCATTTTTGTTTGTAACTCAAGCAAAACATTTTATGAACGATATTTCTAAAAGTTCAACTGTTATATGCTACTTTAATCTAAAAAATATTTTTTAATAAAAATGGCCGGCTGGCATATGAAAAAAAGTTTTGTTTTCCTCAGTCACATGACTTGCGTTTTTGTATCGATTACGTAAGGATAGAATTGAATAGAATGAAGAAAACTTTTATGAATATTTTTTTAAGTTTTGATTCGATTTTCATAAAATTTGAAATGACTCGACAAAATTCTGCAAAGATTATATGTATATTAAATTTCAAACCATTCGGTTGGGTAGTTTTGGGGCTGTTATAAGAGGACGGACCAGGCGACGACTATAGGTGCTAATATAATAATTAAGAACGCACCTAATAACTGAATGGATTGAAACAAACAAAAACAAAG
This sequence comes from Maratus michaelseni, assembly GCA_963931845.1. Classification (NCBI taxonomy): domain Eukaryota; kingdom Metazoa; phylum Arthropoda; class Arachnida; order Araneae; family Salticidae; genus Maratus; species Maratus michaelseni. The sequence continues at coordinate 471,556,608 of OZ007587.1, forward strand.
GTATAATGCGACCACAACGAGAAGGCGGGTGAGATCGGCGCTTGGAAGAAGAGTTCATTTTCTCAAAGGTTCGGACAGTGGAAGAGCAAGTATTTAGGGTTGTAACATATTCGAGCGTTCCTGCCTTTGGCGATATATATTCCTCTCTCTCTTTCTCGTCTGTCCTCTCCTCTCACTGATATAATTTCTTTTGTCCTAGAAGGTTGTTATATTCTCAGTGCTCTTGATTATTATTACATGGCCCCCCGGAACATTGAAACGTCACTCTACAATGTCCCCCCGGAAAAAAGTGTCTGAATTCAACACTGGCAGAAGGATTTAAAGAAATTATTATTAAATGCTTCGTTTGAATTTGCATCTTTCCTAACAAAATGTTATTCTCCACAAAGATATAACAAATTTCACAAAATATATCACAAAAATAACTTTTACTTTTCACAAAATAACCCCCCTCCCCCCCAAAAAAAAAATAAATAAATAAATAAATAAATAAATAAAAAATAAAATAAAAACCTGCATCGATTCCTGAACCTATATGGTTTATGCAAAATCAATTTAAATTATATTGAAATACTCGTTTTCAGAATGTTTCTAGATTGATTGGTTGGTTATTTGTTACGGCCGATTATCTGCGCTAGGGATGTAGGCCGGTGAGGAGCATGCCCTCCGTGGAGGTCTTTCTAAGGGATCCTAACCCGTATTTACGCAAGGTTCAAAGAAATCTACGGAAAACTCCAAACGGTTAGGCCGACAAGCGCGACAGGGGTTTGAACGCAGCACCTCCTGTCTACCAGCTTTGAGAGCAGAACCTCTCAGCCACTGGTGGGGCAATGTTTTCAGGTATCGCATTTTTGTATTTTAATATAAGTGTATATAAAATCTAGTTAAAATATTATGAGAAAATAATTTATAAAAACAATTTTTTAGGTAGATTTCGTAAGAAATCTACCTACGAAGAAAAGGTACATTTTCACCTAAGTTGGAATTTTTGAAACATTTTTGCAGATCTACGCCGAGTATGACTTCCAGAACCCAAAACTACCCCAGTTTAAAACTTTATCTGTCTATCTATCTATCTATCTATGTCACTTTTATATGGACATGATAACTCCCATAATTCTGCACAAATCTCTTCCAAACTGATACATGAAATCAAGGGGCATGAAATCTCGGTAAAGTTCGTTAAAAGGCAAAATCGAACTAGGGGGGGGAAATGGGGGGGGGGCTTTTGGCGAAAACAGAAAAAACCCATAACGTCTTAATTATGATACGTATCGAATCCGTTTAAAGTTATTATTACTTCTAGAAAAAAGGCCGAAAATTTATGTATGACAGATTTTTGATATCATTAAAAATGGCCCCAAGGAGGAGGGGAAAGAGTGTGTGTGTGGGGGGGGGGGGGGGTAGAAGAAAAAAATTCATAACTTCATCAATTCAGAAGATATCAAATCCGCTGAAATTTATTATTAATCCTCTTAATATTATCCAAAACTTTCATACTGACAAGTTTTTATAGGACCAACCCTTACAAAAAAAAAAAAAAAAATCCCGGCAGGCTCCGCTTGCAAACAAGTTAGGTTTCGAAGTTGGCGTTTCCAAATGCTGCATCATGGCAAAAAGGTCATTTCTTCCACAATTCCCAACAGACAGGCGCCCTACGGTCTGCGTCTTCGAAATCTACCTCTGCCTGTAGGTCGAGGCGTCAGGGAATTTTTTAGAATATGATGTAGCCGAGAGATCTTACTGACCAAAATATCATGAATATTTCATATAACACCGAAACATTATACAAATATCTCCATCGCAACTTAATATTTAATAATACATAATATTCAAATACTTTTAAAGTTTCGGTATGTGAAAATGTTTTCAAACTTTTATTTTTTTTTAAAAATTGAAAAAAAAAAAATATATATATATATATACATATGATATAACATTATGCGAAAAGTACCTTGAATAAAAAAGCACATTTTACTGAAAATTTTTATTTATTGCTTATGGATTAGCTTGTATATTTAATTGACAAGGTCTCTCACTGTGTAAAAACTGTCCTTACCTAAAATACCCTAACAAAAAATTTTCTCAATAATGAATTCACCCAATAAAAATTCACTACTTCCTATTTTCCAAGCACTTTTTGGCACATCACGATGGTAAAGAATTTCAAATTTGTATTCTTGTATAACACCTATACATGTAATCTTATTTTCATTCTACATTAAAAGGCGCTAACTAGCCAAATATGGTAATCCGAGATCAAATAACTTAGTCCTGAAGTTTCTTCTCTCAATCCTCCTTCTTTCGCTAAAACAGTCAAATAGACTCCTCTGGCACCACGTGACTTTCACGTCACACCCGCCTTCTGTTCGTGGATGTGTTTACCTATTCGGAAAGCAGACGATTATCTGTTTACTTCCCATTTTAGCTCACAGGCTATCAAAGCCTGTGAGCTAATGTGCCCGCCCGTTCTGTATGTACGTACGTATGAAATTGGTACGTAACGCGGTAACTCTTGATAGAAATATAAGATTTGCTTCAAATTTTGTATATAGATTCATTCTGATAAGGCACTTCCCTGATTAGTTTTAGGGGTTCCTTGGTTAAATATAAAGGGGGGAACGGGGTAAACCCCGTTCTCCCACCATATGAACTCCATATACTGCCCCCCACCTTAATTTAGATAAATGGGTTTTTCATGCAGAATTATCCGATTTGCTTCAAATTTTGTATATAGGTTTATTGTGATAACGCGCTTCCCTGATTAGTTTAGGGGGTTCATTGGTTAATTATATAGGGCGGAACGGGAAGCTATCCCCCTTTAAATTATTGTCGATTTTTTTTTTTTTTTCGAGAGGCAAATAAGAGTATAATATACAATTTAGTGTGAATAGCCTGTGAGCTCAATGCCATCAGTTTAACTGGACACTTTTCTTTTTTATTCTTTCTTTTTCTTTAACAATGGAATTTTCAACCGTAATATATTTGTACTTTCTTCTATCTTTACAATTCATAATTTCCTCGATAGCTCTATCTCAAGAACGAATAGATTGTCATTTAATATGGTTGCAGACAATTTGATTTACATAGAAGAGAGTTTTGGGGTGGCCACAGTTGTTTCGGTTCTCTTTCCAGTCATGCCTCTAGCGACCGCCCCACCTCTCACATGCCCCTCCCCCTATTTTGGGGACAGCTTGGCAAAGTCAGGGCCTTATACTAATCTCCTAGCCCGTGACTTCGTTCACGTAACGTTAAAAGAAGAATAAATGCCTTATTTAAGCAAAATTAATGATATAATTATTGTTCATTTTTCATTCTAATTATAACGCAGTTTTTGACAGAAAGTATCGTCTTAACGTAATTCATATTCTCAACGTAATATTCATACTTCATGTATAATAACAAATACTTCATATTATTGCTTCAAATATCACGGAAATTCATCTTCTTTAGAATTATTTTTAATTTTCATTTTTTACGTGAAAATCGTTCAATTGAAAATTAACTGTTGAGGAAAAATTATTTTTCCACGTTTTAATTTAGTGGCAACGATGAAGTAAAATGGTTAAATTGTATGGAAAAATGTTTATTGATTCTCTATGAAAATAATCAAATTTTGAATTATTAAGAAAACTATTTGAATAAAATAAACAAAATCGGGCCTATGTTCATTTCTGGATTATAATCCATCTATATGCAAAGATACAGGGCCATTAAATCCTCCGTTTTGACGTTTACTTCAGCCAAACATTCACACACACAATCACATTTAAAATATTATATTAGGATATTAGGATAGTATTAGGATTAGGATTACCGACCTTTGATCAGAAAAAATTAACACGTTTTATTGAAATTCAATTTTCATCAAATGTTTTGTTCATATCACAAAAAGTGGGGATTGGCAATTACTGTTAATTTATTTTATTTTTTCAGGAACGGCAATACTTTCTACTAATTATTTCTTCCACCAAAGCAGATAATCACTTTATTTAAATGACCTTCGTTTTTTGAGGCATCGTGTAAGCGAAAAGAAAAGATGGGGGAGTCAAGGTTCAACACTGTTAGGACCACGATATATTCTAAGGTTTAAAAACTGCCTCGTAGTTTCGTTGAGGGGGGGGGGGGCGCCATACTAAGCATCTATAAGTGGAGTCCAGTATACATTGCACCTGCCCCTACACCTTTATGGCTGACATATTTCTTAACAAGTTTCTCTCTTATCTTCGTAAATTACTCACGCTTATTTCATAAGTTACCTATTCTATTTTATAAAGAGAGAACGCTTAACTGGCTGATTGACTCATCCACGCCCAGCTGAAACGACTCAAGTCAGGTTCACGAAATTTGGGGAGTAGGTTGTTGTTATGATCTAGGCAAGCAATAAGAAACGCTTTATGAAAATGAAAGCGGTGCGATCGGAAGTTTTAGGTCATTTTGTGATATCTATAAGCAGCCGTTTTTAGGTAGGAGTGCGAAATTCAGGAAAAGAAATCTATTCAAAAAATAGTTAAACACGTCTTTCAGCGATTTTAGAAATTCATCCCCTAAGGGGTTAATGGGGGTGTTAGGTAAAAAAAAAAAAAAGAATGAATCTTGCAACAACAGTTACAACAATGACCTGGAGAAATCCATAAATGACAGAAATACATCGGCCTATAACTCTTCACCAGTTGCATTCGAAAGGGTAGTTGCAGACATTTTCCTTGAGCATACATCCTGCCCCGTGGTAAGAGCTGTCCAACGACACCACTCTCGACAAAATCCTGATCTGGCAGTTGGGGACCTTCCCTAGTTAGTTGTCAAAATATTTCTAAACTATATTTACTTCACTTCTAATTTTATGTGTTAAAATCTTAGCGGAACTGAGTAAGAGTTTAACACATAAAATATTAAATTACGCATACATTTTAGAAATATTTTGACAACTAAGAAAAAAATAGGAGACATTCTTCAAGAAGAGTACACAGACAATAAAAGAAGTCAAAATATTAATTTCCTGAGGAGACCTTTTATAAATAAGAACGTATTCCATTCCCATAGGTTTAACAGGATTGAGGGAATTGGAGATCTCACTTAATCGAATTTCGGTTTCAAAAAGATTAAAAGTCCGGCAAACTTATTATTAGGGCATTTCGAAATTCCCTTTATTCTTACAATTACTTTTGCAATAAAAGAGATTTGCATAATGGCCGTTCTACTTCGAGCTCTGGACGGCCATTTTCTTTCCCTTCCGCGTTACTTTGCCTGTAAATCTACTTTCTCCTTCACTAGACTTATACATCGGCAAAGACAAGGTAGACGGTAGACACGCCAAACAAAAACACCTTTAACCTTTTAATTCTTCCACATAATCTAGCGGTGTCATTTTTTAAATTTTTCAATTGTTTTAAGTTATTACGCCTCTACTGGGTTTTATTCTCCGATTGTTTTATTTGTATTGTTTTATTGTATTTAGGATCTATAGATTTGTATTTATACTCTATAGAATGCTTAATTTTAGTTCAGTTAGGAAACGCGTAGCACAGTTTAAAATTCCCATTATGGAATTTCCGTCAATAAAACGGAAATGGACTCGAGAACTTTTGGGTTGCCCTGTATAGGATCTATACAATTTACACACCCCCAGTAATAAACAACAAGTGGGAAAGTGTGATCGAAGATCGCACAAAGGGTTTCGTTTAATATTCCTTTCAAAACACTTTATCCTTTCTTTAATAAATCGAAATAAATTTCATTTTTAAAAGAAAAAAAAAAGTCATGTTTATTATAAAGTAAAAATTTACCGGTCTATTTGCTCGTTTTTTCGAATATCTAAACCAGCCCGATAGCGAGCTATTATATTCTGTCATAATATCTGTCATGCGCACTAAAAAATATATATATTTTTAAAAAATATATTTAATATTAATATTTATATTTATGTATTTATTAATTAATATATATAATATATTAATTATATTATATTATTTTATAAATTATATTAAAAAATTATATTATATATTTAATATAATATTTAAAAAAAAAAATTCAAAATTAAACATGTTGTACACTTTCAAAATGTTAAAATAGGCGAATATTTCCATAATTGAATTTTCATCACGATTCAATATGTTTCTCAAACTCATATATTTACTATTCTATATTACTCATATTGATACTCGCTTTGTATTATTCTCAAACATCTGAAAAATCTGTTAAACTTCCAATAGGACGTCAGATTTTTTAATTCTCTAATGACGTGATATTATCTGCTTTGTGTACACACACGTACTCATACTCCTAGTATTATTGAGGAATCTTTAAAAATTTCGTTTTATTACCAATATGACGTCAATCATTTTTATTTCATATTAATATTTTTTTTCAATGGGTGAAAATTTTATTTCATTTTCATTTTTCACGTGGAAATCGTCCAATAGAAAATTAATTATTGTAGAAAGAATTTCATCGTGGATTTTTAATGTTTGGCATCTGCTATAACGAAAAATGTTTAAATTTAATTGGAAAAGGCTGTTAGAATTTTGTTTTTTTTTATCTCTATTTATTAAAATACGAATTTTTCAAATTTTAATATTTTGAGCTCTTTATAGCTGGTATTCAGCTATATACACAAAATTTCAACTCTGTAAGTTACATAGTTTCTGAGAATAGCTCTGTGACAGACAGACAACGGAGCGGGAGTAATAGGGTTTCGTGAGATGAACGAAACCATAAAAATTGACTTTAGTGAAATATTTGATGTAGTACTAGAGTGTTTTTTTAGGAAACATTTCACTGTGTTTTTTTCTTTTTTTTGGGGGGGGGGGGAGGACAGCACAATACTTCTTTAAAGAGTTAATGAATACTGTATTTTCTTGTATTTGGTACATCATGCTGCTATAACTAGTAGTAACATCCTTAACTCTCTTATGTCCATGCAGGTGGAGCCTTGCTGCTGGATGACGTACACTGTCCACCGGGACACGCAGCAGACGCTGGCGATCCTGGACAACCTGGACCTGGACGCAAGAGCGGAGAGGGCTTCAGACGAGGAGCTGGCCCGCAAGTTCGGACTCGAGAAGGAGTTCAAGGCGGGAAAGCTGACTGCCTGGCAGAGGATCAAGCCCAGGATATGGCTGCTCTTCGACGAACCAGCATCCTCGATCGCAGCAAAGGTGGGTTGTTGTTTTTGCAGTAAACTATTACATTAACATACAAGATAGGACACCATCACAGAGCGTAAATGGTAACGCCTTTATGGTGACAAGAGAGAATAAGCTTTTCATGCGCGGAATATTTCTGATTTTGAGCGTCTACCTTATTAAGATCTTCTTTTCTGTAATTTTACATGCTTACGTTTATAACTTTGTAGGAAAAGTGAAAAACGAAAGTTTTGAATACCGATTTGTATGCAGACAAGATTCTGCCTGACTTATTTTAACATGCTTAGACCTGTTAAAAAAGTTCTGAAAAGAACTGTTTCAATAATAATAAAATAAAAAATAAAAATGAAGTTTAAAAAGAAACAAGCAACGCGTCAACTGTCAATTTGAAGAGAATCGTCTGCCTCGAAAAGAAAAGAATATCAAAGAATAGATATTAAAAACAGAGCATAAACAGATTTCATAATAACGCAGGTAAATTTCGGAAACTTGTTAGTTTTTCCCCCTCTTATCGCTAGTATTGCTACGATTACAGATTTTGCAGTAACTGTCCTATCTTGTATGTTAATCTATGCAGTAAATAGGACCTGATTACCAAAAAGGCGCAGGAAGCACGATTTTCTACTCTAAAATTTAGCAGAGACCTCAAAGAGAATGAAAAATAGGGTTGATAATTCCCATTTTTTACGTCTTCAAAGGAAAATTTGCCTAGTGCAAGAGAAAATCAACACTTTTTCGGGAACACTTCTTCTGTTATCTAACTACGAAATCTAAACCGTGATAAAAATACTTAACTGATCCTAATATGACATTCCAGTGTTCTTGTTAGAAACCACCCATGTACCTGAACATACAATATATATATGCAATAAATATACTCTATAGTATATAGAATTTTCATACAGGAAGCATAAAGAAAAAAGTCCGTTTGTTGAAATAGTGATTTCTTTTAAGTTATAGAAAACATTGCCTGAATGAAAGGAGTCCTTCAAATGATTCCCTAACTTCAAAGATTAATCAAGCTTTGACAGGCCTAATCTTCATTAATGTTACGAATTTAGATAGAGCGTAATTCTTATTATTAGTTCCGCTCGTTCGTGCGGATTGCGGGGAGCAATGGTGTAATCGTTAAAAAAGTATACGCTAGAAATGGTACGCTAAAGAGTGTACACAAAACTTCTTCAAAAAATACAGAAAGTATACGGCGTATACTATCCATTATACCCCTGGTGAGGAGTACTTATTTTTCGGAAGTGGTCCAATAGTTTTGTTTTTGGGTTTAAAGAACTCTGTCTATAATCTTCGATGGATACCCAGAAAACATTACTGAAATGAGCACTAAATTTGTTGAGCGTGATAGACGATCTCACAAAACGGTATCTAATGAGGTTGTTTTTAATGAGACTATGATGCCAACGGTTTCTCAGGGGAAATTTCTCGCAACCGACAAGAACAAAAACCGTTTAATTGCCCTGCTGATGTGTAGATTTGGCTCTGAAAATATGGTTTGCAAGCAGGCAAAAGAAGATTCTGACACACTCATTATCTACACTGCTCTCAAGTTGGCACCTAACCATGAGAACGTGATAGTCATTGGTGAAGATGTATACCTTCTGGTATTCTTAATTGGACTTTGCAATTTTCCCAATGTTTATTTCTTGAAACAAGGACAAGGGAAAAGTCTCCAGAAGATCTATTCACCTCTGCAGTCGATAAATTAATTGCCAAACACATCCTATTTCTACATGCCATGAGTGGATGCGATATCATTTTTGCAAGGAAAACAAAATACCTTCAAATTTTGAAGAAATTTGCCGACCTACAACATGTGGTCGATATATTTAAAAACCCTAGTGCTGTAGCCGACGATGTTATTAAGCTGGACTGTTATTTCTGGTACACCTGTACGGATTCAGAGCGAAAGCAACACCTTCCCTAAATAGCCTGCGGGTGCTACATAAAATCTGCTTTTAAAACCGCTGCAAATGTTGCATCGCTCCCTCCAACAGAAGATGCAGCTCGATATCACTGTCTGCGAGTTTACCACCAAATACAGCTATGACTAGGTAACTGTAAAAATGCTGAGGAATGGGGCTGGAATAAAAGAGAGGTATCATACCCATAACAACTACTAAAGCTCCATCACCAGAAACTATTCTGCGAAAAATATCCTGCAAATGCAAAACAAACTGCAGTGGAATGTGTGGCTGTAAGAAAGCAGGTTTATTTTGTTCGCTCCTCTGCCTGAACTGCGATGGCCATTGTGACAATGTCAGCTCCTTCATCGCCGAAGATGACTTGGAAGCAGAAGTTGACGACCCAATACAGGATATTTTAAGTCAAGTGGAGACACAAACTGAGCCATCAAGTGATGATGATGAAGAGGAAGACACTGATGAACCTCCTGTTGAAGAACACCAACGAAAGCGACCCTTCAAAGCGACCAAAACAGCATTAATTGGAGAACAACACTGCATTCCTCTTTTTTTCTGTTTATAATTTTCCACGTATGTTATTATTGTATTAAACTTACAATACTTATAATTGTACTTGAATCAGATTACTAGAAAAATTAAAATTGGTTCTCTCATCTATGCAGAGTGATTGTGTTTTTATATCTTTCCTAATCATCTGATTTCAATTTATTTTCTTAGTACTATAAAAGGTTTAAAACTTGGTAAGAAAATGTAAACATATTTGAAATGCAACCAGAAATAACTAAATATCTTCAAATTGGTGTTTGAAATGGATGCATAATGATTGGGTGCATTTTCGCCCTCCGATGATGGAATTTCAATTACATCGTTAAAATTCCTTTTACTCGTATGCCAAAACTATTCATCTTAGAAAAAAAAAATTGTGTATGAAAAATGTAGGAAAAATTCTCTAGTTTAATTTGGTGCAATAATTGTTTCAAAAATATTTAACCCTTTCCGGAATACAAAGGAAAAACCGAAAAAACTCCGATTTTTTCATGGTTTTTCGCTTATATTTTTTTAAGCAGACCAGATACGAGGTGGCAAACTTGAAATTCGTGTTCAGCACACCCAGAAACATAAAGAAAGAAAGAGAAAAAAACTTCTCCAAAACTTTCCAGGCAGAAGCCTAGTGTTTTGCTCTGGTTGACATAAGCGATCATACGGGTTCTGTATTTTTCCATATGACTCGCATGCTTAATTGATAGTATAAATACTAGTTATGAATGAGGCGGTAGTAGTAGTAGAATTAGTTCAAGTGATTGAATAGACTCGCCTGATTTATACTTCGAATCTGTTTCGAAATATTTTTATTCTGTTTGTTTGTAGCTACCTTATCAGAGTTTTTTGGCTTTGAGACACTTTGTTTGTCTCCGTGTATGAATTTATTTCTTGTTTTTATCAATACTTTCTGTTGTATAGTTATTATCAGCTGATTTTCATGTTTTTGTGAGTTAGGAGGTGCATATTTGAGACTTTTTACTACTGTTTATTTTCCGATTCTTCTTGAATATTCGTAAAATAAATGTGACACCTAAACGACTACCATTTTTCGGCTATCATCTATCTATACGAAACACAAGTACTTAACATTAATTAGCACTAACTGTGACTCTAAATCGTCCGGACTTTTTTCAAAAAATGTGTTTTTATTTATTTTTTTCTTTTTAAAAGCAAGTAGGTGTCAAAATCCATGTTCGATATATTAAAAAGCTAATAACATTACAATAAGTTTAAAATTAAACTTATTTGTTACCTTTGCCATTGACCAGTATAAACAAACAAAAATATAAAAACACGCTCGCCGGATCTTTTATCGAAAAAGTTAATAACAGGAACATTATGGCATAAAAAAGACAGAGAAGAAAATGGAGAAAAAACACGCGCATCAACTTCCATCAGGAGGATTTTATTCCGCGCTCAAGAGATTAGAGGGGGGTTTTCTTTCCATTCCTACCGTGTCGCTGCTCTTTTGTTTTCCGACAAGTTTTCCTCTCGCCTCTCCATGACGACGCGCTACGTGACGTCATCGGAATTTAATCTCGACTCCTAATATGCTAATCTTCGCGTGTCTCAGAGAGATTTGCATAATCGTTTTCTCGACGTTCTTTTGTGCGATGGCCTTCGTTTTACAGACCTCACACGGCTTTCTTGTGGTTTTCATAAAAACGATTTTTTTTCATCGCGTGTTTTATATCAGAAAAATGAACTTACTCCATATTTCTTACTTTAAACGAAAAGAAAAAAAGAAAAATGGCATTTTGGTCGATAGAAGCACAGTGGGATAACTTATGTTGCCATTTTTATTAACTATTGGAAATAAATGGTTGTTGTTTTCAAAAATGGTAAAAGTTGTGTTGACACTTTATTAATTTTGGAAAATATATAAAAGATTTCTGTAACGATTACTTGATAACTAGATAACATTTTTCCTTTGTAAGTTTATTACAAAATTCTAATATAATTGATAACGCTATGTGAGAAGTAAGGAAAACTATAAAAGAAAACATATTTTCTCCAAACTTAATTTTCGTATCTTAGAAAGGGAAAATAAATATTTTATCCTTATTTTACAATAAATTATTTTAAATTTTAATGTTCTAGTTATTTTTTTATGTTATTTCGCCTTGGTCGTATGCGTTAAATTAATTTATCGTCTGCTAAATCTCCGTAAATTCTCTGGTCTGCTAAACAAAATTACAAAGCATGAAAATTTTTCTGCCCTTAATATTTTAATTTTAATTCACTTTGTTGCGCCGTTTATGACAATATGAAAAAAATATATATGAATTTAAAAAATGTATCATCGAAGATAAATTATTTCATTCCTTCGCTTCTTATCAGCGATGAAAGATTATTCGAATAAATCGCTCTAATTAATTGAATATTATTGTAAATCACAGATAAGAAAAGTTTATTTGAGTAATCTCTTAGAGTTAATTATTGGATAATAAGAATGAGCTGGAAGGATAACCGGTTTAAGTATTTATACAATTCGCTGTTTCCCGATAATTCAAACCAGAGATTATTATCTTAAGATGGAATAATTCTGCTTCGTTTATTTTTATTATGTCATAATTAAATAGTTCTAATCAATTGAGCTTCAGATAGTTCTAATCAATTGAGCTTTAAATATAGTTCTAATCAATTGAGCTTCTTATTATCAAATGAGTCGCTATGTCCGTGCTGTTTAAATGTTACGAGGAAATGGGTAAAAAATTAGGAATGTAAGAAATATTCGGCCACTATTCAATATTCGGTCCTTTTGGCGAATATTCGGTTTGCTTAACACTGAATATTCGCCGAATATTCATTATTATTATTATATTTATTAATAAATATGATTATTTATATTAATAAATATGATTATTTATATTAATAAATTAAATAAATAATTCATATTTATTAATAAATATGAACCGAATATTCTTGGCCGAATAAATTCAGGATAGTTTTTTTCTTTCTTTTTTGTCATGTAATTCTTTTCTCACATCCAAATTGGGTATTTTCTGAAACATATACATAAAGCCATTTTCATTCTTAAATGCACAAAATTTTCAGCTATTCTGATTCAGATATACTAAGAAAAAATTAAATAGAATTTTCTATAAAGGCTAAGGATCTTTAAGAAAATTCAGTCAAAGTTGGAAATTTAAATCAATTTTACAGACACAACTATCAGGGAAGGGTTGACATTGGGGAAGAATCGATTACAACTCAAGATGTAATAGTACATTTTGCTCGGGTACGCTCCTTCTGTTCTCCTTATCTTATATTGAATTCATATATTTAAATTACATTGAAATTAATTAGGCCGTATGTTTCACGTAAAGTGATCCCAGATTCAGGAGCATACTCGAGATCTAATATACAAGAAAGAAACATTTAAATAAAAGCAAACTGAAGTTGATTAAATTGAATTTATTTAAAAAGATTAACATATTTAAATACATAAGTGTAAATCATCATGCATAGTTTAACGTACTTAACAGTAAACTCGATCGTATGTTTTAATGATACATTTACTACCGAGAATGCCTCATCGCGTAATTAATATCAATTTAAATAATTAAATATAATGTAGTAATTTGCTCGGAATTAAAAGCCTGCTTACCCCTTATACATCTGGTAGACATCATCATCTATTGGGTCCAAAATCCAATTTTCTGATATTGGCGGTTGGCGGTTTCACACAACAAAAGTTCACTTATATTTCACACCTAAAATAACGGGTTACAAATACCCTGAGGACACTACTCCAAGATCATCCTTCAAAGAACATATCTTCTCTATCCCGAATTTCCCTTTTTGCCTCTGGTCATCTCCTTTTTCTTACTTAACTATTTAGTAATTCTTACACCCTTTTTTCTCCCCTAAATCTCGTCGTCCAATCCTTTTTTCTCATTCTCACCCCCATTTCAAGACAGCATTTTACTGGATTTTCCTATAAACATATTTCGCTTTACATTACCATAATTTTGGATACATTAAATACTTCCCCCTCTCTGGCCAAGATATCAGGTGTTAAAGCCATAACTTTGACGGTTTCTTTGATCTTATAGAAAAGCTTATTTCTAGGCGGCATCCCTTTTGCATCACTATTTCATCCAGCTGCAAGTCTCTGAACGCCTTTCGCCTCTTTTATTCTCTATACCTTTTCTGGTCAATAGAACACAAAACTTACTGTGACGTACTTATTCAATTTACGTGAAGTTGTGCATTCGAATTCTTTTTCTTTACAGAAAATACCCTACCTTTTAAAACCCTAAATGACCACCTGCGCGCAGCAGTTGCGTCCGGCTGCATATCTCTCAGCGTCTTTTCATTCCTTTATTCTTATACCTTTTTGGTCAATAGGATACAAACTTAGCCAGCTGTCGCCCCAAACACCTTGAGCGGACCTCGTTTGATCTTTAGTCAAATGGAACTGCTATGCTATTCCTTATATTCTTGTGAGAAATAGTAAAATTTGTAACAAAAGAAATTCCTTTTTCCCATGAACCCGGGGGCAGCACAGAACTGCTAAACTTGCTGGACATATCTCAGCAATTTATAAAAAATTAAAAATTCTTTTCAATTCTAAAGTGCTTGGATATTAATACCTGTCAATTTTATACGCACATAAAAATGGTTTTGTGATTGCGTCAGAAATATTCGTATCGTTCAGCAGTATTTTTTAAATATTTTCTTAAATCTATATTATACAGCAAACCATGTCCAAGAGCAACGCTAACGTCATATTGACGGTGACAACGATTGAAGCAATCCATTTGCCACCCTCAAATTTAATTATTTCTAAACATCACATAATTTCTATTTTTACATTGTCGAATAGGTAATTTTTAAAAAATCTATCTCTACAGCCTAGTTACGGAAGATTAACCAGTTTTCACATAAAACATTATAAATAGTTCAGCATTTTTTTTTTTTCAGGTAATATTCCATATCGAAATTAACACTTCATAAATAAATAAATAAATATAATATAATATAATCTATATTATAAAGCAAAAACATGTCTGGGTAACACTGACGTCCTATCGAGGGTGGCAACAAGCTAAAGAATCCATTTCGCTTTCGTCAGAAATTTATTAACTTCAAAACATCGCACAATTTCAATTTCTACACTGTCGAATAGGGGGGGAAATGTATTTTCAAATGCAATTTTGTTCGAAAACTGAATGTCAATTTATTGATTTTTTATGGGTTTTTAAAAAAATAATTTTCAAGCATGATTTTTTTTTTCCAAAAGCTATTGCTATCGTGTCTGCATATATATAAAATCAAAATGCATATTTAAAAAAAAAAAATACATGTTACCATATTCGGCATCTGAATATTCAGTATTATCCCTAAAATTTGGTCGAACATTTGGCATTCGGACTAAAGTTTGATCGAATATTCGTTATTCGTCCAAATCACTATTCCTCACATCCCTAAAAAAAAAAGTACGTGTTTCGCTCTCAATTATTATTGAAATTTTCGCAATAAATTTATATAACCTTAAAAAATCTTGCTAATTATCGGACAGTCAAGGTCAGAGGGTGTTTTATTATTTTCTTTTCTTTTTTACTAAATAAACATTTTAAGTACTTAATTTATTTATTAAAATTAGGCTCCGATCGAAGCTAAATATTAAAAATAATATGCTACTTTTATTAATTTTAATTAATTTTTAGATTTGAAACTAAATTTATTTTATTAAATTGGTGAAAGGTCTTCCGACAAGAGTTTTGATCTCAAGTAAAAATTTTATGTTTATTAATATATTTTATATTAATATATTTCTCGTCGTGTATTTTTCTGAGAAATAATATTTTAATTATAAAGAAAGATAATGATGTTTACAAAAAGCGATGTATCCCCCCTTTTTTTCTCATTATATTATGCAACTTTATATGAATACCTTTCTTTTTTTAATCTAAAGTCTCCCTGTTTATTTTATGGCGTCTTAGTGGTTGCTTCATAATAATTATAAAATAAAATGTTCCCAGTTGAATAATGATTGCCTAAAAAATCGAAGCAGAATATTAAAGGCAAAAAGCTTAGAGAAAGTATTTTTTTTAATACAAAGTAAGTCGGCAGAATTGTGTCGTAAATTGTTAAAACGCAGATTTTTTTTGTTTTTCTTGTTAGGGTTTCGTTCATCTCACGAAACCCTATTACTCCCGCTCCGTTGACTGCCCGTCAAAGAGCCGTTCTCAGAAACTATATAACTTACAGACTTGAAATTTTGTGTACTTATAGCTAAATACCTACTATGAATCTCAAAATATTAAAATTTGAAAAAATCTTATTATTTTAATAGAGAGAGATAAAAAACCAAAAATTCTAACAGCCTTTTCCTATTAAATTGAAACATTTTTCGTTAGAGCAGTTGCCCACAGATAAAATACAGTGAAACCTGTAAAGTTGACCACCCTCGTAAGTTGACCACCTGTCTATGTTGACCTCTGTTGTCCGGAACCAAATTTATCCTATACAAAACTATAAGACAAACCCTTTGTAACCTGACCACCTGTCTATCTTGTATCTTGACCACTGAAATTATTCAGATTAGACTAGAACTATTATAAAGTGCCCATCAAAACCCTTTATAACTTGACCACCCAAAAAGCTAACAAATCATGATTTAAAAAAAAAAAAAGTAACTCTCCAAGTATTTTTCTATTTTTTTTCTTTTTAACTAGAATTTCTGGAAGGGTGAAATAGTATTAACCTGGGAAATGCTTTTAGTAATGATAGGTGTCGGGAAATAATTCAAGGCTTATCTATTCTTACATTGTTGCTCTTGTGGATTTGGCTTTTCAACCCTCTCCCTCCATTCTTTGATTCTAGATTTCTTTCTTCTATTCCCCACTCTCTTATCATTCCTTCCCTTCTTTCAATAACCCCAGGTGTTAGTTGGTAAGTAGAAATATTTCCACCAGTTGCAAAAGTTTGTGGCAATTGTAACAACCCAGTTAAGAAAATTATATGTGATGAGTTACACTAGAACTGCGTTGTAGTACAGAAGGATTGTTATTTTCATCCAGTGAACTTGGTGTTGAGGTAGTGCAAGGCATTTATATTTTGTAATTGCTTTTTAACAAGGAAGATTTTGTTAACTAAAATGGCTGCAAAAATAAAATTAGTTGAACTTTCAAATCATAAAAAATATGAAATATTAAATTTAATTAGAAAAGGAGAAAGCCAGAGAAAATTAGCTGATAGATATGGAATTTCCAAAACTACAGTGTCTAACATATCAAAGAATGGGAAAGAAATAACTAAATTGTGGTTAGAGAACTGTAGTGGTGATAGAAAAAGAAAATTGAGAAAAACATCAAATGAAGAAATTAATCTGGCAGTTTGGAAGTTTTTTAAGCTATGTCGTTCTAAAAATATTCCAGTTTCAGGACCTATGCTACAGGCTAAAGCTAAAGATATTGCAAATGAATTGGGAAATTCGGAATTTAATGCAAGTAATGGATGGATAGAATCCTTCAGATCAAAAAACAATATAAATTTCCGTACTCTTTGTGGTGAATCTGCTTCAGCAGATTGTAATGCTGCAGAAGACTGGAAAGCAAAATTAACTGAAATTGTGAAAGATTATCCTCCTGAAAACCAATTCAATGCAGATGAAACAGGGCTGTTTTTCCGTCAATTGCCAACAAAATCTCTTGTATCAAAAAATGAAAAATGTTTTGGAGGCAAAATGCCGAAAGAAAGACTAACTGTTTTACTTTGCTGTAGTGTCACAGGGGAAAAATTGAAACCCGTTGTAATTGGAAACGCTGCTAACCCTCGTGCTTTTAAAAGAAATGGTGTTAAAGTTTAGATTCTACCTGTGACACGGAAATATAATAAAAAAGCCTGGATGAATTCATCCATTTTTGAAGAATGGCTTCGCGATATTAGTAATTCCCAAATGAAAAAAACAGGGTAGGAGGATAATTTTATTTATTGACAATGTATCCAGTCATAAAATTTCCAAATCTTTCACCAATATTGAAATAGTATTTTTGCCTCCAAATTTAACGTCACTCGTGCAACCTCTAGATCAAGGCATTATTTGTGCAGTTAAGTTGCATTATCGTAAACTAATGTTGAAGTGCCTCATTACAAAAATTCAACACTGCAATGATGTTTCAGACTTTACTAAATCAGTAAATGTTTTGGACAAAATTCGTTGGATTAATGATTCTTGGAAAAACTTATCTTCTTCAACTATTTCCAAATCATTTTATAAAGCAGGATTTGAAAGTGTGGATGAAATATTGAACGAAACAGAGACTGAATTTTGTTTGAAGAGTGATATTCAAGCTTTGTCAGTAAGTATGCAGCAAGAGCTGGTCGATGAAAAATCATTTCTCTCATTTGACAATGACATCATTGTGCATGAAGAAGTTGAAGAGAATGTAGAGGACATAGTTGCTAATATCTTATCAAAGATGAAAAAACCTCTGAAAATAGAAGATGATCAAGAAGAAGACAGTGAAGAGGAGATCGTTAATGAAAACACAAGGAAGACTCCTTTAACTTTTTCAGAAGCTTTAGACTGTGTACAAAATTTAATGTGCTATGCTTCTGATAAACAGCCTGATATTTCTGAAAAGATAATGGATCTGCATGTTTGCATTGAAAAACATTGGGCTGATGTAAAGTCCAAACACCAGCGTCAAACTACAATAACAGAGTTTTTCTTGAACAAATAGGTAATGTACTTAAATTTTAAATTTTAGAATGTGTATGTGTCTTAACATGGAAAAAAAAAACAAGTGTTTTTTTTTGTTTGTTTTTTTATAAATTATGTGTAATAACTAATATAGTTTGAAGAATCACTAATTGGCTGTATATTGATTGATTGTTTCTTTTTAAATAAATAGTAGTACATTAATTGAT
The DNA here is from genome assembly GCA_963931845.1 of Maratus michaelseni. Classification (NCBI taxonomy): domain Eukaryota; kingdom Metazoa; phylum Arthropoda; class Arachnida; order Araneae; family Salticidae; genus Maratus; species Maratus michaelseni. The sequence goes on from OZ007587.1 coordinate 471,575,116, forward strand.
TTTAAAATTGATACAAAACTATTAATTCATTCTTGCAGTTAATCTTCTCTTTTATAAGGTGTTAGAAATATGCATGTAATAAAATATTATTTTATAGCCCTGTCAATAAATGAAATTTTTGTGGTAAAGAATGATATGGTGTGAATATTACGTTAAAAAAATTAATTTATCATCATCCTTTATAAGTTGACCACCTCTCTAAGTTGACCACTGAAGTGTGGCACCGCAAGTGGTCAACTTACACAGGTTTTACTGTACCACAATAAAATTCTTTTTACAATAATTCATTTTCTATTGAAAGATTTCCTCGTGAAAAAATCGAAAATGAAATAAAAAGTTTCACCCATTGAAAAAAATATTAATAGGACGTCCTATGGGTCATAAAACGGAAATTTTCAAACATTTCTCAATAATACAAGGAGTATGAGTATGTACAGAAAGCAGATTAATATCACGTCATTAGAGAATTAAAAAGAAAATTAATCTGACGTCCTATTAGAAGTTTAACGTATTTTTCAAATGTTTGAGAATACAAAGCGAGTATCAATAGGAGTAATAGAGAATAGTAAATATATGAGTTTGAGGAACGTATTGAAACATGATAAAAACCCGAATATGGAAATATTCGCCTATTTTAACATTTCGAAGGTGTACAACACGTTTAATTTTGAAATATTTTTTTTTTTAAATATCGCATTGAGTCCACATGACAGATTTTATTATGACAGAGTATAATAGTGGGCTTCGCCCGCTATCGGCCGGTTTAGATATTCGAAAAAACGAAAAAAAATAGACCGGTAAATTTTTACTTTATAAATAACATGGCATTTTTTTTTTTTTTTTTTTTGGCTAAATGAAATTTATTTGGATTTATTAAAGAAATGATAAAGTGTTTGTAAGGAATATTAAACGAAACCCTTTTTGCGATCTTCGATCACACTTACCCACTTGTTTGTTTGTTTTTTATTGAATCCACTTTTTACCTTGTATTTAGTTTGTTACTTACTTTTTGGACGGACTTTGATTTTTGGAATTAAAAAAAAAAAAAAAAAAAAAAATGTTTAGTTGTCGTGATGTTTACACCGACATTCCTTCGGTTTCTATTTTCTGTAGAACTACTTTCCCAGCAATAATTGTTGAGAAGGAAATAACAAAAGGGAATAAAGTATATCTGACTAGAGAACTGCAAGTCGTCGATTTTGACGAAGCTGGTATCATTGGAAAGATCTCGTCGTGGGGAGTAAAAAATTCAGTGGATAATTTATATCACACAATATGTTTATTTTTGTTGGTACTTATGAAAGAGTAACAAGTCAGAAGTCGTTGGTCCTATAGAATAATTGGTAGAATGTTTGTAATGTCAGGAACTAACTCCTCGTCCGGTCCTGGTGGTATGAAAAAAGTCCATAGGCAAAGAACGACCCTCCTGCTTTTGGATCTGTGGTCATAGGACAAAGAGACATAGATCTCATGAAAGAGAAATTGGGAGGGAATGTAGAACCTATGTTCTTTCCTCCCAATACGGCAATGTAACTGCAGCCACTCGATGTGAAAACTTAATTTCCAAACATAAGTAACATAATTAAACTATCAGGAATCCATTTAATAGAAAAAATTACGATGCTTCTCTATTATACCGTCAACCACTTTTCATAACAAAAAACTATCGCCAAACTGTAACGCCCTCAATAAACGGGAAAACGTTGCCATTGGAATATCAAAATAAATAAATAAAATATAAGAATTTAAGAACACAATTGTTAATTTTATTAATGAAATAACTCATAAATCAGTAAAACAGAATGAAAAACACACAAAAATGTCAAATTAAAAACCCCTTGATGACCTAACAGACACGTATCATGCTTCTGACATCCACAGTCAATGGGACTGCATTTCTGGCGTTTCATCTTACAGTTGGGCGATAGTTTTTTGTTGTGAAAGGTGGTCGACGGGATAATAGAGAAGTACCAAAATTACAAATTTAACAACATAGCAAATTTTCTCATAATTAGATTGTAATAAATAAAGAAATTGTGTGATAAATTGTCGGATATCTCGAAAACGGCTCATTTCCGATGTGTAGTTCCATTGAGTTTTTTACGCCCCTCGAAGAGCTCTTTGCAACGATACCACTCTTGTCAAAATCGACGACTAACACTTCTTGCAGTTCCCTAGTGAGTGTTTATTTTTCTTTTGATTTCTTTTTTTCAGTATCGAAACGCAATAAACAGTTCATACATTTTGCTCAAAAGGTGATTTCCTGCATTCATCGCCATAGTTATTGCTTTCAAATCACAGCAGAAAAATCTTGTCATAGTGTTTTGTGGAAGATTTTCATTAATCGCTATTACTTGCATTTGTAAAAAACAGGGTTTTTATAATGACTTAGGGGATAGAACCCGGGTAACAGAACATAGGTGAAAACCATCTTTTTCTAACTCTAATAATTTTTTTACATTTAATATATATATATATATATATATATTCATCATATTCTAATATAATGTAATACTTTCTTAAACGCTAATATAATATGTATTAATTTAAATTAATGTTCTTCCCTAACCACTTGTATCATATGTTTAATATTAAATTTAACTCCATAGCATCTTTATTCACATTTAGTATATTAATTTGCCCACGGTGGACAATTTCATATTCTAATATAATGTAATACTTTCTTAAACGCTAATATAATATGTATTAATTTAAATTAATGTTCTTCCCTAACCACTTGTATCATGTGTATTTAATTTTTTACTTTGTATGCAAAATGTCATTTCTTGGTACATGTATTTATTTGTAGTATTAATCATTAATTCTTAATTTTAACACATTACATCCTATTTTTTAACATAGAATTAATCATTACTACATCCATTTTTACTTTAATGTAATTGGATTTATTATTCATTTCATTTTTAATTTCATATATACTTATTAACTAAATATTATTTATTTTATTTTTAATTTCATTTATATTTATTAACTAATTATCACTTTAGATAGAATGGTTTCATTTTTAATATTGATTTTTCCATTGTATATTCACTACATATTCAGATCATAGATGGCAGCACCATGGTTTGTTTGCTTTAAAATATTCCATATATCCATGTAATTCATTTTCTAAATCATAGATGGCAGCACCATGGTTTGTGATGCTTTAAAATATTCCATATATCCAAGTAATTCATTTTCTAAATCATAGATGGCAGCACCATGGTTTGTGATGCTTTAAAATATTCCATATATCCAAGTAATTCATTTTCTAAATTGTTTTGGCAACAGGGTTTGTAATCTTCTAAAAATGTTTTTGGCAATATTTAGAAATTTTTTTTGCAATTCATTGCCTTTATTGTTGTCTTCATGTATCTGGTCAGTGTTGTAAGCAGGAATCCATCGTCATCGCGTAGTTTTTGGTATTTGGGGATCTATTATCAAGTTTTTCTCTTATAATTATGGGTAAGGTTTCTCTCCTTTTTGGTATTGTATTAGTATTGTATTTGTTTTATGATCTTTAAGTTTTTTTTTTCACTAGATGGTTATGTGTCTATGAGTGGTCGTCCCAAATTCATATTCTTTAGCAATTTTAATGCTAATATGAAGATGAAACCACTCATTTTGTTTGTGGAATTTATGCATTTGGGACTTAATAATTCTGTATAAATTCCACAAATTTCATTCATTCTATTTATTTCATTCAATTTTTAATTTAATTTCTACTTCTTTTAAATAAGTATTTAATATCTATCTTCATAGTGCTGGGGTTACAATTTCGTTGTCAATAAATTATTACTTCCTAAATCATAATTTCAAGTTCCAGTTGGTGTTTCGGTAATGTTTCATTAATGGTTTTATATATATATATATATATATATATATATATATATATATATATATATATATATATATATTAGATTGTCCATTAACACTACCAAAATGCCTTTTTTATATCAAAAATATCAATAATATATTCAAGTAAAGTTTTCAAATTTATTATAGATCCAAAATATGTGTTTCAAAATGTGTTATTAAAAGCAATACTCTCGTATTAGCCGCATACCAGGAGTTAATAGCCGTAGAAATTGCTCAAGATTTCGCTACTTACTGCAGCCTTTTTGATTCTGATAATTTCAGCTGTTTAAGCGCTAAGTTCGATTACTTGAAGATTTTATTACTTTTTATAATTTATAGTATTTTTTTACTGAACTATTTATATGGATTCAAGTGTAAACGGATTCATCTTTCGTAATGGAGATGAGACAGATTTAAAAATAATTCATGCTTGAAAACTATTTTTAAAAAACAGAATAAATGGGTAAATTGTGATTCAGTTTTCAAAGAAATTGCATTTGACAGCATTTGTTTTTTCCCTATACGACGGTGTAAAAGTTAAAAATGTGCAATGTTTAGAAGTTTAAAAAATCGTAGTAGCAAAAATTGTAAAACCGAAATTTAATTGTGAAGTGTTGCCAACCTCAAAATGACTTCAGCGTAACACACGAATACGTTTGTTAATTATAATATCCGATTGAATGCGTTACAAGTTCTTTGTATAAATCTATTTTAATACTTGGACATTTTTCAATAGAAAATTTCTCACGCCTTGCATTCATAATATTTCAAATTTTAATTGCTTAAAAGGCGTATAGCCAACATAGTAAAAAAGTGTCCAAGCCGTGACTCAAACCCGGGTCATCAGTATAGCGCACTGACGTTCTACCATCTGAACCACTTGGAACGATACCCATACCCAGCCTGGCACTTCTCACTATTACATGTTGGAAGGGCTACAATCGCAGCATGGAATATTTTTCCGTGAGCCACCAACCCTGGGGAAAACACGAAACTAAAGAGGATCCATGATCAGTTGGTAGAATGTCAGTGCGCCAATCGTGCGCCCTCATCGAGTTCACGGCTGAAATTCCAGAATGAGTTAAAACTCGATTCGCATATTAAAACGCAATCGGTCTGCCAAGTCCTATCTTGGTGGAAAACACCCGAAAATCCGATTTTAGCGGTTGACTCGTAGGTATACCATTGTGTGTTCCTGCACCCAGTTCTTCATGTTTTCATACCTTTGGATGCAGGAAAACACAATGGTAAACCTACGAGCCAACCGCTAAAATCGGGTTTTAAGGTGTTTTCCACAAGATAGGACTTGGCAGACCGATGGCGTTTTAATATGCGAATCGAGTTTTAACTCATTCTGGAATTTCAGCCGTGAACTCGATGAGGTAATTGTCTGTGCTGCCGCCTCCCGGTCTATTTTACTTTATTTAGCTTACTATTTATTTATTTTTTATTACCTAAAATACGAAGACCATTGCATATAAAATTGAAAGTGCAAAACCTTTCCTTTTGCTTTTGTTTTTTTTACTTCATTTGCTGAAAATATTTTCTTAAAGAAGAAAGGACGCGATAAATACGTGAGAACATAAAATTCACTCGTACTGACGTCAGTGGATCGTGTGATTACCGAAACCAATCTTGTAAGAGATTACCTTTTCCTTCGTCGCTTTTAATTTGTTTATACGAGAATTCGATAATACCCGATGACGTGCCAACACCTTCTAGCCATCGAAATTCAATAACCCCGGATCGATGAGTCTTTTCGATCTCACGCGGGAAAAGTCGATATCGATCCGATGCCGATACAACTGAGAGATAGTAATCGATACTCTTAAATAGAATTGTGCTTACGCCAGACAGTATTCGTCTGTTGACCTTGTTCAGTTTTGAAAATTGTAATCGACGAAACAATAAATAAATGAATTAAATTAAATTAAAAAGGTGGGGGGGTGGCGCAATAGGGATCATTTAAAGTTTGAAAACAGTTAGGGGTGACACGAACAATGTTATCACGAACAGGTGGTATCGATTAGCGCAATCCGAAATTCCGCTTAATATACTCGAGAAAGTTATGTAACGTCTTACTTTAATTAATTCAATAAAGATGGTGATTTTATATTGGATTCCAAATTTAATTTGGTATTAAAGATATAATGGATTTATTTTGTCAGATTCAACGCGATAAATGACATAATAAGAAACAAGAAAGAAAAATCAAGCATACATTATGAAACACTTTCCAACACTAACAAAATACTGTAAAAACATCACTGTTTAATAATGTGAAATATGATATCTAAGTAAACCATTCGGAAAATCTCACGAAAGTGTTTGTTTTCTTCATTCTATTAAATCGTATCATACGTAATCTATATAATAAAAGCGTAAGTCATGGCACTGAGGAAAATAGATTTATACGGGCTAATCACTTCTCTTTTCCTATGCCAGGCGGCCATTTTTATTCAAAATTGTTTTTTCAAATAAAATGGCGTAAAAGTTACATTTTTGGGAAGATCGTTCAAAAAAAAAATGTTTGTTTTGACAGATGAGTTACATTCAAAAATGTATAGATTTTGAGATAACTTCGGTGGAAATGAGGTTAACAGCTTAATATTTATCCCAATATCCATTAAAGTAAATACACACAAGAGATTCGTTCACCATGAGTCACAGAAATATTAAACCATGGAGGTCATCCTTCGCAAAGCAACATCTACAGGGTGAATTTTACAGCGCTGTCTAATGTCGAAAAAAAAATTTGCATCTGTAAACGTGACATACGTAATAAGATAAAAGAAAGGCATACTGATTTCGCTCGTAACACACGATATAATTCATTTCACTGAAATAATAACGATGACGTTTTTACATTGTGAAACTATAGTTACAGTAAGAACGCACCTTATTTGTCACGTTTAACGTACAATTTCCAATTTGTTAAAGTGCAAAGTAGACAACCTATTCAAAGTCTATGTACTACCTGTTCCATGGTGACTGGAAAAATTCGTTTTAAGCGTGTTAAAGCCAGAAAATCAGAATCAACAGTATATACGGAATACAAACATTATCAATTTTGGATCCTAGTCAAATCTATGCGTGACCCAATAAAAAGCTCTTTGTAACAAAATTGTTAAAATTAGGGCACCTGGCCAAATATTACGCGTGACATACATTTAAAAAAATGTATACAAGCACACGTATTGTATAATGTTTTTTTTTTTTTTTTTGTTTCGAGTTAGCAAATAATGATCCCATCAACCATTATCTTTCACAGTTTCAAAAACAATTAGGGGCACGAATACTTATCACGATAAGGCAAGGGTCGATCGAGTCTGAGATTTCTCGAAACATACAAAAACGTTTTTAAACAGTTCACTTTAAAGGGATTCTTCACTCACTTGAAAACACCCGCCCCCTTTTTTACTTTCTTCTATCTCTGCAAGAAGAAAGTATTGGATTCATGAAATTTTTCGACGGATTTGCACGTTTTAGTAGGTCCTGAACACGATTGGACTGTTTTTAGAAAATGTCGGTCTGTGACTCTGTCTGTCTGTGTCAAAAATTTTGTGGGCACTGTATCTCAAGAACAGGACGGAACTGAATAAAACTTTATATTCCATTAGTCCTTGATATAAATGGGTGCTGATTCGTTTTTGGTGAAAATCGCCCGACAGGTGGTGCTGCTCTGCTGCATTTTTCGCGATTCCCGCAATAGCTCTATCTCAAGAACTAGTGCACTTATTAAAAACTGTTTTAAAATTTAAAAACATAAAACTTCACCTTTTCTAAAACATATACACAAATTAAAAACATCTTTTACTTAAGTAAGGTGTCAAATACATGTAAAACACAAATATCCAAACTTGACATGTTTCGGTTTAAAGTATACAACCATAATCATAAGTACACATACATACTTACGACACATACTTACACATGTACTTATGATTATGGTTTTATACTTTAAACCGAAACATGTCAAGTTTGGATATTTTGTGTTTTACATGTATTTGACACCTTACTTAAGTAAAAGATGTTTTTAATTTGTGTATAGTGCACTTATTTTCATCAAACTACAGATTCATTTAGACCTTGACATAAATAGACGCTGATTACGTTTTGGTGTCAATAGCCCAACAGATGATGCTGCGATGCTACTTTTTTCCTTATTAACACGATAACTCTATCTCAAGAATTACTGCACGGATTTTCATCGAACTTCAGATTCCGTTAGACGTTGACATAAGTTGTTGTTGATTAGGTTTTGGTCTAAATCTCCCAACAGGTGGCGCTGCTATGCTACACGATTTTAGCGATAGTCCTATCTCAAGAACTAATGAACGGAATTGAATAAAACTTGAGATTCAGTTAGTCCTTGCTATAAATTGGTTGATGATTCTTTTTAGTGTATGCGAAACCTGTGTGAGATAGAAGAAAGTTTTAGTTTATTTTTTAATTTTATTTTATCTTTACAAGAAGAAAGTATTGGTTTCGTGAAAATTTTAGACTCGGTTTTTTGACGGATTTATATGTTTTAGAAGGTCCTGAACACGATTGGACTGTTTTTAGAAAATGTCTGTCTGTGACTCTGTCTGTATATGATAAAAATTTTGTGGCCGCTCTATCTGGCAACAACTAATGCACGGAATTTAATAAAACTTTAGATTAAGTTAGACCTTGATATGAATAGGCGCCGATTCGTTTTTGGTGTCAATCGCCCAACAGGTGGCGCGGCTATGCTACATTATTGACGATTTCCGCAATAGCTCTGTCTCAAGAACTGATGCACTGATTTTCATCAATTTTCAGATTTTTTTAGACTTTCACATAAATAGACTCTGCGTTTTGGTGTAGATATCCCAAAAGGTAGCACTTCTATGCTACTTTTTTAGGATTTTCACAATAGCTGTATCTCAAGAACTAATGCACAGAATTTCAGCAAACTTTAGATTAAGTTAGACGTTGGCATTAATTGTTGTGGATTAAGTTTTGGTGTAAATCTCCCAACAGGTAGCGCTGTTATGCTGCATTTTTCAAGTTTTACACGATTTCAGCGATAGTCCTATCTCAAAAATTAATTTAATAAAACTGTTGATTAAGTTAGACATAGTGAAAGTAATTTATTGAAAAAATCTGTAACTGAAATCGAAAAAGTAGAAAATAGCCATATTAGGGATCGACCTCACCTATCTTATGCAAAAAAAAAAAATCGTTTAAAAATATTGAAATGCGAACGAGAAATACGAAAACAACCTGCCCCTATAGACCTTAAGGGATTATACCTACTGGCAAACTTATATAACTGCTGCAATTTTACTTTCTTCAATCTTTACAAGAAGAATGTATTGGATTCGTGAAAATTTTCAACTTCCGATTTCGACGTATTTATACGTTTTAGAAGGTCCTGAACACGATTGAACTGCTTTTAGGAAATGTCTGTCTGTGACACAGATTTTGTGGCCGTTCTATCTCATGCACGGAATTTAATCAAACTTTAGATGCAGTTAGTTATTGATATAAGTTGGTGTTGATTCGTTTTTGGTGTAAATCACCCAACAGGTGGCGCTGCTAGGCTGCATTTTTAACAATTTCCGCATTAGCTCTATCTGAAGAACTCATGTACGGATTTTCAACAAACTTCAGATTGTGACAGACGTTGACATAACTTGTTTTGGGGTAAATGGCTCAACAGGTGGCGCTGTTATGTTGAATTTTTTTAGATTCTAAATTGCATAGTTAAAAAAGTTACGCATTTTGTAGTATTCACATGTATGAGAGAGAAGAAAGTTTTGGGATTGGCAAATCCAACTAGTTTTTATTGTATTTTCTGGAAGTACAACTACACTGTAAAAAAATTTCCGGAAGGTTCCGGAAAAAAGTGGTAGCGCTAAGATGCTACGGCTTTTTGCTGTTACGTTTCACTACTTCTAATTTTCAATAAACAATATACTTTTTTTATTCAGTGTCTTATTTAAGCAATTAAATCTTAAAGTTTCGTATTACAGATAAAATAAAAATTCAAATAAAAGAAAAAAAAAACAACTGCCTTGGTACGAGACAAATGCAATCTGAACAAATGATATTCTTTGTTTGGATATCAACCGATAAAGTAAAATACTACCGATAACTTAAATCTTAAAAAGATTTAAGTTAGCTACTTACTTTATCGGTTGATATCCAAACAAAGAATATCATTTGTTCAGATTGCATTTGTCTCGTACCAAGGCAGTTGTTTTTTTTTTCTTCTTTAGTTATCAAAATGGCTAACGGAACATAAAACATGAAGCACGCATGCCCAGAATGTATAGTTTAAGGAAAAGTTGAAACCTTTCAAAAATATTACACGAATTATTGCCGTAATTCACGTGGGACATAAAGAAATTCAAAATTCGGGTAAAATATGCGAAATGTTTCAGGATAATTTCCTGAAACGTTCCGAAAATTTTTTACAGTGTAGTAAAGAATACTCAGTTACATTTTCGGGTCGATCTGATAAAAATTGAGAAAGTCACTTTGTTCTATCATACATGAGACATAACTTGTATCCAGAGTTGGGCAAATTTGTAATTGCAATTATTTGCAATGTAAATGCAATTTAATTGTATGTAATTAATTATAATTACAACTACATACCGTAAAAAATTCTTACTGTACTGTAGCCGAAATCACCCCCCCCCCCTTTCCCCCTCCCATTATGTATTGGACAAAAATTCTGTGCTTGCATGTGTGTAAACTATAATTCATTACATTACAGATAATTGCAATTACAAATTTGTCCAACTCTGCTAGAGTCTTTAAACGCGATTATCTCAAAACAATTTTTTAAAGTCTGTGATCCCGATAACTCGAGTCCGTCTCAAACCTGCTTCTTCCAATTTTGACCCGCCCCACCAGTGGCTGAGAGGTTGTGCTCTCGAAGCTGGTAGACGGGAGGTGCTGGGTTCGATCCCAATCGCGCCCGTCGGCCTAATCGTTCGGAGTTTTCGTGGTTTTCTTCGAGCCGTGGATTTATCCATGCGTAAATACGGATTAGGTTCCCTTAGAAAGACCCCCACGAAGGGCACTCCCCCCGGGCCTATATCCCTAGTGTAGATAATTGGCCGTCAATAATCAACCCAACCCCAACCCAATTTTGACCCATTTTTAACAACAATAGTATCTAGAGACTCATCGTTCCTTTGGGCAATTAGGGATTTTTTTTTTTTTTAATAAACATTCAAAGTTCAAATTTTTTGGTGAAAATGGGTACCCTCACTTTGAACGGGCTTCAAAATCAATTTTTCCGAAATCAAACGATTATTGTCTAGTTTAAAATGTTTGGAGCAGACATTATGATTTTGCTTACCCATCATACGTAGTATACGGTAAGTCTTGTGACCGTTTAAAAAAAAAAAAAAAAAAAAAAAAAATGATTGATTTACACGTATTAGACACTGAAGATTCCGAAAAACATATTTTTAAAAGAAAAAAAAGTTGCTGTCCGTCTGTCTGTGTGGGTGTCTTTGTAAACGCTCTATCTCCCGAACAAATCGAGATAGAGACTTGAAATTAGGCATGTACTGAGTATGTCATCATGAGATGAAGCCTATTGAATTTCAGTCACCTCGAGGATCCGGAACTCTTTTTCTGACTCTTCGAAATAGTCGTTCTCATAAAAGGTATATAAAAATTTTCGAAATGGTTTATTTTAAGGAGTGACTATAAAAGACACTAATAAAACATAAATTTTGCATCAAGGATGAAGTCGATCGGATCATGAGTGGCCGAGATATTTGGAATCCTATTTCCACACTCTTCGTTTTTTTTTTTTTTGTGACATTGTATATCATTCCAATTTGAAGATATATTTTAATTGGAAACGAGACGCTTCATCCGACCCAGTCAACCGTTAGTGAATAGGATTATCATTTTTAGATTTATAAGGATGTTTCTTTTACGCTATTCAGTAATAGAGCCTTTAAAGTTGAGGACGTCATCCAGCCAGGATTTTATTTGAATGGCAATACATTTTATAAATAGTTTATGCTTGTTTTACTTTCCTATTTTATAGTATGCCTATCCATGACGGGTAAGTATGACGGTGGCCCCCAACGACTAAGTTTAAATTTTCAGCTAACATTTGACGAAGTCACGCTGAACACAACTTTCCGGGTGCTGGCTTTAGTTCGTCATTACAAAAATCAATTTCTTTTCTTTAAAGTAACTTTTTAAAAGGAGTTTTTGAAATATATTTCTTCATCTTCCAGAAAAAAATTCCCAAAAGTACACTTTTTTTTTTTTTTCGACTTTCCAGGTAGGCATAACCTCTTATTTAATTCCATAAAGATTCCATGAAGATCCTCGTAATTTTTTTAGTTTGACATGTAATATAAGCTCAGGGGTCGGAAAATTTACTTTTTTTATTGTAGCGTACAACTAATTTATAGAAAATGTAGTTAACTACAACTACTTCTTTTAAAAAATAGCGACTACAAACTACTTTTGAAAAGTAGTCACCACTTCGCTACTTTCAGATTTTGTCAAAAGGCTCAATCTACACTAGAAATTGAAGACACGGATTCAATAATAAAGCGACCCCTCGTTATACCGCGTGTTCCGGGATACAATTAAATAAATGCGACACAAACGAGGGCATTAAAAATTTAATAAAGATAACATACAATAAAATGTTTGTGTTTGTCTCCAAAATGTTAGTTTATACACACATTACAAATTTCGTAGCCAAATTAAGAAATGTATCATAATGTAAAAAATGACAGAAAAATAACTCTAAATGCAAACAATAAATAAATTTGTAAATAAAGCAAACTACTGATTTTTTGCATCGCACTACTCGCTACACTACATTTTTCAAAATGTAGCACGCTACACTACAAACTACTGTAAAAAGTATAGCGATTACTGTAGTTTCCTACTTGTAGCACGCTACTTCCGACCCCTGTATAAGCTTATTTCATTTCAACGCGACTGATTTAGATAGTATTAAAAAAAAAAAGAAAAAGAAAGAAAAAAAATAAAGCCCATTTTAAGTGACCCGATTATTTTCATTTACTGATTGTACATCACTTGGAGTATTTTATCAAAAGTGATTTGTCAGCTTGACCCAATAGAGCATTTATTGTAACAATCCTTTATTTTTAAATTTTTATACGCACATCTATAATTATAAAGCAAATTTGCACAACATGCCCCTGAGTAACGATAACGTCCTATTGACGGTGGGAACGATGCAAGCAATCCATTTTACTTTTTTTTCGCAAATTTAATTACTTCTAAACATTGCATAATTTTAATTTTTACACCGTCGAATAAGGGGTGGTGGAAGGGGGGGGGGGAGATATAGTTTCAAATGCAATAATTTGTTTGAAAACTGCATCGTAAATTACGGATTTTTTTTATGGATTTAAAATAATATTCAAGTGTGAATTTTTTACAAAATATATTGCTATCGTGTGAAGACCAGTCAGGGCCCGACTTTGAGTATCTAGGGCCCCGGGGCAAACATTATTCCGTGGGGCCCCCTTTCTATCTATCCATAGGAAATTTTCTTGAAATACGCGGAAGTGACTAAACTGCATACATAAATTTAGTGCTAGGTACTATTCCTATTTCTATACAGGGTACCATAAGAAAAATGACAAGAGATGAATGAATATACTTTTTTTAATATACAGGGCTAAGAGCTTATGGTAGCTGTAAATATAGGTCTTTCTGTCATTCTTGGCTATTTGTCATGATATCATATGTATGTCATAAACGAAAAAATGTCCCCAATGGGTCATCATTCAAAGTTTTAATTTGCCTTGTCACGAGGATAATGCAATAATGAATTTCTCTTGAAAACAATGCATTACAGGGTCGTTGCAGAAAAATTTTAATTAACAGGTTTCTGACGATGTAATTGGTTATTTTTTGGAGGAGGGGGGGGGCATAGGGCACAGAAGCTAGAGAGGAGGGCCACTCCCCACATAAATCTTTACAAAAGTAAGAATTTTGGTCACTTTTGGCTAATTTTTAACATTTGGCTCCCTTTTAACGAAATACCACTTATTCCCATGGGGGGGCTCAACGATAAAACAAGTGAATAAACTATAAAAATTACTCGGAAAAGTTTCCGAAAATCAGTAGCAAAAAAGAAAAAAAAATCCCTGACGGCTCGGCCTATAGGCACAGGTAGATTTCGAAGTCGCAGACCGTGGAGCGCCTGTTTATTGGGAATTGCAGAAGAAATTACCTTTTTGCCATGATGCGGCAGTTGGGACCGCCCACTTCAAAATTTACCAGTAGGCGGAGTTGGCAGGAATTTTTTGTATTTATTTATTTTTTTGCTGTAAGGGTTGGTCCTATAAAATACTTGTCAATATAAAAGTTGTAGATAATATTAAGAGGATTTATAATAAATTTAAACGGATTTGATATCGTGTGAATGGACAAAGTTATTTTTTTTCTTCTTAAACCCCCATTCCAACCCCCCCCCCTCCCTGGAGGCCATTTTTAATGATATCAAAAATCTGTCATACATAAATTTTCGGCCCTTTTCCTAGAAGTAATAATAACTTTAAACGGTATCGATACGTATCCTAATTAAGAAGTTATGTTTTTTTTTTTCTGTTTTCGCAAAAGCCCCCCCACCCTCTCCTTCTTGGTTCGATTTTGCCCATTCACGAACTTGACCGAGATTTTATGCCCCTTGATTTTATGTATCCGTTTGGAAGAGATTTGTGCAGAATTATGGAAGTTATCGTGTCCCTAAAAAAGTGACATAGATAGATAAAGTTTTGAACTGGGGGTGGTTTTGGGTTCTGGGAGTCATAATCTGCGTAGATCTGCAAAAATTTTCCAGAAATTTCAACATACGGGAGAATGCAATAGGGAGAATGTAATATTTCTTACGAAAATCTACCTAAAAAGGAACTTTGTTTTTATAAATACTTCTTTAAATATCGGAAATATGTGTGTTTCTGCAGAAGTTTCCAAAGATCAAAAACGTTTTACAGAATCATGGTTATCTCGAAAGAGATTATTTTATAGTTTCGTTCGTGGTTATTTTATATTTTTGTTAATTAAGGAGCATTCGTTTTTTTTTTTTTTTTACTCTTTAGACGTGCTTTAAAAAAACAAATATACAAACAAATAATATGTTATAATACAAGGACGCGACAAATACATGAGGATACAAAATCCACCCGCAATGACGTCACTGCATCATCGTGTAATTACCGAAACCAATCGTGTAACAGATTACCTTCCTTCGTCGCCTTAATTTGTTTATAGAATTCGATAATAGCCGATGACGTGCCAACACCTTCTACCCATCGAAATTCGATAATCTGGATCGATAACTCTTTTCGATCTCACGCGGAAAGTCGGTATCGATCCGATGCCGATACAACCGTGACATAGTAATTGATTTATGTAAATAGAATTGTCGTTACTCCGTAGAGAGAGTAACTACTGTGCTGACCTCTTGTATTTGTTCGATTTTGAAACTTGTACTCGAACAAAATAAAAGGGGGGGGGGTCAACAATTATCGTTTGATGTTTGGAAACAGTTAGGGGCACGAATATTTATCACGATAGGGCGTTATCGATTAGCCGATTCCATAATGAAGCGAAAAAGTTTTATAACTGCTCTCTTTAATTAATTCCATAAAGATGGCCGTTTGATATCAGACCCGAAAGTTAATTTGAAAATTAAGAAATTCTGAATTAATTTTTATCACATTTAACACGAGGAATTCATATAATAAAAAAAAAATTTTTTTTAAGGGAACTCCTTTATTTTTTATTTGGCGAAAATGCCATTTTTTTTTTACATATTTAAACATTCCTGGTATAGTCTGACAAAGTTACATAAAGATATTATAATTAATAATATGCGTAAAAGGCTTTTTATTAAGGCTATCCATTTTCCTTTAAATGGTTCAGAGTTACAATTTTTAAATTCATTTTTCTATTCTTTCCTTTCAAGTAAATCAAATATTATTTACAATATTTAGAAAAAATACTAAATTTCAAGTAAGAAATCATATTTACAATGTAGGTTAAGCTGAAATAGCGAAAATTATATTTTTGCACAGTAAGTGATTTTTTATGAAAAATTTTATTTTTCAAAAGTATATTGTTCATTTAAAATTTGATTTTTTAATTGCGGAGCTAATTGACGTGACTTTGTCAAACTTACATAAAAAAAAATTAGCTTTTTGAATTAAAATAAATACTTTACGAGAAAAAAAAAGTATGTAATTTTTATCCGATAAATCCTTTTACTTTTAGCGCCTTTGGAAAACGTTTTAAACGAAATCTTTCAAAAATAATTAATTGAAAATAGTACACGCCTTTTCTTTAAATTCAATTCTTGTGAATAGGACTCAATAATTGTCCACCTAAATGTAAGGAGTTTAAATTTGCCTTCTTGGTTAAATGCAAATCTGATTTAAAAAATCTACGGTGTAATGATTTCTAAATGTCAATATGTCCGACAGACGATTTTTGCTTCTCAAGAATAAATGGATTCCCAAAGCCTAATTATGGGGAAAAAAAGTTTTATTTCTTGAAATAAGTAATTTAATCATAATAATGGGATTTTTACGCCATCTATTTCTTTTTTTTTTTTTTTTTTTTTTTTTTAAGAAAGATAATTTCATTTTTCAGTTTCAATTTTAAAACGATGTAAAAAAAATCTAATAATCCCTATCTTTTCCCCTTTTCTCCGTTTTATCCAGAAAAAAGAACGAAAAATCATGCGTCAGGCATATATTATGAAACACATTCCAACACGTTCAGAATACTGTAACAAAACTTCATAGATTCATAAGGTGAAAGATGCCAATATTTATAAATAAACAATTCGGAAAACGGATAACATAATTGAAAACCCAATTCCAACTATTACCATTAATAATCGAAAAATATCCGTATTTTTTGTGTGTGTGTGTGTGTGAAGCCCTGTATATAATCAATAGATTTGTATGTATATACTTAGTATGTTAAAATTTACGTCAGTTAAGAAACGTATAGCGCACAGTTTAAAATTCCCATTCAGCCATTTCAGCCAATAAACGGCAATGTACTCGAGATCGTTTGTGCAGCCCTGTATAGGATCTATAGATTTTTTACACACCAACCAATATGCAAAAAATTAGTTAAATTTAAAAACGCGTGCCATCACTAAAAACGCACTTCCAGCAATTATTTTCCATAGACTGTAATGTAATCGAATTCTTTTGTGTGTCCCTGTCAATAAACTATGCACTCCATTCTCTATAATTAGTATCTTGTAACGCACCTCAGTGATCTATATCAAATTCAGTATGTTTGAAATAGTGTAACATCACTAAAATACACTGCAAATGATTTTTCCCCAAAGACCGTCATGTAACGGAATTATTTTGTGTGTCCCTGTCAATGAACTCTAAATGCTACACACTCCATCTTCAATACCGAACATGCCATGGTAAACTTCAATAACCTATATCAATTAGACGGCAATCTGACTATATTAACGTGAGTTAGGGCACGGACGGACAGACATACAGACAAACCGAATTCATAAACACTTTTCAACTTTGTTGGAACGTGTTAAACTAGTCGTTGGAGGCCACCGTAATACTTACATGGATCCCAACATGGATACCGTCCCAACATGGATAGGCATAAGATAAAATATGAAAATAAAACATGTGCAAACTACTTATAAAATGCACTGCCATTCGAATAAAATCGTGGCTTGATGACGTCCTAAACTTTAAATGCTCTATTACTGAATGGCGTAAAAAAAACATCCTTATAACTCCAAAAATGTTAATCATATTAACTAACGGTTTATTGCGTCGGATGAAGCGTCTCATTTCCAATTAAACTATATCTTTTAATTGAATTTGGATGAAATACAGGGTCACGACAAATCGAAGCGTGTGGGAAATAGGATTCCAAATATCTCGGCCACTCATGATCCGATCGACATCATTCTTGATGCAAAATTTGTCTTTTTATTGTCTTTTATATTCCCTTCTTACAGTAAACAATTTCGAAAATTTTTATATACCTTTTATCAGAACGAACAGTTCGAGAGTTCGAAAAAAAATAGTTCCGGATCATCGAGGTGACTGAAATTCAATAAGCTTCTTCCCATGATGACATACTAAGTACATACCCAATTTCAAGTCTATCTCAATTTTTTCGGGAAATAGAGCGTTTACAGACACACACACAAGACAGACGGACGGCAAAAATTTGTTTTCTAAAAATATGTTTTTCGGAAACTCCAGTATCTGAAACGTGTCAAAAAAAATTTTCGATTTTCAGAACGATTACAAGATAAACGCTACGTATGATGGGTAAGTAAAATGGAATAATTTAGATGCCATCATTACAGAAATGTCGTTAAAACTTACAAAAAAGAAAAAATAATATCTCGGAAACTAATTCGATTTTAAAATTCTGAGACGTTATAGGCCATCACCAGATCCACGCTGATAAAATTTGATAGGATAAGAAGTGACTTTGAATACAAACACAGATTTTAATATAATAGAGTTTTCTTTCCCGCCTTTCCCATTACTGCCAGTCGATCGCCCAACATAAACGGATTTTAAATTTCAAAATGCGTCATAACGTATATATTTATATACATTGAACTGAGCCATATAACAAATTTACTATTCACCCATTTCCCTCTTTTGGGAATTTAATCATTTTATAAGATTTTGGTAATAACTTCATTTAAATATATGTCACATATATTTACTTTCTTCTACCTTTACAAGAAGAAAGTATTGGATTCGTGAAAATTTTCGACTTCCGATTTTGATACGTTTTAAAACTTTCTGAACACCACTGGGCTGTTTTCAGAAAATGTCCGTCTGTAAGTCTGTATGTCTGTGTGACAAAAATTTTGTGGTGTGACAACCCCTTATCTGGACTTTAATAAGTCCAATTAAATCTTACTCTCACTCATTTTAATCTTACTCATATATGGAAATCTGAAGTGGTAAACCAGATGTGAGCAGTAATCCACAGAGGAAGCCGCGAACATATGTTCGGCATAAAAATTCGTCTGTTCAGACCACAAGATCTCTAGCAGATGTAATTCCTAACAAACTTGATATTCATTGCGTTTTCAAGTAGTTATAAATTTGTGTCGCTTTCTAAGAAGTGACGTTACATGGACAGAAATGGCCCCATATATTCTGGCCACTTGAGACCAGATGGCTACGTCTTTCAGGCACTAAAGATACCGACATCTGTTCATCTATGAGAGACTAAACATTCATGAACACTTAAGATTTCACCGAACAGATATACCCAACTGGCGGAAGGCCTTAGGGAGTTCCTGCAGTGAAAAGAGCGCCTTGCTCTGGAAACCTCTCCCTTGTGAGACGGTAAATTTTCCGACGGCCCTCTGCGCCGAGTAGATGTATGTAAGAATCTGCCTGAGTGTATTCGGGTGTCTTGACGAAAAATCCCATAGAAAGCCTACATGTTTTGCTTTATGTAATTTGTCTTAAGTGTACTGTGAAGAAGTATCGTAATTAAAGTCTGTGTTGCTTAAAAAAACTGTTTGATGATTTAATAATTACTCTACAGTGGGCGTTCTATCTCAAGAACTAATGCACGGTATTGAATCAAACTTTGGATTCGGTTAAACCTTGATATAAATGGATGCTGATTCGTTTTTGATGTGAATCGCCCAACAGGTGGCGCTGCTGTGCCGCATTTTTCAGGATTTCCGCACTAGCTCTCTCTCAAGAACTAATGCAAGGTTTTTCATCGAACTTCAAATTCAGTTAGACGCTGACATAAGTTGCTGCTGATTAGGTTTTGATGTAAATAGCCCAAGAGGTGGCGCGCGATGCTGCAATTTTCAGGATGGACACAATTTTAGCCATAATCATGATATCTCAAGAACTAATACACGGATTTTCATCAAACTTCAAATTCAGTTAGACTTTGACATAAGTTGGTGCCGATTAGGTTTTCGTGTAACTACCATAAGGGGTGGCGGTGCTATGCTGGATTTTTTAATTCTAAAATGCATAATTAAAAATAGTACGTTTTTTGAAGTATAACCATTTTTCAGGATTTACACGATTGTAGTGATAGTCCTATATCAAGAACGAATGTACAAAATTTAAAAAAAACTTTAGGCTCAGTTAAACCTTGATAAAAATAGATGATGATTAGGTTTCGGTGTCAATCGCCCAAGAGGTGGCGCTGCTATGCTTCATTTTTCAGGATTTCCGCAATACCTCTATTTCATGAACTAATGCACGGATTTTCATCAAACTTCAGATTCATTTATAGACTTGGACATAAGTTGTCGCTGTAAATAATATGTAAGTATGGTTTTGGTGTCAATAACCCTACAGGTGGCTCTGCTATGCTTCATTTTTTCAGGATTGACACGATTTTAGCGATAGTCGTATATCAAGAATGAATGCGCGGAATTTCATCTAACTCCATATTCTGTTATTTTGAAGTATTAACATGTATATGAGATTAGAATGTATGTTTGGGATTGGCACATCCGAGTAGTTTTAGCTTAAATTTGTCCAACACAATCAGTTTTATCACTGTAAAAAATGACAAATGTTTCTTAATCTGCGAAAATATAATATAATCACGAATAAATTTATAATATAAACTCATCCTTGTTAACCATGATTCTGAAAAGTGTTTCTTTATCTTTATAAACCTCAGACATCCATGGCATTTCGAGATTTAAAGAATCATTTAGAAAAACAAAATTGCTCTTGCTGCCCGTCATTTCCGAAATGTTTAAGAGTAGCTTTTAAAGTGTCTTAATCAGTTTTCTAAGCCCGGAATATATGCTATCCATTCTCAAATAAACATTTTCATGTTCAATAAATATGTTTAACAGACAAACATGCAAAATTAACAGCGTTAACATTAACATAAAAATTAAAATTATTTATTTACTCTTTCATGTATAAATTAACTTATGCAGCTGAAAACGTTTACTTGAAAAATGGATGACATTCGAAAAACAGGTATTCCAGGCTGAGGATACTGATTAATACACTATAAAAACTATTTGGAAACGTTTCTGAAAAATACGGGCAGCAAAAAACGCTTTGCTTTTATAAATTCTTTAAAATTTGGAATTGTATTGATTTCTGGGGATTCAAAAGGCAATAGAACACGCTTTTCGGAATTTCAGATAATTCTGAAGATTTTATATTTTCGTTCGTGGTTATAGTATATTTTCATAAAATAAGAAACATTGGTCATTTTTTTCTTCGTGTGACATATGGCAGAGCGAAGTCTCATTCAATAAATATTAGATGAACAAGTAGTACAAAAATTCTAAAATACCAAAAACTAGTCGTTTGAGACCACCGTAATAACTTATTCATCATGGATATGCATAATAAAAAATATGAAAATAAAACATGTGTAAACTATTGATAAAATGCATTGCTATTCGAATAAAATCTTGGCTTGATGAATTGATAATCCTATTCACTAACGGTTTACTGCGTCGGATAAAGCGTCTCATTTCCAATTAAACTATATCTTTGAGTTGAACTTTGAATGTAATACAGGGTCACAAAAAAATCGAAGAATGTTGAAAATAGGATTACACATATATCGGCAACTCAATATCTGATAGACTTCATTCTTTATGCAAAATTTATGTTTTTTTATTGTCTTTTATATTCTCTCCTTAAAATAAACACTTTCGAACATTTTTATATACCTTTTATCAGAACGACTATTTCGACAGTCCGAAAAAATAATAGTTCCGGATAATCCAGGTTACTGAAATTCAATAAGTTTCTTCCCATTATTACATATCACACCCAATTTCAAGTCTCTATCTCGATTGCTTCGGGAGCTAGAGCGTTTACAGACACACAGACGGACGGCAAAATTTTTCTAAAAATATGTTTTTCGGAATCTCCAGTATCTGAAACGTGTAAATCAGCCAAATTTTTTTTTTCGATTTTCAAAACGATTACAAGACTTAACCTATACTACTTATGATGGGTAAGTAATAACCAGAAAAACTACAAAAAAGTTATATGTACGGAGAAGACCCTCTAAACATCATACCTTTTTTCATACAATTATTCCGGTTGAAGTTGCATTTTCAATTTTTGTATGGAAACTTTTCCAAAATCAATTAAACAAGTTGGAAAATGTACGTCAAACTTGACACATGAGGCGCGTTCGTACTATAACTAGTTTTATAACTAATTCAGACCTTGGTGCAATAGCTGTTATGCAAAAATGCATGAATACAAAATTTATTTTATGGTTCATATTATAGATATCCATTTCATTTTAAGATATTAAGTTTCAATACACTTTTACAAACAGAGTATAGGTGGCAGTTTCTGAAATTGGGTTATCAAATGCGGTTTCTTAAATGTTGACTTAGATATCTTATTTAACTTATTAAACGGTGAAGTTTTGTTAAATAGTATTCGGAAATTGTTCCATGGTCTATGCTTAACGCTTGATTTTACTTACCCATCCTACCGTAGTATAGGATAAGTCTTGTAATCCGTCAGTGTGTCTGTGTGACTGTAAACGCTCAATCTCCCGAACACATTGAGATAGAGACTTGAAATGGGGTATGTACTGAGTATGTAATCATGAGAAGCTTATTGAATTTCAGTCACCTCGATGATCTGGAACTCTTTTTTTCGGACTCTCGAACTATTCGTTCGGATAAGGTACATAAAAATTTTCGAAATTGTTTATTTTGAGGAGCGACTATAAAAGATAAAAAAAAAACAAATTTCGCATAAAGAATGAAGTCGATCGAATCATGAGTGGCCGAGCTATTTGTAATTATATTTTCCACACGCTTCGATTTTTCATAACCCTGTCTTTGATTCCAATTTCAATTCAAAGATATAGTTTAATTGGAAATGAGACGCTTCATCCAACGCAGTAAACCGTTAGTGAATAGGATAATCCATTTTGGAGTAATAGAACATTTAAAGTTTAGGACGTCCTCAAGCCAGAATTTTATTCGAATGACAATGCATTTTGTAAATAGTTTACACATGTTTTATTTTCCTATTTTATATTATGCCTATCCATGATGGGTAAGTATTACTGTGGCCCCCAACGACTAGTTTCGTTCTTGTTGGTACTGTTTTCTATTATAAAAGTAAAATCCGTACATAAGCGGAGTTGCACCCCATTTTCACACAGGAGTCCGAGTTTCTAAATAATTTTCACGATAAGACGATATCGATCAAGCCGAGACCGAGATTCCGTTGGAGGGGGGGGGGGGGGGGAATCACGAGAGTTTTATAAACTGCTCTCTTTCAACTCATTCCACAAAGACGGAGATTTGATACCAGACTCGAAATTTAGTTTGTCACGTCAGATAATTACAGATGGAAACTATTAGAATTCAGCCCGAGTGGAGAAAATTTGTTTCAACTGAAAATAATGTCTTGTAAGGTACGTTTGTGATAATAGGCGCGACAAATTATTGTAATAAAAAAAAACCCAAGAAATTTTTTAAATAACAAGAACGAGAAATCATGCATCAGACATTAGATTGCGAAATAGTTTCCAACAAAGATCGATTATTGTTAAGAAATTTCATTTTCAATTTCATACAGTGTAATGAATCTCATTATGTTCGAGTCTAAATAATAAGCAATTGACTCCATAATCTATATAGAAAACACGTTCTAGTTCACTTCAGTAATTTCATCGTGTTTGACGCATCCATAACATCATTAAAAATGCACCGCAAACGATTTTTCCCCCTACATCAGAATCGGAATGGAATTTTATTAAAGTTTTAATTTATTTATTATTATGAAGATAGCGGTTTTAAAGAGATTACTTTAATTTAAATTATCAGGTATAAATTTTCCAACAACTTATATTAATATCATTAAAATACACAGGAAACGATTTCACTCCCATGGAATTATTTTTATTGTCCGTGTAAACGGACTATGAATGCTACACACTTCATTTTCAATTCCGAATATGTGCCATAGTAAACTCCAATAACATATATCAATTTTATGGAAATCCGAGTCTATTTCCCCGAGTTAAAGAACAGACAGACAGACAGACAGACAAACCAAATTCATAAACACTTTGCAACTATGTTGGAAAGTGTTAAAAAACGATCTGCAATTAAATGATGACCATCATGAAACTGTCGATATCGATCTATACCAAACATCTTTCGACACTCATCGACTCAGAAGTTTTTTTCCGGAGTATTAAAAAAAAATAAATCCAGGAGTGTCGGACTAATTACATCTTTAAACAACTCCACTCCGCCGGAAGGTCAGGAGCGCAAAAATCTCCACATTTCGGCCAAGCGCAAAAGGAGATGTTGCTATTTTTAGCAACACATATTCCCTCTCTGTAAACTGCTGAATGTCGGGAGTTGGAGGAGTGAATGGGCTTCATTAGGAGAAGTTCTGCTCCTGCAAAAATCCGGCAGGAGAAAAAAAAAAGGGGGGGGGCTTTCAAAAATGGCCTTAACGGATCTGTGAGAGTGAGCTTTAGTTAGTCACTCTCTTTCAGTGGCGTATAAAATGCACATAAAATCGTAAATCTGAAGTGAAAAATCTCTCCGGCGATAAATTGCGGAAGTATGTACTAAAAAATCGCCATAAACTGACACAACTGTTTGGTGAATTATTTTTCAATCCACACCACCTGTTTATTTGTATGCTTTTTAGTTTCGTTCGTAATTATATAAATACGTCGTCTGATCCGTCCGTCTGTCCGTACTTAACAGCGCAAAAACGACCCAACCGAATGGTTTGAAATTGAATATATAGAATCATGGCAGAATTATGTCGAGTCATTTTAAACTTTACTAAAAATCGAATCAACACTTAAAAAGATATTCATGAAAGTTTTCTTCATTCTATTATTATCCTATCCTACGATATTCATTCAGTGATATCCCATGATAGGTAAGGATTCTAAGTTGTCATGGTGATGACATCTTGTTTAAGATGGAGTCCTACTGTTTTCGTATGACTGAATTTAAAAACCGAATTTGTATACTCAAATGGTTTAATGATAGCCATCGTATAGTCTGCCGACAATTTTTTTGGATAGATGTTTCCGAATAAATAGGTATTTAATGAGAAAAGAGTCTAAGTATGGATTTCGAGTTCTGAAATTTTCAAAGCGAGGCTTCCGTTTCTCATAGGAATTTTCAGTTCAACCAAAGATAAAATGTTGCCCACTTAAAATGTACTAATTCTATTACGGAAATGAATCGTATCCTAATAACAGACGACAGAATTCATTTTTTCATTGAAATAATAACGATGATTTTTCTTTACATTGTCTTGTATTGGATGTTTGCGCATATAATAATTTTAATGTAACAGAATTGTTTGTAAAAAGAAGTGTATTAAAACTTAATTTCATACAATAAAATGAATATCTATAATATGAAAATCTGCATCACATAAAATAAATTTTGTATTTCTGCATTTTTACATTAGAGTGCCACAGCTATATTGCACCCAGATCTGAATATTGATAAAACTAGTTAAAATACGAACGCACCTCATTTGTCACGTTTGACGTGCTATTTCCGACTTGTTACCTTTGAATAGCGGACACCTAATAGCGGAGAAATAAAGCGTCCCACAGCGGAGTATTTGAGGCCGAATCCAGGCCAAAATTACGTTTCATATGTTTTAAAGTTTAAACAATTGTTTTTGACTTACTCTTATTAGTAAATACTCTTAATTAATGTTATACATGCATAAATGCATGCATTTATTTTTAAAAATAAATATATATTATACAACGTTTGCTTAATTGTTTACTGTTTATAAGAGGGAAGTAATGATAGATTTGTTTTTGTTTACAGTTATTGTTTAATTAAATGAGGTTCATTTTACTGCACATAAAAGTTTATTTATATACACCCATGTACATAATATATGCATTATTTTCACTTAGTATTTAGCAAAGTTGAGTATCTATTTCAAAAAGATGCTCGTTTCTGAGGATTTTTAATAGATTTCAGTCCCCCCCCCCCCAAAAAAAAAAAAAAACATTGATATCTGAAAATGGCAACAGTATGGCGAAACATTTTTTAAAAAAAGTTGCCTTCAAAACTTTAACCAATACGATTATAATTCAAAAAGGGTCCGACAGAAAACCAACACAGCTTTGAAAAGTTTTGAATATATTAGATAATATATTTCAATAAATATATTTCAATAAATTAGATCTAAAAAGCATTAAAAATATTCAATTTTCAATTTTAAATATTTTTTATTATATAAAAATAAACTATTTAAATGCACCTGGTATGCATTTAAACACAACAACAAAGCTGTAACATAAAAAAGTACGTCTTATCTCAAAGAAATTTTCACTTCAACTAAGGCTAGGAGCCGCCGAATATGACTAAGGCTATAGGAATATGACTAAGGCATAGATGGACACACCAGTTAGTCAGCTATTATAAAATATGCGTTTTACAATTGTGGAGCAAATTTTAATTTCTGCCTTTTTGGCCAGGATATTGCATCAATTACTCCACTGTGCGGCAGCGATGTGCCTCCCAAGGGTTCTGTGTCAATTCGTCGCGCACAATTCATCGCGGAACAATTCATTGCGCACAATTTATCGCAGCATCAATTCGTCGTGGTGTCAATTCGTCGCAGCGAAAATTTTTTGAAGGCTATGATGATAAAAGTGAAAATTATTTAGTAAAATTATTTAATGATGTAAATTGTTAGTTATAATTCTCTATACCTAAAAAACAAATCATCATTAAATAATTTTACTACATTATCTTTAATTTTATCAACACAGCCTTCAAAACATTTTCGCTGCGACGAATTGACACCACGACGAATTGATGCTGCGATGAGTTGTGCGCGACGAATTGACGTGACACCCCTCCCAAGCATAGCTCGGCGATTCGTCCATATTGTACTGATTTTTTATTTATTTATTATTTAAGTTCATCTCTATATACTATTTAATATATATTTATTTAATATATATATACAGGGTCATTCATAATTCCCTCCGGGGTTTCGAAACGTTATAGTAAAAAAACGAAGACGAATATGAAAAAAAGAAACATATGAAATTATTCCGAAACTATTCAAGTTTTACTTACATACATTACAGGTGTTCTATGTGTGAACCCTTGGTCACACGGCATACATCCATGCGATAGTCCAGTTCCTGCCATACTCCGTTTCTTTAAATTTCCGGTACCACACATGAATTGTTTTGTCAGTTGGTCCCTGTTTTCGATATTTATTACGAAAGGCCCGTTGAACTGACACCACTGATTCAGATTTAAAGAAACGGAGTATGGCAGGAACTGGACTATCGCATGGATGTATGCCGTGTGACCATAAGGGTTCACACATAGAACACCTGTAATGTATGTAAGTAAAACTTGAGTAGTTTCGGAATAATTTCATATGTTTCTTTTTTTCATATTCGTCTTCGTTTTTTTACTATAACGTTTCGAAACCCCGGAGGGAATTATGAATGACCCTGTATTGTTTAAGTCTACATGAAAATGTCATCTCTAGTTTCTAAAAGTATTAATAACAAATTTATTTGTGAGCTTTTTATTTATCTATCATTCTATATCCATTTTCTCAGTACTGTCTTGGAAACATAGTTATGATTTTTTTGTTACCTATTTCTGCAGTTCTTCAGCTCTAAGCTGTTTGTTATTTGTTGGAGTATTCAATATTTTTTTCCATACAGCATTGCGTGTGTGAGGAGGGTTTTCTGTAGGTATACAGAAGTACTTTAAAACTGTTTCGCCTCTTAATCCTGGAAAAAGCAACGTAAGAGCAAACATTCCATATTTTATAAAGCATAAAAAAATCAATCAATATCAGATACAATTTCCAAAGAAAGTGCATTTGAAAGTACATTTTATTTCTCTATTCTGCGGTTTAAAAATTGAAATGACGCAACGATTAGAAATTAAATAAAAAAAAATTAAGGATAAAAATAAATTGTTTGCTCAGGTAATGGACACTATGTCAGCGTCATTCACCGACATATTTTTGCTTTATAATATACAGGATAGTTCAAAATTATTGAGCGCATTTCATGTTTCAAAAAAAAAAAAAAGGAAAAAAAAGAATAAAATGAGGTACGTACATGTTTATTGTTTATTTGGAAGGACAATTTAAAACAGTTTTTTTACACAACAACATTTTAAATATTAAATAAGTTTCACACAAGCCGAAAAATGGCGCGACCATTTTGTCAGTCTGCAAATGGCTACTGTACAGGAAAAAAGCAATGTGCGTTTGATGGTTCCATGAAAGCAAATCCGCTGTAACTGATGGGAGACGTTTTCGTTTAAAATACTCAAACCGTCGTCCTCCAAGTAAGACTCTCTATAAAACGTTGTTACCAACAATTTAAGGAGACAGGAAATGTGAAACTTATTGAATGTTTGAAATGTAGGGTAAAATTGTTTTAATTTGTGTTTCCAAAAAAACAATAAACATAAACGTACCTCATTTGGTTCTTTTTCAAATATGAAATGCGCTGAATAATTTTAGACCACCCTGTATATTGTAAATAATATAAACATCTGCACATTTTTTTTTTGTATACGTATACATACAAATTAAATAAAAAAAAATTAGGATAAAAATTAATTATTTGCTGAGGTAATTGACACGGTCGATAGGATGTCAGCGTCATTCACCGACATGTTTTTGCTAGTGCAACAGCTATTGCACCAATATCTGAATATCTATAAAACTAGTTCTAGTACGAACGCACCTCATTGGTCACGTTTGACCTACAATTTCCAACTTGTTTTCTTAGTTCTCAAAATATTTCTAAAAAATATAGGCCTAATTTATGTTTTATGGGTTAAAATCGTACAGGCTGTGAGTAAGATTTTAATACTTCACATAAAATTAAGTATTTATATTTTAGAAATATTTCGACAGCTAAGGAAAAAAAGAAAAGACATCTTTTACGAAGAGTACACAGAAAAAAGAAGTTAAAAATAATTTCCTGGGGAAATATTTTAAATATATCCTACGCTCATACGTTTAAGGGAATTCTTCACTCATTTGAAAACACCCTCTCGCTCATGTTAAATGTTTTCGAATTTCTCGTTTAAATTTGAATATTTTCAAACGATTTTTTTTTTTTTCATAGTATAGTTGAGGTCGATCCCTAATAGGGCTATTTTTTTTTTACTTTTTCGATTTCGGTTGCAGATTTTTTTAATAAAGGTACTTTCACTTTCGGAACCGGTTTCGAAAGTAAAAGTGCCTTTCTAAAAACTGCAACCAAAAAGTAAAAAATAGCCCTATTAGGATCGATCTCAACTATACTATTATGGAAATGGTTATATGGAAAAAATTGTTTGAAAATATTCAAATTTAAACGAGAAATTCGAAAACATTTAACATTAGCGAGAGGGTGTTTCGAGTGAGTGAATTAACATTAGCGAGGGGAATTGAGGGGTTCACTGACTAACAGCCTTAAATCTCGAAAATATATTGGTTTCTGAAGATAAAGAACGTTCTTCGGAATCGTGGGTCACTCGGAAGAGGTTATTGTCTATTTTCTTTCAAGGTTATATTGTGTTTTACTAGATTAAGAACGTTAGTCATTTTTTACAGCGTGTTTGAATAGGTCTGCTTTCTTCTCTATTATTGAAATATCTCCGAGATATCTTAAGGGGGTCCAGTATATTCTTTTCGGACTGTACCTTATAAATCCTGGGCAAAAGAGCGGAGTTGAGTGGGGGCGATCGAAAGATCCGATCCTTCACCCAGCACCTGAAGTCAAGGCGAGAAAAGTACAGGTATGGGGTCCGGGCAGAATGCCAAAAGAGGGCGCGGCGCAAAAACCACCACACGAATCGCCCCGGCCTCCCACAGGAATTCAAATAGCCGCACTCTGACCCTCTCTCAGCCACTTTCACAATTTGAGAATCTGGAATTCTCATTATGCATACCAGGCGATCTAATGCTGACTATAGGGCCAGATTATAGGCACATGGGGTATAAAGCCCAAGGCTCCCAAATTTAGGGGGTCCCTAAATCTGTAGATAAGAGTTTTTTTAAAAGTTCAGATTCATTTGCGATGTTTTATGTTGTAACTGTCGCAAGAAGTGAAAAAATTTTCCTTCAAAAGTATAATCTTTTTTCGCAAACCGTTAATTCATTCTTGTCCACAATCTTATAATTTTACTGCTCTCGGAATCAGAGATAGAGGTCTGCACGGACCCGGGTCTCCCAAATGAAGACAAACTTTCGGTACTTTTCGGTTAGCCGGGCGCCAGTGATATATGTACATATATATATACACACATATATATATACAATATATACATATACATATATATATAGATACATATATATAATATATACATATATGTATGTATCTATATATGTATGTACATACATATATATTTATACATGTACATATAATCATTGGCGCCAGGCAAACTTTCAAACGGGTCGGGTCGGCCTGGCAGAATAAAAACAATTTTTTAACGGGCCGAGCCGGGCCAATGAAAAAATTTAACGTGGCGGGCCGGGACGATAAAAAATTAAACGGGCTGACCGGCTTGATGTGACAAATTTAAAAGGGTCTGCCTAAACCGACAAAATCAGAACTATTTTCAATTGACCTGACAGGGACAAAATGCGATGCTAGTTTGGCAAGATCCATACAGAAATTCAACATGTCCAGCGTAGAAATCGGCATCGGACAATTACATCGTGTCTGACCTCGGCGTATTTTTTTCATCAAACTAGGACAGGGCCGGTGTCACACGTACATTTCTGTTTTACATAATCGAGTACTAGCGCCGGGCCGAACTGGACCTGGACTTAATTGCTCCCGGAACGTGTCGGACATATTTTTTTTTCCTTTGGGTAAAAGTAACAGTGATAGTTCCATCGTGTCTGATCCCGGGCTTAATTTCTTCAGCAGACTCGGACCGGGTCGGGCTCAGACATACATTTCTTTTCTACATACGCGGGGCCAGACCGAACCTGGACTTAATTGAACTTAGGACGTATCTGGCAGGTAATTCTTTTTGTAAAAATAATAGTGATAATAAACTTTTGTTAACGGAATCGTAGGAAATATACTTTATTAAATTGGAGAGAAATATTTTCAAAAATCTACTTTTTTTTTTTCATTATACAGCTTCAAAAGTTGTAATTTTTTTAAACGACTTTTTTCTTTTGCTCTAAACTACATTAATTTTCTTTTAATGAATCCTTATGTGAATGTAATAAGTTTCATAAAAATCTAAGCAATCATTAATGTTGCTATTCTGTATTATATGGCTTGTTGAGATATAGTTTGAGATATACAGTAAAATTTTCGCATAAATATGAATATAGTATTCTTTAAAATAATCTTTATTGTATGTTAAAAAAAAGTAGTTTTTTGTAGAAATTGACTCGGGCCGCGACGGGCCGAACCTGATTTCATTGATTTTTGCACAGGCCGGGTCGAGCTTTTAGATTTTACACCGGGCCGGGGTAAGAGAAGATAGCTTTCTTTCGGGCCGGTCCCGAAATATGCCTACTAAGGCCATATTAAGGCACTGCGCACACGGGGGTGCAAAGGTTTAAAGTTTCGAACTCCTAAATTCCTTTTTTTAATCGTTGTTTCCCGTTTGAAATGCAGGTATTTTTTAAAAGCATAACTCAAAA
Organism: Maratus michaelseni; assembly: GCA_963931845.1. Taxonomy (NCBI): domain Eukaryota; kingdom Metazoa; phylum Arthropoda; class Arachnida; order Araneae; family Salticidae; genus Maratus; species Maratus michaelseni. Next base: position 471,606,660 of record OZ007587.1, read on the forward strand.
ACTTCATGGGCCCATTGGAGCTGTAGTTTTGGATTAGCATATTTAAAGCTTCTAGAATTCGATTTCTCTTAAATATTTTATAGGTTACAATTCATTTTTTTTTTCAAAAATCAACTTCAAAAGTGCATATTCCTCTATATATAAAGAAAAAGTAATGGTTTTGAAATGAACCAATGAAAATCTGTGTAGATATTCAGAGATATTCTCATCGCTTTTTTACTATGGACTTTTTTTGGGAGCGATTACTTTTTTTCTAGCCATCCTACTGATTCGAAAATCATACCACCAGACGCGAAATATAACAAGCTTTCAGAAATTCAAAAAATTATCACGGTCGGACAATAAAAACTCAAAAAATCTTTAAAAATCGAGTAAAAAATCTTTTATTGAAAAAGTCATTTTTTTATATTGTTGCCAATTTTTAAATAAGCGCAAAGGATTATGTTTTATCTCAAATAAAAAATATATTTGCACGAGACTATTAAAAACAATAATGAAAGTTTAAAATAATAATTAAATGATCACGTGTTGAAAGCAGGAAATAAAGAAAATTACGTCATAAAAATTGTGTTTACACATGAATATTAAAAATGAAAGAGATGAATTAAATGAAAAAACATTATAACCAGTTAAGTGAAAAAGCATTGTAATCTGATTACAGAAGATAGTTGCCGTTCGTGATATCATCATCATCGTCTTTTTAAAACAGAATACATTACCAGGTTTTAAGAGGCTGTGAAATCAGAATGGGGGTTGGTGAGCGTAGCGAGCAGGGGGCAGAGCCCCCTAGTAAATTAGAAATTAATTTTCGAAAAAATATATGAATTGTAACATATATATATTTTTTTAAAACAGAAATCCATTTTTAGAAGAATTCTAAAATTTTGTAGCGTATTTTTAGAATTTTTGTACGAATACGAAATTACAACGCTTCCGCCTTTTTCTTTTCTTTTCTCATTTGTGTATGCATTGAAATCTGTAATAAAATAAATTACGTTTATGGATGATCATTTTAAAAAGTAAATAAATAAAAAATCTGACGGAGAAACCTTTTTTATGCAGTGAATAATCTCCACGTGCAGCGAACGATTGAAATAAGAACATGTTAAAAACCAGACCCCAATTACCAATAAGTACTTCAAGTGCCGCAGCTGAAAAACATAGTGAACAAAACCAGAGACTGTCGAAACTAACTAATTGGAGAAACTCTGCAGACCTCCCTCCTTCAAACTACAGCTGTCTTATCCCGCGCGTGTGCACAGAACTTAAAAACATTCCCTTCAGTTTCCAAAATGTTTCTGAGCAGTTAAGACGCTCTTGTACATATATGATGTAAATATATTTAATATAATGTAAAATTGGAGCACTTATACGCAGCCTCCAAACGCGACTTAAAACATGTACATCTAGCCAAGAATTATATTATATTCAAAGGAAAATGAATCTTCTGTTTATTTTACACAATTGTCATTTTCTACTAATTCTATTTATTATTCTTCCAATATAAGTGAATCAATGGATCAGATAAATATCGCTACAACACTTTGGATTACTACTGTGGGTATATTCAGCGCAAAAAGGAAAATCTCAGGTAAGCTGAACAAACTTCTTTAACATATCAAAAGATGAAAATGTATATTAAATTTGAAGACTGATTTAACTATTTATAAAAATAAGAAAATTTATTACGCTACCGACGGTTCCCCTAACAAAGATTATGAAAGACTGATTCTGAAAAAAGAATATTATCCCAGTATCAAAAACGATAATTTAACAAATTTCTAAAAATATAATAATAAATAAAAGAACACTAAAAAAGAAAAAAATGAATGCGATAAAAGAAAATACTCAATTTATTGAAAAACTCAATTCTACAAATTATAGTACATGGAAGTTCAAGATGCAGATGTTCCTGATTAAAGAGGAACTCGACGATATTATAGTACAAGATCCACCAGCTCCACCCGATCCCGCATGGCACAAAAAAGATCGCAAGACTAGAGCTTTAATTAACCTAAGCATCGATGATTCTCAAATCGTAAATGTAAAAAACTTAGATACTGCCAAATTAACATGGGAAGCTCTGAAAAATATACATGAGAGAAGCAATTTATCTAGTAAGCTTTACCTGTTACGGAAACTATACAGTACTAAATTAGCTGAGGGTGCAAACATGATTTCACATATCACTAATATCTTGCAAATTATAGATAAACTTAATGCCATTGGAGAAAATATTAGCGATTCACATATTTCCGCGCTATTTCTGTGTTCTCTTCCCCCCAGTTACAATACTTTGATAACTGCGTTGGAGGCGAGACCAGAAAATGAGCTCACCCCTGATTTTATCAAAAACAAATTAACTGATGAATATAATCGTAGACATGAAATGTCAGAACAATCACATAGCGGATATAACAACAATGAGAGAGCATTTAAAACAAATAGGAGATATACACACACTGAAAATAGAAGAGAACAAAAATATTGTAACAACTGCAAAATGAAAAATCATTCGACTTACGAATGCTGGCACTACAAGAGCAGAAACACGGTACAATCAGGAAATCCTCGTAACAATCAATTCAAAAATAAAAAGAATTTCTCATCTTCATTATGTTATGAAAAAAACGAAACTCATAGGGAAAACAAAGTTCCAAACGAAAGAAAATACGCAAATGATCAGACGCAAAATAAAGCATTAATCACTCAAAAAGTAAGCAAAAATAACTGGATTCTCGATTCAGGATCTACCTCGCACATTTGTAATGATAAAAGCCTATTTAGTAAATTTATTGATTATAATAAAACTTCAGTAACGATCGCGAATGGTAATAAACTGACAGCGTTAGGTTCAGAAGTTTTTATAAAAACATTAACCCCCGAAGGAAAAGAAAAACTAACGAAATTACGCGAAGTGCTTTATGTCCCAGACTTAGAGTCGAACCTAATTTCGGTTAGTAAAGCCGCTAAAAACGGGTGTAAACTAATCTTCGACGATAATAAATGCGATTTGATCTTTGATGAAGAAATATATATTAGGGCGAAAAATGAGAAAAACTTATACATTATTGAGGAAATGGACGATGTGGAAGAACCACAAAATTATGTAAACATAACGTATAACTGTGACAGCAAACAATGCATAGATCTCTGGCATCGCAGACTAGGTCACAGAGATTATGACGCGATTAAATCAATGATAACAAATCAAATTGCGGACGGAATAAAGATAGGAAAATGTAAACATCAAAATAAAACATGCGTAACTTGTATCGAAACTAAATTAACTAACATGCCGTATCCTAAATCAGCAACAAATCGAGCTACTAATATTGCGGATTTGATCCACAGTGACGTGTGTGGACCTCTAGATACACCGACTTTAGGCGGAAAAATTTATTTTATGACTCTTATTGATGACTATTCCCGATATACTACGATATATTTATTATGTAAAAAGAGCGAAGTTGCTGAAAAGATAAAAGAGTACGTAACGATGATATACAATCAGTTCGGTAAAAAACCTAAGGAAATTAGATCGGATAACGGTCGTGAGTATGTAAATCAAGAGATCGATGAATACCTAAAACAGAACGGAATTTTACACCAATTGACTGTCCCGCATAATCCGAGCCAGAATGGAGTTGCGGAGAGAAAAAATAAAAGTTTATTAGATATGACTAGAAGTATGCTATCACAAGCAAAATTAAGCAAACATTTTTGGGGTGAAGCCATAAACACTGCAACATATTTACAAAACCGACTCCCAACCAAAGCAAACAACAACAGAACACCTTACGAATTATGGAAAGGAATTAAACCGAATTTAAAACACTTAAGAACATTCGGTTGTAAAGCGCTATTTTACGTCGATAAAGTAAATAGAGGAAAACTCGATAACAGGGCTCAAACCGGAACGTTTGTAGGTTATGATACACGATCGACTGGTTATAGAATTCACACACAAGGAAAACAAATTATAATAGCGAGAACGGTGAAATTTCTTGAGAATGAAAATGTACACTCAGATAACATTGAGGAGATACAAATCACCACAAAAACATCCGATGACAATACACAATTACCGGATAGACATGAAAATCACTTAGAAATAAAACTTGACAGTGAAGAGACACCATCCGTGCCCAAACAGCAACCAATTGAACCAAGAAGGTCTAATAGGGCAAATAGAGGCGTTCCTCCTGACAGATATGTTTGTCTCATAAATAGTTCATCTGAAAACATTCCCGAAAATTGGGAAGATATCGAAAAAATGAAAAATCCTAATGATAAACAAAATTGGATAAAAGCAACACAAAATGAAATCCAATGCCTAAGAAAAAATAACACTTGGACTTTAACAGATCCACCACCCGGAACAAAAATTATCGGCTCAAAATGGACTTTTAAACTAAAAAAGGACAATTTAAGAAATATTCAAAGCTATAAAGCGCGTCTAGTAGCACAAGGATATAGTCAAAGATTCGGGATTGACTATGATCAAACCTTCGCACATGTAGTTTCGCACGCTACAATACGTGCATTTCTCATCTCTGCATTGCACAAAAATTTGAACGTTAAACATGTTGACGTTACCACAGCATTCTTGCACGGTGAATTAACTGAAACTGTTTATATGAGTCAACCAGACGGGTATATTAAACCCGGCGATGAAAGAAAAGTTTGTAAACTTCAAAAAGCCATCTACGGTCTTAAGCAAGCCGCAAAGGCCTGGTACACCAAAATATCGGAAACACTCACAAACAATAATTTCATACAGAGCAAAAATGATCCATGTCTGTACTTTAAATCAAATCAAGAAAATCCGATATACATCATCATTTATGTAGATGATATCCTGATAGCAGGAAAGGACAGTGACATCGAAGAAACAATAAACCAACTTAAGAAAGAATATGAACTAAAAAACTTAGGAGAAGTGAATAATTACCTAGGAATAAACATTAATAAAATCAATGATACATATTACCTAAATCAAAACAATAAAATACAGGAACTAGTGAAAAAACTGAATTTAAACGACATGAAACCTCATTACACACCAATGATTGCTGGATTCAACAGACTTGAAGACGATGATAATCTTTTACCTAATAACACGAAATATCGACAAGCCACAGGCACATTACTTTACATATCAACAATCACGTGTCCTGACATATCCGCAGCAGTCAACATATTATGTCGTAGAAATGAAACACCACGCCAAAAGGACTGGACAGCAGTGAAAAGAATCATTTCATACCTCAAAACTACAGAAAATTTGAACTTAACTCTTAGCGCAAACAGCAAGCCCATCCTAACAGCATACGCCGATGCAGACTGGGCAGGTGACTTGAAAACACGTAAATCAACGTCAGGAAATCTATTCATGCTAGGAAAATCGCCGATTTACTGGATTACAAAAAGGCAAAATTGCATTGCACTTTCGTCAGCCGAAGCTGAATACGTTTCAGCTAGCAACGCAGCACAAGAATTAACTTGGATAACAAACTTGCTTAACGATCTCAACATTCCACAAAAATTACCCATCACGATTTTTGAGGATAATATGTCCTGTATAAAAATGACTGAAAACGATAAAGATACAAAGCGATCCAAACACATCGACATACGTTTCCACAACATCAAACTTATGAAAGAAGAAGGAAAAATTGATTTACAATACTGCCCACTGAAGAAATGACAGCCGACACTCTCACGAAGCCCACTCCCAAACCTGTGTACGAGAAACACCGTAAGAAACTGAATCTTCAACCATTCCCCACACAGGAGATTACGGGGGAGTGACGGAGAAACCTTTTTTATGCAGTGAATAATCTCCACGTGCAGCGAACGATTGAAATAAGAACATGTTAAAAACCAGACCCCAATTACCAATAAGTACTTCAAGTGCCGCAGCTGAAAAACATAGTGAACAAAACCAGAGACTGTCGAAACTAACTAATTGGAGAAACTCTGCAGACCTCCCTCCTTCAAACTACAGCTGTCTTATCCCGCGCGTGTGCACAGAACTTAAAAACATTCCCTTCAGTTTCCAAAATGTTTCTGAGCAGTTAAGACGCTCTTGTACATATATGATGTAAATATATTTAATATAATGTAAAATTGGAGCACTTATACGCAGCCTCCAAACGCGACTTAAAACATGTACATCTAGCCAAGAATTATATTATATTCAAAGGAAAATGAATCTTCTGTTTATTTTACACAATTGTCATTTTCTACTAATTCTATTTATTATTCTTCCAATATAAGTGAATCAATGGATCAGATAAATATCGCTACAACACTTTGGATTACTACTGTGGGTATATTCAGCGCAAAAAGGAAAATCTCAGGTAAGCTGAACAAACTTCTTTAACATATCAAAAGATGAAAATGTATATTAAATTTGAAGACTGATTTAACTATTTATAAAAATAAGAAAATTTATTACGCTACCGACGGTTCCCCTAACAAAATCTCGTGATGTTTGTTTATCATGTACGTATTTGAAACTTATGCGAAAATAGTTTGTTTATCAATACAGACCTTGAGCATCTCGTCGATATTTTGTGCGCACGAAACGGGTCGGTTTGTTTATTAAATAGTTTTTAATCTTTTTATATTTACTTGTAATCCCTTTTAGCCTATGTAATTTATTTTAATAATAATAACTGATTTTTTTCTATATAATTCTATAACAAAGGCTGTATAGAATTATGGTAAAATTTCATTACTTTTGTTTTACAAATTTCAAAGTATCAAAATTAGTTTTAAAACAGAACTTAATATTTTCTTTTGCTCTGTAAAAATAGGAGTCTTTTCTACTACAAATGATATGTAATTCTCAACTACAAATGATATGTAATCTGTAAAATTTGTAGCATTCTATAAATAAATTTATAGGTGCTCCACTCCAACTTTTGTAGAAACCGAAAAAAATAGTAGCGTTTAGTTTAAACAAAATTAGCGTTGTCCCACTGTCTTTTTTTTTTTTTTTTTTTCCGACACAATATAAAAAGGAGTTTAGATAACAATATAATAAATTATAACACCTTGTAATAATATATTACTTTTAAATGCTAAAGGTGTAAAATTAACAACATAATATAAATTAAAATAACTTATCAGTTGTTTTACATGTTTCGACTCTTTCCGAGTCATTTTCAAAAACAAAATGAGAATACTCTAAAGCTGCACGGGCTTTGAAGTTATTATTTCATGTACTTTTTTAAAAATTACGCATGTTATCTATTATTTTTTACTTGGTTGTTTATTTTCATATCTTTGACCATGGAGTAACTCTAGCCACAGTTTCGGTAAATTAAAAGAGGCCGCATCGTTACATATTGTATTTTTGCGCGTGAGTATCTCTATGGTTTCTCTTATTATGGATGGATAATATACACTGGAGGGAAATATTTTACTTTCATTGAAATTTATTTGGATGGTTTCTTCTTGATATCATCTTGCCAGGGCTGTAGTTTTTCTATTGTATTTAATATCAGCTATAGGCTCTTTTTTTCTGCAATTAAATTTCCTGCTGGTCATGCCTATGTAGTAATTCTTGGATCCGTCTTCTTTAATAAAAGGTATTTCATATACTCCTGAATAATTCTCAAAATTAATTGGGTCAGTTTTACTGCAAATGATATTGTTTAATTTCTTAGGTGGTTTGGCTATTAAGCAGATATTGAAATGTTTAAGGCTGTGTTTTAATTTTTCAAAAAAGCTTGGATAATATTGCAGATTATAAAGTTTGTATTTTTGCGAATCATCTTTCTTTTCTGATTTCTTATTATTGGTGATATCCATGATTAATTTATTAATATGGTGTACTTTAAAACCATTATTATAAGCAATTTTACGAATATTATCTAATTCATTATTCAATTTATTTTCAGTACATATTATAAAGGCTCGTCTTATAAGAAATCTGTAGGTTGAAATTTTGTATGTAAAGGGAGAACATGCATTATTTGGTATGGTAGATTGGTTAGCCATACTTTTCCGGAAAACAGCTCTGTCGATAGATTTATTTGTTCTGGTTAACATTACATCAAGGAATGGAAGACTTTTATTATGTTCAATTTCAATAGTGAATTTAATGTTATTGTCAATTGAGTTTAGTTGATTTATAAATATTTTAAGTTCATCAAGACAATGCTGCCAAATTATAAAAATATCATCAACATATCTGAGCCAAGTGTGAGGTGTTAAGTGAAATGTGCCAAAAACTTTATTTTCCAATGGGCGAAGAGTATATTCAGCTAATAAACCTGAAATAGGTGACCCCATTGGGGGTCCGTGATTCTGCTTATAATATTTACTATTGAATGTGAAATAGTTATTATGGATGATTAGATTAAGTCCTCTTTTTATTATTATTTTCATATCATCACTAAATTCGGTACTTTTCGGTTAGCCGGGCGCCAGTGATATATGTACATATATAAATACATATGTATATATATGTGTATGTATATATATGTATACGTAGATATGTGTATATGTGTGTGTGTATATATACATGTATATATATATTACTGGCGCCCGGCTAACCGAAAAGTACCCTAAATTTTTCTATCTGTTCAGTATCATCACAAATCTTATTACATACTACATGTGTGTCAATTGATGGATACAATGAAATAATATCGAGACTAGCCATTATATAATTATCTGGTAGCTGTATATGTTTGATTTTTTGAATGAAATCTTCCGTTGATTTAATAGTTTAGATATTTTTTTCCTTTTTCCTTTTAATTCAATAGTTCTTTTGTAGTTCGGTTCCTCTTTAGGAAAAATCATGTGTCCCGTTCTGTGCATACATTTCTTTTTCTTTCTTTCTTTTTATTTTAAAAATTCTTTCTGAATTGCGATTTTGAAAAACTACATTTATTTCTATTACGTTTTTTTTCGAACTTCTAATAATAAATGGTGCTGCCATCTGTCATTAAATGTAGGTACTAAAATGAACCCTAAAATTTATTCATGTAGTAATTTGAGGAAAAAGAAAGAAAGGAGATTGGGGGGGGAGGTGGGGGGTTGCACGTAACAGCTGAGTTGCATGGCAGGAACTAGTAAAGGCAAAATTATAGGATATTAGTTTATTTATTAAGTTTTAGTTTAAGGGCTGTATCTACATTATTAACATTTCTCTCGAATCATTAACGGAAAATAGTGCTGCCCTCTATTGCAAGAGTTCCCAAACTTTTGACTTGCAACGACATTCTCAAGTTATTGGTTTAACATTAAAGGTTAAAATGAACAGTATTCTTTTCAAATGTCTTGCTTGCATTTCAGTATTTTTATTCTTTTTATTCTCCGAGATGAGGTCGATTTCTAACCGGATACTTCTTTACTTTTACGCTATCCTTTATAAGTTATTATTATTAGGTGTTGGTGTTGTTTTTTACGTCCGAATATCTACTCGAGGCATATAGGCCGAGGGAGAAGAGGATGCCCTCCGTGTTGGATCTTTCTAAGGCAAACTAACCCGTATTTACGCAAAGTTGCCCAAGGTTCGAAAAAAACAACAAAAAACTTCCAACGATTAGGCCGACGAGCGCGATGGGGTTCGAACCCAGCACTGCCCCTCTACCAAATTTGACAGCAGAACCTCTCAGCTGCTGGTGCGGTTATTATTAGGAAACTTTTACTTTCAGAACCGATTCCAAAATAAAAAGTGGCCTCGTGAAAAAAAAAAGTCCTTCCGGCCTGTACCGGGAGGAAAAGGTAGCTTTCATAGTCCACGTTTTTTTAAAAATTCCACTCAACCTAAAATTTTAAACTGCCATCTCAGCCATTTTTTAAGATAAAGCTAGAACAAAAAATGTTCCATAATCCTTGTATCACGATCTAACACTTAAAGGAAACAACTTTTTCAATTTATAATTTTTTATACATCTTTTTGAATTTCTAAAAAAATAATAATTTAACTGGCCGCCATTTTGAAACAATTTGGCGCATGAAGCTGGCCAACGAACTCGGTCGAGACCTTGGTGTTGGTACATCCTATACACATATTCAGTTACATCCAAATCTGTTCATAAATAAGAGAGTTACAACATGACAAATGTCAAATATATATATATATATATATATAATTATAATATCTATGAATTTCAAAAAACATATCAAGTTCTTGTATCATATTACTTAAATCTCCAAAGGGATAATTAATGATAATGTGTAGACAGAATACCACATAGCTAATAGATTAACAAGTGCAATCATAATATTACCATAGCTTGTGCTTCAATGGTAATTGGCCAAAAATACTGAAAACATGAAGAAAATTTAAAAAGAGAGAGAAAAAAAATAATAATAATTTAGAGTTGCTATCAAATGAATACAAATGGATTAAGAAATGAAATATGAACCATATACAATGGAAAATTGGACAACAAGAGAATTAAATCAGAATTGGATATGAAAAAAAAAATGTAGATATAATCATCAGCCTGGATGTACCCACATGTGTTTTAAAAATAATTCAGTATTTCATAATTCTACTGGCATATATGCTAAGATCAGTAGAATCACCCAGGTATACTGAATTATTACCAGAAAACAATTGGAAATATTAAAATTTGAAATAATAAAATTGGAAATAAAAAACCCGTAAAGAATAGATAAAATATTTCACTCACATCAATTATCCTAAAATCTGTATACAACACCTCACTGAATTACTACCAGATATCAGTTTGAAATAATAAAATTGGAAATAAAAACCCGTAAAGAGTAGATAAAATATTTTACTCACAATAATTATTCAGAATCCTTAAACATCACAAGTTCTTCATGATACCACACGTCCACATGGCACTCATCATGAAATATCTCATACTTGTTAACATAGTCGAGTTGAGAGAAATTATTTGAAAGACAAGTTGAGAGCACATCTTTTGAAATATTACCCTAACTATGACACCCCAACACAAATTGATTCAAAAACACACAAATTTATTCTTGTGATAATACACTAATAACAAAATTATATCCGTGAATATACAAATACTCCATTCAATTTTAATCCCTAAAAGTAAAATTAATATACAAGCGATAGCGCCCTCTATAGGTAAATTAAATATAATATTAACAATATTATCAACATCTACCTGACAAGTAATGTGCCTCCATCTATTGGTATGATAATTATTCAAAATTAAGATTGAGTTACATATCCACTATATTAAATTTAATTATATATATAAACAGTAAAAAACAATACTACCTTGTAGTTTTACATTAAAATCGTACAAAATCCCACTATATGAATAAATTTACCCAGAATTAAATCCATCCTACACAGCTTTTCAAATATTCTTAACAAGAGTATGTATTATGTAAAAGAGATATTTTTAATACAAAGTGCTGGTGCTGCCATCTGTGTTAATCCACTTATATATATTATAGAATTTATATAAAATAATTAATGTACTTCTACTTAAATATATTATAGAATTTAGAGATTGATTTAAATATCAAATAAAATATATCATAAACAATTTAAAATATCTCAAAATTAAAGAAAAAAAATTAAATTAAATTAATAGTATTACTACTGTGTTTCAATCTTTATAATGCAATGCAGTATTTAAAAGACTTATTAAAATTAAACTTTCAAAAAAAAAAAAACTATATATATATATATATATATACTACATATCCTTATGGATTAAATCAATTAGTATACAAAAAATCACATCCTGTATTTTCAGATTTAACTAAATATGAAAATTATAAAAATCTTTATTCCGGATTAAATTTTTCAAACTTAAAAAAAACTTCTAGATCTGGTAGAGGTAAACATAATAACAAAAAATTCACTGATGATATTGTGATTCAACAGGAGTTTGATAATCTTGAGGCACAATTTTGTAATGATTATTGTTGGCTTGCTATAAGAAAACATGTTTTTAGTATAAAAAAGAAATATATAAACCAATATTTCAAGGTATTTAAAAAGAATCAATATTCTCCACATTTTTGTGATATCTTTTATGATATTCTACATTATAGAGCAAACCTATTAAATACAAGTCTTTCTAATAAACCTAAATATAAAACTAATAATACACAATTAATTATAAATTTTTCCAATCATGTATTTAGTAATATAAATTTACAAAATATAATAAACAACATTAATAATAATTTTCCAATAAAAAATTTTACCATTCACAAGACATATAAATATAATCGCACACTTGGACGTAAAATTTTTAATTACAATTCTTTTGCAAAAAATTTGGTCTCTTCAAAGAATTACCCATGTTATTGTAATGACCTAAAATATCAAAAGTATATAAATACAACACATGGTCATATCATTACTGGTGATCTTAATATTGTAGAACAACCTATTTTACAAAACTTAATGCATAATGGCACAAAATTTCGTCTTCCATATAAGTGTAATATCAAATCCATAATATTGCAGTTTATTCAAGATATTGATTTGTTTATATATAAAATTGCTGTTGATTACAATAAACCAATCGAATATTTCAGTGAATGGAGATTTTCTGTAATTGATAAATTAAAAAATGAAATTATAAAAAATTATCATCATATTACACATGCAGCTTTTAAAAACATAAATAAACATATATCAGAATTACAAAACAAATTTATAATTACTTATGTAGATAAATCTCCAAATAATTATGCTATCATTTGTAAAGAATACTATAAAGTGTTAATTCACAATGCAATCAACACAAGTAATATTTTTAATAAAACTAAATTAAATATTGAAATAAATAACAGAAAATTATTAAATTATCACAAATTACTAAAAATCAAATGTAATAATTTTAATTATCCTTATCTTGTTATAATTCCAAAATTTCATAAAAATCCTATTAAATTTCGCACTGTTACCATCGGTTGTAACACATATAATAAAAATGCAAGCAATTTACTACTTAATATTTTAAAGCAGATATATGATATAACGCTAAAACATAATAACCAACATTGCCTAAAAAATAGTTTTCAACTCATTAATAAAATACATAATATCAATCCGGTAAAATTCATAAAAACATTGGATTTTAATGATTTATTTAATAACATTGATATAAAAGACTTACATAAAACAATGTGTATATTATTTAAAGAATTTAAATCTCAATTAAAATTAAAAGAACATATTTCAGTAAATTTTTTTAAAACTTTACTAAATTTTACATTGCATAATAATTACATTATATATGACAATATTATCTATAAACAATGACAGGGAATTCCGCAGGGCGGAACCGCATCTAGTATTCTCTCTGACCTTTACTTATATTATTATGAAAGAAATATAAGTCCGAACACTGATTATGTATTTTATCGCTATATTGATGACATTATCATATTTTATTTCAATGAAAAAAATTGCACATCACCACTCAATTTTTATCCTATTCAGCTTAAATTAAGCGAAAATGATTTAATTAATAATAATATAAACTTTCTTGACTTAAAAATTAATATTACTAATAATTATAAATTAATTTTTGATATTTATGATAAGAGATTTGATTTCCCATTTAAAGTAAATATTTTTACCAATTATGCTTCATGTTTACATAAATCTGTTTATAAAAATATAATTATCAATTATCTACATCGTATAAAATACTTATGCTCAGATATAAATAAAAACAAAAATATTAGATATATTCGAGATCAAGCAAAAATATATGGATATCCTATTTTTATGATAAATTCAATCATCAACTCTTTTAAATAACATTTATTATATAATTTAAATATAAACATGGTATGTAATAAATTATTGTTTTAGTGTGCGATAACATATAACAAAAGATATAGAAAATAATAATTATAACATACATTATTACAATTATAACATATTAGGAAATTTAATATTTAATATTTGTTTGAACATTATATACACTTTATGTAGAAAATTACAAATATAACATACATAATTACAATTATTACATATTAGGAAATTTAATATTTGATTGAACATTATTTATACTTTGTATAGTTGTGATTGTGCGTTGCCGATCACCTCTGTTTAAGGTATTATTGATGTGCTGTTTTCATACATTTATAAATTAACTTATACAATAACAAATTAAATTATACAATGATAACATTGGTGATTATAACTCATATATATATATCTATTTGCAATATATATAAAAATAAATATATATAGTTTTTATTTTTGTCTATGAATAATTAAAATTAACAAGTATTTTAATTACTGCATTGCATTAATTTGATTGAAAAACAGTAGTAATACTATTAATTATCAACATTATAAATTTTGAGATATTTTGAATTGTTTATGAATTATTTAATTAGATATTTAAATTAATCTATAAATATAAAATATATTTACAATGTAGTATAAATTAAACATTAATTATTTAAAAACAAGTCTAATATATATTTAAGTAGTAGTAAAAATAAAACATTAATTATTTAATAAATGTCTATAATATCAGTGGATTAACACAGCTGGCAGCAAAAATAATTTGAATTAAAATAATATCTCTTTTACATAATATATTCTTGTTAAGAATATCTGAAATGCTGTGCAAGTTGAATTAATTCTGTGTAGATTTATTCATATAGTAGTATTATATTTTATTTGAATTTTAAGTAAAATTACAAGTTAGTATTGTTTTTTAAAGTTTATTTATATAAATAAATCTAATGAAGTGAGTATGTAACTAATAAAGTGGATATTTAACTAAATATTAATTATGAACTATTATAATACCAATAGATGGCGACACTTTACCTTTCAGGTAGTTGTAGATAATATTGTTAATATTATATTTAATTTAACTATAGAGGGAGCTATTGATTGTATATTAATTTTACTTTCAGGAATTAAAATTGGATGGAGTAATATATATTCACGGATATAAATTTGTTATAAGTGTATTAAAACCAGAATTATTTTGAGTGTTTTTGAATCATTTTGTGATTGGGTGTCATTTATGGGGTTGTGTTTTAAAAAAAGTGTGCTCTCAACTTGTCTTACAAATCATTTCTCTCAACTCGACTTAGTTAACATGTATGATGCATTGCCATGTGGATGTGAATATTATGTAGACGTTGTGACATTTTAAGGATTCTGTATAATTATTGTGAGTAATATATTTTATCTACACTTTACGCGTTCATATTTCCAATTTTATTATTTCAAAACTGTTATCTCGTGGTAATTTAGTGAGGTGTTAATTGCAGTTTTTTCGATAATCGATGTGAGTGAAATATATTGTATTTTCTTAATGGTTCTTTATTTCCTATTTAAATGTTTCCAAATTTTGGTATTTCCAATTGTTGTCTGGTAATAATTCAGTGTACCTGGATGATTCTACTGATCTTAGCATTATGCTAGTGGAATTATGAAACACTGAATTATTATTTAAAACACATGTGGGTGCATCCAGGCTGATGAGTACATGTGCATGTGTTTTTCCATGTCCAATTCATATTTGATTCTCATGTGGTCCAATTTTCCATTGTGTATGGTTCATATTTAATTTGTTAATCCATTTGTGTTTACTTAGTTGCAACTCCAATTTATAATTTTTTTTTTCCCCTTTCTCTCTATTTCTTTTTTCAATATTCTTTTGGTATGAGTAAAATTTGGCCAATTACCATTGAAGCATCAGCTATGGTAATATTATGTTTGCACATGTTAATTATTAGCTATGTGGTATTCTGTATACACAGTATCATTGATTATCTCTTTGGAGATTTAAGTAGAATAGAACTTGATATGTTTTTTGAAATTCATAGATATTATAATTATATATATATATATATATATATTGCATATAGATATGTTTGTGATTTATAAACATCAATGTTATCCATGTATAATTTTATGTGTTTTTTTGTATAAGTTAATTTATATATGTTTTAAAACTGACATCAGTAACACTTAAAACAGAGGTGATCGGCTAAATGCACTATCACAGACTATATAAAGTGTATATAATGTTCAATCAATTAATAAATGTCCTTATATGTTTTAATTGTATTTATGTATGTTATAATTGTAATTTGCTATATCTTTTGTTATATGTTATCGCACACTAAAACAATAATTTATTCTCATGTTTATATTTATATGATATAATAAATGTTATTTAAAAGAGTGATTGAATTTATCATAAAAATTGGATAACCATATATTTTTGCTTGATCTCGAATAAATCTAATATTTTTGTTTTTATTTATATCTGAGCATAGATATTTTATACGATGAAGATAATTGATAATTATATTTTTATAAACTGATTTATGTAAACATGAAGCAAAATTGGTAAAAATATTTACTTTAAATGGAAAATCAAATCTCTTATAATAAATATCAAAAATTAATTTATAATTTTCATTAATATTAATTTTTAAGTCAAGAAAATTTATATTATTATTAATTAAATCATTTTCGCTTAATTTAAGCTGAGTAGGATAAAAATTGAGTGGTGATGTGCAATTTTTTTTATCATTGAAATAAAATATGATATGTCATCAATATAGCAATAAAATACATAATCATTGTTCGGACTAATATTTCTTTCATAATAATATAAGTAAAGGACAGAGAGAATACTAGAAGGGGAATTCCCTGCGGAATTCCCCGGCATTGTTTATAAATAATATTGTCATATATGATGTAATTATTATGCAATGTAAAATTTAGTAAAGTTTTAAAAAAATTTACGGAAATATGTTCTTTTAATTTTAATTGAGATTTAAAAATTCTTTAAATAATATACACATTGTTTTATGTAAGTCTTTTATATCAATGTTATTAAATAAATCATTAAAATCCAATATTTTTATGAATTTTACCGGATTGATATTATGTATTTTATTAATAAGTTGAAAACTGTTTTTTAGGCAATGTTGGTTATTATGTTTTAACGTTATATCATATATCTGCTTTAAAATATTAAGTAGTAAATTGCTTGCATTATTATTATATGTGTTATACCCGATGGTAACTGTGCGAAATTTAATTGGATTTTTATGAAATTTTGGAATTATAACAAGATAAGGATTATATATATATATATATATACATATATTTATATATATCACCATTTGAACTCACGGTTAGATTTGCTAATCTAGGGTTTCTCAACCGGGGATTTGAACCGCGAGTTGAAGGTTGGTGGGGAATTGCCCGTTTAGAGTCATCTGCTGGCTTTGTTCATTTAGCAACACCTTATTCCAGTGCTGCCATCTGTTGTCATAATTACAATCATATTATCAATAATGATAGTGTGTTCTTTTTCTGTTGACAGGTGGTGGCCGTGATCTCGGTGTTCTTCATCTGCGTGTCCATCGTGACGTTCTGCCTGAAGACGCACCCCAACATGCGGGTGCCCGTCATCGTGAACCGCACCGTCCACCAGCCCCCCAACGGCACCTTGCTGTGGACGCTCGAGAAGACCAAGACGGAAGCGCACGAGGCCTTCTTCTACGTGGAGAGCCTGTGCAACGCCTGGTTGGTACACAGCTATTTTTTTGTTAGAAAATTAGGGGGTGTCGCGTCAATTCGTCGCGCACAATTCATCGCGGAACAATTCCTCGCAGCATCAATTCGTCGCGGCGACAACTCATCGCAGCGTCAATTGGTCGCGACGCCAATTCGTCGCAACGAAATTGTTTTTGAAGGCTATGATGATAAAATAAAGACAATATAGTGCAATTATTTAATGATCATTTGTTTTTCAGATATAATCGCATGTAAATTGTTTGTAATAATTCTCTCTATCTAAAAAACTAATTATCATTAAACATTTTTACTAAATTGTCTTTATTGTATCATCACAGCTTTCAAAAACATTTTCGTTGCGACGAATTGACGTCGCGACGAATTGACACCACGAAGAATTAACGCTGCGACGAATTGACGCTGCAATGAATTGTACGCGACGAATTGTCATAATGTACATTTAACAAATACATAACATCTTTAAAAATGATAAATAAGATAAAAGCAAACTAAAATAATACAAAATAGTAGTAATTTAGTATACATTTATTACATACATAACATACAATTGGCAGCTTTTAGCAATAAACTACATTAACGACGGTAGTTTCACTTTCAGCAAATTGTAATACCCAGCAAGAATGAATATAATATAAATATCATGTAATGTAAATATACTGCATCAATTAATATAATATATTACCTGCTGGGAAGACCGAGCCTTGTGTTCAACATAACAATAAATTCAGTACAGACTGCTCTGAACTACAAGAATCGTGTTTTCTGTTGTATTGTGAATTATTGGTTGAATCATCTATCTACGTTCCTATTGGGAATTTCTTGACAATTCCTTCAGTCTTAAAAACAATTTTTTTTTCACCAAAAGTCGTCAAAATTTTGATAAATATCGCCAAAATGGCAACATTATTTCTTTTGGCACCAAGCATATGTTTAGTCATTGGTAATCTTGAAAGTCAATTTTCCCGCCATATTTCGCCAATGTTGCCAACTTTGCGACTTTCTTTACTGCTAACTGTTCAACAACTTAATAACTGTTTCAACCTTCATTCACATTGGAATGCAATGACCCGTAGTGACCCAAAAATGATCCACTAATCACATTTTTTCGATCAAATTATTTTCTCATAATCTAAAATGGTTAGATACAATATTTTGTTAAAATCGATTCAGCCGTTTTTTACATAAAATTAGCTTGAGCCTGACCCCTAGTGACCCAAAATAACCCATTAATCAAATTTTCTCGATCATGCGACCTAACACAATGATCTTCTCGTACTCGAAAACGGTAGTATAAAAAATTTAGTCAAAATCGTTTCAGCTGTTTTTTTTTACATAAAATTAGCTTGACCCTGAACCGTAGTGACCCAAAATGACCCATTATCAAATTTTCTCTAACATGTAACCTAGCCCAGTGGTCTTCTCGTGTCCGAAAACGATAAGATACATAATTTAGTCAAAATCGTGAGAGCCATTTTTTAGATAAAATTAGCTTGACCCGTAGTGACACGAAATTGACCCACTAATCGAATTTTCTCGAACATGTGAGATGTGTTTATCATGCCAAATGGTTTTATCGTGCCAAAACAGCAAGGTAAAAAAAAATTATCAAAATCGTTAGGGCCGTTTTTACATAAAATTAGCTTGACCCGCGATGATCAAAAAATGACCCACTTATCGAATTTTCTGGAACATGTGACCTAACCCAATGATCTTCTCCCGCCCGAAAACTGTAGAATATAAAATTTAGTTAAAATCGTTTGCGCCGTTTGTTAGACATGATTCGCTTGACCCTGACCCATAGTGACCCAAAATGATCCACTAATCGAATTTTTTTCGAACATCTGACCTAGTCCAATGATTTTCTCGTGCTCGAAAACGGTAGAATGCAAAATTTCGCCAAAATCTTTAGAGCCGTTTTAAAGATAAAATTTGCATAACCACATACACACACAAAACATTATGATATCTATATCTATGATACGTCATCTATTATATAGTTATACGTATATAAATACTGCCACTACCTTTAATATATGGAAACTATATATAATATGAACTATGCAGTTACAATGAAGAAAGCAAAAAAAAAATAATAATAATAATTTAAATTAATTTAAATTAATGTAATTAATATTTTTCGCCATTGTTGAGGCAGTGAATCTGACCTGATACAGATAATATGTAACTACCGTCTGAGTATATATATAAATATATATATCCTCATCATTTTTATTTGTAGAAATCATTTGTCATTTTTAAAATGTTCTTTTCTACAATACAAACCTTTCATAATAAAATCTTCATGCTGTTTGTTTGTATGAAGTCTTATGAAAATGGAACGCCGATCAACAATCCGCCACTTTTGACGGGGGCTATATACTAGTAGTAATAATAAGGAAAGAAGTATGTGTGTGTGTGTTCAGAAGATACTGCTGCACGCACAGCTACGAAATTTGGCAGGAAGGTACCTGTGTATGTCTAAAATAATGCAACTCGAAGCCATTTTTTGGATTTTTTAATTAATTATTTTTTAATGAATTAAATCCATAATGAACATCACAAAATGGCGGGAAAAGTCTCAGCAATGTCACCGATATCCCGTTGCGCAAATGAAGAACCGAAAGTGCTCTTTTTTTTCTGGCGTTTTCCGAAGCGTGCATCGACGAAACCGTTCAAAATACGGAAAAACTAATATTCGTAAAATTCGCACTTTTTACCTTCGAACACCGCAATCCGTTTAAAAAAATACGAATTTTAACCCTTTCAAAAAAAAATTAAGAAAGTTCGAAATCGTGTCCCCACCCCCCTTCTTTTTAGCCTGCATCGGCCTGACTTTTAGAGATACGGAAAAACGAAAAATACTCACTTAATACCAATACCTTCTTCTCTATAACGACTGTGCAATTCGTTTAAAAAAATATGAATATTAACTTTTTCAAAAAAATGTGTGACTGGAAGTCATTTTGCGACTCTTCGAGACACTCGTTTTTCTAGTCCCCCAATTACAGGTTCGTTTAAAAAGATTTCTGTTTAAGAGGCTACACTAATCACGCGTAGAAACTCGCACGCTAATGTTATATCTATGTGAACGTTCTTTTAAAATTTTTTGCTTGCATTTTAATATTTTTAATTTTTTTTTTTCTTTTGTGTATACGATAGCCGAGGTCTATCTCTGGTTCCGAAAGTGAAACTAACTTTATAAAAATAATCTGCAACCGAAATCGAAAAAGTAAAAACTAATCCGGTTAGAGATAGACCTCGGCTATACTAAATTGCACAAGTTATTATTTGAAACGCCATCCTTTAATTTTTCATTATAATGATTCAAAAAAGCTGACTTGTACCACTTTTTCGCACCATTTAAAAGGCTAATTCATCAGTGAAAGGAAACAATTGCATCACAAATATATCTAAATAAAGACTTACACAGGCAGGGACCATGTAAAGAGAAAAAATGTAGTTTTAAATTTTAGAAATATGATTTTAAAAAAAATCAATTCAGAAGGCATATTCATTCTCAAAGTGGTTTCTCTCAGTTTAAACACATAACTAAGCTCTTCTAATAAGACTTCTGTAAGTGTGTTTGTTACTAACATTGTAGCAAGCATCGATTATCTTTTGTTTAAGGTCAACCGCATTTGTATTATCATCCGCGTTTCGTCCTTCTTCCGGTATCTCATTGGTTCTATTTCTAAGTTAGCATAGTCTCCATTCACAATGTTAAGCTTTCAGTTAAGCAAAAAACATTCAATTGTCAAAGATACAGGTATGCATTATTTTCTTAATGATATTTTTCCACAGCAAAATAATTTTTTTTTTATTGACAAATTTTGTCTAAGAGTCTTATAAAAAGTATTTTTTCTTAATTAATGGTAGAGTTATTTCATTAACATACTCTTCTTCCTTACCATATTTTGAACACATAAAAAATTAAAGATCATTTCAATCTTTTTGGGACAGCCTATGATCGTCGTCCAAAACGTCAAGTAAATATTACGGATTGTTTACCCCTCCATGTCACACTCCCCCCCCCCCCCCCCTGAGTTACCAGTAAAATACTAAAATTTTATTTTGAAAACCACTATTTTCGCCTGATTTGATCGCAACACTTCTGTAATTAAATAAGGCGACTCTTTCTCTATGAAAATACTGGCAATCAAAATAAAATGTTAGTGTTCTCCTGATAACAGTCCCCCCCCCTCTCCTGTTGTGACAGTTTTTATCACTATTAATTTAATTTAAGTCTAATTTCATGCACAATGAAAGAGGTGTGCGATCTATTACCTACTGATAAGACCTATGTTATAAGATTTTGTGTATCTCCAAGCTGTTGAAATTTAAAGTTAAGGTACCTAATTGAAAATAGAAATTTTTCTATGAACTTTACTACATGTACTTTATTATGAAACAACATACCTAATTCCACATGAAATCCATTTTTTTTAATGAACTTTACATATGAACTTTACCATGAAACAATATACCTGATTCTACCAGAATGAAGATACCAAATTTTTTTTAATGAACTTTACTATGAAACGTCATTTCTAATTCTACCTGCATGGAAATACATACATACATATATACATACATACATACATATATATAAACTTTACTATATGACCTTTACCACGGCTTGACAAATGCGCCACTGGCGACCCAATTTTTTAATCTGGTGATTTGTTTTTCTTTGTATACAAAAATTGACCTAAAAAATGAACAAAAAGACATTTTTCTCTCTCCCACTCCTACTCGTACGTGGCAAGCAATGATCCTCCTCCTGCACTCGTACTTTTAATTGAAAAACCAAGTTTAAAAGCATTTTCCATCTCATGCGCAGAAAATACCTTTCTTTTCCGCTCTAGCCAACTAGCATGTCAAGTGATTAGAATGTGGAAGGGGATTTTAAAATAAATTTTCTTTTTCCAAAAGTTAATCTGGATCCACTCATTAATTCCAATGAATGACACTTCGAAAAGGAAGAAAATTTAGAAAGGTATGATCCATGAAGCAGTGTATGTATATATTTTTCTGACGCACCCCTGTATATATACTGGATGGCAGTATATTTTCTGTTGCATGCGGAATCATTATTCTGCTTGATGACACAATTCAGATAATCCCATTTCATGTGTTGGATTACGAGATAAGTTTTAAAAAATACCTTAAACTCTTCTTTTTTACACATTGAAAATCAACTGAAATGAAAATCCTTTTTTATTCATTTATTGATTTACTTAACTGTATTTACAAGGATGTTAACTACGAGAATATTTTCCCCTTAACAAATAAACATTTATTTTAATTATATATTTACATAGAAAACCTTTTTTTCATTATTAAGTTTTTAATTTCTTACAAAATCTGTTTTAATAAGAATGTTCATCCTATAATAAAATCACTAATATTTATTAAAATACAGATATAAGTGATAAAAGTAGAACATAAAAATGCTTATATAAAAACCTTTTAATATAATGTTCGGCATGTTTCACAATGTCGCACAAACGGCGCCATTATCAAGGCATACAACGATAAACAAACTTGAAAAACATAAATCACGATATCATAGGTGTAATATAAAAGCGACTATGAACAACTAGAAAGTTTAAAACAAGAGCCTATGGCAGATTAGATTATAAGAGCCTATGGCAGATATCAAATAGGACTGAAGAACTATAACTTTGGCAAGACTACATAGAACCGAGACTTTAAAAATGGATTTTAAGAATAGTAAAACAATTTATCCATCAAGACTATTTTTCATCTATTATCCGCGAATCAATAGGCGTAACGAGAACATATGCAATGAATTAGCCTTTTGAATGACCTAAAATTTGGCACAAGGTGTTTTCAAATTTAAAAAAGCAATAAGGAAATATTAATTTTCACGTTTACAATTGGCTATTTTAAGCACCTGCTTTTATTACACATATGATCTCGTGATATATGTTTTTCAAGTTTATTTTCAAAATATTTTGCGAGAATAGATTGTTTATCGTGTAGATCTTGATAGCGCCGTTTGTGCGTTCAAAACTTGTCGATCATTAATTATATTAAGGGTGTATTCAAATCCAAACTGCTTATTTTGAGACACATTTGTAAATTCATTTTTGCTCTAAAATGCATCCAATGGGCAGGTTTTCTTATTCAGAAACTTTATAATGTCCGTATTGTCTCGATTTTTTGATAAAGACAGAATATATTTCAAAAAATGCTGTCAAAGTGGACATTTTGAACCGAATTTTCCAAAGCGATAGCGCTGGAAACAAAAAAAATTATTGTACTGTGAAAATAATTGTCTGTAAATCAATTTCTAATTAATTGAACGAAAAATAAAAACATGGGGCCCTTATAAATGTCTTTATAAATCACGCCGCCAAGTTTCCTGTTGTTACTTTTAAAAATGAGTCTGAGAATGTGTCTCAAAATTTTGAGTTGTTGAGCGTGGGAATTTTTTTTTTTTTAATACCGCCTTAAAAGGTTTTTATAAGCATTCTTGTGTTCTGTTTTATCAATTAAGCACTTATATCTGTATTTAAAAAAATATTCATTTTAGAAAAGAAAAAAAACTCAAAATAATAGTTCTTTTTGCAACTGCTGTTTTTCAAGTGCGGTTTTCTGTCATTTTATCCTAGAAAACACGCTGCGAACAGGTGAGCCTCTACCTTATAAAATTTCTGATGACTTAAAAATATTCAGAAATAGTTAATTTAAGGGAACTAGTTGAGTATTAGTTTATAGGGTAGGGGAAGGATTGAAAAGAGAGAATACATATAGCATTACGCAAATCGAAAAATATTAATTAACAAAAAGAGTTATTTTAATTGATGCAAAATTTGATAATTTTTTTTTTTTAACTGTTCGCTAATATGGCAACTTTTATCTCTTTTTTTTTTCCCTGCATTATTTTCAACTCGAAATAGGTACATTTATAGATTTTTTTTTCTTGTTATTTTGGTTGCTTTTATTTTGGAATGCATTAAATTCATTAAATTGACAGTAAAACACATAAGAACATGCATAAAAAAAATATTTCTTTTCCCCTTGTATTTGTAATAAAATGGTCTTCCACGTTTGCTTACATTTTAATGCGGCTTAAATTAACAGAGCTCATGTTTAAAATTAAAGCCCATTTTAAAAATAATCTAATTGAATCCTTATAAATTGCATTCCAATTTCCGATTCAGTACAAATTTCATGCCAAATATTAGAATGTAATTTTTATTAAAAAAAGGTTTATCGAAATGTAATGGAAAACATTTTTATCTTACTCTGTTCTAAAATAAGTATAACTGCAATCAAGTTTATATTTTGGGCCATACTGAAGCAATCATTTCAATCCATCTCTTACTTTAATCAAGAGATTTTGCAATTTTGCTTCCAAATTAAGTTATAATTGAACTCACCAAATTAACTTAGATTTAAGCCAAATTAAGTTATAAATGAACTCACCAAATTAACTTAGATTTATCTATAAAGCTAAAATAGGCATTATAGATAGATGACTGATGATATTTTTATTGTTTTCGAGCCTAAGATATTGTTGGGAATTTGAAACGAAATGAGAATACTTTTAACAAGGATGGGTGTAAATTATATTGTGAACACACTCTAAAAACTACATTTTCAAAACTGAGCAAAAAATACTCAAATCTGAGTATGTCGCGTAGTCAAAATGGCTCCGAATCAAAATGACTCAAGTTTGGCTCCTATTTGAGTAGGTCCATGTTTAAAAAATGAGTTTGAACTGACTTCTATGGGCTCATTTTTGAGTCTGTTCATGTTTCAAAAATGAAGTATGAACTGACCTCTGTGGGCTCCGTTTTGAGTATGTCCGAGTTTCAATACTCTGAGTATTTCTGGTATTTCAGAATGAAAAACATTGGATCGTCGTATTTGAAACAAAAAAATTCATAACAAAATGAGAACATCGATTGACTCAGATTTGAAAGTGGCATTTTTCTCAGTGTATGGTTTCAGAAATATCTTAAAGTTGTTCTCAAATCCAAATTACTTTCTGACACATTTTAAAATTCATTTGAAAATAATTTTGTCAAAAGTTGATTTTAGTAAAAGATTTTTGTTTCTTATGATACTGTACTATTCATTCAGACTTTGTAATAATACTCAGTTATCCGGAAAGATGAGATATTTGTTTATTTAAGAATGATAAATCGTTATCTGGCAAGTGATTTAACTTAGATCATTATCATTCTAATTTTCAAGAATTTTATTACTACTAATACTATTACATTATTTACTCACGAATATTTTAGGATTATATACGTTTGTATTATCATCTGCAGTAAATAGAAGAAAAAAAAATCATTCATTGCTCTTCAGAAGGGTATGTTTGTTTTTTTTCTTTGGAAAGGGGGGGGGGGGGTATCCTCAAATTCTTATGGATCAAAATAAACCTGGAGGACGGTCCTCCAGATTCGACCGGGATGGCTCAGTTGGTAGAACTTCAGCCAAGATATCCCAGGTTCGAATCCTGGTCCGGACATTTTTCATCCAGTTGGAAAATTGCAACTCATATGATTTCTTTACCAATTTGAATAATTACTCTGAATAATTTGAATAAGACTTTAATTTGAATAATTGCGTTAAAATTAATCTTGAATATGTTACTTGCCTACATTATCTATCACGATACAATATCTATGTTCGTTACTCATCTTAGACACAACGTTAAATTAAAATTATCATTATAGATGTTGCAAAGTTACAAAATATTAATAAGCAAACTTAAAAATTATATTCAAACAAAATATATTTTTTACTTTTATTTTTAATATGGCGAAAATAAATTCATCAAATGCAAATTTTAAAATAATAAAATCAGTATTATTTGACGGACTTCGAAACGACAAGAAAGTAGACAAAAAATTATTTTCTCGTTTCACTATTTCATCGATTCACTGCACCCCCATCATCAGATACAGATTTTGTAGCATTCAACTATCCGGACATTTGAAGCACTCTGAAATCAACATTTCCGAATAATAACGTCGATTCAGCCTTTACAGTATTTCTTTTTTTTTTTCGCCCCAGAGATACATAATTTAAAAAAAATTCATTAGAAAACATTTTTCTAAATTATGTACTATTCTAAACTAATAATGCTAACCAGTGTTATTATTTTCTTCTCAATTAATTCATAAAAAACTTTTGTGCTTTTTGAAAATCAACGAAGGGGGAGAGGGGGGGAGAGAGAGATAAATTTTTTTTTAGTGGCGACTAGAATTTTTTGCAAGCTATACGATTTTATCAAATTTGTAAAGCCCCCACCTTTTCTATGAAACAGCATGACAATCAACTACCTGAATGAAAATACATATTTTTTTTAATAAACTTTATTATGAAACAACACACCTAATTCTACAGTATTGAAAATATACATATTTTGTTAATGAACTTTGCTATGAAACGACATACCTGATTCTATGACTTTAATAAAAGCAGACAGACTTGAATACCACTTAAACATAAATTTAATAATAAACATTAAAACTTGTAAAAGCTTCGCCAAGGGCATCATTAGTAGAAAATATCCTCTGAAAATAAACATCAGAACTAAATAAGAACAGTTAAAGTTAGTTTTCTAAAAACAGAGTACATTAAGTTAGAACAGAGCAACCTTCATTGAGCGCGTCCAGTAGAGCTTCGGTATGTCACTGGTGGGTAAGTAACCGGTGAGCTCGGTTAGTTACCAAAGCGTACAGTGCTGCTAACCGATACGCAACCAATGTGTTTCAGTGGAAGTGACAAAAGTCACCGGTGAGGAACCAAACACACCGGGAAAAAATCTCGATTAGTTGGGTCACGTGATAGGTTATATGAAAATTTATTTAAATTGAATTGACAATAATAATTTTCGGCACTTGCTGACATTATGATTGATGATTGAGACAGAGAGAAACAACAACAAAACAATAATTACGATGATGTAATATAGATGGCGCCGCAGGCTGGTAAATACCGCCCAGTAGGTCTGTCGATCGGTTAGACCGCGACCTACGTTATACACGGCCAGTGCATGACGTTTAAAACGTCACAGGGAGTGGATCATTTTTATACGGCGATTGGTGCAAAACGGGGGCCGCGCCACTTTGCACCAATCGCCGTGCAAAAATGATCCACTGCATGTGACGTTTTAAACGTCATGCACCGGCCGTGTATAACGTAGGTCGCGATGTGATTGGTGTCGAGAGAATGTTGGGCGATTTTTGAATTCAGTTTACCTCTTTTAAATACTGATATGTTCCTTCAGGCGTATTTCAACGTGACCTTTTTACACGGCGGGCCCACCGCTTTGCACTTAATCGCCGTGTAAAAATGATCCACTCCGAGGCTAACGAAAAAGAAAGGCTACTGCGGTGCTTTACGCGTATCTTTTTTTTACAGACCGCGGGAGTCACGTGATGCTCGAATGTACCAATGCAGGTGTACGAAAAGAGCATCACGTCACTCTAGCGGTCTGTAAAAAAAATAAGCGGAATGAACCGCGGTAGCCTGTCTTTTTCGTTAGCCTCGGATCCACTCCATGTGACGTTTTAAACGTCATGCACCGGCCATGTATAACGTAGGTCACGATTTCAAACGATCTTCCAGTTTCACTAATATAGACGATTTCACAATCTCTGCAGGAAATAGCATATATAACACCAGTTAATTTAGGCTTATATTTAAATTTATGATTACTGAAGAAGGAATCCAGTTTATTAATAGGTTTAAAAGAAACGCCGATGTTGTGAGGTTTTAAAATCGCAGAAACTTTTTCACAAATGTTATTATAATATGGAATGCAAATAAAAGAACTTGGTTTGCCATGCTGGGATGGAGTAGAATTAACAAAGTTCGAAGTTGTTTTAAAGATTTTTAGGATTGCCATTTTTAGCAAATCCTGATAAACTTTACATCTCTCATTTTCAAAGTCCTCCCTAGAACTGCAGTATCTAGTAGCTCTAAAAGCCAAGTTCTTAACAACAGCTATTTTATGGCTAAATGAACAAACAGAATTGAAATTGGTGTACTGGCCAGCAGATGTAGATTTTTTTTGTACACCAAAGTTGTAATCAAAATATCTAGAAATGGCAGCTCACCATTATTCTCTTTTTCAATTGTAAACTTAATAGGATTACCAATAGAATGAGAAGTCAAAAGAATCTCATTTAAATCTGCTTCCTTTGCAATAAGAAAAACATCATCGAAGTAACGTCTTCAGAAAAGTACACGAATACCAAGTTCAGCAACAAGAGAATTAACAAAGTTCAGCAATCAGAACTGAGAGAGGGGGACCCCATAGCAGTACCAGAAAGTTGCTTATAAAATGAATTATTAAACACAAAACAGTTTGATGTTAGAAAAATTTAACCAATTCAATACTCTTCTCAAATTTAAAATCAGTAGCATGTGAAGGAATATGCCATATTATCATTTATCACATTACAAACTCAACTGATAGGGATTGAAGTAAAAAGGAGAACGACATCAAGCGAAGCCATTACGTAACCGATAGAAAAAACTGCATCATCTGAATCCTCTAGGAATTTGAAGGATGAATTAAGACTACCGAGCTACTCGGTTAAAATTAGCTTTGTGTTCAACTCAATATAGCTACAAATTCTCTGTACAACATATATTATAATCAGTTCTGTGTATCCTGATTGGTTGCATTCTGTTTTCGATAACGTTCTATGGACGCTGATTGGTTGAATCATGTATCTCGGCTCCTATTTTGAATTTCTAGAAAATTCCTTCATATTCTGAAAGCCAATTTTGGCGATATTTGGCGAAAAGACGCAAACTTGGCACATTCTTTCATTTGGCGCCAAGCATATGTTTTGGCATTGGTAATATTTTCTCATCAATGTCGCCAACATTTTGCCAAATTTGGCGATAGTTGGCGAAATGTTACCAACTTTGCACCTTAATTTACTGTCAACTGTTCAACAAAATAACTGTTTCAACCTTCATGCATTGCCATTGAAATGCATTGACTCGGTAGTGAGCCAAAATGACCAGCAATCGAATTTTCTCGAACATGTGACCGAACCCAATGGTCTTCTCGTACCCCAAAACAGTAGGATACAAAATTTAGTCAAAATCGTTAGAGCCGTTTTTAAATAAAATTCGCTTGACCCGTAGTGACTCGAATATGTGACCCAGCCCAATGGTCTTCTTGTTATCCAAAACGGTAGGATACAAAATTTAGTCAAAATCGTTAGAGCCGTTTTTAAGATAAATTTTGCATACACACACACAGACAGACAGACAGACAGACACGATTTGCTCATATTATATGACAACAGGAATTCAATGTAAGTGGTTTAAGTAGCGCAGATAAATATCTAGATAGTTTCTATAACGTTAATATGAATTTAATTATTTCTAAATTTGAAATATTAAATAAAATCCCTTCTGGTTCTGCCTCACAATTGAAATGTTACAGCAGGTTAGTCTCGTGTTTTTATAGGTTACCAAAGTTCCATAAACCAAATGTTTCACTCCGTACCAATTATTGATTTTTCCATATCCCCCTAATCCTACATGAATAAAAATACATATTTTTTTAATGAACTTCACTATAAAAAAACATAACCCTAATCATATGAACTATGAAACAACATACCTAATTCTTCCTGAATGGGATAATACATATTTTTTTTCATGAACTTTACTATGAAACAAACCTAATTCTGTCTGAATGAAAAATCATATTTCGCTAATGAACTTTACTATGAAACAACATAACCTATTCTAACCTGAATGAAAATACATATTTTTTTAATGAACTTCACTGTGAAACAACATAACCTAAATCTACCTGAATGGAAATACATATTTTTTAATGAACTTTAGTATACGAACGTTATTACGAAACAACGTAACATGTAACTACCTGAATAAAAATACATTATTTTTTTTTACTGGACTTTACTATGAAACAAATTGAAACTACTTGAAAATATACCTACCTAACATTTTCATATTTTAGATGTGACCTTTCCCCTGTCATACTGTGTCACACTTTCTGAACCCCCTCCCACACTTCTTACAGAGTGTCATAATGAATGGAAGTTTTCCTTGTGAAATTTAACAAAAAACGATAAATGCGTCCCTAATTAATAATCCTCTAAAATCTCTTTGTTTTTAAACTTGTAGGTTCTCGTTCGAGATCGCGTCCCGTTTCCTGGTGTGTCCCAAGAAACTCGAGTTCATGTCCGAGCCCATCAACATCATCGATTTCATCGCCACCATGTCCTTCTACTCGGACATGTTGCTCCAGAAGTTGGCCGCCAACCTCGAGAACGCCGACATCCTCGACTTCTTCAGCATCATTCGGATATTCAGGTACTTACTCTACTCAGTCCATCAACCAATCTTTTTATTAGCTCACTCACAGGCTGAGCTAATGTGCCCGTCAGTACATATGTTTGAGCTGTACATATATAACGATATCAACTTTTTGGTAAATTTGGAGCCCCCCCCCCCCCCCCCCAATGATATCGTTATCAATGTCTAAAAGCTCTTATTTTTACTATTGTTTCTTTTTTATATATATACTTGCATTAATATAGATATACATTTATTATACGCATACTTTACTGGTTCAAATGAGGAGAACAAGTCAATAAAATATCTCTATTACATACATATGAAATAACTTTATATCATCTAATACTTATTATAAATAGTTACTATTTAAAAGTATTTGATAATGGCTTTCTGTTGCATAATGCATTCAACAGTAATATTGTCCTCTTGCACTTGCCCCCAGCAAGTGAAGGGGCAAACACAATTCCTTATAAACAATACTTTCCTTCTATTTTCTTTACTAGTATAAACACAACGAGTATCATTTGAAACATTCGTCGCACCCATAGAACTAGGAACTTAAAATATAAGGAGAATGTAGGGTGTTTTCGTTCGTCTTTTGTTACGGGGATTATGGGAAGGTGTTCAAACAGAATGGCTTGCAACCCTCCCGATATTGGCGAAAAGTTGGCTTTTATCTTGACATAGACGTTCCTACTAACCGTCGCCTCACATGATGGGTTGCCGGTATTTCCGCTTTTGTGTTGTCGTTGTCATTCTCATATCGTGTCTTGACTTGTGCCCGTGACATTCGCTTTTCATCTTTTAATTTTTTTTATTTCATTCTGTTAATATCATTTTTGTGTTTAAGTATGTCTTGTGCGTTCAAATAATGCGTTTTTTATTTGCATAGAAAAAGGGATGTTGACATCAGAAATAATAAATATGATACATTTTATTAGTATTTCCTAATTTCATAAAATGAAACGATAACTTTAAATCCTTTTAACTAAAAAAAAATATATATATATATATCCTACTGTTCAATTATTCAGTCCTTTATAAAGATTTTTTTTTTCATCAAATTCATCAGAAGAAAGGGGATTTTAGTTAAATTTAAATAAGGGTTTGGTTTTAAATTTTAAAATCAGGTGAATACAATCAATTCTTAGTTGATATTACGATGGAAAGGGGGGGAGGTAAATGTATGTGTTTATTTTATAAGTAGCCAGTGACTGATTTACAAATTTGGGGGCCCTGGGCACAGATGCCTTAATAATTTTGTGATACGTAATGATGTTTCTTCTCAATTTTTTAGCAGTAAAAGTTTTTATAACATCCTCATAATCTTAAGTGCTCTATCTCGCTGACGATTTTTCAATCTTTCGTCAATTTTAAATATCCAATGGTAAAATTTATTTTTAAATATTGAAATTCAAATGAGATATTTAAAAAAAATTCTCCCATAGGATTAACATTAGCGACCTGGCGTTTTCTCGTCAGTGATGTAGCCCTTAAAAGTTATTTTTGCATGAAAAAAAAAAACTTTCCATATTAATTTTGTGTTTTAATAGTTTAAAACTTCAGATTTGGGCTAATAATTTAAAAATCTTCCGTAGCATTTGCGGACCCCGGAAAATCGGGGGCCCTGGGACAGTGGCCCGAATGCCCTGCTATAAATCAGGCACTGAAAGTAGCTGCATTACGTAATAAAGTTTTAAAATATATCGAATTTAAAATTATTCTTGAACAAAGTTCTTTTTTTATAAGTTATTTAAAGAAATTAGACCGGAGTTCTTTATTGTCATAAAAATAAAGATATCAAATATCGGAAAATTGAAAATATCGAATTAAATATTAGTTTTAAAAGCAACCAATTATTGTTTTTTAAGTATTATTTTATTGGTATTTAGGAAAAACATATCCCCCCCTCCCTCACCCCATAACAAAAAGAAAATATACGTAACTTTAAAAACAAAGCTTTAAATAGATTGCATTATGTTTGCACTCCTTAGGTAACATATCTTGTTTGTTTGTTTGTTTATTGAGAATATACATCTGACTTGTGTGCTTGTCATCAAGTGCCCGAGGTAACATATCCTTCGCATAACAGACGTAGCAAAAATCAAAACAAATCTCATCTCAAACGCTTAAATAAATAAGAAAATATCGAGGAAAAAAGATGCCAAGACAGCGATAACTATGCCGTACTATTGCCCACCTTGCTCCCGCCTTTGAAATAGTTTCGGAAAATGCCGTAAATAAAAAAATTCCGTGGCAAAAGGGGAGAGAGGGAAAAGGGCGAAAAAAGCCCATATCTTCCTTCTTGCTTATTGTTTATTCTATGGTCGCACCTGGTTTCTTATACAGTGGATTATATGCGCATATAGCAGATGAATAAGGAAAGAACTGCTGACGTCACTTAGGGCAAAATTTTGACGTCATTCAGGGCAAAAAATGGTTTGATTGATGAACGAACAGGGACGAGTTTGTCTTATTGGTTAGAAGAGGGGCAGAATGATTGAAGGGAGTGTTTGTTTGTAAACATGCCCTTTTCTTATAGGAATGCAAAATGTATAATAATGTATAAAAAATATTCCGTGTTTTGGAATAAAATAATTTTATAATCATTTAACGGTTTTAATAATAACTTTGTATTTTCATAAAAATACAAGCTAAAGAAAACGACCTATTTTGATTTCTTTTTAAAATTAATCTCCCCCCCCCCCCCAAAAAAAAGGGCAAATGTCGGTTGGATTAAGAATGATAACGATATCAAAAGACAGCCCCCCCCTCCCCCTAGATATATCTTACGATATCAAGTGCCAGACACCCCCCCCCTCCCTCCTAAAGTGATAATGTTATATATGCACAGCCCCTATGTATGTAGTATATACGCAACGCGATAACTCTTGATAGAAATATCCGTTTTGCTTCAAATTTTCGTTTATAGGTTCATTGTGATAAGGCGCTTCCTTTATTAGTTTTGGGGTTCATGGGTTACGTATAAAAGTGGGGGGGCTAATTCCCCCCTTAATTAATTGTCGATTCCGTTAGTTTTCGAGAAGCATTATTCTTTTAAATAAGAGTGTAATATACGTTTGTGTGAGTTTTATGCCATCGAATGTATTTATTGACTAGGACTGATCACTATCTTTTTGTTCCCTAATAGATGATTCACAACAAGCAAAACAAGAAAGAAAATCCATGCGTCAAGCATAGCTTAGAAAACACTTTCCAACACTTATTGAATTCTTTAGCAAAACTTCACCGTTTAATAAATTGAAAGAGGTCTCCTTAAGGCGGTATTCAAAAAAAATATTTTTCCACGCTCAACATCTCAAAATTTTGAGACACATTTTCAGACTCATTTTTAAAAATAAAAACATGAAACTTGGCGGCGTGATTTAGGAAGAGATTTATAAGGGACCCATCTCTTTATTTTTCGTTCAATTAATTAGAAATTGTCCCTCGTGCAGATAATTGGCCGTCATAAAATTACAAACAATTATTTTCACAGTACGATAATTTTCTTTTTTTTGTTTCCAGCGCTATCGCTTCGGAAAATTCGGTTCAAAATGTCCACTTTGACAGCATTTTTCGAAATATATTCTGCCTTTATAAAAAAAAATCGAACAATACGGACATTATAAAGTTTCTGAATAAGAGAACCTGCCAATTGGATGCATTTTAGAGCAAAAATGAGTTTAAAAATGTGTCTCAAAATAAGCAGTTTGGATTTGAATTTGAATACACCCTTCAAAATATTTTGAAAAAAAAAAGATACAAATGAAATTACACATTTACGTTTACAAAGGATCAATGAATGGTTAGGATCCCTTAGAAAGACTCCCACGGAGGGCAACCCCCCCCCCCCCTAGGGCCTATATCCCTCGTGCAGATAATTGGCCGTCATAAAATCAATCAATCAATCAAAAGATCAATGAAATTTAGCTGCGGAATCCCAGTCGAAAATCTGTAAAAGAAATAAAATACTTTCGTGTATTTTGGCGCAAAAAAGGACGCGATTGGGCGAGCAACACGTTTTCTCGCCCAATGGAAGTGAATTGAATGTTTTTGAAAGTTCCTGGTTAAATGAGTGTTTAAATACGTAGAATACTTTATGAATTTAAATTTAAACAATTATTATTTTTTATTTAACGAGTTTAATATTTTTTTTTTCTATAAGCTTATATGATATATATACTAGTTGCTTATTGCTGAAGTTATTTAATTTTACACGGTTTCAACGGCTGGATAAATTTTCTTTTCAGATGCGGCGATCATGTACGCTCATGGCGCCCGGTGCATGTAAAATCCGTCGTGGGTGTAAAGTCTTCCAAGTTACCTGTGAATGACACCTCTGGGGGTGCCTAGTCAGGTGAAGGTCTCGTCACCAGGGTCAAGGTTCTAAATGACGTGACCCACTCGAGTAGCGATGGCATGACGTATGGATGAGCGATGCAGCGAGGAAATAGTCAATATCCCAGCATCTCACGTCCGTCCGGCATGACTTCGCTACACTGCGCAGTGCTGAACCGCCTCATCCAAAATCAATTAGCAACCGGCCAACTAATAAAAAGGCAATTAAAGCAACAAGACGCACTGAAGCCACGTCGGCCTATAGATTTAACAAACACATCCTCGCCCCGTTGCCAGGTATCAACTCGTTAAGCTAGGCAAAAGTCTGGCATGTAGAGGCCTGGTTAGCGGTCTAAAAAAAGAAAAAAATTGTATTTTAACCGTAACTCCCCGATTAAGAACGTTGTAAAGAATCCACGATGTTGAGTGTTTTTGAAATGGGGTAGCGTGGAGCCGTTTCACAATGAATCACCTTCATTAAATATTTCAGAACAAATTTTATTTAAAAAGCGTTCTTGAAATTTCTAGAGGTAAAAATTATTTACAACAATTTTTTTTAGCTGAGTTCGCTTGACTTGTAATTTATAGCAAATCACCAAATAGTCCAGTCTTTTACAGTAGTTTTAGAATCTTAAAGTCTTAACTAGTGCTACTTTTCACTCTCCCCGAAAGGTCAAATCCAAGGCTGTTGCCTTGACTTCAGAGAGATCGCACTCTCTCATTCAAAAATCTGTCAGCAAACCTGTCCTTCCCTACTAAGAAGGGAAACCGTCCTGAGATGAGTGTTTTCCACCAACACTCGTTCTCCTGCCGAAACTCTAACTACCTCCTCTCGATCCTCTTCTCCGGTCCGTTTGCTCGAACAAAAGATTCTCCGATCACCAATCAAAAAAGTTTTAGTTTACGTCATTGGATAAAGCCTTTTTAGGGAGGTCTTACTGAACTTTTAAATGTTCACGCAGGAAATTCCCACGATCTGAGACCCCACATATAGACGGTCAGATCAGAGAAATATTTGCTGTCTAGCAATTTCAGTTTCACAAGATTGATCGAAGCTCATCTTTTCCTATTGTAGTAACCGGCATTCTTGTCACCCCACAGCTAAGCGTGAGAAAAGTTTTCCAACTCTTGGGAACTTCTATCTTTGATTACTCTGCCTAATTAGCAGACTGTGAGAGATTTACTGAAATTGTTACAACACCCCCACCATCAAAACATTTTCCGGGTTAAAACGCGGAAAATCTGCAAAAAAAAAGGATTAGCTCAACATATTTGAGTGGCTCAAATAACATTTCAATTTAACCTCACTATATACATAAGTGATCCAATCCTATATACTGTTTACCATTGCTTGAACATCTAGCTTTAGAGACTTTTTTTTTTTTGAAAGATACTTTTTTATTACACATGCCAAAATAACAATAAAACTAAAAATAATCAAATATGTACAAAAGATTGGATTTTACTCAAATACTTACTACTGAATTTCTTTACTTGTGTTTGCCGAACAATACGTTTTACACAACCGTTCAATTTCTTTAACAAGAGTGTCACAAAGGCGTGAATTTCCACTGTCCCTACTCTCTTTCAACAGAATTTCGAAGGATTTTAGAAAACTCTTTGTGAATCCGCTCACTTCCTCCAGATTAACTTTCGAATGATAACCCTTCCTGTCAACACTCACTTCCATATTTTCGCGTTTATTTTTCGAATTACCCTGCCGGTCGAAAACCAACTCATCTACTTTCCTTGATCTTTTCAAAAGGGTTTCTTTTTCCCCAATACACTGAGAACGGTGGTTCTTCATTTCGGGGGGGAATGATGAAAGAATTTCTTCCTGCCCTTGTGGATCTGTTAAAGGGTTTATCTCAATCCCCGGGTTCTCAAAACTGGAATTAGTTTGCGATTTTTGCTTTCGCTTTATCTTTTCATTTATTAAAGCCTGCGTCTTATTACCTAAGATATAGTGTTTAATTTTAGAGTGTCTAGGCAGGATTGCCGCTTTCGTATTTACATATCCGAGACCTTTTATTTCCATTTTTATACGTGCCACTCTAAATCGTTTTGGATATTTATCAAATGTCTGTTTAAGCCAAACATATTCATTGCCTAATTTGCTCTTATTTACCAAATTCCATGGGCAAACACAATACGAGCTACCTGAATCTCTAAGTACACACGCCTTCTTCCCATTTATTTTGTTTTCACTCAAAAAAGGTCGGAACAAGCTTCTGTCTTCGCTTATATCGCCTAAGTGATTTATGCTCTCGAAAGATTTTACTTCCGTAATATCCCTTTGTCTTTTCGGACAACGTGCCATTAGGTGAAATTCGCTTCCACACGTATGGCAACGTCTCTTTCGTTCAAAGATACGTTCCCTGTCTTTAATTTCCTTGTCTCGCCAATTTATTTTTTTGTCGGAATTTTTTTCTTCTCCAGAATTTCCCTCGAGTTTCGTTTCTTCAGATTTCCTATCATAAAAAGATCTCGCATTCTCTTTTTTATCTGAAATCCCTTTCACTGCTTCGTATTCGTCCAGACATTTTGCCAAAACTAACGGGTCTTTGTAGTTTGCCCACGAATCAATGAAATGCTCTTTCATTTCGCTAGAAGCACGGAGCTTGATCTGGTCAGTTATCAATAAATTTTTCAGACTACTGAAATCCGTAACACCTAAACCATTCAACCAACCCTCTAAATAACTGTTGATCTCGAAAATAATATCTTTCCATGGAGCATCTGGATTGCGTGGATGTTTCATTAATTTTTGACGATATGCTTCGGGACTCATACGGAATCGTTCAAGCAAAAACTTTTTGACGTATTCAAAGTTATCCGTCTGATCTTGCGGTTCCCTTAAAATTAACTCTGCAATTTCTACCGGCACTAAAGCTAATAAATGCGTCACTAAGTCACCTGTCTCTATTTCCGCTTTGGTCGCCTGTCGTTCGAACAAATTTAAAAACAAAGTTATATCCGAGCGTTCTGGATCAAATCGATGCATGATTGTTCGAAGCGGCAATTTAGGTGGGCGTTCCGACCCGGTACTGTTAGTTGAACTACGTCTATTTGCATCTTGCGTCAATCTAAGTTGTTCTAACGTAAATTCGCGTTCTTTTTGTTTTTCCTCTCTTTCTCTTTCTTCTTTCTCCCTCTCATATTCCCTTTGTTTTTCCTCATATTCCCTTTGTATTTCAGCCTTTTCCCTTTCTTTATTCTCTTTTTCCCTTTCTTTATCCGCGGCTATCTTCTCTTCTCGATCTTTTATGATATACGCAGCTTGCGTGAATGCAAAATCTTTATCGTAATCATCGGCAGCTTCGATTTTTTGGATAATTACCGGTATCCTGTCATTTTTCCCTATTTCCACTCCCAATTCTTCCGCTAAATTCTGCAAATCAATTTTCCTGCACTGTTTCAGATCAGTTACTTCTTGCATTTTAAAATTTTATGTAAATACAATATAAAGATGAAAATGATAGTTTCGCTCGCTAACTTATGCAACAGGGATTCTAACACTTTATGGAAAATTTTCTGCTACTACCCACATAATACTAACAATTTTAAATACAATTCAATTTGAGGAATAATAAAAATAGTATACATATAAAAATAAATTTTCAATATTGTAAAATTTTCAATACACTGACACGTTTTGGTGTCGATCATACAAATTTAAAACAAATTTAGAAATTTGAAATTCTGTGTTCATAATTCAACCAATACTTGATATTTCTGACCCCGCAGGTAACAAAATGACCACTTTTTGCAACTGCTGAAAAAATTTTCCTAACATCACATATTCAAAATATTTGATTATCAACAACATCTATTGTTTCACTAATAATATAAAAAAGTACACCTTTGAAATCTTTCAATCATGAATAGACAATCGACTTATTTGAAAAATCAAAATTTTTATCTCTTTTTTTTTTTCGGGAAAAAAAAAATTATATATATACACATTTAGCCTGACAATCCTTATATAATTTTACTGCCAAAAGAAAGTTCACACTATCAAATTTTATGCTGATAACAAATATACATGAAATTTTTCCAAATATGTTAAAAGTTATTAGATTTAAAAATTTATCATAATTTATCATATATCAATATTCACATAAAAAATTTCTCAGAAATGAATTTTCCTCACTAAAGAATATATAAACAAAATGAGAGCCACTCAAAAATGAATTGAGCTTACCTTTTCTACAGTCTTTGTCTGCATTATCTGTCGCCGGTTTCGGGTCTGGCCTAGACGTCGTCGATTTCACAGGTTATCTCGGTTTGTCGGCTCCTGATGTTTCCTAGAAAGGGCTTGCTTCGGACTTGTTCTCTGTAAACACGGGCTTGCTTCCAGGACGGAACTGCGGTCTGTCGTGACAATGCAAGGGCTTGCTTCGGGCTTGTTCTCTGTAAACACGGGCTTGCTTCCAGGACGGAACTGCTGTCTGTCGTGACACTGCAAGGCTTGCTTCGGTCTCTGCTTTCCTCTCCTGAACTGGCGTCAGATCTTGCGCGCTTAGATGCGGGCGGGCGTCACTGCTACTGTCTGGACTCTCTTCACTAATGCTAATAAATTTTTGTCGAAATATCCGACTCGCTTGCCACCAGCTGTAAAGAATCCACGATGTTGAGTGTTTTTGAAATGGGGTAGCGTGGAGCCGTTTCACAATGAATCACCTTCATTAAATATTTCAGAACAAATTTTATTTAAAAAGCGTTCTTGAAATTTCTAGAGGTAAAAATTATTTACAACAATTTTTTTTAGCTGAGTTCGCTTGACTTGTAATTTATAGCAAATCACCAAATAGTCCAGTCTTTTACAGTAGTTTTAGAATCTTAAAGTCTTAACTAGTGCTACTTTTCACTCTCCCCGAAAGGTCAAATCCAAGGCTGTTGCCTTGACTTCAGAGAGATCGCACTCTCTCATTCAAAAATCTGTCAGCAAACCTGTCCTTCCCTACTAAGAAGGGAAACCGTCCTGAGATGAGTGTTTTCCACCAACACTCGTTCTCCTGCCGAAACTCTAACTACCTCCTCTCGATCCTCTTCTCCGGTCCGTTTGCTCGAACAAAAGATTCTCCGATCACCAATCAAAAAAGTTTTAGTTTACGTCATTGGATAAAGCCTTTTTAGGGAGGTCTTACTGAACTTTTAAATGTTCACGCAGGAAATTCCCACGATCTGAGACCCCACATATAGACGGTCAGATCAGAGAAATATTTGCTGTCTAGCAATTTCAGTTTCACACGATTGATCGAAGCTCATCTTTTCCTATTGTAGTAACCGGCATTCTTGTCACCCCACAGCTAAGCGTGAGAAAAGTTTTCCAACTCTTGGGAACTTCTATCTTTGATTACTCTGCCTAATTAGCAGACTGTGAGAGATTTACTGAAATTGTTACAACGTTCTCATGATATACATTTCGATATTGAATAAGTCGTTGTTTCCACGGCAACAATACTTTTCTTTTGTTATCTCCGACACTAACACAATCGAAGTCAAACGGACATTGCTCAGAATCGGACATTAATTTTGAGTTTGAGGCATTTTAATCGATTTAAATTTTATTCTAAACCGCAGAATACGATTGTTAATTTTCTTTATATATACATATGAATATATATGGCAAAACTGTAGTTATAAAAGTGTGTTTATTTAAGTTAAATTTACTTTGTTCAGTATGAAATGTAGAAAAAGTTTTTTTCCTAAAAGGGTATTTATCATAAAAGCGTTATGTTTTTTTCATTGTGTCGCCAACCAGCGATAAATCGTCAAAAACACAAAATTCTCATAATTTATTTACACCCCGTTATATCGAGTTTCTGCAGCAATTTTTTTATAAAAACGTATATATCCTCATGCCAAGAATATTCTATATTTTTTTTTTTCAAAATTTTCTGAGTATGTCCTTATGGAAACCTTCCTTGTAAGTAAACAAATTTCAAAACCAAATTGCCATCTACAGCCGTAAAACGATAAATGTAGTGTGCCTCAGTGATCTATATAAACTTCAATATGTTTGAAATGCATTGCAAACGATTTTCTCCCATAGACCACAATATAACAGAATTCCTTTGAGTGTCCTTGTAAACGAACTATAAATGCAATGCTACACACTTCATTTTCAACACCGAACATGTATTGCGCAACAAAATATATCAATTATACGGCAATCCGAGTTTATTTACGTCAGTTAGAGCGCGGACATGCGGATGACAGACAAAAACCGAATTTTTAAACACTTTTCAACTGTCTTGTAAAGCGTTAAAAAGGAGTACAGAAAGACATTCCGCATCCACCGCTGTCGCAACAGCTGATGGCTGTTTTGAATGAGATCCACCTTTTCATAAACTAGTTAATCAAAAAAATGTCGCTGCCTCTCGGACTCTTATGAAAAGAGGTTATACATTGATTCATTTCTTTTGTTCCAGGCTATTCAAGCTGACGCGTCATTCTCGTGGACTGAAGATCCTCATCCACACGTTCCAAGCGAGTGCTAAGGAGCTGTTCCTGCTCGTCTTCTTTCTCGTCCTGGGCATCGTCATCTTCGCCTCGCTCGTCTACTACGCGGAGCGCCTCCAGGCGAACCCGAAGAACGACTTCACGAGCATCCCGGAGGGTCTCTGGTGGGCCCTGGTCACCATGACGACCGTGGGCTACGGAGACATGGCGCCGAAGACGTACGTGGGGATGCTGGTCGGTGCCCTGTGCGCACTGGCCGGCGTGCTGACCATAGCGCTGCCCGTTCCCGTCATTG
The DNA here is from genome assembly GCA_963931845.1 of Maratus michaelseni. NCBI lineage: Eukaryota > Metazoa > Arthropoda > Arachnida > Araneae > Salticidae > Maratus > Maratus michaelseni. The sequence continues at coordinate 471,648,644 of OZ007587.1, forward strand.
TCTCGAACTTCACCATGTTCTACTCGCACACGCAGGCCCGAGAGAAGCTGCCCAAGCAGAGGAGACGGGTCCTGCCCGTCGAACAGGTCCGGGTCAGGCCGCTGAGGCCCGCGGACCGCGCTGGAATGGCGCACCGGAGGATGAACGCCATCAAACATCATCATCCGGCCGCCCTGAAGCATTACGATAACAAAACAGGTGGGTGTTCTCTTCACCGCACTGCCCTTTGCAAATTCGCATTTCCGATGTACGGAGAAGTTTTAAAAAAAAGTATCAACACCGCACGGCCCACAGCAAAGCGAAATAAATGGCACCTCGATGACCGCCACGGTAATCGAGGTAACATGGCAGTTTGGTTTTAAAAATACATTCAATAGCGCCGCACGACCCACTTCAAAATGAAATGAAAGCCATTCCGATTTCACCCCGACTAGGGTGGCAGTCATCCGTAATTAGGATCCCATTCAGGCCATACCATCGAACAGGTTTGTGTTTAGGCCCACGAGGCCGGCCGCTCATTGTGCGATGTCGCACCAGAGAATGAAAGCCTTCAAACGCCGTCATCCGGTCGCCCTGAAGCATTGCGATAACAGGTAGCTTGCGCACTTTAAAACAAATACGTGAATTTTCCATTGAATTGATTCCCTTACTTCACGAAACTTTCTGCTTTGATTTGCCATTTACCCTCAAAATACAGATATTTCATCACTCTAAGCTAAATATTACCTCGAATCTAACTAAGTTGCACTGTCGTCAAATTACACGTCAGTTCTTCTGCAAGCATATTTTCGTTTTAGAAACGGATTTTTTACGTAACCAGTCAAATCACAGAAACTCCGAGAGACTACGCTCAAAATTTCTTAAAATTCTCCAGTCAAAAGACGAAAAATTCCTAAAATAACAAGCATTTTTTTTTTCAAATGACGAACATTTTCCGGAAACTTGCTACCAGTGTTTGTTTGTTTTTTTTTTTACGTTACTAGACGATTTTTTTTTTTTTTTTTTTTTTTTTTTTTTTTTGCATTGTATCCAATTTATAAAAATATACACCAGTAAATATATCATAAAATGTGGAAAATTAAAATTTACTATAAATCCAGCCAAAATTATCAGCATTTTGCCCAAAAATATATACCACAATTCTATGGGAGTTTATGGTGTATCACTGTCTGATTTACGGCAGGGCATTCGAGGCACGGGCCTAGGGCCCCCGAATTTCAGAGCCCCCAAAATGCTACTGAAGATTTTTCAATTATTGGCCAAAATCTGATAAAGTTTTAACTATTAAAAAAAATATGAAAAAATATGATGACAAGACCCCCAAATTTGTAAATCGCTCTTTGGGTGTATTCTTTATTCATTAAAGGTATAGTTTATGGTATGATATAAATTAAACCGTAAAGTACTTTCTTCATAGGCATAACATAAATATACGTAAATATCCATATTCATTTATGGTACTTTTTTATGGTATTTATGATTTGATAAGATTATATTTCTGATTCTGTTCTTTATCATAAATGTGTTAAATTAAACATAAAATTTATCATAAATTCACCCAAAGTCATAGTATCAATCAGTAAGTTTGTATTCCGCTCTGAAGCTAATGCTTCAGATAACAAAACAGGTGCGTTATGTTCTTTTCACAAAGTTATGAAAATCTGTACTGTTCTAAAACTCGTGGTCAGTGTGATCGAATGTCAATTAAAAAAAAAAAAAAAAAAAAATATTCCAAAAGAGTACATGAATAAGAATTCCTCAAAATAGTAAATTAAAACTTAAAATAGGTAATAAAAGCTTTATCTTTATGTTATTTCTAAATTCCAAATCAGATTCATTTAGTCTTAACATCAATAAATGCTGAACAAGATGACAAAAGGAAATTGGAAAACATAACGTCGGACACACACAATCATTAAAAAAAAAAAAAAAAAAAAAAAAAAAAAAAAAAAAAAAAAAGGGTAGAATATTTACATATAAGATGAAAAACATATTAGGGTACTTTTCGGTTAGCCGGGCGCTAGTGATATATGTACATATATAAATATATATGTATATATTATACATACATATATGTATATATATGTGTATGTATATATGTATACGTAGATATGTGTATATGTGTGTGTGTGTGTATATATATACATGTATATATATCACTGGCGCCCGGCTAACCGAAAAGTACCCATATTAGTAGCATAGTAATGCTTTAAAAGTATATTAGTTGCTTTAATATGTTCTTTTGGAACAACAAAATGGCACAGATAATCCTATTTTTATCCCCCTAACAGCTTTTAAGCAGCTTAAGCAATTGAAGACTGGCTAACCTTTTTTTTTTTAAAACAAGAACAAGTCAAAGAAGTTTGGTACTACTTCTATGGTCTCAGACAGGGCACAAAATGTTTGGTGCTGCCATCTAGTGGCAGACACAAAAAACAAAACGTGTCTCTAACAGAAATACAATCTTTTGGAGGTCAAACTATTTTATTCTCAGAATATTTCAGAAAGTACAGGATCAATCATAAGTGAATCATACGATAAACAGATTAGTTTTGGTCTAGCAATATTTATTTCGAGATATTTGCTGCTGTTTTAAATTTTATAAAGTTTGTGATTATTGAATCAACAACAAGCAGCGAAAATATGATTTATTAATTAGCGTTTCTTTTTATCGATTCTTTAAAAAGGACTTGTTGATTTTCAATAAAAGATATAATGATCTACAAGTTCTGATGAGATATAATGATATACGTTTATAGTCACAAATTTTTGTTTTCCCCTATATTTCTCAAAATGTTTAGGATGTTACATTAACTATGTGATTATGTATACTAGAGAATCCATCCCGGCCTTCCCAGGTTAGAGAACATGAGTGAAAACAAGCTTTTCTATTTTCGAAAACTCTAATAATTCTTTTTTAATTTAATATATACATTTTTAATTACGTACTAACACCACCAAAAAACACTTTTATATAAAAGACATCAATAACGTATTCAAATAAAGTTTTGAAATTTATTAACCCCTTGCCTATGGAATATACTTGAGAAAAACGTGCCAAAAATGAAGAAAAAAAAATTCTCTTCAACCCCTTGCCTGTGGCAACGCAAATGCACCAATTTTGGAATACCCGACCTGAGTTCGGGCAAGAGAAAAATTTGTGTTTCAATTCCGTGGGCCCCACCAGTGGCTGAGAGGTTGTGCTCTCGAAGCTGGTAGACGGGAGGTGCTGGGTTCGATCCCAATCGCGCCCGTCGGCCTAATCGTTCGGAGTTTTCGTGGTTTTCTTCGAGCCGTGGATTTATCCATGCGTAAATACGGGTTAGGTTCCCTTAGAAAGACCCCCACGAAGGGCACTCTCCCCGGGCCTATATCCCATGTGTAGATAATTGGCCGTCAATAATCAACCCAACCCAACCCAATTCCGTGAAGCCCGAACTCAGTTTTGTCCAATGCATAATATGCAATTTACCATTTTCTCAATAGATGGCGATACTTTCCCGCGAAAAGTTCAGCACTTTCGCACCATTTGTCGGATTTTTGTAATTTTGCAGTTCTTTCCGAATTTCATTCAAACCACATTATGTTTGACAGGCAGGTCAGGTATATACATTTTTCGCAAATTAAAAGTTTCTTTGCATTGTTTTTAAGCATTGGACGAACAGAGTTCGGGCTTCCCGGAATTAAAACGACGATTTTTCTCTTTCGGGCGTCACAGGCAAGGGGTTAAAAGTGATACTTTCATATTAGCTTATTAGCCCAGTGTTGAATTCAGGCGGTGGCCCGGGGAGGACATTCACCCCCCCCCCCCCCCTCCCAGGAGCATTGTAATGTCCCCCTGGAAGATTTGAGATTTTATGCTTTTAATGGTTAAAGAGTGCAATTTCCCCCCTGGAACTCTACAATGTCCCGCCCGGAGCCACAGAAATCCCTCCCGGAGAAAAGTGTCTGAATTCAACACTGTATTAGCCACCTGCCAGGGTTTAATAGCCGAAGAAAACGCCAAGTATTTCACTACTTAGAGCAGCTTTCCTATAGGATTCTGATAGTTTCAGTGGATTAAGCGCGCCATTCGATCACATGTCTGTTAAATTTGTGTTTTATTTATATTATTATATTTATTCATTGATAAAGTTTTAATTTTGGTATGGAATATTAAACGGAAACAAGCAAATGTTAAATTAATGACATTCTTTTAAATGCAAATGGGTTTATCTTCCGTATTTGGGTTGCACACAGATTTTTTTTTTTTTTTAAATCGTGCTTGAAAATTATTTTAAAAACATAAAAAATTACTAAATTGAGATACAGTTTTCGCACAAATTACGTTTGAAACAAGATTTTGTTCCCAATTCTACGGTGTAAAATTTGATATTACGCGATGTTTAGAAATAAACAAAATGACAGTGAAAATGAAATTTATTGGTCAGGTGTTGCCACCGTCCAGAAAATGTCAGCATTACTCATGGATATGTTTTTGCTTTATAATACAGATATAAGTCCAAGCTTTTTATTAAGTGATTTCACCTTAACTTTGTTGCTAAAAGTTTTACTTCAAACTGAGACTCAATATAGGCAATCCTATTAATATATCATACATATATTTTTGTATTTCAAGTTATCAACATTAATTAGGCATGGAAATATATATTTGCGTATTCCTTCAATGTCTGAAATGATAAATGTAAATCCCATACTCATTGCTTTGGAGGAAATAATTTTTGCTTCCTAGATTTAAAAACTAGTCGTTGGGGGCCACCGTAATACTGACCCATCATGAATAGGCATAATATAAAATAGGAAAATAAAACATGCGTAAACTATTCTATGAAATGCATTGCCATTCGAATAAAATCCTGGCTGGGCGACGTCCTAAACTTTAAAGGCTCGATGACTGAATGGCGTAAAAGAAACATCCTTATAGCTCCAAAAATGATAATCTTATTCACTAACAGTTGACTGCGTCGGATGAAGCGTCTCATTTCCAATTAAAATATATCTTTCAATTGAGATTGGAATGAAATACATCGTCATGAACAATCGAACCGTGTGGAAAATAGGATTACAACTAGCTCGGCCCCTCATGATCCGATCCACTTCATTCTTTATGCAAAATTTGTGTTTTTCATAGTCACTCCTTAAAATAAACCATTTCGAAAAATTTTATATACCTTTTATAAGAACGAATAATTCGAGAGTCCGAAAAAAAATAGTTCCAGATCATCGAGGTGACTGAAATTCAATAGGCCTCTTCTCATGATTAAATACTAAGTACATACCCAATTTCAAGTCTCTATCTCAATTTGTTCGGAAGAGAGAGCATTTACAGACAGGCGGACGGCATTTTTTTTTTCTTCAAAAATATATTTTTTAGAATCTCCAGTGTCTAAAACGTGTCAATCCGCCAATTTTCTTTTTCTTCTATTTTTAAAATGTTTACAATATTTGCTCTATACAATGTATGATAAGTAAGTAAAAATGACTACTGTACAGCACACTCTGCCTATACGATTGGCTACGAAAATTTCTTTAGACAAGTGATGTTTATGTAGGCTTTACCATAGTAAAAGTATAAAAAATATGGGTACTTTTCCGTTATACCAACACTGTTGTCGCCAATCGTAGGTGCAGTTGGCGCCAAATGAAACATTTGATAAAAATTAGCATGGTTGGTGCGAAAGTGATCCTTTAAAAAATATGACTTTTCGAAATTGCAGACTTTTACGAACTATTTCACTATATCAATATAAATATATACTTAAAATAAAAGAAATAAAAAAAATATTATTGAATAAAGCAATAAAATAAAACTCAATTTAAACTGCAGACATGAAATTGTAAATGTCTCTTAGCATTGCAGTAAACATTTCATTTTTAGGTGCGTTCGTAATTATATAAATACGTATCACCTATACTCGTCATCTGTCTGCATAGAACAGCGGAAAAACGACCCAATCGAATGATTTGAAATTTAATATATAGAATCATTGCAGAATTTGGTCGAGTCATTACCAATTTTATGAAAATCGAATCAAAACTTAAAAAGTTATTCATGAAAGTTTTCTTTATTCTGTTAAATCCTATAGAATAAAAGTGCAAGTCATGGGACTGAGGAAAACCAATGCGGCCCTTTTTATTCCAAATAATTTTTTCGAATAAAATGGCATAAAAGTGACATTTTTAGAAAGATCGTTCAAAAGTATGGTTTGCTTGAGAGATGAGTGGTATAACTTCAGCGGAAATGAGGTTAACCGAATATCTCAATCCATTAGAGCCCATAAACACAGGAGATGAGTCCTAAAAATATTAAACCATGGACGTAATCCTTCGCAAAGCAAGATCTCCAGGGTGAAAAAAAAATCGCATCTGTACATGTGCATACGTAATAAGAAAGAAGAAAAAAAAAAGGCATGCTCAAGCTCATTTCGCTCCTAGCAGACGACATAATTCATTTCGCTGAAATGATGAGGATGATTTTTTTTTTTTTTTTTTTTTTTACATTGTGAAACTAGTTATACAGTGCTGGAAAAAATTATAAAGCCGATAGAAAAATTTAAATTCAAAAATTAATGGAATTGTTGGTAACGCAAATTCTATTTTCATTTGCATGATCAACATTGCATGCACATAAACTTTATTTAGAAAAACGGAAGGGGGAACATAAATTATGCTAATTTCTTACAACCAATGAAAAACAACTTGGAAAAAAGTATAAAACCGATGGTTCTAACCTCAATTGGCATAATGGCAGACTTAAGAAAATAGGTCGCCATGAAAGTTTAGGTAAATGTTAACGCGTTACGTGCATTCATTTTGTATTTGGTTTGTTTAATACAATGCCAAGAGGAAAAAAGTTATCCGATGGTGAACAAATTAATATATTAACTTTAAATGAAGCTGGAATGTCTGGTTTTAATATTGCAAGTAAATTAGGAAGGTCCAAGGCTGCAGTAAACAGTTTCCTCAGAAATATCACAGATTACGGCAGTAAGAAGCATACAGGAAGACCGAAATCCTTAACTGTAAGGCAATCAAGACAAATTCGGAAGCTAGTTTGCGGACAAAAAATGTCGTATGCCCAAATTCAAGAACAGTTTCAATTACCTTGTACAAGCCGAACGGTAAGAAATGTTTTAAGTAACAATCCCATTGTTCAATTAAAAAAAATTAAAGGAAAACCACCTCTTTCTAAGTACCACAAAAATGCTCGCTTAGACTTTGCACGAAAACATGTAACCGAAGGCACACATTGGAGAGATGTTGTCTTTTTCGATGAAAAAAAATTTAATTTCGATGGACCCGATGACTATAAATATTTTTGGCATGATTTACGACAGGAGCTTGATATTTTTTCAAAGTGTCAATTTGGAGGTGGCTCGGTAATGGTTTGGGCTGCATTAGCTGTCTGTTTAACCACTCCAATTGTTTTCATGCATAACAAAATGAACTGTGTTATGGATCAAGAAATGTTAGGAGATAATTTATTACCCATTTGCTCCTCTTATAACTTCAGGAGACTGGACATTTCAGCAGGATAACGCTTCCGTTCATATTTCGAAGTCAACTAAATCTTGGCTGGAAGCAGTGTTGGGCATGAGTGCGTTCATTGAATGAAAACTCACGAACTTAGTTCACTTTCTGTGAACGTGAGTTGAACTTGACTCACTTTTTGATAAACGAACGTGAGTTGAACGAAATTTAAAGCTCAAACTCAATTTTTTTCATAATTTATTTAAAATTTTTCCAGCCGTTAAGAACACATTTTTCCCATTTAAAGGCCTGAACGGACTCGGGACGGGTCGAGTCTTATCATCAGTTTTTCTGGGTCGTGCCCAGATTTTGCTTTCTCTGGAGGCTCGGGCCGGGCCAAACCGGGCTTATTTCTGGGTCTGGGCTTTATTCTTCCTAGAAGTATGCCCCGACCGAAATTTTCTGGCATGGTCACAACAACCCTCCTTATATGAAAATCATTGACCTGTCCCTGTCAGATTCGTGGAAAAATCTGTTTAAGAAACAACTTCCTTGGGTCAACAATTTTTACCAAAAATACATATATTTTTAAATTACCATTATTCTGCAGTTAAAATTCCCTTTAAAAAATAATACATATACATTGCTAAGGGGGGGGGGGGGTGATATACAGTACTGTAAAACCTGTTATAAGAATCTGTGTATGACGAAATCCTGTTTTAAATGGAAAAATTTCTTGATCGGTGCTAAATGGATATAATAATCCGTTTGAAAATAAATAATACTTTGCAAGAGACGACAGTCCCCTAGTAAACTTATATTAAACAAAATATTACTTATTAATTGTAAAAGCGCGTTTCAAAAATTGCAACATCATAAAAAATGCAGGGACGTAAAAAATACCTAAATGTAAGGTACTAGGATTAATGTAAAAGAGAGAACACACTTCCTACTAATTACGTGAAGTTTTGTATAAAACTCAGTGTGTAACCAATGTTCTCTGCATACTAAAATTCGTAAAAATTTATGTATTGTATAAAATGTTTACGAATTTTGCTAACTATATTATATTTCGCATGGAAAATAATCATCGTAATCATTGTTGTTCTTTTAAAGCACAATGATTTAAAACAAGAACGAAAAATCATGCGTCAAGCATAGATTATGTAGCACTTTCCAACGCTTCCAAAATAATTTTACAAATCATACCGTTTAATAAGCTAAAAGATAACTTCTAAGTAAACAATTTGGAAAACGCATAACATATTTAAAAATATGATTTCAGGAATTTCCAACATATACAATATTCTGAAAAATATCCGAATACTTTTATTCAGCCCTGTATGGGATCTATAGAATTGTATATATACTACATAGGATGCTAAATTTTAGTTCAGTTAGGAAACGCGTAGCACAGTTTAAAAGTCTCCGTCTGGAGTTTGTCAATAAACAGAAATGTGTTCGCGAACTTTTGTGCTGCCCTGTATAGGATCTACAGAATTTATACACATCACGTAATAGACAAAAAGCAAGTTAACATTAAAATCGCGTTCAGTAACTTAAAACGCACTTCCAGGAATTATTGTTAACAGACAGTAGATAATTCTTTTGCGTGTCCCTGTAAATGAACGATGACTGCTATACACACAATATTCCGTAGTAAGTCTCTTGTAATGCACCTTAGTGATCTATATAAATTTCAATGCGTTTAAAATAGTGAAACATTATTTAAATAAACCGCAGACGATTTTTCTCCATAGACGTAATGTAACGGAATTATTTTGACTGTCCCTGTAAAGTAACTATAAGTGCTATGCACACCCTGCTCCATATTAAGCTTCTTCTAATGCACCTTAGTGATATATATAAATTTCAATGCGTTTAAAATAGTGAAACATTATTTAAATAAACCGCAAATGATTTTTCCCCATAGACCGCAATGTAACGGAATTCTTTTGAGTATCCCTGTAAAAAAACTATAAGTGCTACACACTTCCGTTGAAATAGGGAACATGCTATAGATAACGATAATAACATATAAAAATTTCAGAGCAATCCGAGCATATTTACGGAAGTTAGAGCACGGACAGACGGCAGACGGCAGACGGCAGACGGCCAGACGGCCAGACGGCCAGACAAACCGAAGTCATAAGCACTTTTCAACTATGTTGGAAAGTGCTAAAAAAAAAAGAAAAGAAGAATGTAGATTGAGATATTTAAAGATAATATTTTATTAATTTAAAAAAAACTTATTAAAAAATTAGTCTACTTATTAATTGCATTACATTTTAGCATCACGTACATTTTGTTTGGTTATTGGAGACTTTAGTAAGCGATTAAAATAGTTTTAAAAATTTTCTTTTAAATATTATCTCTGATTTCTGCAAAAAATAGTTCAATAAAATATAACTTTTCTTGACTTTTTTAAACATAAAAAAAAAAACATTAAATGGCGCTACTTTAATTGTGTATATATATATATATATATACATATATATATTATATATATAACTGAAATACTTTTTAGTAAATTTTACAAAAACTCCGCATAATATTTTATAAAATTATTAATATTTCTTTTACAATTATGAAATTATTCACTGAAATGATTTGCAAAGTGGTGTTTAAATTTGTTATTTCAAATTTGTATGTGATTTGACTTAATTACGAAAATGGCCGTCAGCTATCGTTACAGCGGTGGGTGCGTCCTTGGGAACAGAAGAATCTCCAAGTCAATGGGGAAATGCATGGCAGCCCGGTTACAGAAGGTTGCAGTAGGCCATGTTATTATCATTCAATCTTCCGTGATCAGGTAATAGTTTTAAAACAAAGCTAATTAGCTTGGGTTTAGACTTTAGAGCCCTGTTGGGGGCTGGGCGTGTGTCGGCGCGCATCTCGTAGGGAGCAGAGCTCTTTTTAACCCTATCACTATGTCCTGGGGTCCGCGCGGACCCCAAGCATTTTCAACAAGTTGTCAAAAAATCTATCACTCACTGAGTAGTTTCAGCCGGTAACATCTCATATCATAATGTTTGTAAAACACGGTAAAAATTAAACTGTACAAATATAAGTGGTACTTGTTTTTTTTTTAATTTGAAAAAATAGATAGCATATTTGTCCTGGGCAACAACAGGGCATGTTTTGATAGGACATAGTGATAGGATTAATAACAAATAAATCTATTCAAATAATTTTTCTAGGGATTAATTCAATCGCGCTCCAAATTTTGCTTACAGGTAATGTATATCTATGAAGACACAGCAATATATTTTTTAAAGTAATATTGATATTTTTTCCTAGAATCAGTGGCGTAGCTACGTTTTTTGGCGCCCGGGGCAAGAACAAACTTTGCGCCCCCCCCCCCCCTCCAAATAAAAAAATAACCGATTTTTTTTTCTAAAGGTGAAAAAGTCCTTCCGGCTTGTACCAAGATGAAAAAGTAATTCTCTCTTCTTAGTTTTTCATAATTCAGTTAATCTTACTGAAACACACGAAGCTAAATGGCGTGAACCCGATTATAGAAGATTCCTAGTTTTCGTCAATACTGAATTAGGTGAACACTTAGTCAGCTTTAGTCAAGATGACTTCATGTAAAGTGGCCTACTTTTATCGCCAAATTTCGAGATATTTAGCCAAATATCGCGTCATACAGTTATATACACTTTTCATTTTTCAACTATCTTTTTTTTTTTTTTTTTTGACACTTTTTAAGGTGCATTTTATAAAATTAAAAATAGAATTTTAGCAGTACAATTAGTTTAGTTTCTAAAAATAAAATATTAAATAAAAAGTATTTTTTTTTTTTTTTTTTTTGTATTTTAAAATTTGTAATGACATTTTAACTAATTAACTTTTTGAAAATCTGGTCATTACAGTTATGGAGCACATTTGTAAGGAAAGTATGAAAGAAAAATATCGCGAAATGTTAAAAATTGTAGGAAACGTGTAGTTTTAAAATTTTCTTTAAAAGATTTTCAAATCAAACATTTTAAACTCTAGATCAATTTGATCACAATAATTCATTTTGCTTTATTAAATAATAAAACTTTCATAAAACTATTTAATAATATCAATAAAAACTACATCTTAAAATTTTACAACGGTACACCCTGTTAGCAAATTTTAATTACCATAAAACTTTTACTTTGATTGTCACAAAGAAAAAAAATGGATATATATCTTTGTCCATTCAGATAAAATTTCGTTATTTTCTGTCTTTTTTGTTTTCTTTTATTCGTGATTTCTGGTTTAAAAAACAATCTAAAAAACTATTTACAAACTTTATGAGTTTGTTGTTTAAAAGTAACGGTGTAATTTTGGTTGCGTCCTGAAACTTATAATATTGTGACTATAAAAATATAATATTGCGGCTTAGCCATAAAAAGTATGTAGAAGATCTCTGCAATAGCATACCTGACTTATAATAAATCCCGGATATAACGAGCAGGGAATTTGATTTCCAATATAGTAATCCCCCAAAAGTGTGGCATATAGTCTGCCCCGTTTTTCTGGTAGCTTTAGTGAATTCTTATTAATTTTATAAAGTTTTCTCTATTTTAAAAAATATTTCTTAAGATCTAGAAAGAACATTTTAGTTATAAAATTATCTATGGAAATTACCTTTGGAATGCATCTTTTTACTTGTGTGTCTTTATAGAGCTGTGCCAAGGCTAACGAAAAAGAAAGGCTACCGCGGTGCTTTGTGCCTATCTTTTTTTACAGACCGCGGGAGTCACATGATGCTCGAATCCACCAATGCAGGTGTACGAAAAGGACATCACGTCACTCTAGCGGTCTGTAAAAAAAGATAAGTGGAATGAACCGCGGTTATACCCTGTTCACATCGGACATTTAAGATATCTTAGACCGCCATTTTTGAGGTGGTACCTCTCCGGAATTGAATACCTGTCCACACCGCCAAACGCATTTAAGATAACTCACTCAACATCACCGTGTCCAGTGCGCATGCGCATATGTTAAAAGCAAACTCAACAGCCAATCGGCCTCCAGAGCCAATCAGAGTGAGCGGTACTGACTGTATCTAGCAATGGAAAGTTCGAACTCACTAAGTGAGTTTCTGGAACTCACTCAGTGAGTTCAGCGGTCTAAGTTATCTTAACTATCCGATCTGAACGTAGTATTAGCCTGTCTTTTTCGTTAGCCTCGGAGCTGTGCAAGGTAAGGCTCCTATAAGTCCTATAAGCTCCTATAAGTATTATAGGAGCTCTAGTGCAAGGTGCACGAACAGGTTTTTGCAATGCTTTTTCTATTTGTGTATCCTACAGCTTTTTTCAATGTTCTCCGGTAAAAGTCACGTGATGTGAACTGCTCTATTCAATAAATAAAGATTTCATTCGTAATGAATTAATTAATTTTTATTTATTACACTCTTTTATTTAACTTAACTTGGTCTTTATACGGAAAGATGACATTATCTAATTGATTTTTCACTAACTTACTGATAGGCAACCATATAAAAATTATGTATGCAGGTATATTTCCTATGACAATACATCATTTTAATATTTTAAGAACTTAATTATAAATTAAAGCAATTTTAAACCTTAAATGCATAGTGTATCAAATTTGCAACATTTTTTATTTAACTTTTAATCAAGCTCTTCGGATATTTATCCTGTATAAATCACATAAATATGCTAGTAAATAAAGTTAAAAATCTATCTTAAAATTTCTGGTGAAAAAAAAACACAATTCGAAATGAAAAATTGATGTATTTAGCCAGCAACAGACGATAAATTGCCAAAAAATAATCTATTACGAGTTACAAAAATAATAGAGTTAATTATGCGCTAAACCAAGTTTTCCAAAATATCCCATTTGGCTGTAAAAGTGCAACGATGAAATATTTTAAGCATTAAAATGTAGAAAATATAAATAAAAAATAAAAGGTGTAGTAATGAAAAATTTCACTATGTTGGCTCTACGCCTATTAAGCAATTAAAATTTGATTACTATGAATGCAAGGCGTGTGAAATTTTCTTATGGAAAAATTTCCAAAGTATTGAATATGAATTTATTCAATTATAGATGCTGGATTTTCTTTGATTTCGTGTTTGCCCCAGGGTTGGTGGCTCACGGAAAATGTTCCATCTTGTGCTGCGTTTGTAGCCTTGCCAACATGTTATAATGAGAAAGTTCCAGGCTGAGTATCGTTCCCAAAAGTGGTTCAGTTGGTAGAACGTCAATGCGCTATACTGATGTCCCGGGTTCGAGTACTTTTTCACTATGTTGTCTATACGCCTATTAAGCAATTAAAATTTGATTATAATGAAAAACTCTCTTGTCATTAAATAAATATTAAATAAATTATGACTATACATTGTGAAAACAGTTTAGAAATTCTGAATCGATAATTGGTATAATGCTTTTATTTTCTATTGCATAGCTTAAAAAAATAATAAATAAATAAATAAACTGAGCTAACATTATAATTAAAAATAATAGTAATAAAATCACCAGTTCGCACTTTCTACCAAGCGTAAATAAAATCCGTGAATTTTCAATTGTCGGGGCCCATGCCAAATTAACGTATTGTAACATAAAAGTTTTTGGAACTACATGAATGGCAGTCATGCAAAGTGTAATTGTTAAGATATGGAATGCTTATAAAAGTGAAACTAAAAAAAAAATATATTTTTTTTTTTTACTTTTATTATTGTTAATTAATTTAAATTAGAAGACTGATTAATCATGAAAATAACACTGTCTGTCACTCAAATAACAGAAGAAAATTTACCTTTGAAATATAAAAATTCACATTTCCTCTTTAAGGGGCCTAGGTATTCTTCTTTGCAAAAAATGCCAAAAATATCAATTTTCGAATTTTTTGTTTAGAAATGTATTTAAACATCCCTAGTATATTCTGAGAAAGTTATCTAAAGATCCGATGATTTTAAATGTGTGAAAAGGGTTTTTTACTGCATCCATATATTTCACTTTAAATGATTCAGAGTTTCACTTTTTAAAATAATTTTTTCTCAGTTCCATTTTTTTTTTTTTTTTTTTTTTTTTTTGACATTTTGCGATTTTTAACTTTTGCAATTTTTTTCCTCCGTCCAGTTGAATGTAATCTATTTAAGTTCGGATAACACGAACTACTTTTAACATGAACAAAGAAAAGTTTCCCCTTGAATGTTCGCGTTAACGAGGTTCGACTGTAATATATTTATTTGCATTTCCTTCATGGTTCAGAGAAGGCCCCATTACATGAAAATATTCAGATGAAATGCTAAGAACACAAAAATGAAATAAATAAATGCTCTTATAATATCAAATGTGAAGCCACACTACAGTGCCTAGAATAAATAGTGTACCGTTCGATGCTAAAAAAAATGCACGCGAAAGTACAGTGCCTAGAATAAATAGTGTGCCGTCCGTTGATTACCAACGCTTTTTTCTTTGGCCTTGAAAGGAAGGATGCCACAAGATGGCGCTCATGTTATCACCGACTGGGAATTTTGAAAGCTTTTACGCCGTGACAGTGAGGCATATTGTAAACAAACGCGAGTTCTTGAGTGAAAAAACTAAGAAATATCAGCAAAGGTATTGTTTTGTGCCTGGATTGTCGTACGGGATATTCTGTAGCTAAGAATAGATAGCCCTAAATAGTGCTCTCATAAAGAAAATTATAAAAAATTTTGTCATAACTCGATTGCACTTTTATGTAAAACAAATAAATAAAAATCGCCCAGCAAAAAGACAAAAAGCTAAATGCTTAAAGATGCGACGCATGCAGTAAGTGCATATCAACTTTTCCCATAGTTATATTGCTTGGCCCATTTTTAATAATATTGTTTTTTTTTTTCATGCAAAATACGCAGAAATTGATTTTAAAATAACCATATATGTTTACACAACTTTGGATGTACAATCAGTCTGTACTTTGTTTTGAATTGGGAATATATGTAATTTTTAAACCTATGTTGCTTTTGCGTATATAATACAAAGAGGTAAAAGAATTTTTTTTTATAATTTTTTTAATAATTTTTTTTATCAACAATTGTTGATATTTGTATATAAAGCTAAAGTAAATTTAACCTTTGAATTTATTTTTGAAATTATTTGCTTTTCATACATAATTCATAAAGAAAAAAAATGTTTATAATTTTTCTTAAGAATTTTAATATGTGATTTCCAGTGTGAGAAAGATTTGTTTAACAAATGGGACTTTGTTTTAAAAATAACACAAAGTAAATATTGCTATTGGGAGTGTATTTTTAAATATTCATTGTATGTTTGCACAGTTTTAGAAAGAGTGAATAGTTGTTGATATTTGTAAATAAAGCCAGTGGCGCAGCCAGAATTCGGTTCTAGGGGGGGTTTTGAGTTTATAATAAAGATTTTCGCCGGTTATATGAATCATCGGTTAATGGAATCAGTCTTTTAAATGAATGAAATCATAATGCTTTTCTCCGCAATTACGTTGGTTATGATTCATTTAAACAGCATTTACAATATTAGAGTTACAAACTATAAAATGCACCAATGAAATAACACAAAACTAGGTTAGATTTATAGTGTTTAAAAATGATGAGGGGTAAACTTAAAGATGGAAGAGCACAGTACAGCAAATAATTTTTACGTAGAAAATAACAGAGTTGGAATCCATTTGTTCAATCAACAAGAACGAAAAATCAGGCGGAGGGGGGGGGGGATATGAAGACGGTTATAAAATTTATAAAATTCAACTATGTCCATCATAATAACAAGAACGAAAATTCATGCGTCAAGCATCATAGATTATGTAACACTTTCCAACGCTTCGAAAATAATTTTACAAATCATTACCATTTAATAAGCTGAAACATAACATCTAAGTAAACAATTTGGAAAACGCATAACATATTTAAAAACGTAATTTCAGGAATTTCCAACATATACAATATTCGGAAAATTATCCGAATACTTTTATTCAGCCCTGTATATGATCTATAGTTTTGTATATGTTACTATACATAGGATGTTAAATTTTAGTTTAGTTAGGAAACGCGTAACACAGTTTAAAATTCTCCATCTGGAGTTTCTGTCAATAAACGGAAATGTGTTCGCGAACTTTTGTGCTGCCCTATATATGATCTACAGAATTTATACACACCAAGTAATAGACAAAAAGTGAGTGATTATTCATCTTAGTATATAAATTCCAATGTGTTTAAAATAGTGAAACCTTATTTAATTAAACCGCAAACGATTTTTCTCCATAGACGTAATGTAACGGAATTCTTTTGACTGTCCCTGTAAAGTAACTATAAGTGCTATGCACATCCTATTCCATATTAAGCTTCTTGTAATGCACCTTAGTGATATATATCAATTACAATGTGTTTGAAATTGTGTAACATCATTAAAATAAACCGCAAATGATTTTTCCCTATAGACCGTAATGTAACGGAATTCTTTTGAGTGTTCCTGTAAAAAAACTATAAGTGCTACACACTTCAGTTGAAATAGCGAACATGCTATAGATAAGGACAATAACATATAACAATTACAGGGCAATCCGAGCATATTTACGGGAGTTAGCAGACGGCCATACGACCAGACAAACCGAAGTCATAAGCTTTTCAACTAGGTTGGAAAGTGTTAAAAATACACAAGGTTTCATTGCAAAGAATCACGAATTCTTATTCCTAACTTTAATAATAATGAAGCAATTTTAACAAAATTTTCAATAGACTTACTTATCTTGCTTTTTGCCAAATGTAACAAGTCATTTAGAACTTTTAGAGCTAGAGTCTTGAAATTTTATATGGATGTTACTTAAAAGACGCAAATTCTCCCCAGAATTTATTTTTTCATTACGAAATTTAAAAGAATGCAAGATTAAGAATCATTCTAAAATTGCGATTTATGTTACACAATTGGTATGAAAACATGGAATTTGGCATGATGATTACTTTTATGTAGTAAATGCTTCCTTATAACATTTTTAAAAACATTTAAAAATTTAAAAGGACGAAATGAGCTGAAAACTTTCTAAAAGCGTTCTAAATTATGATTTAGTTGAAACTGTTAGTGTTAGAAACTTGAAATTTAGTATAGAGATTACTTTTAAGATGGAAATGCTTATTGGCATAAAGAATTTATTATAAATGGGAAATTTAAAGGTGTGAAACAGCTGAAAGCATTCTAAATTACGATTTATTTAGAACCTCACGTCATATCGGGCCTTTGGAAGACGATCTTTTTTCTATTCTAAAAGTAACTAAACGTCTGTATTTCGACTAAATCCATTAAAAGCATCTTGGAAGATCAAAATTACAGCGCCTACAAAAATTTGGAAACGCTCTGATGAATAAAAGTATTTAAAAAAATCTCAGAATTTTTCGATGACAATGCAAAAAGAAATTTGGGTATTTTGGCTTGGGTTTGCTCAGCGTCGGCTCATGTTTTCAGTATTAAATGTGACTAAGTCTGTGACTTAGTCTTTTTTGACGTAACTCTGTGTTTCTGTGACTCTGTTCTCTTCGACTTTAGTCAAAGACAGACTTTTTTCACGGAATTTTAAAGAGGGGTGGGATACAGTTATATTGACAATCGAATAAAATTTCAGAGAGTTCGGACAATAACTTTTTTGTGTTGTTATTTTAAAGGACACGTCGCAAAAAAAAAAAAAAAAAAAAAAGACGCGAGAAGAAATCATTTCTTTTACAGCTAGATATCAATATTTTTCCACGGTCTCTAAAACCATTATATTTATAACCATGGCTTTACAAATTTGATAAAATCTGGTAGCCAGTAAAAAATTCTAGTTACCAGTAAAAAAATATAAACGGCTCCCCTCCGAAGTCACTAATTTTCAAAAGCACAAAAGTTTTTTATCAATTAATTGAGAAAAATAATAAGCCTATTGTCGGATTATTAGTTACATAGTTTAGAATAGTTACATCATTTAAAAAGATGGTATAAACAAAGTTTTCTAATGAAATTTATCAAAATTATTTATCTATGAAAAAAAATGTAAAGGCTGCATTAACCGGTATGTTCTCGGAAATGCTGATTGCCGAAGGTTTCAAATGTCTGGATAAGTGAGTGCTGCAAAATCTATATCTGATGAGGGGGGCATGGATGAAACAGTGAAACAGGAAAACAATTTCTGCCTGTTTTCGTGTCGAAGTCAGTCAAATAATTATTTTTTATTAATTTAAAATTTGCATTTGTTAAACTTATTTTTACCTAATTAAAAATGCCGAAAATGAGAAAAAATGCCATTTATGGTCATTTCTTAGGTCAATTTTTGTACAAAAAATTATAATAATAATAAAAAAAAATCAGGTTAAATAACTTGGACGCTAGATAGAAAAACTAGGTCGCCAGTGGCAACTTGGCGACTGCATTTGTCAAGACCTGTTCATAACTGATGAAAAATTTATAGAATTCAGACAACTGGGGTTATTTTTTTTTTAAACTATGAAACGAGAGACCCTTACGAGGAAAAGAAACAAACAAAACACCCAACCAAACAAGAAGGTGTCTTTAAAAAATGCTTTTCTGTCTAATAATCAATATTTTTTTGTGAAAATTTCATTTAAAAATATAAAATTGATATAAGATAGATAATCATACAAATTTGAGATAATTATCATGAGCCCAGGCACCGCCGGACGGGTCAGCTAGTATAATTTTAATGACATGCAGATAGCATTCGTTAAAATACAATAAGTGTAAATCAATGCATAACTAATTTATTGCTGATCAATTTAAATTAATGCATGGTTAGCGTAAAATTGTGTGTAATTATAGATAGTATTTTTCTAAAAAAATGCATTTAGCGCACATTTAACGCCTTTTTTTTTTTTCAAAATCCATATTCACAGGCAGGGCTCAAATTCTAGGAAAAAAGAGTACCGGGGCTCTAATTTTCAGCAGTAACAACAACCATCAACCCAAACCCTCTTTCATTAGAAGGAGGTATGCATTATGCTTGTTATCCCACCCGCATATTTATATTTCATACATTATTTGTAAAATTTAAAGCAATTTTGTCTTTTGTAAAAAAAAATAATAATACATTTTGACTTTTAATAATGAAATTTAATAAATGAGTAGAGCAGAAAATAAGCAAAAAAAAAAAAAAAGTGCCCAGAAATAGAGAAAAAAAAAATAATGACAGAAGAAAATTTGTTAGGGAGAAACACATTCTATTTTTTTTTTTAACGCAAACCACGAAACCACATTACCATATCAGCATCTTTATAACAACAGAAAACTAACTGTCCGAACTTAACATCTGCAGGAATTTTAGCATGCAGATGTATTGAGAAATAGACATTGCATTTTATCTTTCTTTATTTATTCTGTGATCCAAAACGTATGCATTAGGAAGCACGCAGATGCCAAACTGAAAATGATTTCATTTCTCGTATTAAAACCGCAAGCACATACGAAAGAAATTTAGACATGTACATTAATTGAAAAGAATCACTTCAAGCTGCGATAAAAGATTCTGCCAAGGCGTAAAGTTAAAAAAACTTAATTTTAACTTTAGCAGTGTTGATTCATATAAGCGGCAATTATAGTAATTTTTTTAGCTCTGGGGGGGTTTTCTGGGGGGGGGGGGGGGGGGGTTTAACCCCCAAACCCCCCCCTTGGCTGCGCCACTGAATAAAGCTAAAGCAAATTTAACCTTTGAATTTATTTTTGAAATTATTTGCTTTTCATACATAACTCATAAAAAAAAAAATGTTTATAATTTTTCTTAAGAATTTTAATGTGTGATTCCCAGTGTGAGAAAGATTTGTTTAACAAATGGGCTTTTGTTTTGAAAATAACACAAAGTAAATATTGCTATTGGGAGTTTATTTTTAAATATTCATTGTATGTTTGCACAGTTTTAGAAGGAGTGAATAGTTGTTAATATTTGTAAATAAAGCTAAAGCAAATTTAACATTTGTATTTATTTACTTTTCATACATAATTTTCATTTTAAAAATGTGTCTCTGTTCAAAAATAACAGTTTGTAAATAATATATTTATTATTGAAATATTTCAGACATGTTTTCATCTAAATATCAATTCCTATAGTTAAATGTCTTCTTATATAATATCAAAATAAGTATCTAAAAAGCATTAATTTATCCGATTACTAGATCTGTTTTCGGAAAATTTCAGTCTGTAGTGCAGTCAGCGCCATCTATTGGAGGCTAACTTTCGCTACAGTGCCTAGAATAAATAGTGTACCGTTCGATGCTAAAAAAAATGCACGCGAAAGTAAGCCTCCAATAGATGGCGCTGACTGCACTACAGACTGAAATTTTCCGAAAACAGATCTAGTAATCGGATAAATTAATGCTTTTTAGATACTTATTTTGATATTATATAAGAAGACATTTAACTATAGGAATTGATATTTAGATGAAAACATGTTTGAAATATTTCAATAATAAATATATTATTTACAAACTGTTATTTTTGAACAGAGACACATTTTTAAAATGAAAATTATGTATGAAAAGTAAATAAATACAAATGTTAAATTTGCTTTAGCTTTATTTACAAATATTAACAACTATTCACTCCTTCTAAAACAGTGCAAACATACAATGAATATTTAAAAATAAACTCCCAATAGCAATATTTACTTTGTGTTATTTTCAAAACAAAAGCTCATTTATTAAACAAATCTTTCTCACACTGGGAATCACACATTAAAATTCTTAAGAAAAATTATAAACATTTTTTTTTTATGAGTTATGTATGAAAAGCAAATAATTTCAAAAATAAATTCAAAGGTTAAATTTGCTTTAGCTTTATTTACAAATATCAACAACTATTCACTCTTTCTAAAACTGTGCAAACATACAATGAATATTTAAAAATACACTCCCAATAGCAATATTTACTTTGTGTTATTTTTAAAACAAAGTCCCATTTGTTAAACAAATCTTTCTCACACTGGAAATCACATATTAAAATTCTTAAGAAAAATTATAAACATTTTTTTTCTTTATGAATTATGTATGAAAAGCAAATAATTTCAAAAATAAATTCAAAGGTTAAATTTACTTTAGCTTTATATACAAATATCAACAATTGTTGATAAAAAAAATTATTAAAAAAATTATAAAAAAAAATTCTTTTACCTCTTTGTATTATATACGCAAAAGCAACATAGGTTTAAAAATTACATATATTCCCAATTCAAAACAAAGTACAGACTGATTGTACATCCAAAGTTGTGTAAACATATATGGTTATTTTAAAATCAATTTCTGCGTATTTTGCATGAAAAAAAAAACAATATTATTAAAAATGGGCCAAGCAATATAACTATGGGAAAAGTTGATATGCACTTACTGCATGCGTCGCATCTTTAAGCCTTTAGCTTTTTGTCTTTTTGCTGGGCGATTTTTATTTATTTGTTTTACATAAAAGTGCGATCGAGTTATGACAAAATTTTTTATAATTTTCTTTATGAGAGCACTATTTAGGGCTATTCTTAGCTACAGAATATCCCGTACGACAATCCAGGCACAAAACAATACCTTTGCTGATATTTCTTCTTAGTTTTTTCACTCAAGAACTCGCGTTTGTTTACAATATGCCTCACTGTCACGGCGTAAAAGCTTTCAAAATTCCCAGTCGGTGATAACATGAGCGCCATCTTGTGGCATCCTTCCTTTCAAGGCCAAAGAAAAAAGCGTTGGTAATCAACGGACGGCACACTATTTATTCTAGGCACTGTAGCCACACGGCCCTTTGTTTTATAAGCTATGCAGACAGTGAGAAGCCTCCATCCACGATTGCCACATAATAGATCTCTCCACCCCCCCCCCCCTCCTTCGCCGAATTTATTCAAAGCATTTCTTCACACACACACACAAAACGACCAAAACAATCCGTATTTATTGTCAAAATATGTGAGATAATTTCTGTTTAAAGCGTCTTTCAAGTTGACGCCCCACACCCATTTAATCATTTTGTACCTCCTTTCAGGTGCGCAATCATGCAAGGTACAAAGTGTGTTAAGCCATCGCTTTAAACATTTACAGAAGATTTCTCTTTTATTATTTGGATACAATAAAATATTTTCACTAAAGAAAAAATTCATACACACACACACCAAAAAAAAAGGTATTTTTATTCATTGTGAAAATATGTGAAATAATTTCGGTTAAAAACGTCTCTCGATTTGGTGCTCCTCAGCAGTGGCGCCCGGGGCGGCCGCCCCCCTTAGCTACGCTACTGCCTAGAATGTTTATATGTAAAAAAATTATGTAAATTTTCGTATCAAGATAAATTGAGCAAAAATAACACATTTTTTTTTTTTTTTTTTATGTACCATAACATTTGAGTTTTAACTCGATATCAAATTAGTTTTTCTTCTGCTCAGACGTTGAAATCATAAAAAAGGAAGATAATATATATGCAACGGTGAAAAATAAATAAAAGTGAAAAGCTATATTTTTTATAGCGATTTTCATTTTCCAATAAATATGTTGCATCATGAGATATTTTTAAATGCACCATGATGGCAAACATTTTGTGATTCTCGAGTCTCTAAGATTGATTCAAAACGTCCATTTTGACCCCAGTTTTCTAAATATCTTTTTCATTTATAGGAAAAAAAAGAGACATTATTCAATTTCCTTTTATTTGAATAAGATTGGTTGTAAAATCTACCCATTTAAGAATAAAAAAATATTTCGTAAACGTGTCACAAAGTAGCAAGAATTCAAAGCAATATAAAGACAAAAATTAAGCTACATTGAAAATACAGATTTCATTTGTAATCTGTTCATATAAGATCTTTTAACACTGCTTATATTTACCCAAAAATTCAATGAGAAAGTTTTACTGTTATCTGAAGAGTACCTTTACTTTTATATTGTTAAAGAAATAGGAGAATTTGTCATTCTATCTTGTCTATGTACTAGACCAGTGGAGGAGGTCAGTAGATCTTTATCTCTAGCCCTGAGAACGACAAAATGCTAGAGGGAAGATTTAGAAAGCACCCCTACCGTGACAATCTCCAGAAAGGGCAGTCAAATTGCATCTATGACCGGAAACCGAAGCACTTAAAGAAGTAGTACAATGTGCACAGAAAATAAGTAATTGTTGTGAATCAACTTCTTTTGATACCCACTTTTAAAGGACCCCATGCATTTTAAACTGTGGTTAAAAAAAAAGCCTACGGCTGCCGCCTTCAAGTGTTATTTGAACATAAAGCGGCTGCTCCAGGTTAGTTTAAATAAATTAATCGTGTATTGCTAAATAGTATGATAGTGATGAAAAGCCTCTCCACGAAATGATGTCGAAAAGACAGGGGAAGAACGGGCAAAAAAGGACATTTTCTTTAGAGAGAGTAGACAAAAAATTAAAATACTTTTAAGCATATTGATAAAAAACTATAAAAAATGATAAACTATTGATTTATCCTTATCAATTTTAAACAAATATATATTTTTTAATTTTTAAACAATAATATCATTAATGGGAATATTTTTACACCACATTAATGGGAATATTTTTACATAAAGCAAAATTAGTTTGTTTTATTGTCAGGCATGCATCTGGATTTCTTTGCTATATTCCTTGAATGTTTCTTTCAAATAAAAAGAAATATCTATAAATATAATATAAATATTGATTAGAAATTAATTTAAGAAAACTCAATCCTCATGCGTGAGAAAACAAACTATTTAAACATATTAAAGATTGGAAATGTAATAAATTTAAGACAAGCACTGACACAGAGAAGGTTATTAAAATACTTTAATTACTTTCTGTTCTTTTTTATTAATGAAATATCTTTACGGCATTTGAATTTTACAATTTAATGATTTTTTAACGTGTTCGTTCATAAAGAAAAATTAAATTTTGTGCTATTTTTGATCAAAAAAAAAAAAAAAAAAGAGAGAGAAGAAGAAAAATTTGGTAAATCTATTTAAACGGAACCTGTCTGTAATGGAAACTGACTTAAACGAGAAATTTTCATGGTCCCCTGCCTGACGAATGAATGCCATATAATTATAATGGAAGATGAAATTGCTAAGAATTATTCAAAATTTGGGGAACCGCAAATGGTATGCAATGTTTGTAAAAGTGATATTTTAAATCTATTCTAAAAATCTATCTTTACTGTTATCCTCATTTAACATAGATCAACATTTTGCTTTGTTAAACACGGGATTCCGTCATAGGCAGGTTCTTTTTCTCACGTTTTACCGTATTTTAATTTTATTGCCTGGAAATGCATCTACCCATTTAAATAAATAAATATATATATATATATACATATATATATATATATAAATTTTAATTGTGGAATAATAGCGATTTAAAAATACGTGCATTTTTTGAAAAAAAAGAAAAAAATGGACCGGGCCTAATTTTATTGATATTTTTACTGAACAGGCTAGAGCCGCGCCGGTCCAATGATTTTCATATAAGTTGGGACTGAAAATTTCTGCCTGTTCACACGTCAAGTTCCACGTTTAACGTGCAAGTTCTAGCTTGTTTTAATAAGACGTTGCCATATGAACTGCAATATGGATGGGATTATAAATAACGACGCACAGTGCAGAGCTGTCTCTTATTGCGCTATTTTGCAATGCCCGTAATCTCTCAACATATTAATTATGGCATCCAACATTGGAAATTGGATCAATAAAACCATATTTGTAATTTGCTGTGAAGTGTTCGCAAAAAAACACTTTCTTTTTGTATAATTCCATATCCCTGAAACAACTTTATTGCAGATTCCTCATCATCAGGTATGGTAAAATCCATCTCATCAACAAAAAATGTAAATTTAAATAAAAATTTAAAAACCTTAAAATAAAAAAAATAAATAGATTCCGAAAAATAGCAAATTAAGATGTTTAGATTAAATAATAATAATTTAAAAAGAAAAAAATGGTTTGCATTGAATAAATAGAGAGTCACATTGTTTGCAATAAAAATCCTTTGTGTGGTCAGGACTGAAATAAATGGTGCATTAGCATACATTTTGGCATGGTGTTGGTATAACGGAGAGAAAGTACCAAAATAAGTCCTCTGTCATACATTTGCTGAAAACAAATGTTTAAAGTGTGTTGATTTACTTACAAGGTCTGTCCGCAAAGTGTCCTACTATTGGAAAATAAATCTACATACATATCTTCGAAATAAGACAGTTCAGTTTCCACACGGGTGACCCAGCGATCAGGGTTGGAGTGCTTCCCTTTTGTAAATTGTTAACAACCAACGTCACGTTGCGCAAAATGTGGATCTGACTTTATAGTCCGGGAGACAGAGCCACATTATTGCAATCGATTTTAGCATCACTGATTTTTGTGTACATGACAGACTAGATGATAGAAATAACGAAAATTCCAGTCAGTGAGGAATGCTGCGATAGAAACATCGCACAGCCCGCTGCAAGTGAAATGAATGATGTCCTGATTACGGATGTTAGACCCAACACGATGGTAGTGGTGGGCATTTTAATGGCCCCACTAGTTTCTCTGTAATTTTGAAGGTTATCCGAACAGGATTATTTCCCGGCTCCTTACCTCTCTCCCACCTATAAACCTCCCATCCTGAAGACTCTCCATTTCACATACTCAATGAGACTAGATACTTTTCGAACAGACCTTGTATGTCCAGTTACCGTGAAAGTGATCAATATCTACTCTTTGTTTTTCAGCTGGTGCCAACGGCATGAATGCCCTTCCGGGAATTCCTCGTCTGTCGACACCAGGTGGCGTGGCAGAGGCCGTCATGGCCGGCTTTCCTTCCTTGGCATCCCCCGCCACCAACCCTACAGTTTACTTCCCGAGGTCGCCCTCGTCGCAGCCGCGTTCTCCAAGCAACATACTCTCCATCCCAGACTCCATTTCAGAGGAACCCAGGGTTCGGTTTTCGTCTGCGGCCGACCTCCTCCAGCCTCCTACGCCCTCCTCGAAGCCGCCCAGCAGACGATCTTCCGCCCTATCGCAGACCATCCACGTGACTACCCCCGTGGACGGCGTCCTCACGTCCCTCTAACGAGACTTCTTCACCGGGAAAGTGCGTCAACCACCAAAATGAGCAAATTCCAGATTTACTCAGCAAGAGGAAACCCAGCGTGTAAGGAGCTTAGAACGTTTAGAACTAAACGGCGGGCATGTGGTCTGGGCTACAACATCGACGCTAAGCTGTAATTAGGACACAACCTATTGAAATTATTGGATTAGTAAGAAGGATCTTGTCAATCTCGAATCTTGCCTGACATTATCGCTTTTAGACCATTGCTCTAATCTAGAGTGCTTTTATAAATAAGAGAGTGGTGACAGAAGTATAGCGTCTAGAAAACATAATGTAACTGGCTATTCTGATAGAAAATGCTAAAAATTTGAATCCGATAAATTTCCAACGATACTGATCGCAGCGACATCTGGTAGCTCAAACGTAAACACTGTATAAGGACTGAATTGAGAAAACACTTCGGCCGATGAAAAGCTAGCAGATGTCACTGCGATTGACATTTATCGTTCAGCATCGTTGGAAATTTATCGGATTCAAATTTTTAGCACATTTTAAAGCATTACTGGAATAGCCTGTTGGGAACAGATGTGTTACACTCATGCACTGATGTTTGGCAACTTTTTCGTTGGCGCAATTTTCAAGCCCGCACCAAACCAATAACTTAATACAATAACTAGGTTGCCATTAAAGGAAAAAATCCCCTAAATTTGGTGACTTTTTTCCTTTTTATAACCGATTCAAAAAAAAAAAAACTGCTTCGGTGTATGACATCATAGCCGCCTACTGCCACTCTATATCTTCTAGACTTTATAACATAAAGGTAATAAAATCTGATTGGTCGAGAGGATTTTGGCAAACACATGATCATTATCGCCATTTGATAAACCATATCAATCGATATGGTTAACTCCAGGGTATTGGTCAGGTATCATTCGATAAAGCATATCATTACTAATGGTTTATTGATTTGCCTCACTAGTCCATGCAAGTATTGCCCATTTCTGGAATGTGGGTTGCTATAGTATGTACAAAAATTTCCAATATGAACATGTGTCGCCTATGTATGTCACAACTCTCTTATTTACAAAGGCACTCTAGTAATTAGGAAGCAACATATTGAAATTATTTTATTAGTTGGTCAATCTTGCCTGTCATTATCGATCTTAGACCATCGGTCTAATCTAGAGTGCCTTTATAATGAAGAGAGTGGTGACATAATAGTAATAAAATTTGATGGGTCGAAAGAATTTTGGGAAAAACATGATCATTATCACCAAGCTAATGGTTTGTTCATTTGTCTCACTCATCTATGCCAAGTATCGGCAATTTCTGGAGAATGTGGATCATTACAATTTGTACAAAAATTTCCATTCTGAGCATGTGTCGTGTATGTATGTCACAACTCTCTTACTTACAAAGGCACTCTAGTAATTGGGAAACGACATATTGAAATATTTAGTTGATTGAGGGGAACTTGTCAATCTCATTTACTGTTATCACTCTTATGCTGGTATTCACTATCTATCTCAACTCCTGGTTAAACGTGAATACCTCAGTCGAACGCTCAAATGATAATCATTATTAACCTTATTGGACTTTGGCTGCAATTAGGTCCAATCAGGTTAATGATGAATAACATTTGAGCTGTCATTCGAGAGATCTTGCGCTTAACCGGGAGCTTAGATAAATGGTGGCTTTAGACCGTTTGTGTAATACAATGGTACTCATAACTTCCACAAGATCTGGTAGAGAAATTGACTTGAAGAACATTTTTGAATATTATATTAACTACTATCCAGGGTTCGTAAATATCTGATATTTTTAATATATATTCGATATAAACTTATTGATATTTATAAATGTTTTCAGATTCAATATAAATTAAAAACTAAAACATATTACACTTAGCATGAAAACTTAATAAAACAATATTCTAAATATCTTTTTCTTTACATAACAAAATGGAAGATGAACTAATTGAAAACAGACACAATTTGCTTTTTACACTCACAAAAAACAAAGTATAAAAAAATTTGAACATAGCAAGCTTGTCTGCTTTATTCATTCTCTAACCTGTTGTGCAATTTAAACTGAACAAAAACAAAACCAGAAAAGATTCCTTCTTATGAAGTTAACAACTTACTGAAATATACAGTTTATTTTTCAGCGACTGTTCTAAGTAAATATTGTCCCACATAAATATTGGTTATACATTTAAAAATTCAGCTTCACATGTGAAGCTTGGAAAAGACTCATTATTTTGACTAAAAAAAGTCATTGCAAAAGTTCTTTATCTTACAGAACAACACAATTAATAACAGATTAAAATTTATTGACACTTGTTCAGATTGAAAATTTCAAAAATATCATACACAATGATGTTTTGAAAATAAATACCAAATACATGAAAATGGTGAAAATATCAAACATTATGATATTTTGAAAATAAATATACAACAGATCTTAGGCAAATGCGCCACACCGTCTATTTCTAAACGTTCTAAGGTAAGAAGGAAAAATCCAGGAGTGTTCTCCGAAATCTATAAAGAAAGAAAGACATTTTGATGAATATACCAAACTGGAGAGAGCAAGTGTGGATACACATTTTTGAAACAGAAGCACAGGTTCTGATTGTAGATCAGTTTCAACCACGTGATCACAAGCCCACCCATTTTTATCCAACCAATCATAAAAATTGATTTGTAGCCTGTATTATGAGCCAACCAATCACAATCCACCATGTTAACATAAACACCCATCTGGTTGCTAAGGTGGTTGCTAGAGTGTGACGTCAGTTGAAACTGATCTATTGACTAGTCCCTATAGTAGAAAACCAATATTGGTGTTCAATAGGATGCAAATATCGTCGGAAATACTGCCAATGAAATACTTAATATTGGTTTTACATAGAAAATATTTGCAAAAAATCCCACTATGGCAAAAATATTAGGTTTACATTGGAAATATTTATATTTAAATGCCAATATTGCAGAAATAATGGCACTGACATGAGGAAAAAATGTCTCACCAAAATGTAAGCACCCCAATTGGGGGCTATATTTCATGCCAATGTTCAATCATTGGCATGAAACATTGCCAGTTTTATATATTACTGTCCCAATCATGTTTTGCTATCAGAGGTGTTGACAATTGATCCAATTTACGCGGTTTGTCCCAATTTTGAAGATAGCAATACTCGCCTTGTGAACTTTTGGACAGGAAGTTGATTTCTCATAATACACAAATTCTTTTAAAGTTTCGAGTGTACCATTCTGTTTATTTTTTATTCTGAATTCAAATCTAACAAGCCTGAATATCCTTTAAAAAATGTAAAAAACTTTAATTTTTAAAGACTATATCCCCATTTGAGTCCTGAACGAGTAGGCCAAAACCCGAAAATTTAATTTAAAGACAGTCCGAAACGGATCTAGATCAGATAAAGATGCAAGATAAGTTAAATGTCCCCCCACAAACTCCCCCAAATTCTTTTTAACCACGAAATCTAAAATGAATTAAAATTTAAACTATACTTAAATGCAATTATGGAAGAGTAGTCTATTCCCCAATCTCTAATATCATTTTTACCTTTTATGAAATAAACTAGAATGAATGAAAATACATAATTATTTTCGTCTGAAACAATAGTCTAAACTTTTTAGTAAACAAAAATCGGTTATAACCGAACCAAATCAACACAAACAGGAAAAATTAAGAGTGAACAGCACCCATGGTTTGGGTTGAGTTCAGGTAAAATTGAACTATCCCGCTATGTCACAATTCTCGTTTAAAAAGCAGTCATACAGTTTTTTTTCCCCCACATTTCACTCACCTTCTATTTGTCATACAGTATCTGGAAGCACACTTATTCTTATTGTTACAATGGTAGCCTAGTATAAGTTCATACTATGATATCGAAGTCATTTAGCTTAATTTTTTTAATCTGACAACCTGGAATTAGGCTTCACCCGTGCACATTACCAAACAGTTTTAGAGACACAGCCAAACAGATAAATTTGCATGATCTTTAAGTTGTTAAATTTGTAACTACAACTTCTGACTATACATAGTTTATTATTGTTTTCATTTTTTGCAACATATTGGGGGGAAAAAAAAAAAGATTGAAAGGATCACTGGGTAAAGCTGATTAACTGCTTGTGGTACTCAACTTGAAATTTAAGGGCAATTTCAAATAAGAATAATGGTTCAGAAGGCAGATTTCTACTCAACTCATAGTTAAGAGAGTATCTCAAAGTTAACACTCTGCCGTCCGCATGTCTCGTAAAAACACTTCTATTCGTAAAATGTTGAAATGATTGATTGACACCAGAATTTAGAAACAAATTTATTCGAAAATAAGTAAAATCTTTTCTTCATGTACTTGATAAAAGGGAATTTTTCATTCCAAAATTCTGGTGCCAATGTAGCATTTAAGGATTAAAATTAAGTTACTTTATGTACGACACCACTGTGGTGTCGCCGGATGGCAAAGTGTTAAGAACGTTTCAGAAATTTGCTCAAGTCGAAAATTTTTATTCCGAATCACCCGCTTCAAAAGAATTAAAGTTAAGTGACTTAACTATCATGGTGGGAATAGGATATAATGTTCCATACTTTAAAAGATTCCAAAATCGATAGAAAAAAATAGGACATACTTTTTTTATGATCTGATTCAACAAACACATATTTCAGAAATCAAAAGCAATTCACACTTACAGTAAATTGTTCCATTATTTTCAATGTATAAAACTTCAGCTGCACTATTCTTAGGCTAAAATTAAATATTAATATTAAATTAAAGACTGTCTTGACTATTGAACGAAAAGTGCATCCCGAATGAAGGCACTGATAAAGGCAAAATAAAAGTGCTATAGCACTGTAACAAGATAGTTTTATTTTATTTTCAACCCTTGAAAAAGGAAAAAATTTCATAACGCAAATAAGTCAATCGAGAACGATGACCATAAAAGTTACTAACATTTCTGAACCATTTTAACTGTAATCATTAAACACGGGGGGAGATATAAATGTTTAAATGCGTATTTTGCGATTCGAGTGAGCTGTGACCAAAATTTAAGTTGACTAATCTAGGTTCTGAGACAAAGCAGATCAAACTCCTATTTTCTTCTAATAAAGAGTAGACGATAAAGTTATAACCATGGAACATTAAAAAGTCCATGATCCACCTAACTTAAGTTATAACGATAACTCAGCAAAACTGCATTTTTTTTTTCACTCTAAATGCATTGTTTAATTTAAATTAACTAACCAGCAACTTGAAAAATAGAAAAAAGATCGAAAGGTTGTCACACATTTTGTGACACGCGTGAAAAGTGAACTGTACATTTTTCAAGCTTGCTTGTGTTGTCAATATATAAATTCAAAAATAAATGTACAATAAGGATAAATAAATAAATTAATGTTTTTGTACACTGCATAGAGAGATCTGAAGAAGGCAGCACAAGTCAGAAAAGTAAAAACTACTAAAATTATTTTTAATTTACAATTTTTATGCTAATAAATAACACAAAATATATACTAGAATTTTTAGAGGCACATGTGTAATTATTTCTTTCTTTTAAATAACTAACCAACAACTTGATTAGAGAAATTAGAAAAGCTGATGAAAATATTGCCATGTACATGAAACGTAAACAGTGCATTTTCAAAGTTTGCTTGTGTTGCCATTCTTTGAATTGAAAATAAATAAATTTATAAATCTCATTCAGAGATCTGTATAGTGGCAGAATATGTCGGAAAAGCTGAAAAATAAACCCTCTGTATAAAAAAAAAAAAAAAATTATAGTCTAAATTTTTTAATATAACAAATAACACAAAATATTTATTAGAATTCTGATAAGTATTATTTTTTGCTTTCCTTTATTTTATTTATTTATTTTTATTTTGCTTGTTTAACTAGTCATAAATTTGGATTAATTTATTTTCCAATAAAAATACTCGTCCTTTTAAGGACGCCAGCAAAACGAAATCCAAGATTTTGGAACATATATACCTGTGATCTTTGGACAGCATTTTTAAAACAAAGAATATATTTTTAGCAACCAAACTAAGATATATATATATTGGAAGGGGGGGTGTCAGAATTTTCCATTCAAGACAATTTTGAAACATATCAACATAAAAAGCAAAGCAGAAATTTAACAATTAAAAAAACAGTTTCTACCAACATTTTTCAAAATTTAGAATTGAAAGTTTTCTTATATACATTTACATTTTCTTTTCTTTTAATTTTCACACACATGATTTCATTATACCTATATCAGGGTCCTGAAAATTTATCTCAAATGAACCCTCCATTTAAATTAAATTTTAAATATGTGAATGTAAAGAAAAAAAAAAGAACTAAAGTTGTTCTTCATGAAGGGTTTAGGGCGGCAGAGAGCCCCTGCTGAAAAGTTCTTAGTTCTCCTTTTTGTTTAGTGTTTAATTATTTTAAGTACTTAGAAAGAATAAATTTGACAATTTTTTTCAAACATTAGTAGAGTAAAAGAAAATTTAGTTCCTTAAATGTCCTAATCCAAGTAAGAGCAAAGCCGCTCTACTACAGGCACCTATGCCGTCAAGTTAGAAGTCAGAACCTGTGCTTTCGAACAAAAAAATCTTATAATGCAAGCATATCGAAACATCTGCAGAAATTTCAAGCAAGCCTTCACAACGAATGACATTTATTCCAAGCCTTAT
This sequence comes from Maratus michaelseni, assembly GCA_963931845.1. NCBI lineage: Eukaryota > Metazoa > Arthropoda > Arachnida > Araneae > Salticidae > Maratus > Maratus michaelseni. The sequence continues at coordinate 471,681,782 of OZ007587.1, forward strand.
CAAGCCGGGTTTTAACCTCAAAAATCTCAAAAGAGAGCAAAGCCAGAGCTTTTTTTATAAAACGTCTAATAAATAAATAAATGAATGGATGGGTGAATAAGAACTGTCTATGAAGATTTTCAAAAACCTCGCTGACGAGATAGATATCTGCACGAATGGGGACCATTTCTGAACTTTTGTCTATTTTTCTTTACGCCATCAGGAAGAAGGGAATTATCGCATATTTTTCATTTTTTTTCTTTTTGGACTGTCGAGGAGGCGGAAGAACTCTCACACATTTTTGTATAAAATTATTAAATAAACCTGTACACAGATGAAATTGTCGGTTGTCTGCTTATTTTTCACGTTGAACGAAAACAGAAACACCTTTCAAAATTTCTTTAACCGTTTCTTTTGTTTGTAGTAGAATAGTTTCTCTAACAAAAATAATCTACACTACGATAACCACTTCGATTAGTTATATCAAACTGATTTGGAATCGAATTGTCGTTTTCCATTTCTTGATAAATTTATTACATGTCGAGTTGTAAGAGATTGTTGTTGCTTCCTGCAAATCGGCTCAAAATGCCAACTTTAATAGCATTTTTGGAAAGATCCTTTGCCATTATTGAAAAATGGAAAACGCTATTCGATTTCTTAACTCTCTGACCGCTTATCCTGCGATTTCGAAGGGCAAGACATTTGTAGAAAAAATTATATAATACACAATTTTTGAAGCAATTTTGATTTTAAAATTTCTCAGTCAAAAGCAAAAAAAAATGCAATTGATAAATTTACTACATATTTTAAATACTTGATTTAAAAAATGTAATAATAGAAAATATATTGGTCAATTAAACATAGGTCAAGAAAATTTTGAAAAAAAAAAAAGAACAAAAGGAGCAGTCAAACGGTTAACTTGTCAGTTTCGCACATCTATACTAATAAAATAAAATTTTGCTCTGTGTGTGTGTGTGTGTGTACGTGTCTGCTGGCAATGGCTAGAAAAATCTAGCCCACCTAGAAGCCTTAAAATTTAGATTTAGGTAGTCCAATACCCTCTCCTGGTGCACCTGAGCCTCAGAATTTTAATATTTTGATAATTACCCAACATATTAATTATGTTGGGTAATTATAATCTCATTAAACATCGCATCGAAAATGCCATCTTTTAAATCAAAATGGCTAAAGAAAAGAACTGCTGTTCTGGATTTGCAAGTGGAAATGAACGAATTTGAAATTATTTTACTAATTAGCGAATTTTAAGAAAACTAATTAAGATATCAATTTGAAAATTTCTGAGCATATGTAAAAAAAAATTCGGCATCTGACTATGCTATTTTTGAAAAATTCAGCCGATAATTTTTCTTAATTTATGCAAAAATCTGCCAGTGCCAGTGAAAACAATCCACGAAAAAATAATAATCCGTATTAATCATAAATGCTTCCATGATTTTGAATTTTGATGTCCCTGAAAAATTGCTTTAAAATAGCCAATATGTTATTGATACCCAACCACTGACAGAAATCTGCAAACATCTCAATTCTTCAGCTTTTAAAATATTACTGTACAACTAGAGCAGAAAGACATGAATTCCCGTTTTCTAGTCATTCTGGAAAATAAATTCAAACACAAAGCGAGGATAGATAAGTGACATTTCACGGTAGAATACCTCTCTTTATATTTCATAAATAACAATTTAAATTCATTTCAAAATTATTTTTTAAAGGATTGTAAAACACTTTAAAAAACTGACTACATTCTTGTTTCTCAAATAGCACGTTTCTTTAATTTTTTTTTTTTAGCCACCCACAGGGAGGCTTATTCTTTCAATCTCTATCATTTTTCATGTTTATGAAAAGTCACAGCAATCCATCGTTGCCACAGGTTAATCTCGGAAAATAAAACATTTGAAGTTACTGGAAAAATTAATAACTCAAAAAGTATTTATCACAAAATTGTTAGACAAACTGCGTTAGAAAGGGAAAAAATTGTATTTTTCTTGATATAAATTTAAAATTGAATGATTATGCCGTTTTTCAAATAATGAATTTCAAAAATTACCAAATTTTACAATGAAGTACCATAACGAAACCTTCACGCGTAAAAAGATAATGATAACGGCTGTTGCTTTCGGTCGAGAATGTACCAAACGATGTCCGCATTTTACTATTTTTACCGTTTTTAACGAAATTCTGTAACTTTAGAAGAATTTTTCTTTGAATAGGCAATAGAAATGCATAAAATCGTTACAAAAATTTTAAAATTACAAAAAAGGATAGATGCAAATTATCAGATATGAAAAATAAAGAAGAATTTTGGTACTTTCGTTCTTTCGTGTTATAGCAGCCACCAAGCATGAAATATTTTTGTTTCTGTTTTCATTAATACAAGGGCATCCAACCTGGGCTTCCCGGGATTAGAGGATATAGGTAAAAACCATTTTTTTAAATTAAAAACTCTAATAGATTTTTTACATTTAATATATATATATATATATATATATATAGATTGTCCCCTAACAACACCAAAGAGCATTTTTATATGAAATATGTCAATTATATATTTTTGAAATTGTCGAAGAAATCGCTGAAAATTTCTTTATATACAACAGATTTTCTTATTCTGATAATTTCGGTGGTTTTAAGCGCTTATTTCGATTAGATGTTTGTTAAATTTGTGTTTTATATGTAGTATTTTATTTATTGCTTAATGAAATTTTAACTTCGTTATGGAATATTAGATCGAAACAAATGCTGAATTATTTATATTATTTAAAATGCAAACGGATTAATATTTTGTAATCGTCTGCAAGCGATAGAGATTTTTAAAAAAATCGTGCTTGAAATTTAATTTAAATGCTATAATAAATGAGTAAATCGTGATACAGTTTTCAAACAAATTGCATTTGAATGTAGATTTTTTTTTCCCTATCTAACGGTGTACAAATTGAAAATGTGCGATGTTTAGAAATAAAAAAAATTGCAGTAGCAAAAATCTCAAAGCCAAAATTTCATCGTCAGCTGTTGCCATTCGCAAAATGACGTCAGCGTTACGCACGGACACGTTTGTTCTTTATAATATAGATATTGTAAATTTGGTACTTTCGTGTTATAGCGGCTTCCAAGGATGAACTGCCAAGCGGTCAAGATTTATCGCCAAATTATAAAGCATGTATGACATTATAATAATATATGATACATATGTAACATTTCTGTACGTATGTGGCCAAGTTATAGTCATATAGGATGCATATATGATGTATATATATGACATGTGTATATGATGTATATACGACATATAAGACATAAATAATATGTGTATAATGACGTATATGGCACATATAGGAGTATTTGGAATATATATATGCATATATAGGATGCCTATATAAGCTTTGCGATGATCTTGGCGAAATATCATAACTGCAACCTTGGTATAATCATAATTGTGGGAGCCGCTATAACACGAAAGTACGGTAATTTTTTTTTTTTTTTTTTTTTTAAACAGCCACACACAGGGCTAATTCTTTCAGTTTACAGTAAAATTCATGTTTATGAAAAGTCACAGCCACTCCATATATAAAGGAGGACACCCTTTATGCATAGCTATACAAATGGTTGTTACTGACGATATTAAAAATCAAATTGTCTCTGTATTATGCCGATACTTCGGCTTGTATTTCCTTTCTCAGTACCTAATTGCCATACAGCGGGCGCAGACCCCATTTAAACAATAATATAAAGGATCCAACAAAGTTAAACCCGTCGTGGCGGACATTTCTAAGGGGACCCGTGGCCCTATCTCCAATAGTAATGAAGTTACCTCTTTGGGGGGGGGGGAGTTCTTGTAAGTTCCTGGGAGGAAAGGTTCAGTAAGACCTTTTTGGTGTTCCTCCCTCATGTAAACCCCTTCATGTAACATATCAATAATTGATAGATCTCGTCAAGCACTATGGTCTGGTCCTACTTTCCGCCTCTCACTCACCCCCTCCCTTAAGAAGCATATTTTTCTGTTTCAACTCTTTCTAAATTTTAGTTTTTCCCATCTTTCTCAGCCCCTTTAAGCCCCACAGAGGGCGTAGGCCTCTTCTAAAAGATCCAACAAAATTAAAATCGTCGAGGCCGACATTTCTAAGAGGGTCCCGAGGCCCTATATCCCATAGGACTGGAGTTACCACCCCCCCTCACGGTGGAGACATTCAAGGTGCTCAAACACCGTCATGTAACATATAAAAAGTTTGATCTCATCAAGTACTTTTGTCTAGTTTTACTCTCCCGTCTCCTGTCAGGAGCACTTTTCTTATTTATTGTTTTCAATTTTTCATATTTATTTTAGTTTTTCCCATTTTTCTCTGTTCCTATGGACCGGACAGCTCCAAAATTTTACCAAAATTAGCTGTAAAGTGCCTAAAGGTATTCCCCCCCCCCCCTTCTTTTGGCGCCCTCGGTTTTCACGTATCTCTCGAGGGGGCCCGTCAGAGGGGCGAAAAGGGGGATCCCTTTTAAAGTCCTATCTCTCAATTTCAAGTGAGGATTCATTTTAAAGGTCTCGTAGAGCACTTGTGTTTTGTATAGCTCCCCCTCCCTTCCCCCCACCGCTCCCCAAGATCCCGTCAATTAATGCTAACTCATCATTTGTTAAACAACTTCTCTTAGCTTTATCCATCATAAAAGCTGCTATCATAGAACTTTTCATTATCTTTTTTAGGTTATCTATTACGTGCTAAAATGCCTTGAATGATTAAAAATAATTTAAAGGGTGCCATTAAGCCAGCACATTTGTAAACAACAACTACCTCGCCAAGTCTCAGCCCATTGAAGCCACGTCTTTTTACTATTATAGTTATTAAAAATACTTCTAGTCACCGAACCCTTTTAAAACTTGGTGTGCTCGTGCCTAATATATTCCGCCAGCTCACAAAAAATCTTAGAGCGCTAACTAAATTCTAAAGTGGAGAAGCTGGCTTATGCTAACAAACACTTTTTTTGACGAGTTAGACTTGGCTGAAAAAATCTCAATGATAAAAGCCGTGGGTGGCCAATCTATATTCTGCCGTAAGGTAGAATTTTTCCCGTTTTTTTTTTTTTTCAATCTGCGAATAAATAAAATTTTCACTTTGAACCCGAGCCCGAGAGCACAAGCCGTTTTGTGCCTATTTCCCTATTATCCCTACATTTTCATCCCTATTATTCAAATATTTATAACGAAAAGCGCATTCTGTCAAATTCCAACATTATTTTTCCACACGAAAATAGTCTCTTTTCGCATGCTTCAATGTTTTTTTGAAAGGTTGTTGAAAGAGGAGGGGGGGGGGGGGGGGTAAGTTCTTGTAAGTTCCTGGGAGGAAAGGTTCAGTAAGACCTTTTTGGTGTTCCTCCCTCATGTAAACCCCTTCATGTAACATATCAATAATTGATAGATCTCGTCAAGCACTATGGTCTGGTCCTACTCTCTGCCTCTCACTCACCCCCTCCCTTAAGAAGCATATTTCTCTGTTTCAACTCTTTCTAAATTTTAGTTTTTCCCATCTTTCTCAGCCCCTTTAAGCCCCACAGAGGGCGTAGGCCTCTTCTAAAAGATCCAAAGAAATTAAAATCGTTGAGGCCGACATTTCTAAGAGGGTCCCGAGGCCCTATATCCCATAGGACCGGAGTTACCCCCCCCCCCCTCACGGTGGAGACATTCAAGGTGCTCAAACCCCGTCATGTAACATATAAAAAGTTTGATCTCATCAAGTACTTTTGTCTGGTTTTACTCTCCCGTCTCCTGTCAGGAGCACTTTTCTTATTTATTTTTTTCAATTTTTCATATTTATTTTAGTTTTTCCCATTTTTCTCGGTTCCTATGGACCGGACAGCTTCAAAATTTTACCAAAATTAGCTGTAAAGTGCCTAAAGGTATTCCCCCCACCCAGTGCCTGATTTACGGCAGGGCATTCGGGGCACGGGCCCAGGGCCCCCGATTTTTAGGGGCCCCCAAATTCTACTAAAGATTTTTCAATTATTGGCCAAAACAGTTTTAACTGTCAAAAAACAAAATTAAAATGGAAAAATCTGTTTATCAGAGATTGTCTATGATATGTCAAAGCAACTTCATTTTTTGCTGATTTTTTAACAATTTATGTGCAGTAATGTGCAGAACTCCATTTTTGGGATCGCCATGTTAATTAATTTTTATTTATTTTACATGTAAGGCCTTCATGGTTAACATGGAGAAAGCCGTATGGTTCTGCTAGTTAACTGTGTAAATTTAGTTTTTTTTTTTCATACAAAGCTTGTATTTGAAAGAAAAAGTTGTTTGATTAATAGGATATGCTAATATTTAAATAATTATAGCTTGGTATTTTTATGGTATTTTTATGGCTTGGTAAATTTATTATTAGTTGTTGCATACTTTATCATTCCAGATATATGGATCTTCATATAGAAAGGTAATCAGCAACACACAGTTTATTATAAAATTCAATTAAAAATTCATAATTATCAAATAATTATTTAAAAGTAAATTAATGATTATCAAATTTAATTTTTTTAAATTAATATTTTAAGGAAATTATCAAAGTCAATAGTGGTTATCTTAATAAGTACTGCTTTTGGTATTATATTTTTTTATTCAAAGATTCTGTGCGAGGGGGGGCCCATACGCATCTGTGCCTAGGGCTCCCAAATTTCTAATCGGTCCCTGCCCCCACCCCCCTTCTTTTGGCGCCCTCGGTTTTCACGTATCTCTCGAGGGGGCCCGTCAGAGGGGCGAAAAGGGGGATCCCTTTTAAAGGCCTACTCTCAATTTCAAGTGAGGATTCATTTTAAAGGTCTCGTAGAGCACTTGTGTTTTGTATAGCCCCCCCTCCCTTCCCCCCACCGCTCCCCAAGATCCCGTCAATTAATGCTAACTCATCATTTATTAAACAACTTCTCTTAGCTTTATCCATCATAAAAGCTGCTATCATAGAACTTTTCATTACCTTTTTTAGGTTATCTATTACGTGCTAAAATGCCTTGAATGATTAAAAATAATTTAAAGGGTGCCATTAAGCCAGCACATTTGTAAACAACAACTACCTCGCCAGGTCTCAGCCCATTGAAGGCACGTCTTTTTACTATTATAGTTATTAAAAATATTTCTAGTCACCGAATCCTTTTAAAACTTGGTGTGCTCGTGCCTAATATAGAGCGCTAACTAAATTCTAAAGTGAAGAAGCTGGCTTATGCTAACAAACACTTTTTTTGACGAGTTAGACTTGGCTGAAAAAATCTCAATGATAAAAGCCGTGGGTGGCCAATCTATATTCTGCCGTAAGGTAGAATTTTTCCCGTTTTTTTTTTTTTTCAATCTGCGAATAAATAAAATTTTCCCTTTGAACACGAGCCCGAGAGCACAAGCCGTTTTGTGCCTATTTCCCTATTATCCCTACATTTTCATCCCTATTATTCAAATATTTATAACGAAAAGCGCATTCTGTCAAATTCCAACATTATTTTTCCACACGAAAATAGTCTCTTTGCGCATGCTTCAATGTTTTTTTGAAAGGTTGTTGAAAGAGAACTCATGTTTTCACTACTAAATGTGCATACTTTTTCACAAAATTTAAAAAAGAGCTTGGATACAGTTATATTTATAACAGATTGAAATGTCAGAGAGTTCAGAAAATGAGAACTATTTTTTTTATTGCTACGTTAAAAGGAGCCAGTGCAAAAACAAACAAAGAAACAAAAGAAAGCAAGAAGAAAACATTTCTTTTACAACTGGATAACAATATTTTTTCACGGGCTGTAAAACAGTTTTATTTATCATCCATAAAGATTTCAAAGAGCTTGGACATAAAGAACTTTTTAATTTAAAACTATGAAATGACCTTACGTAAAAAAAAACAAGAAAATGAACGCTTTTATCACTTAATATCAATATTTTTTCATGAATTTTTCATTTAAAAATATAATTTCATACAAAATCCAGTTAAAGATATGAAATAATAAAAACTTGATGTTTCTATTTAAATTTATTATCACGGGCCCAGGCAACACCGGGCGTGGTCAGATAGTATATTTTTAAAAAAGCATTTTTTAAACTGGATTTTTATACTTAATAAAAAAAAACTTAGTGACATAAGAAAGGGTGGCAAGAAAACCTTCAAAGAGCACAATGGCACCCACGTTGGACAGCACTGCTTTAAAAGACTCAAGTTCTTCCTAAACAGATAAGATTTTTTACATTAATGTTTTCATGTGAGACACTGAACATGAAATATATATAAAGTGCCAGAATGTAGCTATTATAAAAATTTGAATATGTTATCCTATAAATGAAATTTCAATTACAACAAATTGTAAAAATCTTTGGGAAAAATAGTTTTCTCTTCCCAAGCATTCCCATATTTAGAAGGGAGACAAATGCAAAAAAAAAAAAAAATGCGTCAGTCTGACTTCTTCATTAGCCTCAATGGGTATGGTTCTGACGTCACAGTGTTGAAAACCAGGGTTGTAAAAAACCCAGCCCAGGTGGGTTACCCACTACAACCCTGTTGGCAACAGACTATTTTTACAGAAAGCCATCGACAGGAAAGTACATAAATAAACTGAACATTAGAATTGGCTGTACAATATCAGAGTCAGTTGTAGTGCTCTTGAGATTACTAATACAGTAGAGTACCGCTAATCTGCAAACCTGTAATTCGCACGATATAAATCAATGTAAACAAAGAATTTTAATTCTTAAAAAATAATTTCTCAATGGCAAAAATTTTTTAGTTTTCACCAAGCTTTAATGTTATATATCATACATAAGTATCCTACATCAATTAAACTTATTTTTTAGAATTTAAAATATACATAAAATGTTGTATTTATTTAATCATTTATATCGTAAATTAAAAAATATAATTTTTTCCTTTTAAAAATTTATTCTTTAAAAGTATTTGTATTAATGGAAGATGATTACTTGGAGAATACATTTAATCTTTTATACAGAAATAATTACAATTTACAAAATTGAAGATAAAACAGTTTAATATACAGAAACCAAGCAGTTAATTCTTTAAATCAATGTTAATAAATATAAATATCAAAAAATACATGTACAGTGACCTCTCTCTTATACGACTTTCAGAGGACTGTAGAAAAAAGTTGTATAAGTGAGAGACCGTCTTTTTATAATAGTTTCAAACTTTATATGCGTTAATTATTTTACCTATATTAAAAACGATAAGTTTTGAGTACTAAGGACAGATTTTAACAAAATTTATAAAATAATGTTAAATAATAAAACATAAAATATATTTTAAAGTTCACAAAATAGTTCACTCACCACTATGTTTATTTTGAAGATTAACAGATCAGATTTTTTTCAAAAAATGAAGTGATATTAGTTTGTCTTCGACGAAAAGAGAATTGCCTTTTACTAAGTCTATTAAACCTTTTAAGCTATTTTGGGAATAATAATTTTGGTGGACATAATTCTTTAATGTATTTAAAACGGCACTCACTTCTGAAAAAAATTACAACAGCAGGAACATTGTTCTCATCTTCGTCACCTTCGTCTTCATAATGGATATCCTCAAAGATTTCTCTTAAAAGGATTCCCATACACTCTCAAAATCGGGTTCATTCGTTGACCTAGCAGTTTGGAATTGTGAAAAACCACATTTCCTAAAATAATTCTTAACTGTCTGCGATGTCACATTTTCCCATGCAGATGCTGTAAGATACATAGCTTCTAAAATGGAAATTGCTTTAGCTTCCTTTTTGTTTTCCCGATCAAAAATAAAACGACAAATCAAACCCCTTCTGTAGTTTACTTGAAATTCTTTGTAATCGCTAAATCTAATAGCTTTAATCTGTTTGTATAATTTGATTGCGAACTTTAATTTGTTGCAGAAATGGTAGATGTTTTATATCTGGATGTGATGGACATTGATCCAGGAAAGTGCATTTTGCAATAACCCTGATTTCTCACTATACAGACTATACAGAGACGTGATCAAGCGCGGATCCAAGGGAAGGTCATGGGGGTCATGACACCCCTCTAAACGGAAAACATTTCTTTTAGAACAATACATTTTTTTAAATATAAATAAATAATTAAGGTATTTTCATTTTTTTTTTTTTTTACTGCTTAAAAATTCTAATCTTTCTGATACATTCATGGAGTTATTTTTATATAGAAATTACGAAAATTGCAGGCATTATTGTTCAAGCACTAAAAAAATCGAACATTGTTTTTAATTTTCCTATAAATGTGATACATTTTGAATTGTATTTGATTGCTCCCTCAAAACGATATTTCCATGATTGTCGAGCCTCGAAAATTGGCTAAAAATAAAATGTGATCTCTGAGAAAACTTTCTGTAAGATTCTTTGCATTTATCAGAAAATGGGAAACTGATTTCTTGGTATCTGGATAAAACATGAAAATTTTATATATTTATGAACATAACTATAAATTTCATACACTTATAAAAGAAAATGAATTTCGGTACATGTCAGAAAATAGTCAATTTTGATCTAAGGTATAGAAACTGCTAATGAAGACATATGACATCCCCCCCTCCCCAAAAAAAAGGCATGAACCCCCTCTAAATTGAGGGCTGGATCTGCCTCTGGACGTGATCTGCAGGTAGTCATTTGGCTTCTGTTAAATGGCAGGCACAAGAAAATTCCATACAACCATCTTCCCACCATAGATTTCATCGTTAATAACACACCAAGATAGATAAGAAATATTATTCATTATTGATAAACACTATAACAATAGTCAAAAGGATAAAGGTAAGAAACGTTAATGATTTGTACTTTAATAATTATAAAAATGAATTCTTGAGTAAGAAATGTAAAATCGCCTGAACTGTTTAAAAAGTCATATAAGTGAGAGAAGTTTAGCATTATTTCCCATAAAGCATGGACGGGACCAAGAGAATTCGGCATATAACCGAAAGAGTCGTACAAGTGAGAGGTCACTGTATTTAATTTACAATAAATTATTTTTTAAATAATTCTTACTTAATTCATATGTTTAAATGTGTAATTTATTTATTTTTGAGCATTAACAATCAAAATTTGTTCAAAATATGATTAACAAAAACCATAAACAAAGATTAAATAGACATGACCTATAATCTACAAAAAGTATCAAATCTGCAAAATGCTTGGAACCAAGCTGTGCGGATTAGTGGTCTTCTACTGTAGTAAAATAAATATATAATTTAAAAAAAAAAAAAAAAAAAAAAAAAAGATCCACTTCATTGTAATGATAAAATATGTTTAATAAGAAAATATCACATTACATATATATATCTAATCTTGAATAAAACTTAAGTAAGCTGTAATAAAATCCAGACACACAAAGTTCCAGGCCGCAGCATGAAAAACAAAAAAGGAATCCAATTATTCTCCCTGAAAAATCTGGAACAAACAAGCAAATTTTAATTTAAATTAAAAAAGACATGTACTAGCATGAATGTGATGAAAAATAAAAATGATTATAAAAGCTGTAAAAGACTGTACAACTCATTAATTTAAATTGCAGATGAAAATCCTAAATAGAGACTTAAAAAGAAACATTCACTAGCATATATTCCAACTTTACTTTTCAGAGTGTTCCCCCCCCCCCCCCCTAAAAAAAATTACTTGAAATCTCACAATTTGAGACAAGTGAAAAACATACACTGATATTTATTTATAGCTCTTATAACTAAATTTAATCAAGGCATGATAAATTGGTTTCTTACAAACAGAAATCATGTGATTAGAAATTATAAAAATTACTAAACATTCAAGAGTCTTGATTTATGGTAGGGCATCTGAGGAATCTGCTCTCAAACATTTTATCTTACACCTACACCTCATGGGGGATGCTCTATAAATATTCATTTCATATACATATTAAGGAAAGTTCAGCTTATAAGCATTCCATAAAAACACTCCATTAATTATTTTTATTTTGTTAGGTTTTAAAATGTGTCATTTGCAATCAAAACAAGTTCACCAGAAAGAAAAACTGTTGGTTTACGAGGCACGTAGAGTTAGCAGAGTAGTTCGACATAAAACATTTATTAATACTAACACAAAAACAAAAAATATTTACATAGCTGGAATGCGACTAAGCACTGACATCTTTCTTAACTGAACGACTTACTCTAGCAATCTTCCAATATTGTCGCTGTGCACATACACTTATATGTGCGAAGAGGAGAAAATGAACATTGTATTCCAACAGAAACTTTAGCAGGTCATTATTGGGTCATTCCATGCCAAATCAACCGGTGACTCAACCTGACCATTTCAGATTTTGATGAAACTTACACAGATCATTCTCCCTGATGATACAAATGAGAATATACTTTTATAATTTTTTTATCTCAGTAAATTTTCATATAATTAATTTTTTTAATTTTGAAAAATCATTTTTTGGCTTGTATAAATGTTTTCAATTTTGAATTTCTCAAGTTCTATCAGGCATAGAGAGTGGTTTGACCCCTCATTTTAGGGAATTTCATATAGTCTAATTTGATATGCAAGTTGAGTATGCTTGATTATATAAAAAAAAAAAATTAAAACAGTGTTTCTTTTTATTTCATTTTGAAAAAAATATGTTTTTTTGTAATATTATAAACATGTTTAAATCCTGAAAGCTTTAGAGTGGGATCTCAATGGGATCAGCAGTTATGTTAAAAAACAATATTAAATACCAGCTGGGTACTAAGGGAGTATTGTCTCGTTGATTTTAATTTTTTTTTTTTTCCATAAATGTTGATCCTATTGAGATCTCACTCTAATACTTCCAGGATTTAAAGTTTATAATATTACAAAAAACATAATGTTTCAAAATTTTTAAAAAACACTATTTTTTTTTTTTAATTAATTTTTTTTTTAAACCAAGCATAGTCAAACTTGCATATCAAATTAAACCGTATGATAGAACTTGAGAAATTGAAAACATTTATACAAGCCAAAAAAGGATGATTTTTCGAAATTAAAAAAAGTAATTGTATGAGAACTTACTGAGATTAAAAAAAAAAAAAGTTATAAAAGTATATTCTCATTTATATCATCAGGGAGAATGATCCATGAAGGTTTCATTAAAATCTGAAATGGTCAGGTTGAACATTGAACACTTTTGGCTGATCAGACGTGAAATAACTCTATTAGTAAATATTCAGTTTGAATTTGAGTAACTGATTTCATTACAAAATGTTTTTCCACAAAAGTAACTTTTACTTTACATAAAATGGGCTGCAAGAAAAAAATTCCTGACCACAAAGTTCTAGAAATAATACACCACAAAAATATAAATAGTGAAAACTAGTTATCTCTACTTTCTTACTAAAGAATTTAACTATCTCCTCCAAGCAAAAAATTTCAGAGCAAAGGGATACTGAGAACACAGTCATAAAAATTAAAACATCTCTTTGAGCAAAGAAAAACAAACGTCATTGGTGAAGAACTGACTCACTCTTGAAAGGAAATTTCAAGGAAGATATTTTTTTTAAGTTGCCTAAACATGAAAACAGAGTTTGTAAATATCACAATATTTCAAAAAATATTCCAAGATATCCGATATTTTTTATATATATCAGAAATATTTTTTTAATTCCTAAAAGTTATAAAAAACACAAATAGTAAAATAACTTTTATTAGTCTGTTGACCAGTGGTGCAATCCTTGGGGAAAAAATGGGAGGGGGGCGAGCATAGTTCAGAACATAGGGTCGGTGTCACTGACAGAAAACATGATACTGAATGTTACCTTTCATTTTGGACTGAAGAGAAAAGTAATTGATAAATTTAACAGTTTAATTTAATTAAAGTTTTTTTTACTTGTAATGTTTTAAATAGCTTTTCCCTATAATTGAAAAATTCAGAACTTTATTTCATGTCTGAAAACGTTGGTCCATGCAGATCTCTAGATTGAAGCTATACAATTAAGTTATATCATTTTCAGTAAGTAGTGATAATAATGCAAAGAAACTCAAAAACATACATAAATTTTATCACAATTCAAACAAAGTTACAGAAGTTAGAGAGAGAACAGACAAATAGACATGGCAGACGATCCGAAGTGATAAACATATTTCAACTTTGTTGAAAAGTATTAAAAATCAGTGCTTTATTTCTTAAAATTGTTAATTGATTAGTGTGCTTATCCCTTTAAAAAATTAATAAGTTTGGAAAGTCTGCGCCCTCCCGACCCCTTGAAAATAAAAAGTGGGGGGACGCCGTCTCCCTGTGTCCCTTTTACTTTATCCAAGCCATTATCAAAACAAATTAGAATATTCTATAATTGCACGGTAATTGAAGTAATTATTTGAAATGCTATCATTTAATCTTTCACATACTTTTACAAATTATGCATGTTATTCAATTCCTACTATTAGCTCACACCCTCTACATATTTATATATCTTGTTCAAATTTTCAATCGTTAATAAAATAATCTTTTTTCATCTACTCAAGTTCAAATACATTTTTTTAAACTTGTAGTCGATGACATTTGATGTTAATACAGTTTTTTCAAATATTAATTCATTCATTAAATTTAATTAATTAATTTTAGTTTTATATTTCATTTCTGTTCAAAAGTATAGACTCACTCCATATTTATAGTCTCCTTCACCCACGCGCCGCCTGATCTTCGTCTGTGAACAGCCCTATTATCTTTTTACATGTGAAGGTTTCACTAGGGTACTTCATTGTGAAGTTTGGTAATTTTTTAAATTCAATATTTGAAAAACGGCATAATCATTAGATTTGAAATTTATATCAAGAAAAATACAATTTTTTACCTTTCTAACACAGTTTGTCTAACAATTTAGTGACAAATACTTTTCGAGCTATTAATTTTTGGTATTTTAGCTTTTTGTTTTTTATTTAATTTTTAATACATTTCAAAAATTTCTCTTGTATAAGATATTTAGCAGGATGTAAATTTAGGAATAAATACCGTCAGTGGTGAAGCGTGTAGATCACTGGAAAAAAATTTCTTTTTGACCTAAGTATAGGAACTGACTTTAATTTTTTCTTTTTTTTTTTTTATATTACCCGTTTTTAGGTAGCTTTCAATACAAAAAAGTATAAAGCTACCTATTGAAGCCGTTCGGAGGAAAGCAGTTCCGGAAAATTTCGATATATTTTCACCGATCATGACCCCCAGACCCCAAAACCACACTCCGTTCAAATGTTGATTTATATATCTGACCTATGTCATACGATAACGCTCGTATTTATAAATCAATTTTGATGAAACTAATTGTGTGTATTAAGCTAACCAATGTCTCGACCGAGTTCATTGGCCAGCTTGGTCTGCCATTTTGTTTCAAGATGGCGGCCATTTAAAAATTTAAAACTAAAATAAATATACAAAAAAATTAAAAATTCAAATTTATTTTTTAATTACGTTTTAGGCCTTGATACAAGGATTCATTTTTTGGTTTACCTCTATCTTAAAAAATGGCTGAGATAGAGCAGTGTGAAATTCTAGGGTGGCTGACATTTTGAAACAAAACAGCACATTAACGCGATTACTCGCAAATTATTTTCTTTCATTGTTGTAATAATTTTCCCAATCATACGCATAAAACTTTATATTCATATCCGTTAGCGCCAAAATTGCCGACATTTGGCGAAATATTGCCAAATTTGGCGACCAAAATAAGTCTTCATAAATGAAGACAATTTGGCTATTGCTCAATAATTTGGCGAATTTCTTATTCAAATTCAGTATTAAGGAATCTTTTGTAAATGTTTCTTTGCATTTTAACTTGCTGTTTTCGTGTAACATTAGCTAAAATTTTAAAACGAAGATATAGGAAAGCTACCTTTTCCTCCCGGTACAGGCCGGAAGGACTTTTTTTATTTTTACTTGGTTGTTTATTTCCATATTTGTAATCACAGAGTCACTCAAGCCACATTTTTTGGTAAGTTAAATGCTGTTGCATCATTACATACTGTATTTTTGCATGTTACAATCTCTATGGTTTCACTTATTATGGATGGACAAGCATAGACTGGAAGGAAAAATTATCTAACTTTCATTGAAATTTATTTGGATTGGTTTCTTCTTAAAAAGTGTGTGAAAGATTAAATGATAGCGTTTCAAATAATAACTTCAAAGACCATGCAGTTATAGAATATTTTATTTGTTTTGATAATGGCTGGGATAGAGCCGAAACATGTCAGCAGACTATAAAAAAAGTTATTTCATTATTTATAATGTTTTTGTAAAACCTTTTAGCAATTAAAATAAATGTATTATTACGACGTGTTATGATTTGTTATATATTTATATATCTGATATTTCCAAAATAATCAACTTACTGCAGTTTATGAATATTTTCAGACTTAATATATATGACTAACTAAAACATATTACAGTGAACAAGAAAACGTAATCAAACAATATTCTAAATGCATACTAAACTTCCGTACAATGTATGTTAATTTAACCGAGGTTAAATATGTTTCCAACCAGAAATTATTTTAAAGAAATGCAGTCAAATAGGTTCCACTAAGAGCATGAAACTGAATATATATTATTTCTTCAGATATATTTTTTAGTTTGAAACATGTTTAATCCCAGTTAAATTAACCTACATTGTACAGAAGTTTAGTGTGATGTTGGCAGAAACAAGTTATAAGATTCAGCATCAAACATCAAGAAAAATTTATGTTTCGTAACAAAATTTTAAATGCAATTTTTTTTTATTAAAAATTTTGAACATAAAATGTAATGTAGCAAAAAATGCCTAGCTATTCATTCCTCAACCTGATGTACAGTCAGGGCCGAAACTAGGGGGGGGGCAGAGGGGGCACGAGCCCCGGGCGCCAGCAGAACAGAAGGCGAAGGGGGTGCCAAATGCAGGTTTTGTTTGTTGTTCGATATAGAAATGTATATACAGTGGAACCCCCATTTTACGTTTTTCACGGGGCCAGCAGAAAAAAACGCACGAAACGGGAAAACGTAAAATCGGGGTCGAATAGAGAAAAACACTTCAAGAAAACAAATTATACAAAAATAAACTTACTAATACCATATTAGTATTTAAAAAAGTCTGTTATTCTTTATTGCGTTTTCTTTTTAAGTGTAATTTCACATATACTCTATTTTCAATACATGCAAGTTTTTGCAATTTGTTTTTCATGTCCGGTTAAAATTTCTTTAAAACTTTTAAACCCGCAAGGGCCTCTGCCAATGAGGGCACGTTGTCTTCTGGATCTTCATCAATATCATCCTGACTTCCATACTGCGAAATCAAATCGGAAATAGTCTGAATGTCTGTGGTAGCGATAGCATCCTTATCGGAATCAATGTACTCACCAACATTGATGTCTGCAAGTATAATTTCATCCTTTTTTTGCGTAGTCTTCCATAGAAAGCTCTTCCGGTTGCGCTTCACTGTTAATTTTGGATTTTGAAAATTCTCCCTTCAGAAAAGCATTTGACATGTATTATTCCTCTCTACACCATTCCACGCCAATGATATGAAATGAAATGCCTCCAGCACATTTAGCTTTGTTTTCTAAGCATATTGAGGATCAACTGAATCAAGTGAAAAAAGGCCTTTTCTTACCAGTTTCTTTCTATAATTCATTTTGGAGGATCTGTTTATTCCCAAGTCACATAAATGTCTGAAGTAAACTGGTACAGTTGAGTGGGGAAAATTTTATACGCACATTCTTTAAATTCAGATTAACATGAGTGCACTGGCCTAAGAATAAAATTATTTTTCGCTTTTGTAAACTCATTTTTATATTCAATTTTCTTACAGAATCTTCAAAAAGATTTAGGTTTATCCAAGCATTGTGGTTGGCATTGTAATCTGTCGGCTAACTTTTAATGTTTTTGAAGCATCGAGGTTTCTTGAATTTACCAATCACAAAAAGTGTTAGCTTCTCAGTTCCGAAATAACAAAACTGTTAATCGCACTTTTGATAGCTTCCGACTGTGCCACGTTTGTCCTTTTACGGTGTATGTTCTATTAGGGAAGAATTAAAAAAAAACAATCTGGTCTCATCTGCGTTAAAGATGTCTTTTTTGAGTAATTACACACAAGAGAAGGCAAAGTTTTTTTCCATCCAATCCTCAACGACCGCAGTATTTACTCCATCTGCCTCACCACAAATAAACTTGTAAGACAAGTTATACTGTTTCTTGAATCGGTCAATCCAACCGTTGGATGCCATGAAATTCTGCATTTCAAGTCGAGAAGAAATTTCAAGAGCCTTTTCCTACAAAACTGAGCCATTGATTGGAATCTTGGCAGAACGGGTTTTTTAAACCACTCGTTCAAAATCTTTTCCAATTCGTCAAAATGAGAGGTTTTCAATGTTTTTCTTTTCTTTGACAAATTTCCCAGTTTTTCAGATTTTAATTCCACAGAGACCTCTTTTGTTTTAGGATGGTTTGTAACGTGGAATAAGCGATACCGAACGTTTTTACGAGTTTTACCTTTAGTTCCTTTGGAAACTTTAGATTTTTCGGTAATTTCTGTCTTTTCGGCTACAGAGAAACATTTTCTTTAAGACATCCTACATTTGACTGGTAATCACTATGAGATAGCAAAACAAAGTTACTCCACTGCGAGTTGAAATGAATGAACGACGGTAAAAGAATCACCTCCCCCATATCACGTGACGCAGGTTTGGTCAAGTGCTGATAGACGAATAATAGTTCTTCATTACTTTGAACTGTTTTTGGTAACAATCAAACAGTTGACCAAGTGGAAAGCATTTTTGTTCTTTTGAAAATTTTTCCATGAGCGAAAAAAGACAAAATTTCCTGATGTACTTCGACTAAAATGACGTACCAAGCGGGAAACGCTAAGAGTAAATAACGTAAAATCGAGGTACTTTTGACATTATCGGAATAGGAATTTTCTGGGACCGACGAAAAATAACGTAGGAAGCGGGATAACGTACGAAACGGGTTACGTAAAATCGGGGTTCCACTGTATATATGAAATTTGTATAAAAAGTCTCGCAGCCGGAAAATCCAAAAGAAAAACTGAACCAAATGCATTAAAATAGACAAATAGATAAAAAGATTCGTCTACAATACAAGATAGCAAATGAATAAAAAAGGAACTGTTCTCTTAGGCTATGTTCTTTCTCCCATTCCAAATATATCCCGTCTATAATGTCTATCATTTAAATCTCTTCCTGTGGTTTAGGAGAATCACTAACATTTTTCAAGGTCAGTCCCTACTCATGTCTGTATATGACACTGTTCAACGTCGTCTGGATACGGTACTGCACTGTCCAGCATGGATAATTAGCAAACGATTCCTTCTCTTTGACCTTTCTATTAGATAAAAATATTCCCCGAAGGCTGTTCTATTTTTTCCCTTTTCTCACAGCATGGAGCTTTCTTCTTTTTCCATTTTGTCATGGGCGAGGGGTGACTGCCGTGGACAATAAACACAAATTGGGGGATGAATGCCCAAAGTAAAATTCTCAGTAAAATCTTTTTCTTTTAAGTATAGCATTTGTAAAGGTACAGTAAAAAATCAAATCTCGTACAGGGCGCCACCCTGGCTTTATCTTCCAAAAAGTTTTTCACTCGTCTTTTTGCGAAAGCTTTCTAAGCGTTTTGCCGTCCTTGGCGGCAACTGGAATATGCCGGCCTGTTACTTTTGCTAAAATTACATTTTCATCCAGATCCAATCTAGTATTATTAGAGGGAGCGAGGTTGGGCGACTGCTTGGGATACTAAAAACAAATAATATTTGAAAGGATAATTTGAAAAATACGCAAAATAAAACTCTTTGTTAAAACTTTTTTTTTGAAAAAGAATGTCATTTATAGGGGTGCAGGGAGAAAACCATACCCAAGTTGCTATGACTAATAAAACCGCAGCCGCCCCAGCCTTTATTCTCCCAAATTATTTTCTCGTCATTTGGCCATTTTCAGATAAATGAAAAATGCCGCCATACCATTTGTTACAATTACTTTTTTACATACAAATCCGGCTTTAAAGGGCGCGAGGTTGGCTATTACTAACGACACTAAAAACTAAGGAGATGAAACATATGCAAGATAAAATAGTAACCTCTCCTCCCCCCCCCCTTTTTTTAAAAAAAGAATATAGCGTTTGTAGAGAAGCAGAAAAGAACCTCGCACAGGGTGCCATGGCTAATAAAGTCGTCTTTGCAAAAAAAATTGTTTTCGTCTTTTTGCCATTCTTACGTGTTTTGCCGTCCCATTCTTTTGCTGTAAATATTTTTTTAGATCCAGATGTAAATTTCCGGGACAAATACATCGTGTGCCCCTGTAATAATCAAGCTCAATTTCTTTTTGTTTTTAATCTTATCATACTCTAAAAATGCAAAATATCGATTATAATCAGTAACAAAGTCAAATGCATTCTGAATATCAGCTTTATGTAAACAGCATACCAAGTGTGGGGGACCCCTAAATCAGGGGCCCCAGTGTCACGATCCAGATTTAGATTTATCGGATCTGATTTAATTAGACTCTGAATCTGTGTAATTAAATCGTCATAAAAATCTCTAACAGTAACAGGGTTCTGTTCAGCTCAGATCCAAGTTTGAGTCTCACCCCAACCCTCCACAACCGTTCACAGTTCTGATAATTGCTAATAGAAAAGAAGACTAGGAAAAATATTTAAACATAACTAAAACATTTCTGGGAATTGCAAATGGTATAAAAAATATTCTATTTAAATTACATGAAAATTATGAAGCAATACTAATTAAAAAAAAAGTGCTAAGAAAATCCTTTGATCAAAAAATAATTTTTCTCGTTGAACTCAAAAGAGGATTTTGGGGGCCCTTTGAGACCATCGCGACCCCTTAAATCCACCCCTGAGAATATCAATAACTATACTTCCTAAGATAAAAACTTGTATAAAGCGGAATATTTTACGGTTCCTTTCGATTCCATTTTCAAGGTTTTAATGAGTCAGTATTTGACAAAGCTGATTACTTAGTTCAGTATTACAGATTTTCTGATTATATACTTTAAATTTTAGAAACTTAGAAAAAATTTGCTTTGGAAATTTTCTTTGCGGAGGGGGGGGCCAAAATCCATGTTTGCCCCGGGCGCCAAAATGGCTAGTTTCGGCACTGTGTACAGTTCAAAGTGAACTAAACCAAAACCAGAAAAGATTATCTCTAATGAACTTATAAATAACTGGTTATCTAAATTAGACAGTTTATCTTCCATTGATTGTTCTAATTTAACATTGTCTCCTATAATTATTAGTTCTGCATTTGAAAATACAGCTTCAAATGTGAAGCTTGGAATTTTTTTCCCCCTTCTCTCTTTTGAGTTATTAGCAGAGCCAAAAGTTCTTTTGTCTATAGAATGACACTCAATCAAAATCGAAAAATTCATCTACACTTGTTTCACTGACAATATTAAAACAAATATCAATGAATTTGAATTTGAATTGAAAATAAATATCAAATATATGAAAATAATATCAAACATCATGGTATTTTGAAAATAAACATTGCATATACAGCACCAAACCCTGCATGAAAAAAAAAAAGGGAAAAAAAATAATAAACTTTTATTTGATTTTTACCAGAAGAACGGATTAAGGTACAAGGTATAACATTGTGTAATGGATCATTAATGCCTATGTTTTAAGATAAAAACTATTTTCACAATTTTACAAAATTATTTGTTTTATGATTTGTGATTTTTCAAGACATTATAAAATAGATACTTTAAAAAAAAAAAGGGGGGGGGGGGGTAATTTTAGTTAAATTACAATAATGAACACTCATACATGCTAAATTTTATTATTTCAAACAAAAATAGTAAAAGTTCATATTAGTAAATCAAAATTATTAGCAAACATTAATGCATTTGAAGAACATTTTTCTTTTCTTTTTAACAAATGCTTAGATAAAATTAATAACAATCATTATAGCACAAGCAAGTAATTAAAAAAGAGAGCAGAAGGGGGGGGGGGGACTTGAATTGCACCATTAGAGTCAAACAAAATAAAATTTTAAATAATGATTAATTTATGCAAAAAATAAATAAATAATAGCAATTACCTCAGATGAAAAGATTTTCAGTTACGACGCATCTTCCTACAAAAGAAAGTATGAAAAATGAAAAAGAAAGGACAAATAAAATAAAGCACAGTAAAAAAAATTTCCCTTAAAACACATTTACACATTACAATAAACATGCACTAGTCCGCTTTTGGGAAACATTCCTATTAAAGTGGCACTATTCAACAATTAAAATAAAGATGCAATAAAACCTCAATTCACAAGCCTATCAAATAAATAACATTATAAAAAAACTATTTTGGGTGATTAATTCTCATAGGCTAAGTTAAAAAGAACACAGAGCTTTTCTTTCTATTATGTAAGGATTGTTCTACAAAAAAAAAAAAAAAAAAAAAAAAGAAAGAAAGAGATCTGGCAGAGTCAGGAAACTTTATTGAAAATACCCTTACAAATAAGCTACGCCTTACACCAGGCTTGCACAAATCGCAGTAAATTTAGTATTATGCATTTTTCTAACAATTCTATCTCAGAAATTGTTGTAGGGGAAGGCGTCAGAAACTTTAATCTCGCGTATAATTAAAAAAAAAAAAGAAACAAACAAACATAAAAATAATAGATATTACTACTTTTTTTTTTTTTGGGGGGGGGGGGGGGTCTTGAAAATATGATTTGACTTATTTTGAAATCGTGAATTTAGCTTTATAAAACATATGAAAACTAAGACAGACATCATAGTGTGGTTCATGGGTGGTTCCAAAGAGATAGAGTAATATATATATATAGTAATATTTAAATTACTCTGTTGACTTCCAGCTTCTTCCAGATAGTCTGGAACAGCTTTCATTGACGAAAATCATTTTGCACTGTTTCATCGATTTTTCAAACTAATTTAGAAAAATTAACCTAAATTTTCAAATGCCTCGGACGGAAAAGGAACCCTCTTTATCTCTCCTATAAAACAGCCAATGGGCCGGTGTAACAAAGAAAAAAAGAGCAGAACTTTCATGCACATATCATTTGCATTAGCGAGGAAGGGGGTACGAAATGCTCGTTATTCTAAAATTTGCTTCTTAACATATAAAATGTCATTGCCAATTATTAGTAAGTTCAGCGATCAAAAATATACTATACAAAACTTTATAAAGAACGTTGCCCAGGCCCGAGATAATAACAATCTATTCTATACAAATATGACTGAAAGCTGTAAGGCTATCGAAATAAAGTGAATGAGCCAAACCCAGTCATAATCGGGCCATAAGGGGCATACCAATAATCATAAAGGGGTGCAATCTGTTCTGGAAAAGGACTTTTCAGAACACTCGACCCAACCAAATTTCCAAGTTGAATTGAAATTTAACCATGGGTAAACATTGCCAAAATAGTGGAAATCACGAAAGTGGGTTACGCAAACAATCAGTTTCGAAAGGGTTACTGTAGATATTTTTTTTAACCCAACGGTGCGTGTTTTGAAGAAAATGAACACGTCTATGATCTGGAGTCTACTGTTTGTCCGTATTCGCATTTCCCGAGTCGATGCCGATTTTTAAACCTGGGCCGAATAACGAAAAGTGTGTGAATGAGTTTTGGAAATGATTTTTTCTCTGAGGGTTAAAATTAAAATTTTTGAAAACAAATACCAGATTTTAAAAAGCAAAGGAATATAGATTAGGCGCGGTATTTTTAGTTTTTCATATCTTGTTTATAAACGTCGATTTGAATTTTTAAAGATAGGAGAAATCGTTAAAAATATAAAATTGACTTACGGTAAAAAACATTTTTGAAAGGGTTAAAAAAATAATTTTAAAAAAATAACGGTTTCTGCCTAAACCCGATAGAAAGTAGATGTCTTTAGGTGTGTTAATTTTTTGTTTGGTCATTTTAGAAAGCCGATGCCAGATTTTATACATCGTTGAAAATCGGAAAGACATTTGCAAAAGGAGTTATATTTCTTGTTTTTAATGTGTAAAATACACTTTCATAAAATTTTTTTAAATCTCTGATACAAATATTAATGATTTTATAGAAAGCATACTTTGAAACAGAATTTTATTTTTAAAAAGGCTAGTAACAGGAACCTTCAAAAGGGCACCAAGAAAACCTACAAAGGGCACCATATTGACAGCCTAGGCTTACACTTTATTTGCCACAGCTGTCGCAAAGTCATTATAATGCTCTTTCTTCACCTCCAAAAAAAAGATACCTACCTTCCCTCCCCTTTTTAAAACTTTTTGTCTGTTCCACTGTTTTGCGGCAGTTTCCCATGCAGCAGCCAGCTAAAATGTTTAATGGTACCTTTGTTTTTTTTTATTGATTAAATTCAAAATTAACCTATTATAAATTCGGATGTCTTTACGACTAAATTTTTAATTTACCAGCCAGTAAGAATTTCTCAATTTGTGTCACAAACTGTATGTGGTAGAATTATTTGAATATTTTTCCTAAAATCAGCATAAAAAAATTCAATAGAAATATTTCATTGTAAGTCTGTATTACCATTACCTGAACTCCAGATCATAATATGGATCGATATCAGGAAATAAAAAAACTTTACTGAAACGGGAATTATATGCAGTCATGTGTGCTTTTTAAAAAATATTAGAGGTGTACCACGTATTCTGTATATATTCAGTATTTAGCCAAATTTTGACTATGTACTCAGCCAATACTGAGTGGTTGTAAAAATTTGCTTTCTTTCTGTTTTAATCCAATAATAATAATTACGCCCAAGAGATCAGTAAAAATTGAGTCAAATATAAACATTAACATATAATATAACGCAACAATTCATAAAACTATCACCAGGTACATAAAAATGTGTCTACTTTAAAGTAAAAAAAATAGTGTAGAATTAATATATAACAAAATTTTAGTTAGATTAATATTTAAAAATAATACATAGAAGTAGAAAAAACAATAAATGCTCCAAACATAACTAAATTTATTATATTTAAGTTACTAATACCAAAAATATCAAGCATTCTATATTTTTAGCAGATTAAGATTTTTTTAAATCTACCCTAATAAAATCTGTGCGCGTATCTATCTATGTAACCTCAAAAACCACAGGGTGCATGGCTACGAAATTTGGCACATGGGTTGTTGGTAAGGGGCAAATGAACGATTGGGACAAAAAATTGGAAATTTTGAAATAGATTTTTCTTTATTATTATTTTATGTTTTTGATGCCTTTTTTTATGTTCAACCTGTAATTGTGCAAGTTCTAACCCGTTCTAAATGCTTACTGCAATGTGACATATACATATTACATACGCCACGCTGCAATACTAAGAAGCTGTAGTGGCTATGATGATAACTCTTTTACCTCGCATGCAATTAATGAGAGATAATTTAATTGCACTTAACTATTATTTTTTTAAAATAAGGAAAAAAAATTTATCACAAACATCAACAAAACTTTTTATTCTATTGATTCCATCATTCCATAGATCGTTTTATCGTCTGCTGCCATAGCAACATGATAAATTAAAATTTCATTAAAAAAAAAAGCACAGTAGCAGAAAAAAAAATTCTACATATTACATAGATACATTTGGTTGTGCTGATTTTTATTTTAAATTTTGGTTTTAGAATTAAATTCATGAATTCCCGTGCGTAAAACGGGTGAAACAACTAGTATATATATAAAGATGTGAGTACATGTATCTTGATTCAGCTACATTTCATTAAAAGCATGCATTTTGTTCATCTGATCCCATTTAAAAAAAGTAATTTTAATGGTAAGTTTATAAATAATATATTAATTTGAAACTAAGTTTGTAGAGAATTACGAAAAAAAAATTAAGATTTTAAAAAACACTATTGTAAATGTGGCACACATGAAAGAGGGTAAGGAACTGTAATGCCAATACGTACTTTTTATAACTTTTTTGCAAACTGCAAACAATTTCTAAAATCAAAAGAAGATTTTATGAAATAAAATTACAAAATTAAAATAATTTACATTCAATAAATTTTAATTTTTCAATATCAAAATTGTTACAACAAGCAATAATTATTTGATAGTTAGAATTGATATCAGAAACAGCGATCATGGACTGAAGAATCAATTTAAATATTTTATTAATTTGTTGTACTTTGTATATCTCCCCCCCCCCCCCCCTAATAACTTTTCAAATAAAGCTGCTGGTTCAAAACATTCAAATGTTTTGAATTATATATAAAATTTGTTTAAAATAATGAGCATGGTTTATTAAATTTGGAATTTATAAAATTTCTTTAAAATAATGAGCATGATTTATTAAAAATGTTTTTAAAATCCTAAAATTTAAGAGAACTTCAACTTTTCATACACATATAAATACATGACTTTCTTTTGCTTATAAAACAGAAATTAAATACTTAATCCAACTATTTCCGAACATTAACAGAGTAAACAAAGATGGCTTATCTCCACTTCGTGCTCAATGGTCAGTTGGATTGTGATTACTTCCACTTACGATGCGACATCAAACCCACTCACCAATCGCAGACGAGAAAAGTTTTCTGCAGTTCTTCAGAAAGATGGGTTGGTTGGCTGGTTTGGTTTTATGCATTGATGGAAAACGAAAATGACAGAATTTTCACATATAGCAGAAAAGGGAAATTTGGGAAAGTGCGAGAATGATTGAAAATTGAGAGATTTGGCTTTTAAAAAAACAAAAGTAGTCATAGTCACACACAAAAAAAAACTTGGAAAATGACAAAAAAGCGAAAAATATACTAAAAGATAAAAAAAAAAAAAAAGTGGAAAAATTGCAGATCCGCAGAAGAATCTCATGCCTGCTTATAATGAGAGTGACGGGATTGCAACATTTGTTTGTTATAACAGAGATCTCGCAATAACCAAGCATAAGATTTTGCATGTAAAAAAATATGTAATCAAAGTTTAGTTAAATTATATATATTTATATATCATTTTAAGACAATAATAAAAATAGTTAATCAAATGCCTGAAATTGTATTAATTAATATATACCATAGAAGATGTATCAAATAATCTATAAAAATTTATATTTTCAGCAAAAAATACAAAAATACTTAAAAACTTTTAAACTTGCAAAAAGATTAAAAATTACAATCAAGATTATGCATGTCCAACTGTAGTTTGTTAATAACTTCACCATCACAGATCTTCATGAATTATTATTATAAGTGAAGTATTTCTTTTAAAAAAATAATAAATAAAATAAAATAAAAACTTGTTATTATGGTACACTTGGATTTTTTAAAACTCAAGTTCTCAGTAGTATCGTGTGGTGCAAGACCATTTTCTTGCAGACCGGATAAGCATTTGCGATGTTCCCTTTTCCTCTTTTAAAGCAATGGAATGACTAGGCTTGGCAATGAAATTACTATAACTAGGACATGATTGCTTAAGTATGCAACTGGGAATATTTGCTTTCCTAGATTAAATATTTAGTTATTTTCATCCAAAACAGAATTATTTACTCTTACTTAAAATTGTTACTTCTATGCAGAATGCTTGTAATCTACGTTTTGGGGGATAGACCTGAAATCTGACTCACAATATAAAAAATAGAACGCATTTTTACACACGAGTTGGATTGTGTCAGGAGCAGCAGAGTTTGCATTTATGCACTATAGTGATTTTTAATGCAGATTCGTTACAGAAGAAGATGCAATTTTGACGTAACTTCAGGTCCCACAGACCCCCCTCCCTCAAAAAAAAGTCTAGGGAAAGAGAAAATGAAAAGCAAAAAATTTAGTGATATTTCACATTTTGTGTACGCGGGAGAAAAAAGGCAAAACATTTACATTATTTCGGGTCCTGTGGACTTGAAAAATAGAAGTTAAAAATTTTACAGAAAGAACACAAGAAAATTTTACTATTTTAGCATTAACTCAGTTACCATTGCTTCAAAAAAAGAGAAAGCAAAATGCTTACATTTTCTGTATTATTAATTTTACAATTGCAGCTTTACTTTGAGTCTGCAGGACCCCAAAAAATCCAAAATTAAAAATAGACGGGAAAAAAAATTTACATTTTACAATTTTAGCATTATTTTGCATCTTGCGGAATCGTGGAAAAAAAAAATCATTCAGGTCTTGCAGACCCGAAAAAATAAAAACTACGAGAAAGGAACAAAAATTAAAGTGAAAATTTTACTATTTTGTTGTTATTTTGGGTCCCGTAAACTGTTTATAATTAAAAAAGGGACAATAATGTTTCAATTATGAGTTATTAATTTCACAATTTCAGCTTTATTTAAAATTCCATAAACTTTTTTTTTTTTAAAAGGAGGTGGGCGAGGCAAATATTTTACAATTTTGGCTGTTTTTCTTGTGCAATCAGAGGGAGAAAAAAAAAGCCAAAACTATACAATTATTTCTGCTTTATTTTGGGTCTGGCAGACTCTGAAAAAAGGGTTAAAATTAACAATTTCACTTCAAACTGTCCAACAAAAAGCTAGAGTTTGTTGTGTTTTTAGAGACATCTTCTACCCCAAACTGGGCTCAAATCTGACTCCGTGCTGCTTCTGTCCAGGGTTGGGTTTTTGACGTCAAAAACTGGTTTGGTACTTACGTATTATCCATGCCAAGTTTAAGCCAACTGCGCCAGGCATGGAGCCAATATTACTAATTATAGTAACCCTTATAATTTTTTTTCTTGCTACATGGTACATGCCTGGAAATAATCTATAATATTATTCTTTCGAATTTACTGTGCTATTTACCTTTATTAATTTTACTAAAATAATGTTATTTACTATTTTTAACAATGTTATAAATTTAATAAACATATGTTACATTTTATTTATTTTATATTAATTACCATTTTTAACAATGTTATTTGATAATGTTAAATGACTGCGTTTGAAAACAGGATTAGCAACGATAAACAAGATTGGTACTTGGCAACCATTTTTGGCGATCAATCTCCTGGCACGGATAATACGTAAGTACCACTGGTTTTTAACATGACAGTGGTAAAAACCGTATTTTTACCGGTTTATTCCGTCAAAAACTTATAAATTTCGATTTTCCTCTGATTTATAGTGTAAGTGTAGCATACAATAGATTTCTAGATTGATTGTACCTTGTTGTTTTTGTTATTATTATTATTTACAATTATGTTTGTTAAATTTATTTAAAAGAAGAGCATTTCATAAATGGAAAAGATTTAAAAATACAAGAGTAAAAGAAAGAACAATATTTGTCATAATCTCCACTAATATAGATTCTACTAATTGCAATGAACATTAATATTAAATGATAATAAAAGGTTATTATAATTATTAAATCACATTCAATATACATTTTTAATAAAGGACATTAAAATTATTTTAGAGATGCAAAAATGCTGTTATATGGTATGACAATAGATGTTAAGCATCGACTGGCAATGAATAAATTTGTATATTCTTAGATATAATATTTAAAAATGCATATCTTATGTATTTCATAAATGCAATTATGGTGATTTTCATTTGCACTTTTGTATGCAGAATCTTAAAGTTTTGTTTTAAATAGTGTAATAAATTCTACTGAAATTATACACATTTTTAGGTGCGTTCGTAATTATATAAATACGTAGCACCTATTGTCGTCGCTTGGTCCGTCCGTCTGTCTGTCTGTCAGTCTGCATATAACAACGCAAAAACTACCCAACCGAATGGTTTGAAATTTAAGATATATTATCTTTGCAGAATTGTGTCGAGACATTTCAAATTTTATTAAAATCGAATCAAAACTTTAGGAGATATTAATAAAATTATTTATTAAGATATTTGAATTTTTTTTTTTTTAATCGGTGCTTTCTTGTTATAGGAGCTTCCGAAGTTTAATCGTCAAGCGACCGAGATACTTATTCTATTACAGAAATTAATCTGCAGACGATATCATTCATTTCACAGAATTAAAATCATCAAGATCTAAATATTTATATAGCTAGCTACAGTACGAACGCACCTCCTTTGTCACGTTTGACGTACAATTTCCAGCTTGTTTAATCTAATACTTATGGGTTACAGGATTTCTTCAAAAAATCTAATTTTTGTAGACTATGCAAAATAGCTTAAGATTATTATAGAGATCTGCTAACAGAGATGTTCACATATTCTAATGCAATTCTTTTTGTTTTTCTTGGATAAAATTTACTTTAGTCTTTTTGATACTGAATATTTCATGAAAAAAACAATATTAAAGAGAGAATGAAAAAAAAAATGTAAAAACAAACTACTAAAAAATGGGTTTTTGACATGACGGTAAAAACCATGGTAAAAACAGTCATGCGTCAAAAACTTGCCAACCCTGCTTCTGCCCAACTGAGTATGTGTTACATTAAACGTACCTGTTGAGAGGTTTTTCTTTGTAGTTTACTTCTTTCCCTCTTCGTCTTGGAATTATTTCTAAAATAAATAAGAATCAATAAGATTTTTTTTTTTTCAATATTATTGTTTGGCATTTTAAAAGAAATAACAGTTAACAAAAAAAAAAAAAAAAAAAAAGACGCTTTTACAAACAACTTACTATTGCTTTCTTTAAATGTACAATGTCCTCTTTGTTTTTGTTTTTCCAGTTTCACTTACATATAAATAAGGTATTGAGTTGTTTAGGAAATGTACCTAAGCTCAAGAAACCATAACTACCATTGTATGACATCATAACAAGAATGTCAATAGGACTATCGAATGACACTGAGTTTCAAAGGTTTGACGTCACTATGCGATTGATGTTCGGCCAATTGTATATATCTTTAAATTTTCTAAGAAGTTTTTGGAAACACCAGCCTTGTAAGATCGGTGAATTTTATGAATAGATAAGCAGTAAAAGCTGCATAAGACATAGGTCAAAAATCGTAGGAATATTACAGTTTGGTTTCTTTTTATTTAATAAGGGTATGCCGTTTTTTATGCTGTGCATACAGCATATTAAAATTATAATGCTGAACAGTAGTAATTTAAAGCAGTCTTTTAGTTATTTTATTTATATAAGTTAAATTTAAATGTTGGTGTTGTGTGGAGATTGTATCGTATTCAATCTAGGTATCGTAAATAAAAAAATATCTCCAAAGAACTTAATTACTAAGAAATTCTCAAACTTTCACAGCAAATTCTGCTAAATGGATTTTAAGTTCAACAAACATTACAGGGAGTCATTAATTATTATTGATATTTTATTTCAATTATTTTCTTTAACACTAGGCTGTTCTGTAAATTTAAGGTTTTTACGTTGAAAATCACTGGTGATTCAAACAGATAATTTAGAAGAAAGAGACAGAAAAAAAGGTTGTGAACATCCAGTAATCATATATGTACAGTAATTATCAGAGGTGGGAGATTTTCGTAAAATCTTACCAGACAAAGATTTATTTTTACCAGCCAGCAAGATGCAACATACAGTCAAAATCAAGTAATATATAAAAAAAAAAATTTAAGTAAATTCCTACTTTTCAATCATAAATATATAAAATAAACCCGTGCAGCATTCATGTCCCACGTTATCTTTATTGAACATTATTTTATAATCATCGTTGCGGTATTTTATTTTTTGTTGGCATCACTCATTTGAGATAAATCTTTCATTTCATTTATGAAAACAATGGGAGAAATTTTTTTCTCCCATGTAAAAATTAAAATGAATTATTTAAATTTAATGAATGAATTAATATTTGAAAAAACTGTATTAACATCAATTGTCATCCAGTACAAGTTTAAAAAAATGTATTTGAACTTGAATGGATGAATAGAAAATATTTTATTAACGATTGAAAATTCCAACAAGATATATATAGAGAGAGAGTGTGAGCTAGTAGTAGGAATTTAATAATAAGGTACTTCTCTATTATCCCATCGACCACTTTTCATAACAAAAAACTATCGCCCAACTGTAATGCCAAATAAATGGGAGAACGTTGCCATTGGAACATCAAAATAAGTAAATAAATAAAATATAAGAATTTAAGGACACAATTGTTATTTTAATGAATGAAATACCTCATAAATCAGTTAAACATAATGAAAAATACACGCAAATGTCGAATTAAAAACCACTGGATGACATAACAAACCACATCAAGTCAATGGGACTGCATTCATCTTACAGTTTGGCGATAGTTTTTTGTTATGAAAATTGGTCGAGGGGATAATAGAGAAGTACCAAAAATAATTATGGCAAAATGTATGTGACAGCAAAAATAATTCATTATTACAATGCATTGCCATATTACATTACATTATATATAATTAAGATATGATGCTGAGATAAGTTTATTGTAGGTTAGAACTTAGTGCTGTGTTTACATTCCAGAAATAAAAAAAATAAATTAAAACACGAAATAGGGCCAACAAATAAAAATAGTATGTAAAAGTTTTTGGTACATTTTTTATAAACTGCAGTGTTTAAAAGACTGCCTAAAAATTCAAGTAGATTTATGTATATCCCTAGCCCTCGTAATTATGCATGTTATATATTATATACCCAGTCATCATATACGGGATGTCCGAAAAGTATGGAAATGGTCAAACAACTCGAGAAATATACATCAGATAGAAAAACAAAAAATATGTGTTCAATATTTTTGAAAAATCTATTTAGGGATATCAAAGTAGCCCCTCCCCAACTCTGTCTCCTGGGAGGAAAGGGAGGCAACTTTGAAACCTTAAATAACCCCCTTTTTTTATAACAGATTTGGATTGTTTGTATGGAAAAAAATACATAACTTTTGTATTTAACATTTTTTTTTTTGATAATCATAGTGCTGTGATTGAGTAAAATGCAGTGAGAATCATTTCCTTTGAAAAGTCTGGAAACGGTCGAATAACTCGGGAAATATTGGTTATGCAAATTTTATCTTAAAAACGGCTCTAACGATTTTGACGAAATTTTGTATCCTACTGTTTTGGGGCACCAGAAAACCATTGGGATCGGTCACATGCTCGAGAAAATTTGATTAGTGGGTCATTTTGGGTCACCATGGGTTAGGGTCAAGCTAATTGTGCTTAAAAAACAGTCACACGATTTTGACTAAATTTTGTATCCTACCATTTTTGAGCACAAGAACACTATTTGGCTAAGTCACATGTTTGAGAACTTTCTATTAGTGAGTCATTTTGGGGTTAACGAGGGTTGAGCTAATTTTATCTAAAAAACAGCTCAAACTATTTTGACTAAATTTCATATCCTACGGGTTTTGGGGACAAGAAGACAGGTCACATGTTCGAGTAAATTCGATTAGTGGGTCATTTTTGGATCACTGTGGGTCAAGTTAATTTTATCTAAAAAACGGCTCAGACTATTTTGATTAAATTTTATATCCTATGGGTTTCATGCATGAGAAGACAATTGGGCTTGGTCACATGTTCGAGAAAATTTGATTAGTGGGTCATTTTGGTCATGGGTCATGATATTTGAATT
This sequence comes from Maratus michaelseni, assembly GCA_963931845.1. Lineage (NCBI taxonomy): Eukaryota > Metazoa > Arthropoda > Arachnida > Araneae > Salticidae > Maratus > Maratus michaelseni. The sequence goes on from OZ007587.1 coordinate 471,715,114, forward strand.
CAAAGCTAATTTTGACCGAGCATAGCTCGGTTTTCCCTGCTAGTGTGTTCAATATTTCAGAAAACTTCCTAAATTTTCTATCATTTTTCTAAAATATTGAACACGTATTTTACCGTTTTAAATCCGATGTATATTTCTCGAGTCATTTGACCGTTTCGAGACTTTTCAATCGAAATAATTATCACTGCATTTTACTCGATTACAGAGCCATCTACGATTTTCCAAAGAAAATGTTAAATACAAAATATATCTATGAAATAGATATATTTTGTATTTAACATTTTCTTTGTGTCTATTCTAGATAAGTAATGAATTTCCCTGACTTTTCCATACCAATAAAACAAAAATTCAATGTATCAAGATTTTGTGATGTTACACACAAAAAATTTTAAAAGCTGTCAAATTGAGAGTGAAACTCTCACAACTGATTCTGAAGCCCAACATTACTGATTTGTTACATAATATTTCGCAAAATCTACAAATGGTTGAACTTTTTACATGCTAAACATTTTGCAGATACACACTTTTAGCATCAGGTTCTATCCATTTTGTCAAATCAGGATGAAATTCTTTTATCACTCACATCAGTCACAGTTAAATACAGATTTGCTTTGACATATTTTAATACAAATAATAAATATTCAATAAATTAAGCAAAAAAATGTTCAGTTCCCAAACAAAAATAAGTGAGTAGAATGAAACACCTCATCAATCCTACAACAATCAGTGGAAAATTTCAGTGAAACTGGAACTGAAAATCTCAGAGTTGCAAAGAAGGATTGAAAGGGGGTAGACCAAATGGTTTGCAAGAGAGGTTGAAATACTCTTTACAGCACTTATGAAGAGCAAAGTTTCATTTTAATGGCGCTGTAATTTCAGATCCTTAGTTTTATAAGGAACTTTTTTTTTTTTTTTTTTTTTTTTTTTTTTTAAGTTCAAAATGTTCTCAGAATTTTTTTATTTTCCTAAATTTTCCTCAGAAATGGTAAATTTCCCTGACTTTTCCAGGTTTTCCAGGTGGCTAGACACCCTGCTATTTTTTCCTGTACAATCCGAATCTGCAATACAAAAAGGGGTTATCATTTAAGATTTCAAATGCGATCCCCCTTTAACCCCCAGGGGGCAGAGTTGAGGGGGAAGCAACTTTGACATCCCTAAAAAGATTTTTCAAAAATATTGAACACATATTTTCTTTTTTTTCAAACTAATATATATTTTTCGAGTTATTTGACCATTTCTAGACTTTTCGTACACCCTGTATATAGTAATTATGTCATATTAAATATCCAGTAATCATTTGAACAGTAATTATATACAGTTGGACCTGGTTAAGGCGCACACAGTTAATACGTGATCCCGCTTAATATGCAATTTTTTTTGGTTCCCTTGAATAAGACTAATGCAAATATATCTCGTTTAATACGCGATAAAGGTTGTCCCTTGAGTCAAAATAATTTTGCTTAATACGTGAATTTTTTCTTTTTTCTTCAGTGTTGCCAGTTTAGTGGATTTTTTAATGCAGATATCTACCACTATTCCCTAATAGTAATATTCAGCTGATTTAATGGCAGACTAATTAAGCCAAATAAATATTACTATTCAGAAATCGTGGTAGATATTTGAATAAAAATACCTCGCTAAATTAGCAACGCTGAAAATCCTTTTTGATCTCACATCCTAATATTCTTTGTCTCTCACTTTGTGTGTATTTTTTACTGAAGTAGAGAAAGATAGGCGATGTTTTGTCGCTTTTTGTTACTTTTTCATCCTTCTTAGCATGGTGTATGTTGTCGATTCTTGTTTTTTCCCCTCTCGTAACACTTTAGTAAACTCCTAGTATTGTGTGCTTTTAAACACATGTGAAGGAATGTCTTTCATTTTCAATTCCATTTCTTTGGATGTCTGCCTGCTTCTGTTTTATTCATGGCCGGTGAATTACATGCGCTTGAATGCAGTTAAATTTTAATGTAAATATAAATAAAAGAAATAATTTTCAACAGTAAAATGAAAGCTCTAAAACTTGTTTAGAGAATTAGATGTGTAAATAAGCTCAGTTCCTGCAACATTATGCAAATCGCAGTTAATACACGATCTCGAATAATATGCAACTTTTGTCCACTCCCTTGAAACGCATCTTATCCGGGTTCCACTGTATGTCATACATTATACATCCAGTAATCATATACGTCAATATCCCTTTTTCTATGCACAATGTTAAATGAGGGGCCATTCGAAAAGTTTTGGAACAGGCTTTTCGATATAGTATATCGTTTCGCCATTTCATTAAAACATGTTTGATTAAAAATCGCAGTTAATTAAAAATGGTTGAAAAAATTATCGGAAAACAATCTCATAGATGAAAGCTTCATATATTTTCAATTCTGACGAACATGTTTTGTTTGCTAATTACATATTTTGAATCTTAACACAATACGAATAATTAATGAAGAATATGCTCTTATGAAGTAGAATTTTGTGAAGGGACCACTTTTATTAAATAGAACGATACTTTTACGTTAGCCAAGCACAAGTGACAAATTGCCAAGTATTGTTTTCCATCGCCATCATTCGCATTGCATTCATTTCATTTAAAATTTAAATCTTTCACTCATTTTATTTAAAATACATACATTTTCTTTTAAAATACATATATTAGAAATAGATGTATTTTACTTATTTCACATTTAAAATACATAGGCTTTTAAAATACACGTCTTTTACTCATTAAATTCCCAATACAAAAAAAAAAAAAAAAAAAAAAAAAAAAGAGATATTACCATAAAACAAAAAAAAAATTTCAACAAGGGATTGTTTCTAATTTATGCACACCAAAAATTAAAACTGCTATTGGTGAGTTATTTATTATTGCTGAGATTTGCACCTGGCTAACATAAAAGTACAGAAATAAATAATACCACAAACAAAAACATGTTATTTCAACATCAGATCATTGTTTCCAATTTACATGCATGAAAAATTGAAGCTGCTTTTGGCGAGCAAAAAAAAAGAAAGTGCTACTGGTGACATTTGTGCCCGGATAACATAAAAGTACCAATGGAATTTTGTGACAGGTCATCCATATTATCTGTGCCAGGAGATTGATCGCCAAAGATGGTTGCCAAGTACCAATCTTGTTTATCATTGCCAATCATGTTTTCAAACGCAGTCATTTAACATTATCAAATAACATTGTTAAAATGGTAATTAATATAAAATAAATAAAATGTAATATATGTTTATTAAATTTATAACATTGTTAAAAATAGTAAATAACATTATTTTAGTAAAATTAATAAATGGTAAATAGCATAGTAAATAAGAAAGAATAATATTACAGATTATTCCCAGGCATGTACCATGTAGCAAGAAAAAAATATATAAGGGTTACTATAATTAGTAATATTGGCTCCATGCCCGGCGCAGTTGGCTTAAAACTTTCACGGATAATACGTAAGTACCGGTCATCCTATATAAAATGGAATTTTGTGACAAGGCCTTCTCTATTAAATGTTATTTTGTGAAGTGGTCTGTTTTATTAATTTTTTTTTTTTTTTTAAACCTAAATATTAACCAATTTTTTTTTAGATTTCTGTGAAATGACATTGAAAGAATATAAGCTCATAATTCAGAATAACAAAATAAGCTAAAAGAAGAGTAATCAAAGTTACCTCTATTATCGGTTGCTGCATCACTTGGTAAATCATCACTGCCCATATCAAGAACATCGTCAGTGTCTAAATCACAATCTTCTAATGAATGAGCAGGATCGCAGCGCAATTTCTCGATGCTTTCTTCGGGATCTATTGCAAAATTGCTTGCATTGGTCGAGAGAGATTTAAATGAACCCGCTTCGCCATACAATAAACACGTATCATTTACGTTTAAAAGTCCAATATTGTTAGATTTAAGTATATCCTCCAACACAACAGACACTTGCATATGTCGAAGATCTAGCTTTTCATTTTCCTTATTCAGTCCTCCAATGCCGCCACGCATTTTTAGAGAAGATGGCGGCGGATGAATTTCAGCCTGTACACGGAAAGTGTTTGTGCCGATTTTTTCAATTGGAAAATCAGATTCCATCACTTTTTCGGATCCTTTCACTTTATTTACTTTATTATTTTTTTTTATTTCCTCAAATTTAGAAATTTCATTATCATCGAAACAAACACGTTTTCTATTATTTACATTTTTCTTTCTAACTTTCTTAGGTAGGGAAACTAAAGCATCTACTTCAATATCTGCAGCTGGATTTTTCTTTTTTGTACTGTTCTGAACTTTACTGGCTTTCTTTACTGCATTCTTTTTTGTGGATGTAATCTGGTTATCTTTAATTTTCCTCGGACGCTTTGTAGTTTTTTTCATTACAGCAAAAGCATCAGATGGAATGGTATCAAGATCGTCTCTATTTACTACTACTTTTGGTATCATCTGCACATCATCTGCCTCGTTGATTCTGTTAACTTCATTTTCATTGCTACTGACAGCACCAACACCAGATTGACAAACCTCAGCCCTTTTTTGTGCGTCATTTTCACTGGTCTCAGAACTTACAATTTCACATTGGGATCTCTCTTCCGCAATCTGGTTATCTTTCATTTTCCTCGGACGCTTTGTAATTTTTTCCATTATAGCAAAAGCATCAGATGGAATAGTATCAAGATAGTCTCTATTTACTGCTACTTTTGGTATAATCTGCACATCATCTGCCTCGCTTATTCTGTTAACATCATTTTCATTACTACTGACAGCCCCAATGCCAGATTGACAAACCTCGGCACTTTTTTGTGCGTCATTTTCACTGGTCTCAGAACTTACGATTTCACATTGGGATTCTTTTTCCCCAATCTGGTTATCTTTAATTTTCCTCGGACGCTTTGTAGTTTTTTTCCTTACAGCAAAAGCATCAGATGGAATAGTATCAAGATCGTCACTATTTACTACTACTTCTGGTATAATCTGCACATCATCTGCCTCGCTTATTCTGTTAACATCATTTTCATTACTACTGACAGCCCCAATGCCAGATTGACAAACCTCGGCACTTTTTTGGGCATCATTTTCACCGGTCTCGGAACTTACGATTTCAGATTGGGATGTCTCTTCCGCAACAGCCCCTTTTTGCTTACCATCAAAAGTAAACTTCTTTTTCTTAATTTTTGTAATTTGTCTCCGAATGGGTGTAGTCTGTAAAGCAGGTGGTCTTACTTCACTAAAATCGACTAACTCTTCGATCATCATCACTTCACAATCTGATTCAGAAGAGTCCATAAACGATCCACGATTTATAGGATTTGTCTCACCTACGTTATCAGTATCCTCGTCCACTTCTGAATATGAAGTGAAGGTGTCTCTTCTACCCTTCACATGAGCAATGTCTTCAGTTGCAATATGAGGTGGAATAACACTAGCTATTTTTGATTTGAGATTTTCAGATATTCCTTTTATTTCATCGGTAGTGTTGATTCTACTTAGTATAATCGCTAGTTTTGAAGATGTGCCTGATCCTTCACTCGTTTTTAGTGAAGGGAAATTTGCCGTGTGCTCCATGTTTTTAGAATTTTCAGCAGAATTAGATGTATTTTTTACTGCTGCATGGTCAATTTCAGAGTGTTCTCGATGCACATTAGCAGATGATTTCAAATTTTCACTTTGGTTGCTATTTTCATGATTTTCAGTTACTGCAGAAACATGTTCTGAATTCACAGAAGTACATGGTTCATTTGGAAATGGTATCGGACATTCAAGACCATCATTTTGATGCAATGGAGGTTTCTTAACGAATGTTTTTCTCTTATTCTTTAAAGTGTCCTCTTGCACATGTCCAGTTTCATCTGCATCCACTCTGTTTTCAGTTACGAGATCTTTATTTATTATGTTGTTTAAACTTGTTGCAGGTTCAGATTCTTCTAAAGCATTCCTCCTTGGTATAACAAATGTTTGTCTTTTATCATTTTTTGAAATGAGCCGATCGAGTGATACATTTGAATCCCCTTCCGATAGAGGTACACTTTCCTTTACACAGGGTGGAATAGTTTCAGTGACTGTTAAAACATTTTTTTTCACAACAAAAGTTTTTCTTCTGGAGAAATTGGGGTCCGATTCTTCACCGACTTTCTCGGGCAACTTTCGCTTGCAAGTTTTATTTTGAGACTTATTTGAAGATTCTTTTGCGAAATTTCGGCTCTTCAGATTGGCAGCTAAGGCTGGATTTGGCATTTTAGCTGCAATTGGAATTTTCGTCACTTTAGCTGCTTGAGTTGACGCAGGAGGAAGAGGGGTTTGAAGGGAATTCAAAGCAGAAATCTTCCGTGGGACTTCTATTACGAAAGTAGAGACTCCTGCTCTTGCATTTTCATTTCCTATTGAAAACCACAAATATTAAAGTACAAGAAATATATAATAAACACAAACAATTTTAGCACAAAATCTGAAAATAAACTCATCCATCAGTTACCTGAATAAAAAGAAAACTGCCCAGTTAAACTGAAGGCATTGAGCTCACAGGCTATTCACACTAATTGTATATTATACTCTTATTTCAAATTCTTTGAAATAAGCCCCTCTAAAAATAAAGAAATCGACAATATATTAAGTGTGGGATCATCCCCCCTTTGCCTTTATACTTAACTAATGACCCCCCAAAAACTAATCAGGGAAGTGCCTTATCACAATGAGTCTATATGCAAAATTTGAAGAAAATCTGATAATTCTCCATGAAAAACCCATTTATCTAAATTAAAGGGGGATTAGCCTCCCTTACCCCCTTTATACTTAACCAATCAATCCCCAAAACTAATGAGGAAAGCTCCTTATCACAATGAACCTATATACAAAATTTGAAGAAAATCGGATAATTCTGCATGAAAAACCCATTTATCTAAATTAAGGGGGAGGGGGGGTTAGCCCCCCATTCCGCACGTTATACATATCCAATGAACCAACAAAACTAATCAGGGAAGTGCCTTATCACAAAGAACCTATATACAAAATTTGAAGAAATTCGGATAATTCTGCATGAAAAACTCATCTATCTAAATTAAGGGGGTGTTTCAACCCATTCCCCCCTTTAAACTTAACCAATGTGCCCCCAAAACTAATCAGGGTAGCGCCTTATCAGAATGAACCTATAAACAAAATTTGAAGCAAAACGGATATTTCTATCAAGAGTTATCGCGTTACGTACATACGTACAGAACGGGCGGGCACATTAGCTCTCAGGCATTGATAGCCTGTGAGCTAAAAACACAATTATGACAATAAGCAGAGTTTCTCCCGGACAATTTCAGCAGGGTGCTGCAACTTTTGGTTTACAAAATAGCACTTTTCTTACGACTCATCAAAAAAACTTCTTGCCCTTCCAGTAAAAAAAAAAAAAAAAAAGGTGGCCCTTATACATTTTTGTATTAAAAATTTTGCTTGCATAGTAAAAAGTGACTCATTGTTGTCTTAAAAAGAATGTCATGATTTAATATAAAAAATGGCTATAAATTATTAAAAGAATGTCTTTAAAAATCTAAGTGCCCTTTTCCCACCAGTCGCACCCTGCTCTTTTTTGAACCTGAGAGAAACTGAATAAGAGATCTTATTTAGAAAACCAGGGAACAATTGTGAATTCATGCAAAAATGATAAGAAAGTGCCTTAAGTGATAAGACAGAAGTCTGTTATTGGTTTTGCCATAATTATTGCATTTTTATTTATTTTACCTGTAAGGTCTCATGGTTAACATGAGCAAAGACTAAAATTCATTTTAAAGGATTTTTCTCAAGAGTATAGAATAAGTAGCATCTCTATAGTTCGTTTACAGGGATGCACAAAAGGATTCAATTACATTATGATCTAGGGGGGAGGCAGACTTGTATAAAACCAAAAAAACTTTCTGCGCACATAAATATAGAGTCAAAAACTTTCTGCAAATTAATTTAATGTTTAATAAAATTACGTGTTGTATTATTTTGACGATATAAATTAAAAACAATAGTTTAAAATAATTACCATTTAAAATTAATATTAATTAAAGAATAATTATTTTGGTTAAAAATAATAATAAAGCTAAAAATCCATGACAGGAAGAGCTGAATTCTTATCAATTATTTTGTCAATGCATTTAGAAACAACCCAATCCTTAATATTTTGACCTCTTCGCAAGCGTCTGTAATGTCACAACAATGTTTTGAATCTTTAAACTTTGAATTGTGCGCAGACAGTAAATAAATCGTACATAAAATTGGGGAATATTTTTTATTTTTAAGTATTTTAAAAAAAAAAATTGTTTTCTGCAAAGTTCTGGATTTTGCAGAAAATTTTCCGCGCATGACATGCGTCTATATTATACAACTCTGGGGTGAGGGGGATCCTTTGCGGAACATTTTAATGATGTTATGATGCTTCAAACAGGATGAACTCTCTGAAGTGCACTACATGTTTTCTATAGATTGTGGAGGGCATAGCATTTATCACTCATTTACGGAGAAACAAAAAAAAAAAAAATTCAGTTACAGGACCGACTGAAATCAATAATTGTCAGAAGTGCACTCTCCGCTGTGGTATGCATTTTTTTTTTTTTAACTTATCTAATTTAGGTGGTGTGTATAAATTCTATAGATTGCATACAAGAAAAAAAATCACACACATTACCCGATATGGGCAGCCATTGCTGAAAATGGATTTTTAGTGTTTGTTTTTTAGATACCTCATTTCATCGTACGAAAAAAAATTAAAACTTCTTAATAATATTCTGTTAGTTTTGTAAAGTGTTTCATAATCTAGGACCGATGCATGATTTTTTTTTTTTTTTTTTTTTTTTTTTGTTCTTAGGGGACGCGCTAAGAGTTAAAAAAAAAATTTATTAGCCATATTTATCTATAATTAGCCAAAAGTGTACACACATGCACACACACACACACACACATATATATATTATCATTACCCTTTCAGCCGTGGTATTATTTTAATGGATAAAAAAGCATTTTCTCACCCTATTACATTTGTTGCATGTTTTCAAGTACTGCACCCATTTTTATTTTCTATTTGAATTTTTTTTACTCCATACAAAAATAAAAATCTTATTTTAGAGCATTATAAGTTTGATAAATCATAACTTTTATAAAAAGAAATTTTATGTTTTCTTATGCTCTTATTTTGGCTCCACATTTTTAGAATACAAAAAAAATATATATATATTATACTCAATGAAAAATCAGATCGTATGCTGTAGTCCATCTGAGAGATGCATATCAATCTCATTATGTTTGAAATATCGTAACATCCATAAAATGCACTGCAAAACTATTTTTCCTCATAAACCCTAATGTAACAGAATCCTTTTGTTTGTCCCTGTAAATGAGCTATAAATGCTACACATTCCATTTTCAATACTGAATATTCTATAATAAATGTATATAACACAAAAAAAATTTCGTGACAATTTGAGTATATTTATGAGAATTTGAGTACCGGCAGACAAACCAAGTTTAAAAATAAAAATGTTAGACAAAAAATGAAAATTTTTATAAAAATAGCACAATTTTCTTATTTTTTAAAAATTTGATCCCTTAGCTACAACCTTATTTTACGAGAAGAAACTGAGATTTTAATATTTTTTTTGTTTCTACAGGAAGTTAGGATGCTGCCCATCGAGTCCGGATATTTTGGTACAGGTCAACCGACGCGGCTGCAGGTTTCCGACGTAATACGTGACCAAATTTAACAAAAAAGATTTTTAAATACTTGAAGCAATAAAAAACAAGTCGTTGGGGGCCACCGTAATACTTACCCATCATGGGTATACATAATATAAAATATGAAAATGAAACATGTGTAAACTATTTACAAAATGCATTGTCATTCGAATAAAATTCTGGCTTGAATTCGAATAAAATTCTGGTCATAAAACGCATTGCAATTCCAAAATGAAATCGTGGCTTGATGACGTCATACACTTTAAATGCTCTATAACTGAATTGCGTAAGAGAAACATCCTTATAACTTCAAAACTGATCATCCTCTTAATTAACAGTTTACTGCGTCAGATGAAGCGTCTCATTTCCAATTATAATATACCTTTGAAATGAAATTTGAATGAAATACAGGGTCATGAAAAATCGAAGAGTATAGAAAATAGGATTACAACTATCCCGGCAACTCACTATCCAATCGACTTCATTCTTTATGCAAAATTTATGTTTTTTTAGTGTCTTTTATGGTCACTCCTTAAAATAAACAATATCGAAAATTTTTATATACCTTTTATCAGAAAAAATATTTCGAGAGTCCAAAAAAAATAGTTTTGGATCATCGAGGTGACTGAAATTCAATACTTCTTCTTCTGATTATTACATACTAAGTACATACCCAATTTGAAGTCTCTATCTCAATTTGTTCGGGAGATAGAGCGTTTACAGAAACATTCACACAGACAGATGGACGGCAAATTTTTGTGTCTAAAAATGTGTTTTTCGGAATCTCCAATGTCTGAAACGCGTAAATCTGTCAAAAATGTTTTTTTCAATTTTTAAAATAATCACAAGACTTACCCTATACTACATATGATGGGTAAGTAATAATTTGGAATTATTAGTTCTTCAATTAATTTTACTCCCCTCCTAAAAAAAAATTCCAAATTATGTAAATTTTTCGCTGCCGAGAACGTATGTACCCCTTAAAACAATGCAAGGAAACAAATCTAAAAACATTCTTGATTACCTGCAGCAGCATCTCTTGTCCGAAAGACAGACTTCTTATTGAGAGATAGTTCGAGCACCTTTTGAGGCGATTTGGTCACAGTTAAAATATCACTGACTGCTTTCTCCTTTTCAAGCACTTGATCAGATCTACTCCCATCTTCACAATTCATTTCTTGATCAACAGAAACTTCTTCCGGGACTTCGCCAGCCACTTCATTAATGGGATACATTTCTTTACGAAGAACTTTACCGGGTCTGAAAATAAAATTTGGGGATATTTGAACTAAGATTGGAAGGACATAACAAAGGATACTTTACCAGTATAGGGAGGGGACCTTGGTGAGGGAAGGAAATTCGGCAACCTTTTTTTTATTCACTATTTCCTATACACAAGCAATTTTTACAATTTATTTACTATAAAGTAGCCATTTATCTAATTTTATCTACAAACTAAAGGTTAAAATTCAATATTTGCATTAGTAGCCAGTGTCTAATAATGGCTGTCAAAGTTGTGTCAAGTTAGTGACCACTTATTATCATGCTTTGTAGATTTAAATAGTTTTACAAGTAATATTTGAAAAATATGAATATTATGAAGACATCTTCTCAAGTATATAAAAATATCACAGAGGAACTTTACTTACCCCCCCCCCCCCCCCCAAAAAAAAAGCCATTTTTTTTTTTTTTTTTTTTTTTGCTGCAATCATTTATTTGGCAAAAATTGCAGTTTTATTTCGTGTTTCTGTGATGAAAATCACGTTTTTATTTCAAGTTTGATGAAAATCGCAGTTTTATTTCATGATAGTTTGACGAAAATCACAATTTTATTTCGTGATCATTTGACAAAAATCGTGGTCTTATTTCAGATCGTGGTAAAAATCAGTTTTATCCGCAATAGCTGAAGAAAATTGTGTTTTAATTTTGTGTTCGTTTGATGGAAATCATGGTTTGATTTCGTGATTGTTTGATGAAAACCACAGTTTTATTTCGCAGTCCCTTGTCAAAAATCTTAATTTTATTTCGCAATCATTTGACGAAAATCATGGTTTAATTCCACGATCGTTTACTGAAAATTGCAGTTTTATTTTTGCAGTTGTTTGATGAAAATCACTGTTTTATATTGCAGTTATTTAACGAAAATCACTGTGTTATTTAGCGATCATTTGATGAAAATCGTGGTTTTATTCTGCGATCGCCTGACGAAAATCATGATTTAATTTCTCAGTTGTTTGATGAAATCACAGTTTTATTTTGCGATCGTTTGACGAAAATCACTGTTTTATTTCATGATTGTTTGATGTAAATCACTATTTTATTTCTCGATTGTTTGATGAAAATCATGGTTTTATTTTGCAATCCCTTGCCAAAACTCACGATTTTGTTTCTCAATTGTTTGACAAAAATCATGGTTTTATTTCATGATCGTTTGTTGAAAATTGCAGTTTTATTTTGCAGTTCTTTGACGAAAAATCACAGTTTTATTCCGCAGTCATTTGACAAAAATCACGATATTATTTCGCAAATCGTCTGAAGACAAAATCGCAGTTTTATTTTGTGATCGCCTGACGAAAATCACGGTTTTATTTTTTTTTTGCAATCATTTGACAAAAATTGAAGTTTTGTTTCGCAGTCTTTTGTCAAAAATTGTGGTTTTATTTTGCAATAGTTTGACAAAAATAGTGGTTTATTTCACAATCGTCTGACGAAAATCACTGTTTTCTTTCGTGGCTTCTTACCAAAAATCGTGGTTTTATTTCGCGGTTTGTTTGACGAAAATCACGGTTTTATCTCATGGTCCCTTGCCAAAAATTGCAAATTTATTTTGCGGTCGTGTGACAAAAATCGTGGTTTTATTTCGCAGCCCCTTGCTGAAATAACGGTTTTACTTCACAGTAACTTGTCAGAAATCGCCACTTTGGCAATCATATAGCATAAAGTCACTAATTTTTTACATTTAGTCTCCCTGTGGCCAGTGGTGACCAGGGAATTTTAACCTTTACTACAAACAGAAGTAAACTGTAGAAAAAAAAAACAATACTAATATGCATATAAATAAAATTGGAACAAATGTTACACCGGGGTTAGCGCCCTTTTTTGTTTTTAACACTTTTTTGAGCAAAAGGGGACTACAGTTTCACACAGAATCAATCAAAGGATAATCCCCATCTGGATCGACATATTTGTTTATCAAACAATTGCTGAAAATATCGCATTTTAAGAGATTTTCTTAATTTAAAAAAAAGATTATATAATACAACTTAAATTAAAGGGGATATTGAAAACAAAATTTTTCAATTTTCTAAAAAAATATAGGAGATAGTCGAAATAGTAGGAAAAGCGTAAAAATATAAAGTCTCAAAAGCATAAATTTTACACCTAAAGCGTAAATTTTGAGATTCTCATACAGTACAGTTATCTACTAATTTTTCCTTTTCTTTTCTTTTTATTATTATTTATTTATTTATTATTCTTATTTATTATATTTTTTTGTTGTTGTTATGAACACACATGCAATATAATGATTCTAGAGCTAATGAATTTCATAAATTTTGAAATTCGAAAACAGCGAGTTAACTTAGCGATTCTAATGATCTAAAAAATAAGTAATACATCTCCTACATGGACAAAAGTAGATTGTAAGCATTATTATGTTGAGGCCAATTAAAGAGTAACAATTTTTAATATGATTTATTCGTAAAAAATTAATGAAAAAAAAAAGTTTTGATTCACAATCCCATATTAGACTCAAGTTATTTAAACAAATGAAACAAAGTTCTCAGTTAAATATGTTATTATAATAGCAACCTTAAGTTTAAAATGTTAAATTAAAATTCATATTATTAGAATAATTGAAGAATCTTACTGAGATGAAGGTTTAATATTTAACCACTTTGATTCGTCAAAATCCAATAAGGTTAAATTTTCATCTAAAGCTGCCAAAAAGTTCTTGAAGGCACTTGACAACTGGGCCATTCTCGACCTGGCTAGCTATTTGAAAGAAAAGAAAATATCTATTAACAACTATTGATACATTTTCATTAAATAAATAAATTGCAATTTTCAGTAGTTTAAATATATTTCATTTGATCAGGGATGAAAACAGCCCAAACTGAAAAAAATGCAGGTGGGGAGTTGATTTGCGTTTTTGGGAAGGTAGGAAGAATTTAGATGAATGTATATTTATTTCTTGTTCCTACATAGTAACAATTAAATCCCCCCCCCCCCCCCCCAAAAAAAAAAAAAAAATAATAATAATAATAATAAGTAAATAAATCAAGAAACTAAAAAAATACCCTTTAAAGATAGTCATTTATACCATTGGATAATTTTAATCTTCTACTGCTAAAATTGGTCCCAGAAATTTAATAAAATTTTGCTTTTTAGAATGAGAAAAAGGCATTATTTATTTTCAAATGAATTTATTCATAATCATCTGGTGAATTCCCAACATTATAGCAATAGAATTACTTTGTCCCCAAAAGGGCTAAACTCTGAGGAGGGGAGGGGGATTAGGTAGGTAGGAGCAAAGAACTTTCAGAGGAAGGGGATAATTTAAATAATTTGTTATTTTTTCTATTGTTACTATAAAGCAGTGTTTGCTCCTCAACTTATTATAAGTTAGGAATGTAAGAAATATTTGGCGACTATTCCATATTTGGCCTTTTTGCTTAATATTTGGTTGGCTGAATACTTCAGTCGAATACAATATGACCGAATATTGTTACATATTTAGCCGAATAAATTCAGGATAATTATGTTTTTTTCTTTTTTTTTTGCAATGCTTTTCTCAAATCTAAATGAACTACAGGGGAACTTCCCTTTAACGAAGTCCCTATTTAACAAAATTTTCTACTTAACAAAATTTTCGCAGAACTTTGACTTTGAACAGCATTAGCATATAAATTAATCTCCATATTACGAAAAGTATATTCTATATAACGAAGTTTATTCCACTTTGTACTTGTTATAGAATTCAAACTAAGAGATTGTTGCTGTGATGGATATGCAAATTTATTTCAGCGAATTGTAAGAAACTGAACACATTTAAATAATTTCCATTCTGCTTGGTGCTAAATAAAACAATTTTTTTTCACACCAAGAAAAACACTTTGCTGTCATGGTTTATGTATCAGAACGCAAATTTTTCCCCATTCACTCTCCATTCCTCCGAATGATTTGAAAAGTCAATGCTGAAAACTGTATCTTAAATATTTTCCCCTATTTTCCCCATTTATATCTCCCTCTTAGTTGCGTTATATACCAGTCACTGGCTGGGCTGTCATTACTCTCCCACACACCGAGACTCCAGCACTGACAGTTGGGAGAAATCAAAATCCTTTTTTACATTCAGTGATATAGAAGATGCAATGGCGTCAGATGCATTGAAGCAAAAGATATCACTTAGAGTTAGACAATTACCATTCTGACCTTCCATTGCTGATAGACAATTGCTTTGTACATCTATAAGAATGTGCTTCAAATGCAAATCGAAGAACATCAAAGTTATTTGTGCTCAAGATACAACTTCTAAAATTCCAATATACCAATATAAAAATCAATATAAAAACCTATGTAAGAAACCAATATAAAATCCAATACATCTTCTAAACTCCAGCCATTAGTCTAAAGAATAATAAAAAAAATCTTGAAGTACATTATAAAAAACACAGAAAAAGACAATGTAGTGAAAACATTAGTTTGAGAACCAGTGTATCAGAGCTGGTGAAAGCATAACCCATAGCTTGGGAATGTGACGTGATTTCATCGACCGTACACAACTGTTTTGTAAAAGACGGCTTCATAATTGAAACTGAATCAAATGCTTCAGAATCCAACACCTGTTTGTCATATCTGAAAGAAAAATTTCATGAATTTAAGTTGATTTCCATTTAACGAATTTTCTTCATAACGAAGTTTTTATGTGTAACGACGAGACTTCGTTAAATGGAAGTTTCACTGTAATTTCTAACACAGTCATGAAGCTAGTTCTTAAATGCACAAAACTTACAGCTATTTTTATTCCTATACCAAAAAATCAAATAGCATTTCCTATAAAGGTAAAGGATCTTTTAGAACATTTTGTCAAAGTTGGAGATTTCAGCCTTTTTTAGAGAGACAACTGTCAGGGAATAGGTCTTCATTGAGTAACAATCAATTACAACTCAAGATGTAATATATTATTAGAAAAAAGTCCTTCCAGCCTGTACCGGTAGGAAAAGGTAGCTTTCCTATATCTTCGTTTTATAATTTTAGCTAATGTTACTCAAAAGCAGCAAGCTAAAATGCAAAGAACCTGATTACAGAAGATTCATTAATATTGAATTTGAATAAGAAATTCACCAAATTAGTCAACTACAGCCAAGTTGACTTCATTTATGGAGACTTATTTTTGGTCACCAAATTTGGCGATATTTCACCAAGTGTCACCAAGTTTGGCAAGAATGTGATGATAACGGATGTGAATGTAGTTTTATGCATAGATTGCGAAAATGATATCAACAATGAAAGATAATAATTTGCAAGAAATCCCATTCATTAAAACTCATAAATTAATCCAAGATTTGTTTTAATCTGCTGTCCTGTTTCAAAATGTCAGCCACCCTAAAATTTTAAACTGCAATATCTCAGCCATTTTTTAAAATAGAAGCAAAACAAAAAATGCTCTGGAATCCTTGTATCAAGAGTTAATACTTAAGCAAACAATAAATTTGAATTTTTAAATTTTTTTTGTATATTTTTGTTAGTTTTAAATCTTTTAGTGGCCGCCATTTTGAAACAAGATGGCGGACCAAGCTGGCCAACAAAGTCGGTTGAGATATTGGTGAGCTTAATACACACGATTAGTTTCATCCAAAACTGTTTATAAATACGAGTGCTATCATATGACCCAGATCAGAGGTATATATATGTCAACATTTGAATGGAGGGTGGTTTTGGGGTGTAGGGGTCATGATTGGTGAAAATATACCGAAATTGATTTCCTCTGAACGGCTGCAATAGGCAGCTTTTTATTTTTTGTAATGAAAGCTAACTAAATGAAAAACACAATTCGATTCTAAAGTGCTTGGATATTAATGTTTGCAAATTTCATGTACACATAAAAATAGATTTTTGAATGTATCAGAAAGATTCTCATTATTTATTTATTTATTTAATTCAAGGTACTGCAGTAGATTCAAGATCATTCATAGAACTTTGTGTTGTTGTATATGATGGGTCAACTGTCAAAGACTTTGTTCAATATGTAATCTAATTTAAATTGTGTCAATTCATGATTTTAAAGAAACATCATTTATATATTGCCTGAACAAGAGAAGTCAATGCGATGATAATACTACTCTGTTTTTAAAGTAAGAAGCATAATTATATTAAAATTTAGCATAAAACATATTTTTTGTATATTAAAGATTTTTAAATTTATAATATGTATATGATTGCTCTTAGAAGTTATTTATAATTAATAAAATAAGGTATGATTTTGTAACGATTTTGTAATTTTTACTAGTTGTTTTTTACTCGATGACTGATTCTATTAATAACTCACTCAACTCAAATAATCAGTTACTATGTTGTGAACTGTATACACAATATTTTAATTTTCACAAATCTAAATAATTCTCATACATCCTCTTTTCACTAAATCAAAACACACTCTGCCTTTACAATAGAAAATGACGAAACACAAAAGGGTTACCGGATTTGGCAACATGCCAGCTCCGAACACTAGTCAATAATGGATCTATTTAAAAAAAAAAAAAAAAAAAAAAAAAAAAAACTCTTTTTAAATTTTGAGAAATATTTAATATCTCAAAATCAGGCTTAAAAATCAAATAAATTTAATTTAAATTTAAATATGTTAACATTATAATTAATGTACAATGTTAAAATTTTTAATTGAGATTATTAAATTATAATTACAAGTATATTTATAAAACAAAAAATGAGAAAAACAAACTTAGCTCGACCCGGTTTCAAACCCGGATCCTCGGATCAACAAGCAGACGCCATAACAACCGAGCTACGACCAACGCAGTAATTGAGTTACAAAGTACAAAGTAAGTATTTAAGTTGTGTTAAAATATTAGACCCCCCCCCCCCCCCCCCCATTTCTCGAGAACTAATTAGCGTTGTATAAAATCCGTTGAACCTGAGACTAAGGGGCTTCTACCCTACAACATACATAAAAATAATCAAAATCTGTAATTATGAAGCTTGACCCTCTCCTTGTGAATTACAAAAAAGGACTGAAAGGGACCACATGGTTTACAAGAGAGGTTGAAATACTCTTTACAGTACTTATGAAGAGCAAAGTTTAATGGCATTGCAATTTCAAATCCTTAGTTTTATAAGGGACATTTTCCTATTTTTTTTTTAAGTTCAAAATTTTTTAACCTTTTTTCAGAATTTTCAAGATTTTCCCAGTCCATATAAATTTTCCTGACTTTTCCACGATTTTCAGGTGGCTAGACACCCAGTCTCAATTAAGGTGGGAAAAAAAAGAGCTGCCAGTCAGCTGGGTTGTTAACATAGTTACTGAGCTAAGATTTGGGCCGGGATAATGACCTTGCGAAGTCAATTGAAGTTACATATCGTATAGTGAGATATTTCTTGCCTGAAGTGTGTTTCATATTTAAACACAAATTATATGGATGAAAATTAAAGTTTTTTTTTTTTTTTTTTTTTTTAAATATAAACTTATTCTTAGTGTAATGATATTACATAAATATCACAGGCATAAAACAAAATGAATGCAAGTTGTTTTTTCATGAAGGACCATTTTTATACACATAGTTAAAGTTACTAGAGATGAGTTCAAGCTCTTTTTTTTGGAGCCCAAGCTCGGTGATATTTGAAATTAGAACCCAAACAATTATGTCATTAAAGCTTGAGCATGATACCGAAAGTATGCAGTAGAAAATCGTCAATAATATTTTAAAGTTGTTGCAACATTTATTTCCTTATTTAAAAATATCTTCTTACATGGTAATAAATATTAATCCTAAGTATTTCCTCATGACAATGTTTCGTGTCCTTAAAAATCAGTTTATTGATACCCAACCACTGGCAGAAATCTGCGAAAGTCCCAATTCTTATTATTTTAAAATATCATTGTATAACTACAACAGAAAGACATGAGCAAGGGTGATTGTGGGTTCATGAACATAAACACGAAATTTTAACGAGAAAACGTTTCCGTATCGAGCGAGGGGGGAGATAACATAATTTATTACAGGGAAGTCAAATTATGAATTTTAATTATGTTTAGCAATCATTTGAAATTTATCTTTATGAATTTAACTATCAGAAAATTTTGAATTTCAGTACTGAAAATGAAAACAATACCTCAATTCAGATATATAACCTGAACACAATCACCCCTGCATGAGTACTAAGAGGGCAAAATTGGAAAAATTCATTAGTGGCCAGTAGTAGCAATTTTATAAGTGGCCACTGCCTTTAAACTAGTGGCCACTATTTTATTTAAAAGTACTAAACAGTAAGCTTTTATTAAAATTTCTATTAGTATTAATCTGAAATTAAATATCCCAAATAAATATGTTAAGGCTTCTCGTCAGCAAACTTCCCGATTCCCCTCGCTAATGTTAATCCTATGGGTGTAGGATGCATTCGTATATTTAAAATATTTCCTTGGGAAATTAACATTTTTTAACTTCTGTTTTCTTTTTTATTCTTCTTTAAAGGATGTCTCTTTTTTATTAGTTGTCAAAATTTTCCTAAACTATATACTTAATTTTATGTGAAGTGTTAAAATATTATTCGGCTTCGTTAAGATTTTAACGCATAAAATTATAAATTAAGCACATCTTTTAGAAATATTTTGAGAACTAAGAGAAAAAGAGACATCCTTTAAGAAGTGCACACAGAAAACAGAAGATAAAAAATAATAATTTTTACCGAGGATATATTTTAAATATACGAATGTATCCTACGCCCATAGGATTAACATTAGCGAGGGGAGTCGGGAAGTTCACAGACGAGCAGCCTTGCTATAAACATATTCATTGCAACCAACAAAAGTAGAATCCTTGATAGAATGAAAGAAAATTTTACTCTCTCCTTGTAGGAAGTGGCCATAAGGTGGCTGCTGACAGATAGTTTTTTTAATAGCCACTTTTTTCATATTTAGTGGGCTGATGGCTAGTGCTAATTTTGCCTTTTAATGAGTACTTCCATTCATTCTGGAAAAAGCAAACAGAAAGTGATATCTATACACAAGGGATATCTCACAGCTTCTTTATGTTACTAACACTGACCGTACCAAATGTACAAAGGCTTCAGACACAGACAATATTTCTCCTGATATCCCATCCATAACAATTCAATTCCCCTTTTCAAACTGATTTTTAAAGGATTGTAAAACACTTTAAGAAACTTAAGACCATATTCTTGTTTCTCAAATAACAAGTTGTTTTTTTTTCTTTTGGGAACAAATAAAATGTTCACTTTGGACCCCAAGTCTGCCATCTGGTATAAAACTCAAGCGCAAGTGCACAAGCTTGAGCTGAACCTGCCTCCTTTTTAATAGATACTACTAAACAGGGTTAGAAATTAGGCACTCTAAATTTTTCTGTAGGCGCCAAACTGCATTTCATGGTTGCAATTTTATGTTATATCATATTTTCTCATTTCTTTTCAAAACTATGTTAACGCCATAACGACTGCATCATTTAAAAAAAAAAAACAGTAAAAAAAAGTGCCTATTTCTTAGTACATATTACAAATATACATACATAATACTGACATCTAGTTTAAAATAAACCAACTACAGTCGAACTCGGTAATAGCGTCCTCGGTTATAGTGACAACTCGGTTATAACGTCAAATTCCACAATCCCCACGAAACGCCCATAGACACCAATGTTATAGTAACTTGGAAATAACGACATAATTTAAGCGGTGACCCCGGTTATTGCATCAAAAAATATGTACAAACTAACATATTTATTCTCAGAAAATGGGGCAGTATAATCTTTTTTCAGAACAAGGAAATCCAATTCGTCACCGATGGAAGACATTGAAATCACAGCTGGTTCAAGTTCACCCCTACACACAATTTTTCGGACCTGTCCTGCAGTATCGGACAGGAAATAACTCTGGGAGGGGGGGGGGGGGTATGCACTGAACAGGGTGAAACTTCTACTCCTTATCTATCTAAACAAATAGCGTCGATGAGGGAGAAGAGGGAGGAATCGAATTCCATTTGGTGCTTGACCAACGAGATTCTAAAAGAGTATAGCGTTTCTGACCTGACTGCAACATCATTCGTTTGGTTTTCAGTTCTCTCGTGCTTTGATTATTATGGAATCCGTAAAAAGAAAAGTTCTTTCTTTGAGTGATAAAGTTAACATTATTAATGCATTGAATAAAGGGAAAAAGAAAGCTGAAGTTTGCCGAGAATTTGGATTAGTAAATTCAACTGTGTGCTCTATCTGGAAAAACAAAGAGAAAATTTTAAGTGCCTTTGAACAAAATGGCAAGAATGTTAAGCGAATGAGGAAGCCGGATAAGGAAGATCTTGATGGGGCTTTGCTAAAATGGTTTAAACAGCAAAGAACTATGAATGTACCGATCAGTGGTCCAATGTTGATGACAAAAGCAGAACAGCTTGCCAAGTTGCTTGGGCATACAAATTTTGTTTGCTCCAACGGTTGGATAGATCGATTTAAGGCACGTCACAGCATAGCGTTTCACAAGGTATGTGGAGAAGAAAAAAGTGTCGACGATAAGTGTGTTCAGGATTGGCTAAGCGATGTATGGCCGAAAGTTCGACAAGGCTACGCAGACAATGACATTTTCAACGCAGATGAGACTGGCCTCTTTTTTAAGCTTACTCCCGATAAAACTCTTTCATTTAAGAACGAAAAGTGTTCTGGCAGAAAATTATCAAAGGAAAGAATTACAGTTCTTGTATGCAGAAATATGACTGGATCAGAGAAGAAAACCTTGACCGTGATTGGAAAGTCCAAACGTCCAAGGTGTTTCAAAAACGTCAAGACGCTTCCGGTCAACTACCAACACAGTCGAAAGGCTTGGATGACATCCGAGTTGTTTGAAGCTGAATTGAGGCGATGGGATAAGGAACTCTGTAAACAAAAGCGAAAGATTCTACTCTTAGTAGATAACTGTCCTGCCCATCCTGGTGTGAAAAATTTGCAGAGAATACAGTTGGCGTTCCTACCACCAAATTGTACAAGCAAGCTGCAACCTATGGATCAAGGTGTCATCAGAAGCCTTAAGAGCAACTATCGGAAATGCGTGCTTATGCACATTTTAGAATGCTCTGACGAAAATAAGGTTTGTAGTATAAATCTTTTAAATGCAATTAATTTTTTGGATAAAGCCTGGAGACGTGTTTCAGAAAAAACGATTCGAAATGCATTTCGACATGCCGGTTTTGTTTCTGCAGAAGAAAGGGGTAGTGAAATCCCACAAAGAGAAGAAGATGAAGAAGATTTGCCTTTGTCAGAGTGGAATCGTCGATTCGGAAGGTCTGATGATTTGCCTTTTCGTGAAAATTTAGACGAATTTGTTGCTGTAGATGACGATGTGGTAACTTCGGAACTTAAATCTGATTTGGAAATTGTTCGAGAAGTGCAAGAAACAGAGGAAACTGTCAGTGATGACGAAGAAGGACAAGAAATGGATGAAGATGAAGTACCACCGCCTGGAATTAAAGATGCTCAGCAAGCAATAAGGTTGTTGTCACGTTTTTATGAATCCCAAATCACAGATCCAACGATCTTTAAATTTATTGGACACATTGAAGATGACATAGAACGAAAATTATTTTGTTCGAAAAATAAACAAATGAAGATTGAACATTTCTTCTCTCCAAATATGTCCTCCTAGCTCTAATATTATGATGTTATGTAGGAATAAATTCATTTTTTCCTTGGAAAAATACAGTAAGTGTAATTTATACTTATTTCATAATTTATTATACAATTTATACCACCATACCATTATATACTCATTTTATAATTTATTATAAAATTTATACCACCATTCTTTCTTTTTAGGTGTAAATAGCGTAGCGTATACGCATTCTTTACTTATACTCCATGTTTCTGACCCAACCTCGGTTATTATGTCATTCGGTTATAGCGTCATAATTATTGTGGTCCCTTGAATGACGCTATAACCGGGTTCGACTGTATCTTCAATTACTTTATAAATAGTCTGGTACTGCCATCTGCTATGTAAAATAGGAAATAAAAAAAATTCCAGGTATAAGAAATGCATTTTTTTAAAAATATTTTTGGTGCGTTACTTCTGAACACCCCTGCCTGGAAATATCACGGGCATGAGAATAAGAAGATGAAACCAAACCCTGTCATTTTGACGGGAGCAAGAAGGAAAGAGTTAACAATAATATTGTTTCTATTTTTATGTGTTAAGGGCAGGAAGGGAGTGGGGAGATGTGCATATTAAACACTTTATTTCTGTGTTGATCACTAAAAAAAAAGGCTTTCTATAAATGTACAAAACCTGATTAAAATTTGGATTCTAGAAAATGTTCTAACTTATTATTTTTATAAAGCTAATATGCATGCATACAAAACAGATTATCAAGCAATTATGTCCATAGAAAGAAATGTTGAACTTTTAGATACCACCAGGGATAAGCCTAGTTTTAAAAATAAAATCCTCGGGGCATAATTTGTAAGGCCAGTTTTATCAATCATTGGTTAAAGTGAAGTCAACTTAGAGGTGATTGACATTTGACAGGTGCAAAGGGGTCAGACAAGTAGAGCTGTCCTTGAAGTGCATGCAATGGGGGTGTGATGTGGAATCACACATATTTTTCTTAAATTAATCCTTTTCTCTAATTTTCAGTTTAAACTAACTTTTATTTACTTATTTATTTTATCCTAACTTTTATTTCAGTTCATGCCGCAATTTTCCTCCATTAAAAGAAAACATATTTAACATATGCTCTTTAACAATAAAACTGCTCTCACATAGATAGAATTCATTTATATTATTTTTCACCCTCATTAGATATTTTAAAAAAAAAAGAGAGAGATAAAGATTGACTTTGTATTCAGTCTTTTATTCTCATTCTGTTCAACGTTCATTAGAAATGTCTTTGTGTGCTTAATTTTTTTTGGTTTAGCTTTCTTGGTAAATCATGAACATTTCTAGTACATGAGATTTGTTCTATTTCAGCTAGATTCTCAAAACCTTGCTCTCAATATATATTTGGTGTTCAAATTCTTGCTGGCTCACTTTTTAGGATAGGACTGCTATTCTGATTGCCATGTCCTGTAATTTAAAAATTCTCCTAATTGCCTAAAGGGTAACTGATAATTTTTAGCTTGTATCTTGTATGACCTCATTCATTTCAAATGCTCCTTCGCCAATTTCGTCTTGCCAATATGAATATTACATAAAATCAAGATGTGATGGAGTGTACTCAATCTTTCACTCACTCACTTGGCTCTTCTCATAAGAAGTCAATAATGTAAGCTCACGTTGCTTAAAAATGCTCTCGGGCACCATCCCATCCCTTTATGTATGTACTCTGTAATCGTACACTTATAATTCAAACATTTAATAAACAAATATAGTGAAGAATCATTTCAGAGCATTTATTTCTACAGCCTATAAACCTTAGTTAGCAACTTTCAGAGGATGCACATCGAACTTGGATTACTGTTCACGCAATATACTTTTAAACACGTATTTTCCTCACTACAGGGGAGAAGCTAAAGTACAAAGGAGAGCCTTTGTTAAACAAAAATTAAAGTGAAAGAAAGCTAGACATCAAATTTAACAACTAGACATAATTTTGTGGTCGTGAAATGCAATAATTTTAGTTGCATTTGACGAATAACGACCGCTAATTTCTAACCCTATTACTAAAGTCATCATAATAAAGGAAAGAAAAAAGTTATTGAAGAATATACACTCGCCTATGAACTACCAAAAAACTTATCACTTTTGACAAAAACATCAAAATAATTCCTTGCAAAAAAAAAAGTGGTCAAAATTGACATTTGAAAACAATGAACAATATTCAATTTCATTTGTCTTTTACTTTGCTAAAAACTAGGGTGTCAAATGATTTTTATCAGATGATTTAAATCAACTGATTTTTTTTTTTTTTTTTTTTTTTTTGTAAATTTTCTAAATGTTTAAAATGACATTAAAACAAAACAAAAAAAAGAACGATAAAATCTAAGAGGAACATAATTTTAAAGTTTCTATGCATATTTTATCTTACGAATAAACAAAAAAAGCTTCAATAATTGTTTCTAAGCTTAATTCCCGCTTGTAAAAAACTAAATACAGTAAGTTTGTAAAAGCAAGTTTTTATTGGGGATTGAAAGCATTTTATTTAAAAATGATATTTAAATCTAATAATTTGCAGTGTCATAATTTCTTTTAAATAATCAAATTTTTCCTTCTTTTACATTAAAATAAGAATATCAAGTATAATGAATTTTCACTAGTAAAAGAATAAATAGTGAGTAGCCTTTTTTTGCAATAATAAATTTATAGCAAATTAGAATTAAAGAAGAATGAAAGAATGACATCTATGGACATTGTAAAACAATGTATAAAAGAAAAAAAATCTAATTGGTATAAAAATTTTAAGCAACAGCTTCTTCAGTCGAGATTAAAAGTGAAAAAATAAAAAATGAATTATTTAAACTCTTATACACCAAATAAAAGTAGTTAAGGATTTAAAAGTATGCAGTCCTTTTTTAAAAAATTTAAACGCTGAATGCTAATAATCCCCACTGAGTAGTGTAACAATTCTGCTATTTAATATTTTGAGAATTTCAGATATTGTTATATTTACTCTGTATCTGTATGTGTGCATGAATGAGTAACTCAACTTCATATTTTTTTCATCATACACATATATGTGTGTGAGTTTAGATTTAGGAAATTAACAGTACACATGCAAAACAAATTATAAATAATGTTTGTTTGTTTTGTTATTTGTGCTACTAACTAATGAAATTACTTATTTACAGTTTTTATTAATTTTGTAATTACTTACTGTCTGCTTGCTCTAAGCTATTTTTTTTAAGGGTGCAGCACCCTATCCCTTTATCAAATTGGCAAAATGCATTCTGCTTTTTTAAAAAAATAGTGAAATTCATCTTTAGTTGTACCCAGAGATTTCTTGTAAAAAACTTCTCAATACCACAGTATTTCTAAATTTATGTACCCAAGACCTTTCAAAAATATTGAACTGTATTTACAGAAAACAGGAAGTTATTAAATCATGTTGTAATTTAATTATATTTTTCAATTTGTAATTCATAAAATTCATTAAAAATTAACATCACTTTATTTATTATATCAAAAAATTATATACTTTTTTTCCTTATATCATTACTAATATATTTCCTCTTAAACTAGTGCCCTTTTTGGGAACTAGCACCATGCCTCTTTACCTTTCTAGACTGAATACTAAATTATTAAGCATCATTTTAATAATTAAAGCACAAAAATGTATTTCATTTTCCTAATAAGAGTTAATTATTTAATAATTATTAATTTTAAGCAGTGTTTAATATTGAAGCAGTTATTAATAATTTTAATAAATATCAATAGTATTTAATCAGGGCTCGAAAAATAGCATTCCCGGGATCCCGGGGAACCCAGAAATCATTTCTGGGAACGTATTTTTTCCACTCAGATTCCCGGCTGGGAACCTAAAAATTAAATATTGTATATATATATATATATATATTAATTATTTGTTCTGTATACATTTAAATAAATTAGTAAATGCAATATATAATGCTTACTCTTAGTGGGCAAATGTAATGCAACATTTCCTTTTAAGTTACACATCTATAAGAATATGAAGGGAGGAAGGAGTTGCTTTTGGATAGAGAACAGTCAAAACTTTAATTGATAAACCATAAAACTAAAATTTTTGCTTCTTGTTCAAAACTGTGTCTATGTGACACAATATCTTCATTCATTAAGCTCTGAATTTTTTTAAAAACTAGGAACACATAAATTTTTCTGGGAACCTACACTTTTCATGTAGGTTCCCAGCTGGGAACCTTAAAATTTTCAGAATTTTCGAGCTCTGTATTTAATATAGTTTTACATTGTTACAAAGTATTAATGAACATAACAGTGGCGACCACATTTGTCAGTCCTTGCACATGACACTCTTGAAACACTCTCATGGCACACATATCTGCATCCTGACATGTCTCTTCATAACCAGAGTTTGGCACATAAATATACAGGGTACACAGATTCGATTAGGATAAGCAAATATTTGCAATTAGTGGAACATATAAAACAATATTTTTAAAAGACTCACTTTAGCTTTATTCAGAAATTCCAATGACTCATCAAAAAAACTTTTGTAAGCACTCAGCTCGCAACGAGTTTCTTGAAGAGTTATAGCTAAATTCTTGTTGTTCTTCAGTAAAGATGCACGTCTCTCAACAGCTTTAATAAATAAAAAAATTTTCAAAATTAATACAAAAAATTTAAATATATAAAACATCAGTTCAAAGAGAAAAACATTTATAATTTAAAAATAGCTGCCACAGTAAACAATATACTAAATGCATGCTAACCCTAACAATATATTTTGCTGTCAAACATTTCTGTTTAAAAACTCAACGATAAAACTGGGTCATTCCATGTCAAATCAACCAGTAACTCAACCTGACCATTTTAGATTTTGATGAAACTTACTGGAATCATTCTCCCTGATGATATAAATGAGAATATACATTTATTATTTTTTTATCTCAGTAAATTTTCATACAATTAATTTTTTTAATTTCGAAAAATCATCTTTTTTGGCTTGTATTAATGTTTTCAATTTTGAATGTCTCACGTTCTATCAGGCATAGAGAGTAGTTTGAACCCTCATTTTAAAGAGAATTTCATAAGGTTTAATTTGATATGCAATTTGACTATGCTTGGTTTTAAAAAAAAATAATTTCATTTCATTTAAAAATTTTAAATTAAAAATTTTTTAAAATAGTGTTTTTTTTTTAAATTTTGAAAAAAATATATATGTTTTTTGTAATATTATAATCTTTAAATCCTGAAAGTTTTAGAGTGGGATTTCAATGGGATCAGCAGTTATGTTAAAAAAACTAATGTTAAACACCAGTTGGAGCTGGTATTTAAAGTTGGCACCTCGTCAACTTTATGATTGTGCTAAAGATAGTATTGTTTTATTCATTTTAAACATTATTTTTTAATAACTGCTGATCCCATTGAGATCCCACTCAAAAACTTCCAGAATTTAAAGATTATAATATTACAAAAAACATTTTTTTTTTTTTCAAAATTATTAAAAAACACTATTTAAATTTTTTTTTAATTAAATTAACTTTTTAAAAACCAAGCATAGTGAACTTGCATATAAAATTAAACCTTATGAAATTCTCTTTAAAATGAAGGGTCAAACAACTCTTTACGACTGATAGGACTTGAGAAATTCAAAATTGAAACATTTATACAAGACAAAAAATGATGATTTTTCAAAATTAAAAAAAATAATTGCATGAAAATTTACTGAGATAAAAAAATTATAAAAGTATATTCTCATTTGTATCATCCGGGAGAAGGATTCCTGAAGGTTTCATTAAAATCTAAAATGGTCAGGTTGAATACTGAAAATTTTAGGTTGATTTGATATGGAATGACCCAACTCTACTTTTATCAATTTACTCCTGGAATGGTTAGTAATATTAAAATTTATTTAATGCATAAGGGAGGCCACTCATCTTGGCGAAGCAATGGCATTGATAGTATAGTCTCCCCCGATAGTAAAATTTATTATAGAAGTCCGTACTAATTTTTCCTACAGTCAAATTTTAATTTCAACTGTTGTATTTTAAAACTCTGCCCCTCAGCCCAAAAAGGGCCTCGTCTAGGGTAGTGATGGGCGACATCGATCTTTTTAATCGATTTAATCGATACTATGGCCAGATCGATTTAATCGATGTTATCAAATTTATATCGATGTCGATCTTTTTAATCGATACTATGACCAGATCGATGTCGATCTTTTTAATCGATACTATGACCAGATCGATGTCGATCTTTTTAATCAATACTATGGCCAGATCGATTTTATCATATTTTTTATCGATGTCTCTACGAATATTATCGTTCGTTTATTTTCTTTGAAATCGTCACTGCAGATCGATCTTATCACCATCAGAGGATAGCGCCTTACGGAAATCTAATAGATTATAGATCGATCTCTCTAGCACTAAATTCCATGTATTTATTCTTTCACTTTGATTATTTTAGCGGCAGAGATGAGCAGCTGTTGCTCTCAAATTTCGTATAAATAAAGGATTCGCGTCACATTTCGGGTGCGGGGGAGGAGGAGGGGCGCGAACAAAATTAGGAAATTTAATAATGCGATCTGTTTGAAAGTTTACTATAATTTATAACGCATAACATAAATTTTAAAAATGAGGCGCATAAAAAATTATGGGGAGGGGGGGGGAGCGCGTTTTGCCCAAACGGGAGGGGCACCCGAGCCGGAGGATCGTTCAGTTAGAGGTTTATACTATTTGATATGCAAATTAAGGGATTATCCGGTGCCGAAGGCAGCGGGGACACGGGTCGGAGGTTCGTTCGGTTAGTGGTTTACCCTATTCGATGTGCAAATTATGGGATTATCCGGTGCGTGCGTAGCACGACCGGTATACAGTGCGACGGCAGCGAGGACCCGATCCGGAATTTCGTTCGGTTCGAGGTTTATCATATTCGAGGTTTTATAAGATTCGAAGCCCCGATGTAAATTAGGTGCTCGCTAGCGGGCGAAGCCAGCTAGTTAGTTTATTAAGTTGTATTTTTCAAGTTCGTCCCCTTTCTCCTCCCCCTGCCCCCCAAATCCTAACTTTCCTAGTTATGCACAGATTTGAACGGGACCTTTTCTGACATTCTTCTCAAATCATTTGGTTAATAAATAAACATTGGTATTATATTTGCAACTGTTTGTCACCACTATTTATGAACAATAATCAAAATTTTCCGGTTTTTTTCCTAGTTAAAACACACTATCCTTGGTTTAGAGCCACTTTACTCCGGATGCTAGTTAGTTAAGTTGTATCTGTCAATATTGCCTCCTTCCCCCCCCCCTTTCCGCCCCCTTCCTTGCCCTCCCCCTCGCCCGAAATCATAACTTTTTTAATTATGGTCAGATTTGTACGGGACTTTTTCTGACATTCTTCCCAAGTCATTTGGTTAGTAACTAAACATTGGTATTATATCTGCAACTGCTTGTCACCACTATTTATGAACAATAATCAAAATTTTACGGTTTTTTTCCTAGTTAAAACACACTATCCTTGGTTTAGAGCCACTTTACTCCGGATGCTAGTTAGTTAAGTTGTATCTGTCAATATTGCCTCCTACCTCCCCGCCCCCTTTCTTGCCCTCCCCCTCCCCCGAAATCATAACTTTTTTAATTATGGTCAGATTTGTACGGGACTTTTTCTGACATTCTTCCCAAGTCATTTGGTTAGTAACTAAACATTGGTATTATATCTGAAACTGTTTGTCACCACTATTTATGAACAATAATCAAAATTTTCCGGTTTTTTCCTAGTTAAAACGCACTATCCTTGGTTTAGAGCCACTTTACTCCGGATGCTACTTAGTTAAGTTGTATCTGTCAATATTGCCTCCTTCCCCCCCACCCCCTTTCCTTGCCCTCCCCCCTCCCCCTCGCCCGAAATCATAACTTTTTTAATTATGGTCAGATTTGACCGGGACTTTTTCTGACATTATTCTTCCCAAGTCATTAGGTTATAATAACTAAACATTGGAATTATATCTGCAACTGTTTGTCACCACTATTTACGAACAATAATAAAAAATTTCGGCTTTTTTTCCTGTTTAAACACCCAATTCTTGATTTAGAGCCACTTTACATAGAATTCTCGTTAGTTAAGTTGTATCTCTCAACTTTGTCAAAGTATAAGTTATATTTGAAAAATTTCTCTGTGCTCAGACAAATAAAACAGCGAAAATTCCAGTCTGTTATAGTTTAGAACCAAACATTTTAAGTTATGATACTTTGAATTTTAATATTGAAGCTTTCCAACACTAAATAATCGTCTGTTTGTTATTTATGTTTTTCAAGGGTACACGGTACACATTTTAAGTAAGTTTGTCTTCTGTTCTCCCCACTTTTCGGTTTTATTGTCTATAAATTTTTCACATAAATGGTGAAAGATATTTTGTACATTCTTTTAAAATATCTGGTCAACTTGGCCTGACACCGACCCGCAAAAGTCAAAACAAAACACAATCCGAAATAGATTTCGAACCCGAAACTTTGAAAGTTAACCTGACCCTAACTCCTAACCCGACCCGCAAGAAAAAAGTAGATGTCAGCTTGACAGCCCAGCACTTAATGAAGAACTATAGCGCATAATCACGTGTCTTGTTTTCTATTTTGGGTAAATGTTGATGATACGACTCGTTGCAGAACTCTATTATTGATTAATGTTTTATGTAATTTTTCAAAACGTTTAAAAACGGATAAAGATATATACGAAATTCATTATCTACTGTTAAGTGTTAAGATGATTTTTGCCTGCGCCACTCTTGGAGGGGGGGGGGGGGGGAATCTACTTGCTTGCGTCTTTTTATCACAGATGTAGAAAAACTTTGTTTATTAAAGTCAGCTAATAAGTATATAAACTTTTACTGCTTTGCAAGTGATTCATTATTTGGAAGAAAAGTTGGATAAGCAGATTTAGAAAGGCGTCAAAGCATCGCACACGTCATCTTGTAAAATAAAAAATAAATACAAAACCACAGACCAGAATGGAGAATTCTTTTAATGCTGTTTCATTTCATAGTATGTTGATTCATTGGAAGTCGCGTGTTTCGAAGTATTTGTAATGAGTTTTTTTTTTAATAGAAAATGGGATGTTTTTCAAAATCAGCAGTTTGGGAGTTTTTTAATTAAAAAAAATATGAAAACGATAGAGTTATATCAGTAGAATGCAAAAACTGTAACAGAACTTTTAACGAAGATACTTTCACTTTCGGAACCGGTTTCGAAAGTAAAAGTATCTTCCTAAAAAAAAATCGCAAAGAAAATCGAAAAAGTAATCAACGGCGTAAATAGAGATTGATATCTACTATCCAATGCAAAAAAAATCGTTTAAAAATATTCATATGCAAACGAGATATTAGAAAAATAATGCCCCGTAGCACTAATATTAGCGAGCGAGTGTTTTCAAGTGCGTGAAGAGGACCCTTAAGAGCTCATAGTCCTAATACGAGGGGAAATTTAATTATAAAAATGTCTTGCTCTAACATTACAACTAGTACTATTAGAAGAAATTTTATTTGAAAAAAAAAAAATCCACGTTTTAAGACATAAACAGCATTACCTCAAATATTTTTTCAGAATATATATGTAATATATATAAATTTTTTTGCTTAATGTTTTTCGTATATGTTTTTCATATAATGTTATTTTCTAAACCATTTAAAATTATTGATTTTGTAAAGACTTTATTTTTATTTTGTTTTATGATGTTCTTATATACAATACAAGCTTAATATTTAATTGGCATATCCACAAGTTTAGTCTTTTTCCTGTATAGTGTATTGTATATAAGAAATAAAACAACAAAATTTTCAAATGTACAAAATTCTCTGGGTCATTTTGTTTAAATTATTTGATACATAAATTTAAAAAATAAGTTTTAAAGTATTATCATACGTGTACTCTTGAAAAAATTAAAAACAAGCAGATGATTATTTAGTGTCATAAAGTTCCGATATTTCATAAAATTCAAACTATCATAACTCAGCGGGTTTGGTAAACGACTGGAATTTTTACTGTTTTATTTGACCGAGCACGGAGAATTTTTTAAAATATAACTTCTACAAACATTTTGATAAACTTGAGCGACACAACTTAGCCAGCGATAACCCTCAGTAATGTTGCTCTAATCCAAGAAAAAAGTGTTTTAACTGGAGAAAAAGCCGAAAATTTTTATTATTGTTCATAAATAGGGGTGACAAACAGTTTCAGATATAATACCAATGTTTATTTATTAACCAAATGACTTGGAAAGAATGTCACAAAAGGTCCCGTTCAAACCTGTGCATAACTAAGAAAGTTATGATATTTATAGGGGGGGGGGGCAGGGGGAGCAGAAAGGAAAACAAACTTGAAAAATACAACTTAATGAACTAACTAACTGGCTTTGCCCGCTAGCAGGCCCTTAATTTACATCGGGGCCTCGAATTTTGTAAAACCTCGAACCGAATGAAACTCCGGATCGGGTACCCGCTGCCTTGGCACCGGATAATCCCTTAATTTGTACATGGAATAGTACAAACCTCTAACTGAACGAACCTCCGGCTCGGGTCCCCGTTGCCTCCGGCACCGTATAGCAGTCTTCATATACCAATATACCGCAATATGCATTAGCTCCACGTTTCACCACCAGGTGGCGCAATCTGTTCTACACGAACTTTGGGCACTGAAATCGTTAAGGCTATATAGATGTCGAGTCGGCACCGTATACCGGTCATAATATGAATAAGCGTTATTAAACGCTCACAGACCTTTCCAATGATATATCACATGAGGGGTGCGTGCAAAATTTCCAAAAGTACCCTCCTTGTGGGGGATGGACACCGGAGATGCATAATATGATTAAGCGGTCACACACCTTTCCAACGATATAGCACATGAGGGGTATGTGAAAAATTTAGAT
Source organism: Maratus michaelseni (assembly GCA_963931845.1). Lineage (NCBI taxonomy): Eukaryota > Metazoa > Arthropoda > Arachnida > Araneae > Salticidae > Maratus > Maratus michaelseni. The sequence goes on from OZ007587.1 coordinate 471,748,536, forward strand.
AAGTACCCCCCTTGGGGGGGTAAAGTGGGGGGGGGGATGGACACAGGAGATGCATAATATGATTAAGCGGTTACAGACCTTTCCAACGATATATCACATGAGGGGTGTGTGCAAAATTTAGAAAAGTGTCCCCCATGTGGGCAAAACGCGCTCCCCCCTCCCCTTTGTTCTTAAATAGTGGTGACAAACAGTTGCAGATATAATACAAATGTTTAGTTATTAACCAAATGACTTGGGAAGAATGTCAGGAAAGGTCCCGTTGAAATCTGATCATAATTATAAAAGTTAGGATTTCGGGGGGAGGGAGACTGCCCCCTCCCTTAATTTTTATCTCACATTCAGGATCTTTTATCTTCGGCGGCTTGGGCATCAGCCCTACTTCTTTCTAAATTTTTATTAAATTCGGACAAGAAATTCTAGCTAAAATATAGTTAGCCCTCTTCAGTGTTGAATTCAGACATTTTTTTCTGGGAGGCATTTCTGTGGCTCCGGGGTGGTGGGGGCATTGAGTTCCGGGGCGAAATTGCACTTTTTAACCATTAAAAGCTTAAAATGTCAAATCTTTCGGGGGTGGGGGGGGGGGGCATTTCAATGATCCAGGAGTGAAATGTCCCCCTCCCCAAGCCACCCCCTGAATTCAACACTGCCCTCTTCCCCCTTCATTCCTTGTTTCCCTTCCCTACGCGTATATTTTGAATATTATTTCTTTTCTGGATTCACTCTTAGTACCCCCTACCTCTAAACTGAAAAGATAACAATTTTACCTGGAAAGAAACAAAAAACCTGCCTTGAAACAAAATTTGACCTTTGCTAATATATTATATACTGCTATGCTAAAGAAATGAGCGCCAGAAATATCGATTATTATCTGCTAATTCCCATTATCACGATGTATGATCAAATTTCCTGCCATTTGATCGATTAAATCTAGGAGTTACTCTTTTTAAGCTATCTGTGTAAGAATCGATTCTAAAACATCGATACTAGATTTTGTTAATCGATTATTTTTTTAATCGATGTTGTTTTATACAGTATCGATGTTGATCGATTATCAAATTTTTCAGAATCGCCCATCAATAGTCTAGGGGCAGTTTGTCAACCCCCAGATCGAAGCAGCGATTAAGCACTGCTATAAATCCAAATATATAATAACAGGGCTGCCACTGCCAAATGGCATACAAAATAGTTGCTTTAGTAGCCTACAATGAAAAAAATAGTAGCCAAAATAGTAGCATTTGCACAAAAATAGTAGCCAAAATAGTTGCATGCTTTCTTAAGAAAAGAGGGGCAAGAATTCTTATTTCCCATAAAAATAACATCATGAAAATCCACATTTTCCCTACTACATAACTGCCAACTAATTTTCATTGAAAGTCAGAAGATTTTGGACCAAAAATCAGAAGAAATCAGAAGATTTTGACAAAAAATCAGAAGAAATAAGAAGATTTTAAAAATTTTATAAAACTTTCAACATGGATAAAATAAAACTAGCTGGGATCATAATAAATGAGCAAATTTAAAAGACAAGCAAGAGTAAAATAAAATAGTTACTAATTTGCAAGTAAAGAATGCATATTACAGACAGAAAAGAATAACTTCAATACATAAAAAAATTACTACTACCCAAAAAAAAAAAAAAAAAAAAAAAAATAGAACATTGATAATAGATTTTTTACTTTTCATTAAAATACACTTAAAATTTCAGCTTCCTAACATTTAGTAACCAAGGATAACTGATGTTGATGCTGAGGGCCGTGATTTGAATATTGGTGAAAACTAGTTAACTGGTGGTGTTATGCAACACCACTTAAACAATTCAGCCAGTAAAATATTTTTTGTCGCCATATACAACCAAAACTGAGTAAAAATACTTATATTATTCAAAATTGACAACACATGAACCATTAAAATATTTGCAATAAATACTGTATATTATATGATAGAAAAAAAAAAACACACGTGAATAGAAAATTTACTAAAACTTTATTATATATTACTAAAAAAAATGAGTAGAAAAAAATTATTTTGACAACATGTTCATAGTAGATTGCTTAGCTTTTTTTAAAAAGTTATTAGAAAATTGTGCTTTATAACATTTATTGTCAGTAAATGATTTCGCTAACAAAATATTTTCTAGAGTTTCCGTCATCATTGATGAGCTGAACAGAGTCATATTTTTCTTAATCAAACTGAAAATACATTTGCATTCAGCACTGCTGTGAGGAATAGTCAATACAGCTTTTAATACTTTGCAAATCCTACCATATTTCAAAATTTCATCAATGGAACACATCTTTCCTAACATGGCAATGCACGAATTTGCATGTGCCATAATAGGTATATTTTTGACATTGAAGTCCTGTGAACTGATTCTGTAATAAGTTCCAGGCTACATCATCATCTTCATCATTTTTTTAAAAAAATGGAAATTTTTCCACAAAAAAAGAAAAAGTTACATTGTAAGATTTTTTTTTTTTTAATTCACTACTCCTATTTTAAATTAAAGCAAGGTAAACTTTATTTAAATCTGAATTCTTCTCCTTTTAGAAAACTAAAGGTAGTTTTATTTTTTAAGCAACTGATAAAAAAAGTTCCTGTTAATAGATAATGTACCACTTGTTCTTCATTATTTAGATAAATTTGTTATCAAATAGATGATCCATTAATTTCAAAAATTTAAATTCAAAGTTCAGCAAATTTATTATTATTATTAAGAGAAAGCTTGCTAATGGTTATACTGGATCCTCTGCAAGCATCAGCTGAGAGACAGCTATCGAGTTTTCCTAACTTCAACCAACATCATAATAATTAAAAATTCCACCCCCCCCCCCCCCCCCTCCTTCCTATTGGCACCGAATTCCAAATATATACTATAAGTTGCTTTGGTGGCTGGGCTGCTAAATTTAACAGATGACAAGAAACAGCCACTAAAAAAATTTACTTCTGCAATTTCTTAAAATATTTCTGAACACCATTTTTTCATTTAAAAAAGAAAAAAACAATCAGAAGATTTCATCTTTTGATCAGAAAATCAGAAGGTAGAGTTGAAATTAAGAAGAATTCTGAAAAAATCAGAAGAGTTGGCAGGTATGCTACTACCATCCAAATTTTCTACTTTTTGTATTTTAATTATAAAATCACACACACAAACGGAAAGAAAGAAGAAATTTTTTAAATTATCATCTGAGATATACGATCAGAATGCAGTTTGGTTTTTCCAAACTAAATTGAATATATTCTTATCTTGTGCTTGAGCATTACTGTGAGCAACTAAAAACAATACAATTTTTATTGCATGTTATTAAACAAAAATTAACTGAACCAATTGAAAGTGGTTTTATCAAAAAAGGATGCATTTGATAAAGAAAATACGTGTACATACTAACCTATTCTTTAGAAGAAATTTTTGTAAAATAAAATAGCAAAATCGTTCGAAAAAAATAAAGTCTGATTTTATAGACACCAATGGGCCAAATAAAGCTATCTAAAATAAGTAAAAAAGGCAATATTCTAAATGTTTTTCTCAACATTTTAAATCTGTTATTAAATTGGAAAACTGCGATAGAAAACAAGATTTTCTTATTTCTAAGTAGCATTTATTTCAGCTCGTTTATTAATTTAAATTTTTGGAATGAAGCATTTATACGAGGTTAGAAACAAATACAATTCACGCAACATAGTGAACAAATCTACAGTTAATCGTTTGTGGTTCATACGACTGTTAAAGGGTTAAATGCCTTTAAAAACAATCAAAAATTGGACAAATATACTGTAAAGCATAAGGGGTGATAGCCAAACCAAAAATCAGTAATTAGTTTTCCACTGAAATTTGGATGTTGGTATCTTTGCACTACATTTATATTGAAAGAGTATTTTTTTTTTTTCAAATGGAAGTTTTTACATATTTTAAAAATTGCATAAAAAACTTATACGGAAATATTAGATTGGGGTATTGGGTTAAAAAATTTGCAGTGCTGAGTTTTTTTTTTTACAAAAATAGTAGCTGGGACTGGAAAATAGTCTCCTTTTTTCTGGTTTTCCTCTAAAATAGTCGCTTTTGAAGGTTTTTGGGCTAAAATAGTAGCCATAGTTGCCTGATGCTGAAAATAGTCGCTTTTAGTAGCATTTTAGTTGCAAATGGCAGCCCTGTAATAAGCATCACAGAAAACTTGATTGTATTTTCCTTTAAACAAAGAATTTCCTTGTAAACTACATTATTACAGATTGGATGTCACACAAGTGATGATAGATCGTTAATAAGTCACACAGTAAATAAATACACTCTCAGCAGTTACGAAAAATTCACTTTTGGACACTGGAGAAACTCTAAATTTTGAGAAAATACATGTGAAATTTGGAGATATTTCCTTGAGTGAGCGAGAAATGCATTGCTGATTTTGATAAAAAAATTTGATGCTTTTATGTGATGAGAAGTTTTCTGTTGGCTACATTTTTACTTTCTTCTATCTTTACAAGAAGAAAGTATTGGATTCATGAAAATTTTCGACTTTCGGTTCTCGACGGATTTATACGTTTTAGAAGGTCTTGAACATGACTGGTCTGTTTTTAGAAAATGAATGTCTGTCTGTCTGCATGTGACAAAAATTTTGTGGGCACTATTTCAAGAACTAAAGCTCAGAATTTAATATAACTTTATATTGAGTTAGTCCCTGATATAAATGGGTGCTGATTAGTATTTGGTGAAAATCGCCCAGTAGCGCAATAGCTGTATCTCAAGAACTAATGCACAGAATTTCATCAAACTTCAGATTCTGTTAGACCTTGACATAAATAAATGTTGATTATGTTTTGGTGTAAATAGCCCAAGAGGTGGAGCTGCTATGTTACTTTTTTCATAATTTTCACAATAGCCGTATCTCAAGAACGAATACACGGAATTTCATCCAACTTCAGCTTCTGTTAGACCTTGACATAAATAGATGCTGATTACGTTTTGGTGTAAATAGATCAACAGGTGGCACTGCTATACTACTTTTTTCATGATAACTATATCTCAAGAACTAATGCACGGATTTTCACCAAACTTCATATTCAGTTAGACGCAGACATAAGTTGTTGTTGATCAGGTTTTGATCTAAATTTCCCAACAGGTTGTGCTGCTATGCTGCGCTTTTCACGATTTACACGATTTTAGCGATAGTCCTATCTCAAGAACTAATGCACAGAATTGAATAAAACTTGAGCTTCCGTTAGACCTTGATATAAATGGTTGCTGATTCATTTTTAGTGTATGCGAAACATATGTGAGATAGAAGAAAGTTTTGGGATTAGAAAATCAGACTAGTTTTGCTGTGAAGAGAAAAAAGAAGAGTCTGGCCTACTGACCTAGAAAGACCCCTGCGTGCGGATTAAAGCCCCAGTCACCCTCTGATCAGCTGTTGTGTTGAAAGAAGATATGCAGATCTGAGACGCAATGAAGGGTTTCCCAAAGAATAGGAAGAAGGGATGTTCCGACCCAGCTGACCTAGTCAATGGTTCCCCTTCTTGAAAAGAGTTTATTAAAGGGTTTCGGATAATTTACTGACCTAATTCGGAAGAAGAAAGTAGAAAGAGTGATTCCGTTCGTAATCTCTTTATCAAATATCTGTTGATTAGTGCCAAGATAGCATACACACTATTGCACGTATTTCGATACAACCCCTCATATATTTGCTTCCTTTTGGGAACAACGGATTGCGAGCTTATTCTATCGACGATAATTTACAGAATTTTCAAGCTATGATTTTGAAACTTTCACAAAAGTTGCTCTATATACTTAGCTAATACATTATGCATATTATATTTTGATTGCATTCGCGCATGCACAGTGAAACATCTTTTAGTAAACCTGCTCATATTTCATCCAATTTTTCTTATTTTTTAATTCTGATTGCAGAGTATTAAGTACAATGTTGTTTTTCATATTTTTTGAAAATATCTTTTTTTTATAATTAAAACTTTGCAAATTATAAGCAAAAAACTAATCGAAATTTGGTACTGTTTTCATAAAAACCTTATTTTCTCTACGAGTATACATGCTATCCTCATAAAAATGAACACAGTATATTAAAATAAGCAACTTATTAATAATCTCGAGTTTGAACGCTTTTGCTACATTAGTTTTTACAGGGTTATCCAAAAGATATTCGTCCTTTTTCAATTTGTTGACAGTCCCCTGTGTGCTTTCGGGAAAACATCGTCAAGGAAATATATAACTTATACTATACTGTTTAAACACCTGCAGTTTCAGGTTAATTCCTCCTGTATTTTTCTAGATATTGCTCTTTTCACCATTTTTCATGAGTGTTCGTATTATTTTGTCCACCCCCTGTATATACGAAAGAAATGGGTAAAGCCTGTGATCTGTGTGAAAGAGTTTGTCTCTCCTAGAGATTTTTTTGACAAAGGTATTGCCAGGAAGTTAACTTGGTGAGAAGCTAACCTAGGCCTTCCTCATAAATGAATTTTATGTGTATAGTGATGTAAATTACCATGTCTGGAGTCATAACAATCAATAAATTAATGTTTGTCCATTAACAAAGTACTTTTAATTAAAAGAAAGGTACAGTATTAGTCAACCTTCAGCCAATGAAGTCTTCTTCTCTCATCCTTGTTAAAACAGGTTTTTCTTTTCCTACTTCCTTACAAGAATATGAATACAATGTGAAATTCCAATGTATTCACTATTATTTTAATTAATTCAGTAAATTCATATATATATATATATATATATATATATATATATATATATATATATATATATATATGGATTGTTTTTGTTTTTTTTTACTCTAAAATATGCATTTTTGTTATTAGAACAATTTATAAGTCCTAGAAATTTTTTTGTGTTAAAAAATCTAGCTTTTTAATAAAACCCAAAAAAAAGCACATGGCTGGGTTGTTTTTAAAAAACTCTGGGATTTTTTAAACCTTGTCTATTGTATTTGTTTCTTTGCATATTGTTCATATTGGACAGAGAGTTAGTTGTAAATGCAAATTTTATCATAGTTATTTTTTAAGGTAATGGAGAAAAAAAATCTCTTATCCCATACAAGTGTTGCTGCTGCAGATTGACACAGAATATTCAGGTAATGAATATGTAAATACAGTAAAATGACACACATTATGATTATACAATACAAATTTGGCGATGAAAACTAACATAGTCTGTATCAGAGGTGGAGTATTTTCAGAAAATCTTACCAGTCAAGGATTTATTTCAACGAGCACAATGCAACTTATAGTTGAAAATTGTTATGACAAAATGTATGTGACTGCAAAAACAGATAATTACTATTACTACAGTCCACTTTCATAATTATTTTTATATAAAATTAAGAGATATATACAATAGAAGAAGATTTAGTATAGAATAGAACTTAGTTCATGTTACATTGCAGAAATTTGGAAAGTTGCAAAATATAGCTAACTCAGGGTTGGCACGGTTTAAACCATGGTTTTCTCCTCAAAAAAAACAATTGTTTTTTTTTTCTAAAAATAGTTTTTTAAGACTTTTTTTTTTACATAATTAGGTTTTTTTAATTGTTTGATGTAAATAACTTCTACTTTAAACTGAACAGAGAGAGATTCTGTTCAGCTTTAATTTTTGAGAAAAAGACCATTTGGGTTTTTTTCTTTAAAAAAATTACTCAGTTTTTTTCTCAAAAAAAGTTTTTTCTTTTTTTTTACATAATTAGTTTTTTTAATTATTTGATGTAAATAACTTCTACTTTAAACTGAGCAGCGCAATTCATTTCAGCAGTCAACTTGCATAAGTCACAGTTGCATCCTATTTGCACCTGTGCTGCATTTGAAATATATATATTGTATCTAAAAACACCGATTGCTATTTCAACTTTTTTTTAAATAATCTTTAAATCATCATTTTAAACGAACAACTTATTACCATTACTTTTGAACCTGACAGCACAAGTGCTTGTATTATATGTATTGCATAGCAAACTATTGTATAGATATAAATATAAATGCTTTGAATGTAAAAGAGGATGGCTCTCTTAATAAAATTTAATGATTTGAATTTCTGCACAATTAGCAATAATTTTTCATTTAGTTTAAATTGTTTTCAGAAAAACTATTGTTATTGGTATATTAGCTATTCTTGTCACTGTTAAATTTCATTTACCAATATGCATGCATGTAATTACAAAAGATTTAAAAAAAAAAAAAAAAAAAAAAAACAGTTTAAACCAAAAAACATAGTTTAAACCAAAAAAAAAACTTTTTTTTTTTAAACCTGTTTTTTTGCCAACCCTGCTAACTAGTAAAAAAAAAGGGTACTTCTCTATTATCCCGTCGACCACTTTTCATAACAAAAAACTATCGCCCAACAAACGGGAGAACGTTGGCCCTTGGAATATCAAAATAAATAAAATATAAGAATTTAAGCACACAATTGTTATTTTAATGAATGAAATAACTCATAAATCAGTAAAACAGAATGAAAAACACACGCAAATGTAGAGTTAAAAACCACTGGATGACATAAACACGTAGAATGCTTCTGAAATCCAGTCAATGGGACTGCCTTTTTGACGTTTCATCTTACAGTTGGACTATAGTTTTTTGTTATGAAAAGTGGTCCACAGAATAATATTCAAGTACCAAAAAAATGTTTTTGCCATATCTTCTACAGCCTGCAGTTTTACAAAGACTGCCTAAAAATTCAGTCGCCAGTGGCAAGTAAAATGGTCTATTTCCCCACCCCTATCTGTATAATACAAAAGTATCTCATTTTGTATCCGCTTTGAATTGGCAAAAAAATATGTAATGTAATAAATACTATACCATTATGAGTGACAAGAGAAGATGGTATACTGATGGAGTTCCGTTTACGAACGCGTAGTAACGCAGGAGACAACCTACCCTTCTTACTCATATTCATATTACCTGTGGGGGAAAAAAAATATAAGAATTTAATTTTTTGGCAAAAAATAAGTTTACATTGTTAGCTAATTAAATACTGAACAAAATTTCTTAAGTTGTAATTTGCATAATAATACACTTGGAAATAACTCTAGCTACTTATAATTTTTTTTTTTTTTTTTTTTTTGACAAAAAAGTGTGTTGTAACAACGGCTTCAGGATGCAGTATTTCTCCGAAAGAAAGGCTCCTTTCTTCTGAAGATAAGGGGATGTTCGAAGCAGTGGGAGGGGGTTGGTCATTTTTGAGCAATGACCGAGGATATCCGCCCTCACCCCCAGTGTAAAAGAGAGATGCTGGGAGTCTGCCTGTTGTTGGACAGAGAGGGACGAAGGTCTCTTGGTAAACAGCTCCGGATTTAGTGAGATTTTTTTTAGTGAGTTCCCGTGTGAACAAGAAAACGTTAATTGAAAGCAGAAGTGTATTATTCTGCTATGATTATGAAAATCACGAAATTAAGTTTGTAATTAACAACAAAACTGTAGGGGAGACCGGTACACACTGGACCTATGGACACAGCGAACCACCCCCTAATATTTTATTTATTTAAATTTTTTTTAAGCTTCTCTTCTATCCTAATTGATAACAGCACTGCAATGATTATTTATAGCCTTCAGAAAATATGCTTAGCTCAGATTGAACTATTTTATCCTGCTTTGTTGTTTTGAGCTTATAAAAGTAAAATTTTTCATCATCCTATTTTTATTTTTTTAGTAATTAAAGGTTGTAGATAAATAAAATAAAACAGCTTTTTTGCATAGCTAAGATACTTGTTTTTATTTTACTTTAAAGTTAATATGTTTAAAAGAAAGCTATAAACAATATTAATATGATTATTTATTGAACTTCAACATGGGGTACAGTGGACCACCCACTCCTGGGGCACAGTGGTCCACAATCCACTCTGCTCCTCTAATGCAGAATGTTCAAAATATTTAATAATTGCTTATTTTCTATAAAGAAAGATTGTTTTAAAGTAGATTTAACTGTAAAATAAAGTAAACAAATAAAAATAACAATTTATTTAACATAGTAAGAAATATTTTGTTGTCTATTCAAGTAAGATTCATGAGACGCAAATTGAATGGAAATCAGTTTGTTTTTCCCGAAACTGTAGATCAGTGGTTCCCAACGGGGGGCGTACGCCCCACATGGGGGCAATTTGACTTTTCAGGGGGGCAATTTAACTTTTCAAGGGGACAATTCGGAATTTCTGTGAACCCATACCTTCTGAATTGTTTTTCTAATAGTAATGTTGTAGACCGTAAATAAAAGTTACACATCACTACATAGTATAAAACAAAGTCGCTTTTTCTGTCCCTATATCCCTATGTACGCTTAAATCTTTAAAACTACGCAACGGATTTTGATGCGGTTTTTTTTAATAGATAGAGTGATTCAAGAGGAAGGTTTATATGTATAATAACATCCATTAAACAGTGGAGAAATACTGTTATTTTTGAGGTTTTTAATGTGATGTCGTAAATAATTTCATTTTTTACATTTGTTATTTTGGCCGAAAAGGTTACCATTGCTATTTTTTTGGCGATCATTATTGTTGCAGATGGAAATGAAAAGGCTATACATCTCCAAAAATAAAAGAAAAACTGTGTTAAATTAATTTTTAAAAAAAAAGAAAAAGAAAGAAAAGAGAGTTTTGATGAGAGAATATTATAAAACGAAAATATTTAATTTAAACATGACTGGGAATGTTCGCAATGCTTAAAAAATTATTCAAGGGGCAAGATTGCTATCGAAACAATATTTCGCGATTTATCTTTTGTTTTTGGCGATTTTGATTTTACTTTTGATCCTAAACAATTTGATTTTAAGCCAAAAGGTGTCTTTTTTTTTTTTTTTTTTTTTTTTTGATGCAAAAAGAATTGAAATGGCTATACAGCTGGAAAAATAAAAGAAAAAGCTGTTATTAATTTTATTTAAAAAAAAGAAAGAAAAGAAAAACAGTTTTGATGAGAGATTTTAAGCCAAAAGGTGCTTTTTTTTTTTCAAGTGTACGATCACTGGCGCCCGGCTAACCGAAAAGTACCTTTTTTTTAGAATTAGTTAGTTTTAGAATTATGTGGAAAAGTTCTATAATCAGATGAACCCGATTATCAAAGATTAGCCTTTATAAAAACTTCTGCTGAATGGATTTTGTTACTTAATTTGTTTGCATTGTTAGTTCGATAATTTTTAGTGTTGGTTTTAGTATATTGCATATAGTTTTATCATTCTTTAGCAAACGTTAACTGTAAATGACCAAATAAAAGAGTTGGTCCTTAACAGCTAAAATTTTGACTGCACATTAGAAAATATAATAGCGCAATCACGTCATTTTTCAGTAATGTGAAGGATATTCCAGGTAAATATACAGATTGCTTTCAAATACAATGTCAAATTAAACGATATATTTTGTTTGCTTCAAGGTTCATTTGTAGAAACTGACCAGCGCAGCGGGCGTAGCTTGCTAGTTCAAATTAAAAAAAAAAAAAAAAAAAAAAAATAATAAGTTTTTTATTCAATTTTTAAAAGTATCCATTCAAAAGTTTTAAATACAGGTGTACCAGAACAATTATAGAAAAAAACTTTTAAAGATATTTAGATACCTTTTATATATTTAAAAATTCTTTATAATTTTTCTGATTATTAGTATTTTAGAATTTTAAACAACTTTTTCGATTATTTATTGAATGAGTCGCACTGCAATATGTCACATGAAAATCAATTTTACACATGAAACTATTCAAGTGTATATTTAACAATTACTTGACGACCTTCCTTTACAGAATCTTTTATCACGTTTTATTCTGATTAGAAGTTGTTGCGTAATTTAATCGCAGAAATTCTGTGATTAAATAAGACAATGATGTTTTATTCAAAATTATTGATTTTTCTAATCAAGGATTCTGAGCACTCTATACATCACGCATACGTGGTGACCGTGTGTCAGTAAACTACGAGGAGTATCAGATGATTATAAAAAATATTTGATTCATCCATTACCTTCGGCACGTTTCAGGATCAATGCTAAATGCTTTTTACTCTACCAGGAGTAAATTCTTTTAAAATTTTATAAGAATTATATGTTATAGGGGGAGGGGGGGCATCATCATTTTAGAGACGTTTTGGTGGGGCGCGGCTAAAAAAAGGTTGGGAACCACTGCTGTAGATGAATCTGCTGTTGATGTCATTGATTTCCTAATGTTGCTCTCAGACCCAAAATTATTTCTTGAAAATTCCAGGCTCAATCTTACTCATAAGTACTTTGGAATTTCATTTGCAAATTTTAATGTGAGCTGATTTTTTTGTACAAGTAATAACTTCAACCAAATTGCAATTGTTTCTGTATTAATCTGTTATTATTTTCAAAATATAATAATTTTTTTGTTTTTGCTTCAAAATTTATATTACTATGTTATTTTGCAGGTGAAGGGGCAACAAAAAAGAATTAGATTAATGAAATAGATTTATATTGTATTTTAGATAATACCTAATAGTGGTCCACTGTACCCCACTTCCGGGGTACACTGGTCCACTTTACAAGTGTATATAATTTTTTGTTTTTTGAAAAATGTATTGAAAACTATGTTGTGAGAAAATTATGATGGATGTAAGAAGGTTTAAGGAATATTCAAAAATATTTTCATACAGATCGGTCAGTTTGTTAAAGAGAAAAAAAATGTTAACTGAAAAAGTGGTCCACTGTGTACCGGTCTCCCCTACATAATATTTTTTTAATTAAATAATTTTCAATTTGCTTTAATTGAATCCAGTGGATTTTTTATTTGTTGAGCTGTGCGTAAATTAATGTGTTTTAAATTAACACATGTGACACGACAATGTATTGTTAATTACAGGGGTGCAGAAAATGTTTACTCCCAACATTTCCCCCAATCCATATGAAAATTTCCCCAAAATGTTATAGGCTTACATAGGCTTCTGTATTACCGTAGGTATAGTAAATTTTGCAACATACAAGTCGCATATTTAAAAACCTATAGACTGAACATGTAACATGCCTAGTTATTGGAAAGATAAGTTAATGCAATGTAAGTTTTAATCTAATTCTTATGCCTAATATTTATTAATAAATGCACAGTTTTAACCAACAAATACAATGTTTTTGATTACCTTTTCTGATAAATTGTTAATTATTGGGAAACAGGGTTAGAAATTAGCAGTCGTTAGTCGCCAAATGCAACTAAATTATTGCATTTGACGACCACAAAATTATACCTGGTCGTCAAATTTGACGCCTACCCCCCCCCCTTTTTTTTTTTACAGATGCTCTTATTCCTACTTTAGCAAAAGTTTCTATCTCCTCTCCCTTCCCCCCCCCCCCCCTAGAGTTTCTACACTAGTTTAACATTAGAAGAGTCGGAAAATTAAATTGTATAAAAATTGTTTATACCAGAATTTTTATTTAAAGCTTTTTAACATATTTACTTGATCATATGTTGTACTTTATATTATTGAGTATTTTTTAATTCTATTCAAGCTATTTAAAGAATAAAAAACATGCTTTGCTGCCATTTTTGGTTTAATTCTAACTTCTACACTTTTCCTCTGCCATTCATTCTGTAATCCGGTATGCTTAAAGTACCAAACGTGCTGGTGCTGGATTAGCGGAAGTTTACTGTATAAAATATCCCTTATCTGATCATCAGGCATTAGCTATAGTTCATTATTATGACGGAATATTCGGCCTGGAATGATATACTATCAAAAAGTAAAATTTTTCAATAAATAATAACGAATAGTACATTAAAAATATACTTATTGTTACATAAAAATTTTATTAAGAGGAATAAAAAATTTATTTTTTAATTTATATTTTTAAGATATCTTTTTTTATTTAGCATATCTTATTTATTTATTAGCATATCTTATCTTATTTATTTATTTAGCATATTTCTCCTTCCTTATTTGCTCCTAAAATAAGATACTGTATAAAGAATGTTTTAAAATTTCAGTGTTTTCCTTCAAAAAAAAAAAAAAAAAAAAAGTATTTATATAGAAATCAATATCTTTCAATGCCATACAAATATACATTAATTGGTATCCAAAAGTTCATTTATTTGCTTTTTTTTTTCATTTTCGGATGTACTTTCAGTATGTTCTTTCAGTTCTTTTTAATTAAGCTTATACTTGGTTGTATCTAACAGTTCAAATTTTCTTTCTATGGATATAATTGCTTGATAATCTGTTTTGTATGCATATTAGCTTTATAAAAATAATTATTTAAACATTTTTCTAGAATCCAAATATTGTAGTTTAATGCAGTTTTAAAATTTTATAGAAAGCCAGTTTTTATTTTGTTTTAGTGATTAACACAGAGATAAAACATTTAATATGTACAGCCCCCTTGCCCTTAATACATAAAGATAATTACAATATTATTGATAACATGGGTTCGAAAAGAAATGATAAAATATGATATAACATGAAATTGCAACCATGAAATGTAGTTTGGCACCTAGGAAAAAAATTGCAGGCGTCATTTGATGCCTTACTTAGAATTCCCAAATTCTAACCCTGTTGGGAAACTGAAATCTTCCACTCTCTTTGTGGATGTTGTCAATCATTTTTGATGTTTTGTAGATCTTTAGTCTGTTTCTTGAAGAAAATCTAGTAAAATGATAATTTCCACCATGAAAATGTCTGTTTAAGGATGCTTTTAATAGTTCCATAGTAGCACTGGGCAATGCATCGATACATCGCGAAAAATCGATTTAAATCATAAATCGTCAAACCGGTTTCTTGATCTTTCATTTAGCGATGCAACGCGGCCGGCCGCGATGCATCACATGCACACCAGATCTACAATGAACGAGGGCAAAGCTTTCTCCCGCGATCTTCAAAATGGATAAACAACGCATACCTGAACTAGACCGGTGTCAGAGATCGTCTTCCCCTCCGATCTTTGATGTGCATAACGACGCATGCACGAACGAGACCGGTGGGGAAAGGGCGATTTCGTTTCTCCTCTGCAGGTCTTGCGTTTCCAAAGTGGATAAACAACGCTCCCGTGAAGCATCGTTGATTTAGTGGACATCAGGATTATCCAAAATCGATGCTGATCGCAAATAACTGCATGCCCAATTACAAGTCTGTTTTTCTAGCTGCATAAATGATCAGTGAGCAGCACCACAATGCTCATTTGAGAAAAAACGGCGATGTGATTTGTGAAGTATATATATTTCCATGAATTAGTCACTTAGAACATGCGATAAGCATTCAAAGCCTGATAAATTTGAACTGTCAGGTTGGGGGGGACGAATTATTTGCGAATTATTTCATTTGCTTCATGAATTTTCAATTTAGGTATTCATCTGAAATTAAAATGATTTTCTTTTTTCTCAAAGTCAGAGCAGTAAAATATTATGGGTTTATTATAGTGGTTGTTCTATTATTTAGAATTTCTTTAGGAACTAGTTATTGGTCAGAATTAAAAGTGTAATACATCTAAATATCAGATATTAATATTTGGCCAGTATGGAAAATCGGGCTTCGCCCGCAAATCAATAAAATCGTTGCTACTGAAGACAGTTGCTTAAAAGTTTGAGAGTGAATAGTTAAGTGAAATCTATTAAAATATTACAAATTAAATTTTAGTCAGTACAGGAAGTGGTCTATGCCCGCAAATTGATAAAATCGCTAATATTAAAGATAATTGAATAAAAATATGAGGGTGAATAGTTAAGTGTAACCTATCTAAATATCAGAAATTGAATTTTGGACAGTGCAGAAACGCGGGCTTCGCCCGCAAATAATCAATAAAATCGTTAATATGAAAGATAGTTGCTTAAAATTTGAGAGTGAATAGTTAAGTGTAATACACCCCGTGGCAGAATGTACGCGACGCTGCGACGGGCGTCGCAGACTTTTTATGATACCTGCAGACTAAAAACATACAGCGATGCCGCGGACGCGCTATAGTGCATAAATTACGCAAAAAAATGGCAAACTTTGTCGAAATAAATGCTGAATTTCATCAAAGAATCGCGGAAAAAACGCGAAATTCATTTAAAGATCGTGAAAAATGGCTAATTTCGTTGACAGATCGCGAAAAAAAAACGCAAACTTAGTCAAAAGACCGTGAAAAAACGTGAATTTCGTCAAAAAAACATCAGTTTCGTTGAAGGATCGCGTAAAAATGCGAATTTTGCCGAAGGGCTACGGAGAAAACACCAACTTTGTCAAAGGATCGTGGAAAAAACTGTTAATTTTGTCGAAGGATCACGAATAAAAAGGTCAATTGGTACTTTTCGGTTAGCCGGGCGCCAGTGAAATGTATATATCTATATATACATATATATGTATACATACACACATATATGTATGTGTATATATGTATATATACATACATGCATATATAAATGTGTGTATGTATAGATATATGTATATATATGTATACATAGATATATAAATTTCACTGGCGCCCGGCTAACCGAAAAGTACCGGTCAATTTCGTCGTCGGATTGCGAAAAAACTGAGAATTATGTCGACAGATCACGAAAAAACGGCAAATTTCATCAAAGGATCGCCAAAAACCGGTAAATTTCGTCCAAGAATCTCGAAAAAAAACGGTAAATTTCGTCGAAGGATCTCGAAAAAATGGTAAATTTCGTCGAATGATCTCGAAAAAACAGCAAATTTCGTCGAAGTATCTCGAAAAAACGGCAAATTTCATCGGAGGATCGCGGAAAAAACGTGACTTTTTTATGATATATTGCGTATTGCAGACTATTTTTGAAAACATTAGTAGCGTTGCAGACACTTGAAGATAGTTCTGCCACTGGGGTAATACATTAAAATATCAGAAATTAAATATTGGCCAGTACAGGAGGCAGGCTATGCCGCAAATTGATAAAATCGTTAATATTAAAAATAATTGCATAAAAATATGATGGTGAATAGTTAAGTGTTACCTATCTAATTATCAGAAATTGAATTTTGGGCAGTATAGAAATGCAGGCTTCGCCCGCAAATAAATAAAATCGTTAATATTAAACATAATTGCATGAAAATTTCAGTGTGAATAGTTAAGTGTCATTTATTTCAGTATCAGAATTAAAATTTTGTCCAGTACAGGAGACGGGCTACGCCCGCAAATTAATACTAAATTCATATACTAAAATCATATTAAAGATAATTCCATAAAAATATGAAGGTGGAATAGTTAAGTGAAATACATCTAAATATCAAATTCTGGTTTTTAATAATATTTTAAGAATTAAAGCTCATTTTAAAAAAGATTCTTCTAATTAATTATAACATTTTTTTCACATTTTTATTTATTTTTTACAGCAAGTTTTATTATATTTTGCATTTTTGTCTGTAAATATAAGCCTAAAGAAAAAAGGTTTTTTAAAACATAATATAAGCTTAACGTGTATGTATAATAAATACTCTTAAATTTTATATTAAAATTACGACCCTGTTTGTAATACTAAAAGTCTAATATCGTAATGCATCGCAATATCGCGATTTAGCCTCAATGATGTATCGCGATGTAGAAATCCTAATATCGCCCAGTCCTATTACATAGCTTTATGCACTGGTGGTCATTCCATGATATAAACACTTCATGAAAGAGACTATCAGATTTTAGGGTTCTGTTATAAATGTGTTTTCCAATAATAGAGCCAACAGATTCACAAAAACAGTCACTGTAAATTTTCGAGCAGTTCCTGTTATACTGTCCACAACCAAGCTTGGCACGAAGTCATTAATATATCATTTTCATTATCTGCAAATGTCATTATTTTTATAATGAACCCTTATTTATTTTGTAATGTAACACTAATATATTTTATCATATATGTGGCAAGGTGACATTTAAAGAAATTGTCATAGCCTGTACGCAAACTTTATTTTGGCTGTAAAATTGGCGACAAAGGTAAAGTGCAGGTGTCAAAATCTTGCCACAAGTCATGTTCAAGGGCACTTATTGGTTGGTTAAAAGGCCCGCACAAGTCAATGCATTTGCTGTTCTAATGGCATGGCATGAGCCACAGAATCTCGCAGGTGACTTAATTCTGCCTAACTAAAATCATCATTTTTTCTTGGAAAAACAATAACAAGAAATTACACATCCCAATATACCTTCAGCATCAAGACATCTTCCTCATTATAATATGCCAGTGCCTGATTTTTAAAAAGGAGTAAAAAATTTCCTTTTTTTTTTCCCCAGATTTTCTATTTTTCAACCTGTCAAAAATTGAATTTTTTTCGGAAATATTCTTAAAAAATATTTTTTATATGTAAAACTCCTACATTTTTATTTCTAAAATTCAATATGAACCCAGACTTATTCATTTAGTTTTCAGGACAAAATTGTCTATTAACTAATTTTTCTAGCTCCATGATTTCTCAGATGTGAAATTTTCTCATAAGATGAAGGAAGACCAAAAAATAAATCCCACTACAATTAAAAACTGAAGATTTGACTAAACACTATCACTTAAAGATGGGATGTTTTCTGAACAGGATGCAAGAGTGCCTTTTTTATTAAATTCCTCCCTGGTGACCCTTTTGTTCTAGAGTCACCACTATATACCCCTCCTAAATTTAAGAACAACCCGAAATAAAAGAAAAAATAATAATGCACTTATGGGAAAAGGTCGAAAATTCTAACATGAATTTCATTTTTTATATCAAAAAATTAATGTATACATATTCATTCTTGTGCAAATACTAGCTGACCCACCCGGCATTTCCCGGACTCGTGATAATAACAATATGTTTGATACGAACATGACTGAAATCTGTAAGGCTATTGAAATCAAGTCGAATGAGGCAAACCCCGTCATAATTGGGCCCATAGAACCAGAAATAAGAAAGCACCACCTGGTGGTAGAAAATACAACTAAAATATTTAATGCTATCAATGTCAAGTCGAATGGCAGGCACAATTAAGGAGCTGGAAATTCATGACAGTGGATTCTGCATCTTTGCTGCAGACCATGGGGTACCTGTTTATTGGGAACTAGTATCATCCCGGGCGGGGCTCTAAAGGTCTACGGTCTGAAATCCAGACCGATCTGCCCCGCTTAGGCATTCAATATAACCCCCATAAAAAATGACAGATAGTTGATCTGCACTGCATTTTCATAAGACTTCATACAAACAAACAGCATGAAGATTTTACTGTTGAAAGTTATGTATTGTCATTTTAAAAATGACAAATGATTTCTACAAATATAAATGATGAGGATTTTTTTTTTACTCAATATTAAATTTTGAAATAGTTCAAGGATTGGACAAAACATTCAAATTAAATATTAAAAAATAATACATGTGTGATAGTTTTTGTAAAGAAGTCTAAAGAGCTTGACTCACCACCACATAGCTTATTTTTAGCTCACAGGCTATCAAAGCCTGAGAGCTTATGTGCCCGCCATTCTGTATGTACGTATGTAGTATGTATGTACGTAACGCGATAACTCTTCATAGAAATATTCGTTTACCTTCAAATTTTGTTTATAGGTTCACTGTGTTAAGGCACTTCCCTGATTAGTTTTCGGGATTGATTGGTTAAGTATAAAGGGGGGTAACGGGGGGCTAATCCCCCCTTAATTTATATAAATGGGTTTTTCATGCAGAATTATTCCGTTTTCCTTCAAATTTTGTTTATAGGTTCACTGTGTTAAGGCGCTTACCTGATTAGTTTTCGGGATTGATTGGTTAAGTATAAAGGGGGGGGGGGGGGAACGAGGGGGGCTAATCCCCCCTTAATTTATATAAATGGGTTTTTCATGCAGAATTATTCCGTTTACCTTCAAATTTTGTTTATAGGTTCACTGTGTTAAGGCGCTTCCCTGATTAGTTTTCGGTATTGATTGGTTAAGTATAAAGGGGGAGAACGGGGAGGGGGCTAATCCCCCCTTAATTTATATAAATGGGTTTTTCATGCAGAATTATTCTGTTTTCCTTCAAATTTTGTTTACAGGTTCACTGTGTTAAGGCGCTTCCCTGATTAGTTTTCGGGATTGATTGGTTAAGTATAAAGGGGGGGGAACGGGGGGCTAATCCCCCCCTTAATTTATATAAATGGGTTTTTCATGCAGAATTATCCCATTTGCTTCAAAATTTGTTTATAGGTTCATTGGGTTAAGACGCTTCCCCGATTAGTTTTCGGGATTGATTGGTTAAGTATAAAGGGGGGGCTAATCCCCCCCCCCCCCTAATTTAGATAAATGGGTTTTTCATGCAGAATTATCCGATTTTCTTCAAATTTTGTATATATATTCATTGTAATTAGAGACTTCCCTGATTAGTTTAAGGGGTTCATTAGTTAACTATGAGGGGGGGGGTAACGGGGGGATGACCCCCCTTAATATATTGTTGATTTCTTTATTTTTCTCTTATTTCAGATTCTTTGAAATAAGAGTATAATATACAATTAGTGTGAATAGCCTGTGCGCTCAATGCCCTCAGTTTAACTGGGCAGTTTTCTTTTTATTTGATTATATAAGCAAAATTAAATGGAAATTACTCAGTATTATTTATTCCTTATATTTTAATTACGTTTTATAAGAAAAAATCAATTTATTTATGATGGAAACAAAATTTCAAAATTTGTATGTATTATCTGCTGGTAGATGGCACCAAAATGTTTAAAAAAGAAGTGTAATATAATACTGGATCGATCATTGCAAAGCCTCCCTACGAAAGCTGTCACTGCTATTTCTGAAAAAATTGATTACAGAAATGTTGATATAGATGTTTTATATGAAAATATACTGAACAGACATGATTTGAGGCAAGAAATTATTGTTTAGTTGTTGTATGTTAGGATATTTTTTTCATTAAACCTAACATGACGTTTCGCTACGCTCGGGTTCACCATGGAAGTAAGAATTTAGTTCTATGGGGGTTCGCATCTCCGACTCCGTTCACTCTGGAATGATTATCTACAATGTACTTTCCTAAACTTGGATTTGTTGATAGATGACTGCTAAAATAGTTTTTGAAGGTTTTAAACAAAATTTAAATATTTAAAAGCTTCAATATGCTAAATGTCAAGCTTTCAAAGAGTTGTTCATTTGTGATTTATTTGAATTTGTGATGCTGAATGGCAATAGTGTTTGTTTGTTTATATCTGGGATTCCGAAGTTTAATTTGGATTTTTAAAAAAACTTAAAACATTATAATAAGATATAATATACATGTTTTATAGGAAAATATGCTGAACAGACATGATTTCAAGTAGAAGATATTATCATTTAGCTGTCATATGTTAGCATAGGTTTTTCATTAAGCCTAACATGGCGTTTAACTACAGTCGATTCGCAGACCAGAGTGGTTGTGCCTCGAATGGTTACCGACACTTTCTTGCCTTCGGATTTTATTATAAGTAGATTGAAGGAACTTTTTTTTTTTTTTTTTGCCCCTTGCGGCCATTATTAATGATATCAAATATCTGTCATACATAAATTTTTGGCTTCTTTCCTAGAAGTAATAATATAGTAACCCCTCATTGTATCGCACCTTGGTATATCGCGCATTTGGCCATTTCGCTCTTTTTTAGTTTTCCCTCGTTAAATTTCCAGTTTTCAGCAACTGTTCATGGATGGCTAAAAGTTGAAGTAAAACTGAAATTTTTTGCAAGCCATGGATGAAACGCCCAAATTAAAGAGAAAAAGAACGAGAGTCAGTGATGAAGAAGAAAATGACGAAGCTTTGTTTCTGTGGTTTATTGAACACAGAGCCACTGGAGCTCCTTTATCTGGACCTATCATCAAAACTAAAGCTAAATTTTTGTTTAAAAATGATAAAAGATGACCCAAACTACAAATTCACAGCAAGTGATGGGTGGTTTTGAGATGGCAGAAACAATATGGAATAGGACAACTTTTAATACTGAGAGAAAAACAATCTACTGATTATGATTCCATAGAAATATTTTCTGTTGGTTTGAGAAACATTATTAATTTTTAAAAAAAAGAAGGCTATGTAGATGAACAGCTTTATAATGCTGATGAAACAGCTTTATTTTGGAAACGTTTACCAAAGAAAACACAGGTGAAATAAAAAGTGTAGCTGGAACTTTAGGTTACAAAGTAGTAAAGGACAGATTGACTCTCTTATTGACTGCAAATAAGACAGTGAACTCACAAACTAAAGTTGCTTTTAATTGTCAAAAGTGAGATATCAAGAATTTTGAAAAACGTGAATCGGAAGACCTTATCGGTTTTGTACGATATCTCACAAAACAGTTGGATGACACAAAAAATGTTTAAGCGATGGTGGGTTTGTTCCTTCAATTCAGTTACACCTTAGAAACAAAGGATTAGAAGAAAAAGCTTTGCTCCTTCTGGACCAGGGTCGGACTGGACCCGTGGAAAGGGCGCAGACCTTGGATTTTCAGAGGGCGCAAAAATTTTAACGAAGTCAAATCAATTTTACTTGTTTTAGTTGTATCTGACCTGGCAAGGTTTAACACATTTGCATGGCAGCAAATATGAAAATGGCTTAACCGTTTCCAGCACAGACAAATTTTGTTCGTAAAATGCGAAATCACTGATTGACACCAGAATTTACAAACGACTTTTTTAGAAAATAAGAACTCCTTATTTTAAGCTTTCATTCCAGAAGCAAAATTTTATTAAAATATTCTTGGTGTCGAGTGCAAGTTTGTAATTAAAATTAGGTGTGCCCGGAGTGGGACCACTGTGCCGGAAAGGCTTAATATTATATCTCTGAGTCTAGATAGACAACTTAACTATATTCCCTGCGCATGTTTCAAGTTGCGATCTACACAATACTACACAATTTTCCCAAACAAATCATGTAATATTCAAAAACTCTAGAAAGTTGAACACAAATTATCTTGTAGTAGATTGACTGTAGCCTAGGACTTTCCTACTTTGTACTTTTGTCAATAGATGCTTTAGAACAGTCCCGGAAAAAAAGCGATCATCCCCTACTAATTCACCTGCAATTCAGATATGAAAAACACATAGGTATCAATTGATTAGGAATAATGCATGCTATTAAATTATGTTAATAAATTTTGTTTCGGGGATGGTCAACATATTAAAAAATTCCCGAACGTTGATTTTTCGAATGATAACACCTACTTTTGACAACTTATTTGAGTTATCTGGATAAAGGCAAGCCGGAAATAAATTTCTCTTAAATCTTCATAGACTGGTGTATAAAAGAAAATTTTTTAGGGGTTTATCCATAAATTTCGGAAAATAAAATTAAGATTTTATAAGAAAAAGTAACGAAGACATTCGTTTAGTTATCAATCAAGAAAATTATACAGGAATTTTAAATTTATAATAAATTTTCTTTATATAAAAGTCAATTACTACAAAATGTTTCTGGTAAGAGATTAAGATTTTTTTCAGTGGATCCTTTGAAAACGGAAGATGGTCTCCTTAGACTGTCGAAAGATTCTCTATATCTCGAAAACTAATTATTCAAATGAGCTGTAAACTAACACATCGATGTTTTTGATGATTGTGATTTGTTTTATACAAAAATTAATAGAGGTCATAATTCATAATTTTTTAACATGAATTTATTAATAATTTTTATAATTTAAAAAATACTGTTTTGGAATAGAAAAAAAAACCTGGATATGTATTTCGTTAAAAAATTAATAAATATACAATCAGATGATTTTTATAAAGATATAAATTAAAGTTTGTCAAATGGATTAGCATTCACAAACTTTAAACTCGTCTAACACTATTAAGATTTAAGATAAAGTATATAAATTATACCTTTTTCCGCGTTGTCCTGATCAAAAGAACTCGAATAGGGTATAAAAAATGGTGGTGTTGTTTTTCAACTAGTAACTAGTTGTAATTTCAGCTGATTTTTTGATTTTTTAGGTGGGAAATATTAATGTTTCTAGAATTACCGATTAAAATTGCTTATAATTTAGTTTTTTTCGTTTCAGAAATATTTCACCATTTAACATTTGTATTTTAACAGATATCTCTATTATGCAAATAAATTGTACTTTTATGACTATTAAGATGCGAAAATGTCAGTGTTAAGAGTTCCAACTTCTTTTTAAAAAATACATTTCTTCGACGTAATATCATATATTCTAATACGAGAAAATCTTGTGTGTGGTTATATATATATATACGCAAAATTTATCTTAAAAACGGCTCTAACGATTTTGACGAAATTTTGTATCCTACCGTTTTGGGGCACCAGAAAACCATTGGGCTAGGTCACATGTTCGAGAAAATTCGATTAGTGGGTCATTTTAGGTCAGGGTCAAGCTAATTCTATCTAAAAAACGGTTCAAACGATTTTGACGAAATTTTGTATCCGACCATTTTCAGGCACGAGAAGACTATTGGGCTGGGTCACATGTTCGAGAACTTTCGATTAGTGGGTCATTTCTGGGTCATTGTGGGTCAAGATCTAAAAAGCGGCTCAATTTACACTAAATTTTGCATCCAATGATTTTCGGGCACGAGAAGACTGTTGGGCTAGGTCACATGTTCGAGAAAATTCAATTAGTGGGTCATTTTGGGTAATGGTCAAGGTAATTGTTTCTAAAAAACAGTTCAAACGATTTTGACGAAATTTTGTATCCAACTATTTTCAGGCACGAGAAGACTATTGGGCTGGGTCACATGTTCGAGAACTTTCAATTAGTGGGTCATTTTTGGGTCAAAGCGGGTCAAATTAATTTTATCTAAAAAAACGGCTCTAACGATTTTGATTAAATTTTGTATCCTACGAGTTTCGGGCACGCGAAAATCATTGGGCTAGGTCACATGTTCGAGAAAATTTGATTAGTGGGTCATTTCTGGGTCATTTTGGGTCAAGATCTAAAAAGCGGCTCAATTTACACTAAATTTTGCATTCAATGGTTTTCGAGCACGAGAAGACTGTTGGGCTAGGTCACATGTTCAAGAAAATTCAATTAGTGGGTCATTTTGGTCATGGGTCATTATGGGTCAAGCTATTTTATCTTAAAAACGGTTCAGAGGATTTGAAATAAATTTAGCACCCTACCGGTGTAGGGAACAAGAAGACTATTAGGCTAGATCACATGTTCGAGAAATTTCGATTAGTGGGTCATTTTGGTCATGGGTCATTATGGGTCAAGCTATTTTATCTTAAAAACGGCTCAGACTATTTACACTAAATTTTGCATCCTATGGTTTTCGGGCACGAGAAGACTGTTGGGCTAAGTCACATGTTTTATAAAATTCAATTAGTGGGTCATTTTGGTCATGGGTCATGATATTTGAACTCAAATTTAATTTTGACCGAGCATAGCTCGGTCTTCCCTGCTCGTGAATAAGTTATCAAGCCAGGTATATACGTGGTAGATGCAATTTCTGATATCTGATAGTGAATGCTGTTTATTTGCTGCAGCTTTTTTTTTTCTTTAGCAAAGTAGCCTCTTTATATGTGGTCTCTGCAGGTGTCTGTCTCATTACGCACTCACACACACACACACACAAAATCAGTATGCAAATTTCGTTCAAAAATATTTATATAGAGAACAAAAATTTACTTTTAGCATGGAAATAAAAAAATTTAAAACTAAAGTTTGTGTTTCATATTTTCTTTTACAAAAGTACCACATATTATATGTACTTGAAAATCCATACATAGAGGTATATTTGAATGTGAAAATAACACTTGCTTGTGAAAATAATATTACACTTGCAACATTTGTGATAAGGACAGGCAAGAGGGGAAGAGGTATTTTGTATCCTTAAAAAATGACTTTATGCATTCTTAAAATGCTCAATTGATATCGCACTATAAAAATATTTCGACAGAAAAGAAACATAAAATAATCTCTTTAGTAGCTTTAAATCACTAAAATAATTAAGTAAATTTACTTTTGTCAGCACACTTTTCCCATGATTTGCAAAATTCTTATAATTAGAGACCAAAGGAAATATTTAGGTTTCCATATAATTTAGATAAGTACCCCGGGAATTGTAATTTTGCGGCCGGCATTTTTTTATTGAAAAAACCTACAATAATTTCTGAACAGTACTCATTGCTATATTTTCGATTTTCCGTGATTAAATAAAATATTTTTTTTATTTAAAATATATACTAGAATTTCCGAATAGTTATTTAATTACGGAAAGTCTGTCATTACATAAAGCGAATATTCCTATCCGAAAGTTATGGTAGATTTCCTGAATGAAAAAAACGCTGTTCGTGAGATCTCGCTGCTCGCTGAATCGCAATCCAGAAGTGTATCAAGGTTGTATTCCTTAAAAGGAAAGGTAATGTTTTCCAATCAACAACAAAATCCACACAAAACGTATTTGCCGTCTAATATTTAATTTTGCTTTTCTTAAGTTGTTTTTCAAAAAGCATGGTTTCAATTATAAGTGCATTCAGGGCCGGCTTTAAAGGGGCGCAAGATCGGGCGACCACCCTAGGTACTAAAAGCTAAGGAACGGAAAATTTGATCTGAGTTTAAGACCTAAAAAATATTCTAAGAAGCGATGAAAAAAATTATTTCCTAGGGCGCCAGATTAGGTAGGGCGTAGTAGTATAGTTTTAGTAGCCACGGCGCGCTATGGTTACTAAAGCTCTCCCTGGGTGCATGTTTTCTCCCTCAATCTCCCTCCTCGGATTGCAAACAAGTCCGCTTTGGTTTCCGATTCTGCAAATACCTTCGATGTATTTTCAATCTCTTTATAATAATAAAAATCAATCTCTTGTGCTATCTGTCTATTAATTGATGATTATCCCTAAGCAAATTCTCGAAATTTTATAAACTTATCAGAATGTATGTGTGCAGCCAGGGAAAAATATTGGAGCAGCTTAGGGGCGCGAAAATTTCCGTGGATGAGGGCGCACCGGCCCGCAGGCCGATGGGCCGGTGGGCCAGTCCGAGCCTGTTCTGGACAATTGCAGAGCTCATTTCCAGTGACAAAAAAATTCTGCACTATTTTCTTACCAATGAACACAACAAGTGTTGAATTGAAACCTCTGAGGATCTTAATTCTTTATTTAGAAACACTTTTCTCGCTCCCCCAGTATATTGCACTTTTTTCTTATCTCCAAAGTAGTATCAGTTTCAGAAGGGTGCTGCACCCTGCCTGCCCTTTGGTTTACAAAATAGCACCTTCTTGCCCCTCAAAAAAAGAATTAGAACCCTTCTTGCCCCCTCCAGTAAAAAAATTAGAACCCTTCCTGCCCCTCATTTAAAAAAGTACCTTTTCTTCTTTTTGCATTAAAAAATTTGCTTTCATAGTAAAAACTGACTCAATGTTGTCTTAAAAAGAGTGCTTTGACTTTTAAATATCGAAAGTGGCTTTAAAAACCGAAAGAATAACCTTTACCAATTTAAAAAGTGCCCTTAAGAATCTGAAAAGTGTCCTCAAGAATCCAAAAAGTGGCGTTAAGAATAAAAAAGTGCCCTTTTCTCACCAGCAGCACCCTGCCCTTTTTTAAACCTGGGGGAAACTCTGTAGTACTAGCCGCCACTGGCGACCAGTTTGGTCGCCCTTAAATGTATGTTAAGCATTGTAACAAATTATTTTTATTTATAATTTATTTTTTTCCTTAATCCCTCGCCAAACCAGAAAAATCTAATAGACAAATCAAGAACTTTTGTGATCGTAGTAGCATTTCGCATATTTTTTGTGATGTATTTCAGCTTTCTTGACAAAAACTGCTTAACCCACTTAAGCATTTATGCTTCATGTCCATTTGCTTATCAGTTGCAATACGTTCGCTAATGCAGAGATTCCTAAACATATTTGGCACAAAACAAAAATCGCACCTGCCCCGGTGCGTCCGTGACAGCTGTTCCAATTTAAAATACATGACGTTCACATTTTTCATTTAAAATAGAAAATAGATAAATACGAAATACTACCATAAAAAAAAAATTTGATTTCAAAATTAAAGTATCGTTTCTAATTTGCACACACGAAAAATAAAAGCTGACAATTCGTTTCGAAATTTGATCCATTAAATATTATTATATGAGTTCAACTTACGTCAAGAAAAGATCTGGAAGGAAGTAAAGTTGTATAAAACAGAATTATGGTAAACTTTGACTGTCTCACTGGTGCGGATTATTTTTCTTTACACCAGGCAGCAGTCCAAAAATTCATGGTTTAATATTTTAAACATTCACAACGAATGAATCTTTTTTTTTTTTTTTTGCTTACTTTCATAGATAGAGAATTTGAACTGTGAACCTAATTTAAACTGAAGTTATTGCAGAATGTATACATAATTGAACGTAAGTCATCTCTCAAATATTAATTTATTTTGAACTATATTCCTAAAAATGTAACTTTTATGCAGTTTTATTCGAAAAAATAATTTTGAATAAAAATGGCCGCCTGGTATATGAAAAAGTGAAGTGGGCATCCCGGAACTGTTGATGACAGTCACATGACTTACGGTTTTATTATACAGATGATATATCGAGGGCGTTATTGTAACTTTAAGCTGATTCAATATGTAATCATAAATAAGAAGTTATGAGATTTTTTCTGTTTGCACAAAAAACCTCCCCATTTCCACCCATTTTGCCCATTAATGAACTTGAGCAAGATTTTCTGTCCCTTGATTTTACGTATCAGTTTGGAAGAGATTTGCGCAGAATTGTGGAAGTTATTGTATCCATAACAAGTAATATAAAAAAAAAAGAAAAAATTAAAGTCAGTTCCTATACTTAGGTCAAAAAGAAATTTTTTTCCAGTGATCTACACGCTTCACCATTGACGGTATTTATTCCTAAATTTATATCCTGCTAAATATCTTATACAAGAGAAATTTTTTTCTCCCATATAAAACTAAAATTAATTAAATTTAATTAATGAATTAATATTTGAAAAAACTGCATTTACATCAAGTGTCATCCACTACAAGTTAAAAAAAATATATTTGAACTTGAGTGGATGAATAAAAAGTATTTTATTAACGATTGAAAATTTGAACAAAATATATAAATATATAGAGGGAGAGTGTGAACTAATAATAGGAATATATGTAGGAATATATGTATAATATCAAATAATTTTAACATTATAAAATTTAAAAAAAAAACAAGTGACTTCTCAAGAACAACCTTATATATACAACCTAATATATTTCTGCTTTTTCTTTTTTCGCATTACTGAATGAGTTTTGTATAAATAACAAAACCTTGCGATGATGAGAATCGAACCCGCAATGTTCCGTATACTAAACTGGAGGTCCCGACTATTACACCATGACTAGATATTCCGCTGTCTTAAACGTTGCTACTTATTTTAGTCGCTTTTTATGATACAAAAACTAAAATTAATTAATATTTGAAAAAACTGTATTAACATCAAGTGTCAGCCACTACAAGTTTAAAAAAATGTATTTGAACTTGAGTGGATGAATAGAAAATATTTTATTAACGATTGAAAATTTTAACAAGATATGTAAATATATATAGGGAGAGTGTGAACTAATAGTAGGAATTGAAAAAAGTAATATAAATAGATAGATAAAGTTTTAAACTGGGGGGTGGTTTTGGGTTTTACGGAACATGACCGGCAGAGTTCTGTAAAAAAAATTTCCGAAATTCCAACATAGCAAAGAATGCAATAGGTATTATTTCTTATGAAATCTAACTAAAAGTACCTGTAATTATTTGCAACATACACATGGATAAAAAACAAGGTCAGAAAAATTATATTAGCACAAAGTCACGATCGGTAACCTGATTACCGAACCTTCCCTACAGTCTACTCTGTACTTATATTATCCAGGCAAGGTCAGATACAACTGTGCCTAGCAGGGCACCAATTATACTAACTACAGTAACCCTTATGTTTGACAACTATATAGTTTATAATTTATAGTTTTCGTGGTACTTCTCTATTCTCCCGTCGACCACTTTTCATAACAAAAAACTATCGCCAAATAAACAGGATAATGTTGCCATTGCAATATGAAAATAAATAAATAAAATATAAGAATTTAAGGGCACAATTGTTATTTTAATTAATGAAATAGCTGGTACTTCTCTATTATCCTGTCAAACAATTTTCATAACAAAAAACTATCGCCAAACTGTAAGATTAAATGCCAAAAATGCAGTCCCATTTACTTGATGTCAGAAGCATTATACGTGTTTGTTATGTCATCAAGTGGTCTTTAATTCAACATTTGCATGTATTTTTCATTATGTTTTACTGATTTATGAGTTATTTCATTCATTAAAATAACAACTGTGTCCTTAAATTCTTATATTTTTTTTATTTATTTATTTTGATATTCCAATGGCAACGTTCTCCCGTTTATTGGGCGCTACAGTTTGGCGATAGTTTTTTGTTATGAAAAGTGGTCAACAGGATAATAGAGAAGTACCAAATAACTAATAAATCAGTAAAACATAATGAAAAATACACACAAATGTCGAATTAAAAACCACTTGATGACATAACAAACACGTATAATGCTTTTGATATCAAGTGAATGGGGACTGCATTTTTGGCGTTTAATCTTATAGTTTGGCGATAGTTTTTTGTTATGAAAAGTGGTCGACGGAATAATAGAGAAGTACCTTTTTTTTATTATAGTATATAGTGTTTGGAACAGATGCTTTACACTCACGCACCGATGTTTGGCGCAATTTTCAAACCCGCGCCAAACCAATAACTTAATATAATAGCTAGTTTGTCATTAAAGGAAAAAAACCCCCTAAATTTAGCGACTTTTTTCCTTTTTATAACAGATTTTTTTTTAAAAACTGTGCGCGAGTGCATGACAGTATAGCCTAGTGTTTTATTACTTATGGAACAGATGTGTTACTATCACGCTAAAATGTAAACAAAAGATTGGCGACTGTTTCTTTGGCACGATTTCCAAGACTGCGCCAAACGAATAACTTAATACAATGGCTAGGTTGCCATTAAAGAAAAATATCCCCTAAATTTGGCGACTTTTTTCTTTTTTTTAACCGATATTTTTTTTTTTTTTTTTAGCGTGAGTGTAAAGCATCTAAGCCGTCAAATTACTGTTTTAAATATGATTGGCAGCGCTAAACAAGATTGTCAATCAGTTTTTGGCGATCTATCTCATGGCCGGGATAATATGTAAGTACTGTATACTGTATTGAAGAAAACTAAAATCTTTGAATTATGCAGTAATATTAAATAAAGCTTAATGATTGGACCAAAGTAATAGAAGGGACGCAGCACACCAGGACGACAAGAGATACAACACACGACTTTGGAAAAGAAACTGGTTAGAAACAGGTTTGAATTTCAAAGTCGTGCGTTGGATCACAAGCCCTGCCCACTAGGCGGGTATATAACAGAATGAGTATAAATCAGAAACAGTGGTCAGTTATTACATATTTACCAACTGAAATCTCCGAGTTACATAAAAATGTTATAGGTAACTCAAGGATTCAAAAGAGACGAAGTATAAGGACAATCTTATTACTTTTAAACAATAGTTACTACATCAAGCTTTTCCACTTGCGAAACTAATTTTCAGAACCATGGAAATGGAACAATTGAAGAAGACCTTTTTATCTACAAAATGTAAAAAAACCATTCATATGTTAAAATATATACAAAGAAAACTTTTTTTTAAAAACAATGCGATGAAATCAAATTTCTACATTTGCCAACCAAACCGCTACAAATTACAAATATCACAAAACTTAAACACAAAACAAGTGTTGCCATTAGACAGAAATAATAATTCGAAATTCAAGCGCTCGAATACGCCATCTAGTGGAAATAAGATATAACTTCTCACTTCAAGAAAATCCCATGAAAGGCCGTTACCATGGAGATAGAAATAATCTCTATCTCCATGGCCTTACATTACATGCTTTTTCATAATGATTATTTTATTTGCACAATTTCAGATTTCACGTGATGTTTGTGTTCTGTGCTTATATAATAACTAGCTGTTACCCGTGACTTTGTTCACGGAAAAATTAAAGAAGAATAAATGCATTAATTAAGCAAAATACTTTCACTCCAGATAATTAAAAACGTAAATAATTAACTAACTCTTTATCACATTTCATAGAAAACAATACGGTATTTCTTTGTTATAGGGACCTTGACATAACTCAGTCTTAAAAAAGTGAAAATTTGTACCAAATAATCGCGAAAATGAAAATGCAACCAATTCAAAATGGAGGGCCAAATAAAATCGCGGAAATCGACGAATTGGGTAAAAACAAATGTCAATTTTACCTGATACACCACTTTATTTTTAACGCTTTTGTGAAACATTTTAACAACCGTCCTTCAAAAATAATTAATTGGAAATATTATATGCTTTATCTTTAAATTCAATTCTGCCTCCTTGATTTAATGTATAGCTGAAACAAATCTTGTTTTCTAAAAGACAATATGTTGACAGATGATTTTTGTTCTGAAGGAAAAAATTGATTCATGAATGTTAAAGTAAGTGATTTTATATTTATTGTTTGGCAACATCCTGTAATAAGTTTTACCTTTCATGTATTGGCAACACTTTTTAATCTGTATCTCTCTTACCGCCGATGGCATATAATCGGATGCTACATAGTAGAACTTCGTAGCACTGGATTCTGGAACCTCATTCGTCGAATTTGTCACGTGATCAATGCTAACAACCCTAAACTGCACCCCGTATTTTCGCCAACAGCCAAGGGATTACGTTGTGGATTTGGATTATTATTCACTATTCTGATTCTCTTTACGGTCGTTCGTTCACCGGATAATTTCAAATTGAAACGGAGTGCCGTAATGTTCATTAATTTTTTCGATTGAAAATACATGATGTCATAGAAGAGTTGTCATGGATTATAGGCAACTAACGTGTATTCTGAATTTGGGAAACCTTTGGTTCGGCTGTGTAATATAAGAGCCTTCCTTAGTGATTTCAATTTCGGACAAAAACACGTTTATCAGTCAGTGTTATTAAGTCCATATAATTTATCAGAACGTAGGACATTGTTTAAATATTTCTTTATGTCTAAGATTTTATCATTCCAGAGCTAGATCAAATAACTATAACATAGTGTTTATATTTTAATAATTATATTATAGATAGGGAATAAGCACGTTATTGTTTGATGTAAACATTTACTGTTGCATCTTTAACTATCTTTTCTGTAACTGCATAGCATCTAAAAAACTTCTTTTTCTCATTAATTGTTGTACCTGTACACAGTTGTAAATTCAGATATTTTTTCTAGTTCCAACATCTGATCTGCATACACTACAAGACATTAATTTTAAAGGCATTAATAATTTCATAATTCTATGTGCGTTACAGTAAAAAAAAAAAAAAAAAAAAAAAAAAAAAAAAGTATTTTATTTAAATAAATATCAATGTGCCAGTACTGGTTACCCTCCAAAGATTTTATTTTAGTTTATAAAATAAATAACCTATAAAAATTATCCTTGTATTATTTTTTGTCATAATTCTCCCTTTCATGTTTTATTATCTGTGTTGACAACTTTAATCAAACCAATTAGGAAGCAGAAAATAATGTTTTACCTTTCCACTGTTTTTCAGTGAAAATTAAAAAAAAAAAAAAAAAAAAAAAAAAAAAGCTAATAGCTGGTTTTATTTACTTAATTTATATATTTTTTATTTTCTTGCAAAAATTTGCATGGAGTATTGATAGTAATAGGAAACTTTGAATTTTATATAATAATGTTCATTTACAAAATTTATTTTTAAGGTTTTAGGACCATTGTCCATTCAGGGCCCGACAAGTTTTCCGGAAAATTGGAAAACGGTTCCGGAAATAAAAATAAAATATTTCTTCCATCATTTATAGAAATGTGCTTTTAACCATAGATTCAGATATATTTTTGTCATTTCATTGTATTAATATATCAAATAAGGCGATTCCACCGTTACGTGTGTGACTTTTAGAGAGTGTTTTTTTGCAAATTGAGACAAATTTGGAAGTGAAATTATTTAGATAACGTTTTACTTTTTTATTGCTATTACAGGACACATGCAGAATCATTTTTGTAGTGACACCTGTAGTCTAAAGTAACAACAATAAAAAAAAAAAAATAGTAAAGTCGTTATGTGTGTGACTAAAAAAAATCACACACGTAACGACGACTTTACTACTTTAAAAAAAAAATTGTTATTACTTTAGATTAAAGGTGTCACTACAAAAATGATTCTGTGTGTGTCCTGTAATAGCAATAAAAAAAGTAAAATGTTATCTAAATAATTTCCCTTCCAAATTTGTCCCAATTTGCAAAAAAACACTCTCTAAAAGTCATACACGTAACGGTAGAATCGCCCAATATCACATTTTTTCAGTTTTGTCACTTTTTGAATAAATATGCAATATGATAAAATTGAATGACTTGACAAATACAATACATCAATGACTAGAAAATAATGATAAAAAGTCTACTTATTAATGATGTTACTGATTTTAAATGATAAAATCAAACTGATACTGAGTGCAAACAAAAGTCCTAAAAGTATTAAAACAACTTCTATTTTAAACATAATTATGAACTTTTTGTTTTCTTCTGAAACTACAGACAAATAATAAAAAAAATCTTTTTTTAGAACGCATTTAATTTTTAGTGTTAAAAATAACTTAATCAATTTGGATGTTTACTCAAAGCTAGAAATTTTGAAAATACAAAATTTTACTTCCATACTTTAATCCCCTGCAAGCACATTGCATTACATGTATTTTTAATTTGTTCATAATAATCAGTTTTTTGTACAATTTCAGATTTCAAGTAAGATGAGCCTGAAATGAGAAAAGTTTAAATAAAAAAGAAAACTGCCCAGTTAAAGTGAGGGCATTGAGCTCACAGGCTATTCACACTAATTGTATATTATACTCTTATTTCAAAGACTTTGAAATAAGCCCCTTGAAAAATAAAGAAATTGACAATATATTAAGGGGGGGGGGCATCCTCCCGTTTCCCTCTTATAATTAACTAATGAACCCCCAAAACTAATCAGGGAAGTGCCTTATTACAATGAACCTATATACATAATTTGAAGCAAATCGGATAATTCTGCATGAAAAACTCATAAATTAAGGGGGTTACCCCCCCTCCCGTATCCCCCTTTATACTTAACCAATGAACCCCCAAACTAATCAGGGAAGCACCTTATCACAGTGAACTTATATACAAAATTTGAAAAAAAATCTGATAATTTTGCATAAAAAAAACCATTTATCTCGATTAAGGGGGGGTTAGCCCCCCATTCCCCTCCCTTTATACTTAACCAATGAACCTCCAAAACTAATCAGGTAAGCGCCTTATCACAATGAAACTATAAACAAAATTTGAAGCAAAACGGTTATTTCTGTTAAGACTTATCGCGTTACACACATACAGAACCGGCAGACACATTAGCTCTCAGGCTTTGATAGCCTGTGAGCTAAAAAGTGTAGTCTCAAAACAACCGTTAGATTTATTATGCTTAATTTTTCCAAAATAAAAACGTTGGCACAATTATGATTATTTTTTAATGGAAATTTAGATGAAATTATGAAAAAATTTGTGCCTAGGGCACGGACCCCGGGTGTCGTGTGATAGTCAGGGCCTGTGTCCATTACTGGAATGCTTAATTAGTCAATTTCCAGGAGTGGTCATTTTATTGAAAGTGCCATTTCATCAATTTTCATAGTGCATAAAATATTTTGATTTAACTCAAAAGTTAAATAACCAAATTTAATTTTTTAAATTGCACTTTCCATAATGTAATAAATACATTTTTATAAGCAGCAGCTTTTAATTAATTTCATGTAGTTAAATAAATTTTTAATACTAAATGGGATTATTTTTTTTTACTGCAACTCTGCTTTTCATATTTTATAATTAGGGAAATCAATCAAACCAATTAGGAAGCAGAGAATAATGTTTAAAGATATAGGAAAAGTCACATTTGTTAAAAATCTTTTACTTTATGTCTTCAATGTTTGATTATGCATCTCTGACAAAACAATTTTGTACATTAAAAAATAGGCACCTCTTTGTTAGACAGACCCTTACAATTATGATTATGACAAAATTGATTTTTTTTTCATCCATTTGTCGAAATTAGCAATATATATTTTACCGCGACCGATTGATGAAATTTGCTATTTGTTTCAGATGTCTTTTGACAAAATTCGTCATTCTTTTCCAGGATTGTTTATCGAAATTTGTGATTTTCTTTTCACGATTGATTGATAAAATTCTTCGTTTCTTGCACACTCTATTGGATTAAATTATCAATTTTTTTCAGCGATTGTTTGACTAAATTCGTGGTCTTTCTGTCGCGAAAGTTTGGTGAAATTCACATTTTTTTTTTCCTTGCGATCGATTATTGAAATGTGCAATTTTTTCTGCAGCCAATTGACAAAATTATCAATATTTTTTTGCCGATCGATTCATAAATTCATATTGCAAGTTCCTCAAAAAAGAAAAAGAAAGAAATCGAGGTTTTCATGAAAATTACAAAACATTTGCAGACGAATGCCTGTGAAAAGAACTAAAGGTGGATGATACCACAAAATTTTTTTATTATGCCGTATTTTTCTATTTTGTGTGGGATTTATGACATTGTACATTATTTCTCGAATTCTTCGATTATTTTCCCTGCCCTCGAAGAAAATTTTACTCTCCCAAGAAACTCTTGAAATGGAAGGCCTGATGGAAAGTTGTGTTGGGGAGGATTTGTAAGGAATTTTTACTCCTATGATTCTTGTACCTGATAATTTTCATCTTAGAAGAACCAAGCTTACTTATTTCATAACTGAAGTCTTATTTTCAGGATAAATTGCTTTCTGATTTGAAGAAACCACCATACTTGCACCCCTGAGCTAAAAAAGCTGTTACAAAAGCTAAAAGTTCAACCCAGACCCTTACAAAAGCTTTATCGACCATAGTTGGACTGTTATAAAAGCTAAAAAATTACCTGGGCCATTTATTTTTGTGTATCTTATGAGACTGGCCAGACCAAATTTCTAAAAAAAAAAAAAAAAAAGCCAATATTTCTTTACCAACATTATCCTATAATTAAAAGTTTCAAAAAGAATATTCCATACATATTTATGAAAAATTTTTAATGTACAGCAGATTATATGTCCATAATTTATGGAATACGGAATAACAGTATTAATGGTTAATTATATGAACACTCATTCAAAAATATGCGTAGTTTACCATGCAGAATTTTTTTTTTAAAGATGTTCATAATTTTATGGCTCTATAAAGAAAAAGTATATATTTGAAAAATGTCTTTAATTTATTAAACCAAATTAATTTTTTAAAGATTTAACGAAACAAATGTACAAGTGTTATTTTTTTTTAAAAAAGTGCCATACACTGATTTAGGATTGGGTTGACTATTTTCAATAGACTCCGGCCAAAAGAATGAGGTTTAATCCTCTGCCTGAGTCGGCAGAAAAAAGTAATAACTAGTCTCAGTCTAAATGTGCCTGGGCCCTGCCAGCCCAAGTTTAATGAATTTTTTTTCTTCTAGATTTATACCTATAATAACGGTTTACAATTTATTTAATTATACAGTAAATCTTTCAAAATGGAATCATTGGGGACAAGAAAAATTCCATTTTAAATAAATTTCTATCTTAGAAAGCGTAATAGTATTATTTCCTTCTGCAAAGAGCATAAAATATTTTGGTTGAAGACAGGATTCCATTATAGGCAAGTTCCATTTTCACAGGTTTATTGTATTTAGCTTTATTCCAATTTTAACAAGTTAAACAGTAAAAATAAAATTTTTGTAGGCTATGATTAATATTGTCCACTGTCAGAAAAAGCGGGACAGTGACTTCTATACCAGAACATACAAATGAATAAAATCCTATGAAAACTCTATAACACAACCATGTCTTAAACATTAAAATTCCACGGTCCTGACAGAAAGAGTACCATACAAATCTACCTTTTAAGAACCTCTCTAAAACGGAATTTGTCTGGTCACTTGAGATTCTGTCTTAGTAGGTTTTACTGTATTAAATAACACAATAATCTTAGTGAGTAAAATTTGTGAAAGCAGAATCACTAGTGAATGAAACAAAATTCTGTTTGGAAAAGTTTTTGATTGAGCAATTGTAATTACCCAACTAATGTGATTAACCAATGATTCACATAAGTGGCAGTAATTGTAACTGTTGCATTGTTTTTGTGTCCGTGCATTTATTTTCCATTCAGCACGTATGCACTGCGATCGGCACAGTGGTTACTCCCGGCGTTAATTTGTATTTGCTAACCCTACCTCAGCGATGCATTTTGATGTTGTTCTTGCTTTGGCAAAGTAACTTGTCCTTTTGCATAATGTGCCATTTGGAAAGCCTCTTTATATTGATGTATTCACTGCTGACGGTGCTCCTAAGAGGCATGCTTTGATCGCACTTATGCAATCTTGTTTCAGTTTGGTTCTCAATTGTGTTCTTAAATTCTGTATTTGTTTTTTTAACTAATCACTTCAAATTTATCATTTAGGTATTTTTGGTGTCCCTGTTTTACAAGTATATAGCCTGCTGTCCGCTATGAGGAGATCATAGATTAACATACAAGGTAGGACAGTTACAGCAAAATCGGTAATGGCAGCAATAACAGTGTCACTAGTGAAAGGGGGGAAAACTAACAAGCTTCCAAAATTTACCCATTTATATGAAATCTGTTTATGCTCTATGTTTTTAATATCTATTCTTTTCGCTTCGAGGCAGACGATTCTCTTCAAATTGGCCACTCGCTGGTGTATTAAGTTTCTTTTTGAAGGACATTATTTTATTTTTTATTATTGAAACAACAGCTCATTTCAGAACTTTTTTAGTATGGTTAAATGTTAAAATATGTCATGTAGAATCATGCCTGCATACAAATCAGAATTTAAAAATTTTTGCTTTTCCTACAAAGTTGAAAATGTAAACATGTAGCATTTTAAAAAGATCATAATAAGATAGACATTCAAAAGGAGAAATATTCCGTCTATGAGACGTTTCTTCCCCCTTGTCACTACAGGCGCTGCGTTCATCATTGCATTACCATTATGCCCTATGATAGTGTCCTATCTGGTGTATTAATCTATAGAGGAGATTAGGCAAATTTTGTCCCTCGTCTAGGTACACAACTTGTTAAGGGGCTACTTCACTCAGTCAAAAACGCCCGCTCGCTAATGTTAATCCTATGGGAAAATTTATGATATCTCGTTCACATTTCAATATTTTAAAATGATTTTTTTTTGCATTGGATAGCTGAGGTCAATCTTTATCCAGGCGCTGTTGCATTTTTTTTATTTTGATCATAAGTTTTTATTATTATGATACTTTCACTTTTGGAACCGGTTTTGAAAGTGAAAGTATTCTCAATATAAAAAACTGCAACCAAAATCGAAAAACTAAAAAAGAGCCTTCATAGAGATCGACCTCAGCTATTCAATGAAAAAAAAATCATTTTAAAATATTGAAATGCGAACAAGATATTGTAAAATATTTCCCTCAAAGGATTAACATTAGCGAACAGGTGTTTTAGACTGAGTGAAGTAGCCTTTTAAGCTAGGCATAATGCCTGGCAGGTAGGGGCCTGGTTTGCAGTTTAATAATAATAATGCCTGCTGTCACTCAAAATTAAATTCAGAAATGAATTTTATGACACTGAATTCAGCTAATGGGTTGGCACTGAAATAAGTTGTGTCCTGGCGCAAGGTTTCTAGCATGGAGCCAGCTTGGATATGCCATTGCAGATTTTTTTTTTTTTCATGGTTTCTTTAAAGATTCCATTCTTTTGGGGTGATGTGTTGCCTAGCCATGAAGTGTTGCTGTAATTTTAATTAGCTAAGATTTTTGAAGAGCCTGTCATTATTTTTAAATTTAATATTTTAAAAATTGTTCGAAATAAAGTCCTATTGTCAAGTTAATCTTTTTCAAATTTAAGATGATTTCCAGTGGAGCAGGAATTTTTACAACAGTGACCAAGATGTAACGGTTGATTCTTTTCCTTTTTGAGTTTTTAAATAAACAGATTCACCTATTATTGTAGTCCATCTCAAAAGTTTAAGCACTTTGCAAATCTAGTTAAAAAATTGAAAACGAAAATATATGAAGCTAATTTATAATAAATACTCCACATTTATTCAAAATCAAACAAAATAAACAACTTTTTTTTGGTTAAAATAAAAATTAGATTAATTTTTATTTAATTTACTTTTTTTTGAAGAAAGACTGTCTCAAAAGTTTAAGCACTTTATGTAATTCTTTTTTAGAAACACTTGATTGGACGGGTGTAATGATGTATGACATTGAATTCCAGTTTTATAAAAGTAATGGCATGAACTACGAAAGGAACCAAGGGCAATTCTGCAGCAAGCCTGTTATGGTTTGGGGGGCACTCGACTTCAACAGCCAAACCTCTCTGGCTTTTCAAAAATTAAGACAAAATTTCCCAGAGACACCGAACCAACATTTGCTTTCAATCGGTGACATTTTTTGGAAGGGGGGGGGGGGCTTCAAAATGGATCTTTCAACAACATAATGCCTCAATCCACATATAACATTCTACAAAACTGGGACTTTCATAGAAAAATGTTAAAATTCTTGACTGGTCAGCTTTAAGTCCAGACATAAACTCATCTGGGAATGTCTGGGCATTTTATCCTGTCATTTTTACAGCAATGGAAAGCAGTATGACTCACTTGAAGAACTCCAAGAACCCTCTTGGAGTTCTGTCATACTGCATTGAGAAAGCATGGTACTCCTTGCCACCAGAAACCCTACAAAAACTAATAATTTTGATGGTTGCATGTTTATTTGAACTAATCCGAAATTAAGGAAAAATAATTTGTAATAGCTTTGTAAAAATGATAAATGTAGTTGTTTTTGCTATTGTGCATAAACTTTTGAGACAGTTTTGTTTGAAGATATTTTAAATTATATTTTTTACAATTACGTAATTTATTTTTTCTACTTTTGATATCATTTACTTAAATGAAGTTGCGAAATCTGCAAATTAAAAAATGCTATTTATTTATTGTAACTTTTTATTATTCTTTAAAAATCAACATTTTATTCTGGTGTTTAAACTTTTGAGATAGACCTTATAAGTTTCTTTCTTCCTACCTTCTGCTTCAATGACTTCATAGTTCCTTAAGTAAGATAAATTTAATTCATTCTATTTTCTCTTCAGTTTTTATGATCTCAAAGAATCATGCATTTCATGCTAGGATTATTGCTTTGAAATATGCATTAAACGTACGTATTTGAAATATGCCTATAACGTACCCTACCCACCGACAATCTATTTTAAATATCATACCTCCCCCCCCCCCCCATCAGAAGTGGGGAATTAAATCTATTCACCACACGGGAGAGAATTTTTATGCAGTCTATAAAAGATATACCAAAAACTTTCTTATATTTTTATCCATTGACCATTTTTCGTGTTTTTTTCCTAATTTCTGTATTGTAAACACGACACTTAGCTTTCTTCAGTTGCATATATTTTTTTAATTTTATACAAAAGTTAATATGGCAATGTAGAATTATAGTCTTCTATAAATGCTACTCATTAATTTGTAATCTTACATGTTTATATAAAAGTAATTAGTACTTTGTTATAAAATTACTACGTTAAAGTGAAACAGATTCACAAATAAGGAAAACTTTAGCAGACTGAGTTATAAATGTTATTAATAAATGCTTGATTTGAATTTGAGTAATTGGCTTTCATCTTTCATAAAAAATATAATTTTCACAAAATAAGCCCCAAGAGAAAAAA
This sequence comes from Maratus michaelseni, assembly GCA_963931845.1. Lineage (NCBI taxonomy): Eukaryota > Metazoa > Arthropoda > Arachnida > Araneae > Salticidae > Maratus > Maratus michaelseni. Next base: position 471,790,173 of record OZ007587.1, read on the forward strand.
CCTGCACCAACCCCCGATTTTATTAACATATTCATTCCTACTTTATTTTTAACACTTTTTTCAAATTTACTGCCAACAAATATCAAAACAGGCAAAAAAACTTATTTCAATTTTTCTGGGACACCCTGTATATATGAATTATTAAAAATAGAAAATATTAGCAAAAAATTTTTTGTATGCATGTACATATAAATAAGAAGTAATTTACTAGACAGAAAATATTGGTGAAAAAAAGTAAAAATAATTTAATTGTATACAGACTACAATGATATATATTTTAAGATAATAAGGCTGTTCTCAAATCCAAACTGGTTATTTTCTGATACATTTTTTGTCATTTTTGTTCTCAAATATATCAAAATTGACAAATGTTTTTCAAAAAAGGCAGATTTTTTAGAAAATATTGTCAAGGTAGGCATTTTGAACTAATTTCCAGATGCATCAGTGCAGGAAAGGGAAAAAAATCTGCTATCCTGGGACAATAACTGCTTAACTCAAGATCACATTCATTTATCAAAAAATGGAAAAAACTGCTTAATTACAAACCGTTTCAAGAATCATCATTTTACTTTTAAAATGTGCTAGAAAACCTGTCAGAAAGTTTTACGTTCAGCATGAAAAATCTTTTTTTTTTAGAATCACATTAATGGTGAATGTAAAAAGAAATTCTAAAATATTTTTTGTACAAGTTATTTTCATTTATGCAAATTATTTGTTTTCATATATAGATATTGTTTATATATATTTTTTTAGAAATAAGATACATTTTAATCACAAAATTGTCACAAGAAAAAAAAATGAAATAAGCATTCAACCATTTGAAAATTGATATATTTTTTTAATTAAAAATTTATATATACATTGCAACCTATAAATTTAACAGAAATTGATTACTAGAAGCTACAAATATGGAAAACCAAAATTAAAACCTGCTTACTTCTTAAACTATATAACGAACATAATAACTCGATCGAATGACTTCCTGTTTGATACCCTAAGTAAAAATTTACCAAAAATAGAACTCTCATATGTTCAGTTACAAAAAGAGTATTGCTACAATATCGAATTATACCTGGAAATTTCTATGTAAAGTCAACCCAAAGAAAAGACAACAAAAACAGTTTTATCAACCCGAAATTTAAGAAAATTAGTCCATATTTTAATAAAATTATGGAAAAATTGCCTATATACCTAATATCATTTTTTTAAATACATATACACTCATTAATATTAAAATATATTGTTTTTTAATTTGAAAAATATTCAGAACTTTCACTTGAAAAATCAAATCATAACCCAAAATATTTAAAGCCAAGCCAACCCACAATGAAAAAAAATTAGTATTAATTTTACCTGATCAGAATTATAGATTGGGTAAAATCAGTTTACCCAACCATGCTCTATAATATCAAATTTGCCAATTCAATTGTATTGTAACAGCCAGAGTTATTCTGTATTGAAAGTGTGCAACGAAATATAAATTGCTGTCAAAATATGAATGCAGAGTATTAAATTTTCCCTTACATGATAAGTTTTCGATGAGCAGAGAATGTTTTGCATGGTTCTTTACTGATTTGATCATGTTTTTGTACTATTCTGTTTCAAACATAATATGAATAATACATATTTTATTTATTCTATACTCTGGCATTCAATTAAAGTCTTAAAGAAATCAGAAAATTTTTCCTGAATTTTTCTCAGGAGTTTCAAATTTCTCCAACTTTTCCCAGCTTATAAAAATTCCCTGATTTTCCCAGGTGGCTAGATACCCTGATGATAGAAGATCATTTTCCTGGTAGAATTAAATCATTAAACAACACAAGTTTCATTTTACCACATTAAAATTTATTGAATAAAGTTACATAAACAGGCAAATAATCTGATATATAAATAGAAAAGAAATTTGCTATATGCAAGAAAGATGACACTATCGAGGCACTAGGAACGAATTTTCCATCATTGGAAAATTTGTAATAATCCTTTCCATGCTCAAGGAGATCTATTTTTATGCAGTGTAATGCTGATGCCGGATCATGGCTTTGATGAAACAGTGATAGCAGTTTTCTTTCGTTTCTGAACTCACATCACGATATTGAAGTGTAGCAGGAACATTGAGTGGGTGGTCATGAAAATCTTTCAGTCTATTGGTTGTTGGCCCCTCTCCTTGTTTCTTTACTCTGAAAAATAAATGATAAAATATAGAAATGAATGTAGCATTAAAATAAAATATAAGGATGTAATGAATATTCGGTAACAATTTGGTATTTGACCTCTACTGATTATTCAATTGCCCAAATACTGAACATTAGTCGACTAAATACTTCAGTCAAATGAAAACGAGACAGACTAAATAACGATCATGGTGCGGAAGTTTGTAAAGCAGGTAGGTGTGTCTATAGTAGTGCCCTCTTTAGGGAATCAGGAAGGAACAGCGTGAGCAGTGACCACTCGCACTGTTCCCTCCCCCTCCCAAAAACAAAAAATTATCACTGATGTATAACAGCATATTACTCATGCAAAAATGTGGAAAGATTGCATTAAAAAATTGTGATGGAACTCTTATGAAACATAATTTTCTTTTTTGGAAGGAGTATTTTTTTTTTTTTTTAGAACTAATAAGGGTACATGTTGAAATTGTTACATTACTATAAAGAGAAACTACTAATGGTAAAAAGAAAAGATTTTTTAGAATTACCCAGGACAAAGGTTCTATAAATTTTTAAAAATACAGCACTCAGCAAAGCATTTCAGTCACCAGTAAATTTTTTTTACCTTCCACCCCCCCCCCCTTTTTTTCTTAGTTGTTTTAAATTTAAACAAAAAGTTTTTATAAATGAACTGAGAAAGAATAATTACAAGCATTGTTTAAAATTATTAGTAACTCGAATAGTATATAATTAAAAAAAATTATATAACTATAATTATAACACAATAACTATAATTACATACTGCTACTTATGTCCATATAGTTGAACGTTACAAAATATTAAAAAAAAATGATGGAATTTCATAGACAACATATACTGGAAAAATACTACACCACCAGAAAGCAGTATCTATATAATAAAAGCCTAAGTCATACGACTGTCATCAACAGTTCTGAGATGTTCGCTTCACTTTTCCATTTGCCAGGTAGACATTTTTATTCAAAATCATTTTTTCGAATAAAACTGCATAAAAGTTACATTTTTAGAACTATCGAGCAAAATAAATTAATATTTGAGCGATGACTTACGTTCAATTATGCATATATTCTGCAACTTCTGTTGAATTTGGATTGACAGTCCAATATCTCATTCCATCAAAATAAACGAACACATCGTGAACGTGGCAAGATCACTATATTCCTGGAGTCACTTCTAGAAAAGAAATATTCTTTTAACAGCAAATGAAAGATTTAAACTTAATAAAATGTGATTATAACGGATTATAATCTAAATAAATGGTAACTTTCTTATTTATCAATCAAATATAATGAAATATTTATTAACAATTAATATTTTGCATTGTTATAACAAAAAAATAATATTATAATGCAGGATAAAAGTTTAATTTTAGGCTTATCATATCAAAACAGGTAAATTTACTATTTTTTTAAAAATAATCTTAGAATATTTTCAAATGCAACTAGTCTAATTAATTTAAGTGTTATTCTAACACAAGCTGATTAAAAATAAATGTAATTTAATAAATTATGATATTGTAGATTTAACCTATAGTATAGTGATAAAAATAATTTATACACATGGCGAGTTTATATTACTGTAATTAAACAACTTTAAATTTATGAATGAAACAGTTTGTTTATGGAAGGTAAGCTGTAAATAAATGTCAACTTTCTTATTTGTCAATCAAATAGAATGAAATATTTATTAAAAATGAATATTTTGCATTTTTAAAACAAAATAATAATAAAAAAATGCAGGATAAAAGTTTAATTTTAGGCTTATTGTATAAAAACAGGTACATTTTTTATCCCTTTTTTAAATCATCTTAGAATATTTTCAAATGCAACTAGTCTAATTAATTTATGTGTTATTCTAACACTACTTTTTTCACCCAAGCTGATTAAAAATAAATGTAATTTAATAAATTAGGATATTGTAGATTTAACTTATGGTATAGTGATAAAAATAATTTATACACATGGCGAGTTTATATTACTGTAAACAAACAACTTTAAATTTTTGAATGAAACAGTTTGTTTATGGAAGGTAAAAAAATGTTTACTGTAAATAAATGTCAGCTTTCTTATTTATCAATCAAATATGATGAAATATTTAATAACAATTAATATTTTGCATTGTTATAATAAAGAAATAATAATATAATGCAGGATAAAAGTTTAATTTTAGGCTTATCATATAAAAACAGGTAAATTTACTATCTTTTTTTAAAATCATCTTAGAATATATTTTCAAATGCAACTAGTCTAATTAATTTAAGTGTTATTCTAATACTACTTTCTTAACACAAGCTGATTAAAAATAAATGTAATTTAATAAATTGGGATATTCTAGATTTAACTTATGGTATAGTGATAAAAATAATTAATACACATGGCAAGTTTACATTACTGTAAACAAACAACTTTAATTCATGAATGAAACAGTTTGTTTATGGAAGGTAAGCTGTAAATAAATGTCAACTTTCTTATTTATCAATCAAATAGAATGAAATATTTATTAACAATTAATATTTTGCATTGTTATAACAAAAAAATAATAATAATATAATGCAGTATAAAAGTTCAATTTTAGGCTTATCATATCAAAACAGGTAAATTTACTATTTTTTTAAAAATCATCTTAGAATATTTTTAAATGCAACTAGTCTAATTAAAGTGTTATTCTAACACAAGCTGATTAAAAATAAATGTAATTTAATAAATTGTGATATTGCAGATTTAACTTATAGTATAGTGATACAAATAATTTATACACATGGCGAGTTTATATTACTGTAAACAAACAACTTTAAATTTATGACTGAAACAGTTTGTTTATGGAAGGTAAGAAAATGTTTACTGTAAATAAATGTCAACTTTCTTATTTATCAATCAAATATGATGAAATATTTTATAACAATTAATATTTTGCATTGTTATAACAAAGAAATAATAATATAATGCAGGATAAAAGTTTAATTTTAGGCTTATCATATAAAAACAGGTAAATTTACTATCTTTTTTTAAAATCATCTTAGAATATATTTTCAAATGCAACTAGTCTAATTAATTTAAGTGTTATTCTAATACTACTTTCTTAACACAAGCTGATTAAAAATAAATGTAATTTAATAAATTGGGATATTCTAGATTTAACTTATGGTATAGTGATAAAAATAATTAATACACATGGCAAGTTTACATTACTGTAAACAAACAACTTTAATTCATGAATGAAACAGTTTGTTTATGGAAGGTAAGCTGTAAATAAATGTCAACTTTCTTATTTATCAATCAAATAGAATGAAATATTTATTAACAATTAATATTTTGCATTGTTATAACAAAAAAATAATAATAATATAATGCAGTATAAAAGTTCAATTTTAGGCTTATCATATCAAAACAGGTAAATTTACTATTTTTTTAAAAATCATCTTAGAATATTTTTAAATGCAACTAGTCTAATTAAAGTGTTATTCTAACACAAGCTGATTAAAAATAAATGTAATTTAATAAATTGTGATATTGCAGATTTAACTTATAGTATAGTGATACAAATAATTTATACACATGGCGAGTTTATATTACTGTAAACAAACAACTTTAAATTTATGAATGAAACAGTTTGTTTATGGAAGGTAAGCTGTAAATAAATGTCAACTTTCTTATTTATCAATCAAATAGAATGAAATATTTATTAAAAATGAATATTTTGCATTTTTAAAACAAAATAATAATAATAAAATGCAGGATAAAAGTTTAATTTTAGGCTTATTGTATAAAAACAGGTACATTTTTTTATCCTTTTTTAAAAATCATCTTAGAATATTTTCAAATGCAACTAGTCTAATTAATTGTTATTCACTACACTTCTTTTCTTTCTTCTTTCTTTGTATTATAATGACCAAATTTTTATATTAGTTAAAAGCGTGAAATACAAACTTAAAAAAGAAATACTAAAAGAAAAAAAGGAGAAAAAAAATAGAGAAGAGATTAGCAATGTTTTTCGATTGAATAAGAAATTTCAGAATTGCAATTAAAAATCATAATTTATTTTTATGCATTTGATGGAGTTAGATTCATAAAAAGCTGAAAGTAATCTTTATTCTCATCTTTTTGCAGTAATGCAATATATAATAATGCAACTGATATTGAAAAAAAAAAAAAAAACTGATTTATTTTGTTAAATTCGATAAACTTTACAGCAAAGTTTTCCAAAAAATTAATTACTAATTTTAATTATACCATTTTACAATTATATAATATTAACTTAAATATATATATGTATATATATATATATATTAATGTTATTTACTGCTATTACTAATTTAAATTTACTTTGTCGATTAATTAGATTATGATTAAAAAGCAATCGTCCTGTTTAATTAAATGATTCATCTTTATTTTGTTAACAAGGGGAAAAAATAATACAATTAATTTTTTACATCGCAGCTGAATTTTCATCTTTCTGTCCACTAAAACCGAAGAACTTAAATTATTAAAAATAACCAAATGATTATCTAAGTTCTTCCTATTGCACTATATTCTTCAATACTTAATAGCTAAATAAATATACTGAATATTTAATATATATTTATTTATACACAATTATCCGATTTAAATATTATCAAACTTGTCTTACTTTTGTTGAAAGCTCATTTGTCACTTCTTTTATAAAAAGCAAATAAGTCCCATCAGACTGTAATTCGTCTTTATATGTATAATTTTTCGGTAATGTATCCATTTCTTCTATTATTATAACCGTGAACCTCTATACAGGTATATAGGTTCATGATTATAACTATATAGTACTATATAGGTTCATGATTATAACATCACACTAATGCGAACTAGGTTATACTTTTCTAGCGAAAACACGTGCAATCTCTGAGCTCAGACACCAAGACATTGCAGCTACAAACCTAATCTGTGAATCTATTAAACACATCATCGCCAAATTGCCAAGCAAGCAATTATGCGCCAAAACTTATAATATCTACGCACCGACTTTCGACGAATAGGAATGGAGAATACAGTGCTACGAGTTTCTACTATGTAGCATCCGATTATATGCCCGCCGATGTCGGTGTTTGTAGCTGTTTATCACATCCTTAACGCGATGCTATTATAATAAACCTTTTTATTCTAATAACCTGCTAACTCTGACAGGTTATGGGCCCAGGAGCCCATCGCGTAAATTAAACAACACTTAACGACGCTTTGAAAATTACGGAAAAGTGAAAATTACTTATACCGGCGGCGATCGTTAGGCCTAGTTTAAAAACGTGCTAAAAAAAAATTGCGCGATGTCTACACCTACAGTTACTATACCAAGTGCAGTTCCTCCAAACTTTGAAAAGCTTAAAGGTCGAGCTAATTATAGCGAATGGAAATTTAGTATACGATATCACCTTGAAGATCGGGATCTTTATGACGCTTGTACTAAGGAAAATGCAGAAACTACAGTTGATCGTCGGGCAAGATCCGCAATCGTAAGTAGTGTTTCCAGTATTGTCATTAAAGAATTATTGAACTGTGAAACTGCAAAATCCATGTGGGATAGACTCCAAAATCTCTACGAAGATAATAATCCAAATCGTTTTATTACGTTAAATCAAGAAATGTTTGCAACAAAATTTGAAAACTGTAGAGATATGGCAGAATACATTGAAAAGATGCGTTCCATCGGTATTAAAATGAGAACGATTCTTCCCGCATACCCCGACCAAGCTGTAGCTGCAAATATTTTAACGAATTTACCGACATATTTTCGTCCTTTAACGATGGCTCTGGAAAATAGTGTTCAAGAGTTGACTACAGATCTCGTTTGTGAAAAGTTGCTCTCGGAATTTGCTAAGATGGGAAATCAAGAACAAAATGCCTATGCAACTAAAACTTCCAACCATGATTCAAGATTTTATGGTAAATGCAACTCATGTGGCAAAAATGGTCATAAAGCAAAATTTTGTAGATCAAAGAAGTCTAAATTCAACAATGCAAACAAGAGAGATGTAAAATTTGAAAAATCCGCAGACTACAATTCCAGAATAAAAGAAGCTTGGGTATTATGTTCAGGATCTGAAATCAAAGCCAGAGATGAACCATGGATTATAGATTCTGGAACAGACAGACATATGACATCACATAGAGACTGGTTCACAGATTTTGTTGAATTAGCCCCATGCCCAGTGAGAACAGGTGGAAAAATTATTCATAGTGCAGGTGAAGGAAGCGTTACACTCAGTATAAAAAGAAATGATGCAATTGTTGAGGTAACTCTAAATAATGTTTTATATGTTCCTGATTTAACTGCTAATTTAATTTCTGTAAAATATCTTGCAAAAAAGTTGAATATCCTTACTGTATTTGATGCTAATAATTGCAAATTAATTGAAAAGCATTCAAGAAAAATTATCGCTACAGGTACTTCAAAAGATAACACTTTATACTATCTGGATACTGTAAGAAGCACAGCCTTGATTTGTTCCAAAAAGGATTCTGTCAACACGTGGCATAAAAGAATAGCCCACTTGAGTTATCCTGGACTTAAAAGACTGAAGTCAATGGCTAATGGTATCGATTTTGATGACGGCTCTGAAGATTGTGTGTCCTGTATAAAAGGAAAAATTCATCGCAAGCCATTTCCTAATCAAAAAGCCAAAAGAGCAAAAGAAATTCTTGAGCTTGTTCACTCCGATTTATGTGGACCAATGGAGGTTCAGTCGCATGGAGGGACAAGATATTTTCTTACAGTCACTGATGATAAAACCAGAATGACTTTTGTTAGTTTCTTAAAAACCAAGGATGAAGTTTATCAAAAATTTGTTGAATTCAAAACTTACGTTGAAAAACAAACTGACAAGAAGTTGAAAATAGTTCGTAGTGACAGAGGTAAAGAATTCCTACCACTTAAAGAATTTTTCAGAAAAGAAGGCATCTTTCACCAAACAAGCATTGCATATAGCCCCGAACAGAATGGAATTTCTGAACGTTGCAATCGGACACTTGTAGAGAGAGCACGTGCTATGCTCAATCAAGCAAATTTAGATAAACGATTTTGGGCAGAAGCTATCAATACTGCAAATTACTGTAAAAATAGAAGTCCTACAGTTGCTGTAAATGGGAAAACTCCTTTTGAAGCATGGACCGGAAAAAAGCCAGATTTGCAACATATGAAAATTTTTGGATGTAAAGCCTTTTCTCATATACCCAAATGTCAACGCAAAAAATGGGACTATAAAGCTAAAGAAATGATATTTGTTGGGTACTGCCAAGAAAGCAAAGGTTACAGGCTTATGGATCCTAACACGTTCAAGATTACTGAAGCCAGAGATGTAATATTTTTAGAAACAGAAAAGTGTACTCCTTCTTGTTCCTCAGAAAACGAGCAAAGTCTAGAGTTTTATCAAGATGAAATACTGTTCCCCATATACCAACAACCACAAGAAGTTGTTTCTATAAATTCAGATTTAGATGACGGAAATTCAGACATCAAGGATGACACTCCCACAGACCCTTGCGAAGACGAAAATTCAGAAGTTAAAGATGTCACTCCTGTAAAACCTTGTGAAGACTCTAATAGTGATGTTGGTGCAAGAAGACCTAAACGAGAAATAAGGATGCCATCTTATCTCAAAGACTATGATACATCCTCTGAAGAACATCAATGTCACATAATATCTACAATATTAGAAGATGAGACAGAACAAACTACTGATATTCCAACATCTTATACAAATGCTCTGAATCATGCAGATGCTGTGAAATGGAAAGGGGCAATTTCTGAAGAATTAGAAGCACACAAGCGAAACGAAACATGGCAACTTGTGTCACTTCCTCCTGGCTGTAAACCTATTAAGTGTAAATGGGTATTTAAAATCAAGCACGGTGCTGATGGAAGTCCTCAACGCTATAAAGCCAGATTGGTCGCCAAAGGTTGTTCCCAAAGAGCTGGCATTGACTACACAGAGACATTTTCTCCAGTTGTGCGCTATGAAACACTAAGAGTGTTAATAGCCATGTCTACCCTTTATGATTGGGATATTGATCATCTTGATGCTGTTGTTGCATTCCTTCAAGGAAGTATTGAGGAAGAAATTTATATGGAGCCCCCAGAAGGTTTGGAGTTCTCCAAAGAAAGGGGAAGTAAGAAAGAAGAGAAGATAGTTTGTCGACTCCAAAAAGGACTTTACGGTCTAAAACAATCCGGTAGAGCCTGGTACACTAAACTAGACAACAACCTCAAAGATTTAGGATTAACTTGTGCTGACTTTGACTGCTGTGTTTACTATAAAATCACAGGTAAGAAGATTTTACTTATAGCAGTTTATGTGGATGACTTGTTGATATTTTCAAACTGTCCTAAAGATAAAAGCAGCATTAAAGAACAATTATTCAAGAGATTCGAAATGAAAGATCTTGGTGAACTAAAATATTGCTTGGGAATTGAAATTGAAAGAGATAGAGAAAGAGGAATTACTGCTTTAAATCAATCAACATACATTGAATCAATTCTTAAAAAGTTTTCCATGCATGATTCAAATCCTGTTTCAACACCATCAGACGTCAATCAAAAATTGTCAAAATCCTCTGATTATGATGAAAAATTAACATCTATATACCAATCAGCTATTGGTAGTTTACTTTATGCTGCAAAGGGAACTCGTCCTGACATTTCATTTGTTGTAGGTTTGTTATGTCAGTATTGTCAAAGTGCATCAAAAATACATTGGGTTGCTGCCAAACGTGTGATGAGATACCTTCATGGAACAACTAAAACTAAATTAAAATATGATCGCTCAGCTAACAGTGAATTTTTAGGATATTGTGATTCTGATTTTGCTGGATGTCCTGATGACAGAAAGTCAACAACAGGTTTTATCTTCAAACTTGCTGGAGCTGCAGTAACATGGCAAAGTAAAAAGCAAACAACTGTAGCTAGTTCCACCGTCGAAGCCGAATACACAGCTTTGGCATCTGCCACAAAAGAAGCATTGTGGCTTAAAAAGTTTCTGAATGAATTAAACTTAGTATCTAAAGATAAACCAATCACAATATTCTGCGACAACAAAGGTGCTATTGATCTAAGCAAAAACAGCCTTTTTCATGCTCGCACCAAACACATAGATGTGTCTCATCATGTCACTCGTGATTCTGTTAAAAAGAAACTCATAAGTGTTGAAAAGATTTCAACTGATGATATGGTTGCTGACTCTCTTACTAAAGCTGTGCCAAAACAAAAGCACGAATGGTGCATGAATAACATGGGACTCTGTAAACTTTAAAAAAAAAAACTGTTTTTTTAAATTTTGAACTCTAATTTTACTTCTTTGTTTATTTCATAATATATAAAATCAGGGGAAGTGTTAAAGTAAGTGATTTTATATTTATTGTTTGGCAACATCCTGTAATAAGTTTTACCTTTCATGTATTGGCAACACTTTTTAATCTGTATCTCTCTTACCGCCGATGTCGGTGTTTGTAGCTGTTTATCACATCCTTAACGCGATGCTATTATAATAAACCTTTTTATTCTAATAACCTGCTAACTCTGACAATGAAGTTTGAATTTGTGATGAAAAATCAAGATTTTGTTTTCACAATCTATTCAAATTGAAAATAAATTCTGTTTTCAGTTTTAATGAGAAAATGACGTAAAAAATATATTGATCCGTTTTATTTCTCCTTTTCTATCCACAAATATGGAGTAATTTACTTGCCGTTTTTAGAGAAACTTCGTTAAAAATTTACAATAATAATACGCTGTGCAGTAAAGTGATAATTCATATCCTTTGTATTTATATAATTCTTTTTAATTTAATTAAGCTCAATTTTTTAATTAAGCTCAATCGATTTCAGTATCGATAAAAAAAATTTCAGTTTTTCATCTTAAATATTACGTCCATTATCTATCTACTTTCATACTACTAGGGTAGATGTGCCAGTAATGGACCCCCTTCCAGTAATGGGCCACTTTCAAAGTTTTTGATTTATAAAAAAATAACCAATAAAAATTTAGCCTTTTATATATTTTTTCATAATTCCTCCTTGCTTGTTTTATAATCTGGGTTATTGTTGACACTCTTAATCAAACCAATCAGGAAGCAGAAAATAATGTTTCACAGTTCCACAGATTTTCTGTGAAAATCTTAATGAACATGCTAAGAGCTGGCTTCACTTAAACAATTGATATCTTTTTTATTTTCTTGAAAAAATTGCATGTTTTTGTTTAGACAATAATAGAAAACGTTGAATTTTACATACTAATGGCAATTTACAAAATTTCATTTATTTTTCAGGTTTTAGGACCATGGCCCATTACTGGAATGCTTAATTAGTCAATTTCCAGTAATGGACACCCCATGTGGACATTACTGAAAAAGCAATTTCAGTAATGTTCATAGTGCATATATTTTTGTTATTTAACTGAAAAGCTAAGTAGTCAAATTTTAATTTTTTAATTTTACTTACCAGACTGTAATAATACATTTTTTTTTAATTAATTTCATGTAATTAATAATTTTTTTTAGATTGCTATCAAATTATTTTTTTGTAAACCGTACCTTGCATATTTTATAATGTGGCAATTAACACCCATCAGCAACAACACCCATGTGGCAACTAACACCCACAGGAAGCAGACAATAATCTTTAAGGGCATGGGAAAATGAGGGGCTCATGGGGTTCACACTTTCCCCATTTAAAAAAAGACAAATTTTTAAGTCATAACGAGTGCTTAAAAATTTATTTTCTGTCTTAAATGTTTCATTATTCAGCTCTGACAAAAGAACTACATACATAAAAAATCCCTATAATATTAAATTTATAGTAGCAATGAAAGTAGTAAATCTGCAGATCAGGGGGCTCAAATGTCAGTTCTGATATTTTATTTTGAAATAATTTTATTTAGTATTTAAAAAACATTCAACCTACACTTTCATTTATTTGATATATTTTATACAAATTGCTAAAAGTAATATATAAAGCAGTTTTAGGAAGTTTAACTGTTAAGAATAAAAAGAAATATGATTCCATGCACTGGTACTTCAAGACACTTAAAAAAAAATCTTTTTCTTTTGTTAAACTAACCCTTCTAAACCCCCTCCCCCCCCCGTCAATGACTTAATAATTTGATATATATATAATTCTTTGAAAGTTAGTATTTTAAACCTTCTATCTAAAATAATTAAAATATTGATCTTGTGATAGTGACAATAATTAATTTAAACAGTGAATTATTCTCATAAATATTTTATTAATTATTGATATCCTAATTGTTAAATTTATTTTAAAATGACTATTTTATTTCATTAATATGCTTTCATGAAATTCTGGTTTTAAATACAATCATAAAATCAATTACCTATTATTTTTTGTGGGGTGTCCATTACTGGGTGGCCCATTACTGGAATTTAGGGTGTTTTGATTTATTTCTGTTATTTACAATTAAATTTTGATCCACATTGGGAAATGTGACTATGAGCATGATTAAATATTGTTGATAGATTAATATAATATTAAAAAAAGTGGACTATAATAATTATAACTATTAATTAAAAAATAATTTTTAAAGAAATTCCTTAAGGGTGTCCATTACTGGCACATCTACCCTATATACTGATATTCATGCACCTTGTATTATTAGGAATATTTGAAAATACGTGGTTTTATTTATGACGTCACATTTGTGCAAGCCAAGGAGGATCCTTTTCATAGTTCCATGGTCCAACCGAAATCTTTTCTTAAAAATATAATTATTATTCATTTTTCTATCTAATTATATCGCATGTCTTTGACAGAAAATGTCTTCTCAACGTAACTGATATCCATACTTCATGTATAACAAAAAATACTCCATATTTGCTTTCAAATATCATGGCAATTCATCATCTTTTGAATTCTTTTGAATTTTCATTTTTTACGTGGAAATCCCCAGGTAGCACAGCAATATCGGCCTATATCGGGAACAACGATTTCGCAATATCGACCAATATCGGTAAACACCGGACCGGCCGATATTGCATGGCTAGCTTTTTTTCCAATATCGGCCTATATCGGGACCCAATATTGACCGATATCGGTGAACGCCGGACCGGCCGATATCGGTCAACACCGGACCGACCGATATCGATGAACCCCGGACCGACCGATATCGTTGAACGCCGGACCGGCCGATATCGGTCAACCCCGGACCGACCGATATGATATCGGTGAACGTCGGACCGACCGATATTGGCCAAAACTGGATTCAGTACTATAAAATGGCAAATCTTTTTTTTTTCTCATATAGGGAGATATTGATTACCAGTCTTAGCAAAATATTAGAAATCAATAACTCTTTACATTAGGAAAAAAAGGTTTACCATTTTATATTGGTGAGTCCAGCTTTGAATTAGCTAATCCATGTATATATAAGCATTTAAAATGCCACATGGATTAACTGTTTTGTTAAAAGCCTCAGTTTTTATTATTATATCCATTAGATATAGTTGTAATATTAAAGATTATGAATGAAAGAATACTAAAAAAGTATTTTATTAAATTTAATATTAATAAAATGATTTATTCAAAATTTTATAATAGCTACATTTTGATGTTTTTTTTTTTTTTTTTTTTCAGTTTCAGTGTTCTTTGTGAAAACATTAAAATGTAAAAAAGATAATTAAATGTTACTTTTCTCATTAAAAATAAAAAATCATATTATATCCATAGTAATAATTTGAATTTGTGCAAGTGGTAAGATTGAAAATTGTAACATACAGCATATATATATATATTTTTTGCCATATTACCAATTTTTTATAAATTTTTTTCACATAATCAATAGAAATATTTAACCATTATTAAAAATTTAAGAAAAATAACATGTAGCTGTAGGGATTTATTCTTTTCTGCTCTTACCATAAATATAAATCTTCAGATTTATTTAATTGTATTTATATAAACTGAAAAAAAAAATCTGGCAAAATTTAGTTGAAAACAATTCGTTAAATTACTTATGCAAAAATCCACCTGTTGTATAACTTTTAAAATTGAATTACTTTATATTAAAAATTATCAAAAATCAATACAAAAATTCATTAATTTAAATTTTTTTCTTTGAAAAAAAAAAAAAAAATTATTTTTAGGACTCTTTTCATTTTGAATCAGAGACTCGTGTATACAACTAGCGGATAAACACTCGGTTGGAATTCTATATTATTCAGTGAATATTATATTTTTCATTAAATTTTTATATGTTTTAATTAAAATTACTTTTTAATGGCAATTTTAAATAGAAAGTGCAACTGAAATCACCATTTAAACAGTCAATAATATTTTGCAAAGGCATTAAACAAAGTCAGGAAAACTATTCTTTTCTCGAAATTATGTACAATTAATGCATTTGAAATAGAAATTTTAAAAGAGCTTAACTTTCAAATATCACAATTATTTATGTATGTTTTACTAAAATTCCAATTTTAATTGGATTTTATGAATTGTTTCACAAAGCCTTTAAAATTAATTTTTAATGATTTTAAAGATTTGTAAATTTATTTTATAAATAGTATTCTATTAAAATATCTCAAACATGGAACACTAGTTTTAAAAGTGCTAAAACAAAACTCAATTATTATAAATAAATAAAACTTCCTAAAAATTGAGTCATTTGAGCCAAGAACACTTTGCCTTTACCTTATATGACAACTTTCCCTCTTCAGTTCTTTTCTGGAGAATGATTGGCGTTAGGCTTAAGGGGACTCTTCACTGACACTAAAACACCTGCTCGCTAATGTTAAACCTATGGGCAGGTTCTTTTCTAATTTCTCGTTTAAATTTGAACTTCTTTTTTTTTTTTTTGCATAAGATAGCTGAGGTTAATCTCAACTATCCAATGCAAAAAAAAAAAAAAAAAATCAAATTTAAACAGGAAATTAGAAAATAACCTGCCCATAGCTTCAACAAGCTAGCAGGTGTTTTCGAATCATTGAACAGTCCCCATTAATGTCTTCTGATCACTAAATGACCTGCTGTCGTGAATAAGATAAATAAAACATTGCAAAAAATTACAGACCATTGCATTTATTTGAAATCACAACATGTCAAATTAAACTTTTTTTTTATTCACAAACTATCACTATTTATATTATCATATTACATTCAAATTTTCTCCAAGTCATCTATTTCTTGTTCCTATGTTCTCCTTCTTTTCCTTTGAAAACAGTTTCCATCCCAATTGGCAGATCGCATACAGGACATTTTCAATGGGGCTGGAGATAACAGTTGTTTTTGCTTTATCAAACTTCATTTTCACACTCACTAGAAAAGTAGAATGAGCAAAAATCAAAATTTGTCCAAGTGAATTTTCATCATGAAAATTAATAACTTATTACTACTTATACTATGCTTACTTATCCTCCTTTTTATTTACAAACTATGTAATGGAAATGCTAGATTTGAATTTAATATTAAAAAATTACAACTTGAAAATTATTTTTTTTTTCACCCAAAATATTTAACCAAACTTGTGTTAATATATTTTATCTTTTTGACTGTCTTCACTCTGAACTTACTGATTCTAGATTTTTCTGCATAATATGAAGCCAATCTTCTGAACATACAATAATTATTTATAGAGATATAAAGAAATTATAGTGAATAAGAATAACAAAGTACCTAAAACTACTTAATTTGCAACAAGACTTTAAAAATGAAATGGTTACCAATGAAACACAGGATAGTTCAGAATGCAATTATCAAAATTTGGTTTTCACCATGAAAACCAGAGTTAGAAACATATTTTTTTAATTTTAATGTATGAATGATAATCAAAATAGTTTTGTTTAGCTTTAGTGTGTTTATAGTATAAATGACACTTATTAAGTGTGGGATAGGGGCACTACAACAACAAAGTACCTAAAATTAATTTGCAGAAGTATTTTTAAAAAAGGAAATGTTTACCGATGAGTCACAGGATAATTCAGAATGCAACTATCAAAATTTGATTTTCACTATCTTAAAACCGCAGACTAATCGAAACTAACATGCTATTTTTATGAAAACTTAATTTAGCTAAATAATTTAGTATATATATATATATAAAAAAGCTTGTTTCCACATCGATATTATTTTTGACGTTACTTCAATAAACTTACTTCATTTTCTTCTTTTTCGGCACAGAAACGATACTCCTATTCTATCAATAGATCTTCAAGGTAAAATTTCAAGCCAACATATTTTTTAAAGTAGCAGCTAGCACAGAGGAACATCAAATTTTACGTGCTTGCAGAAGATCACTCATGGTAGTCGTTTGTTACACAATAAAACTACACACTCGTGATCCTCAGAGAGCAATCAAACCCGGGGATATCCACCAGACATTGATTCCTTCATCTGTTTCACTTTTCATAGATTGAAATATTAGTTCTTGCCAGAAGTGACGTCAAAAATTATATAAATGTTCCCTAGAAAGTAGTTTTTACCAAAAGCAGAATATGGTTAAAAGTGTGATGTATGTCACAGAACAATGGGCTTCTTTACAGAACATTTCAAATTCTCAATTTCAATGAAATTTATCATTCAGTCTTAGTAAAAAAGTACAAAATCAATCAGTCCATCACCACAAAAGTGCAAAGTTTGTCAGCCTAACATCATAAAAAAAAAATCCTGCAAAATTCTTCAATCATTCATGTAAAAAATAGCAAAATTCATCAATCAGCAGACTTATATAAAACCAAAAATTTTCTGCGCACATAAATATTGTGTCAAAAACTTTCTGCAAATCAATTTAATGTTTAATAAAATTAACAATTTATTAATTTTATTTTTTTGATTTCTTCATTCTGAATCTAAGTCTGAACTTACTGATTCAAGACTAATAAGTGATGAACAGTCTGTTGGGAAAAATATTATGTTCTAAAAAAAATAAATAAAATCAATAATTTTGAAATATTTTAAGTGATAAAAACTAAAAGTGTCTTCAAAGAAAAAAAAAAATCAACCAAAATCAGAAAAAGTACAAAGAAACTCTGATAGACATCAACCTCAGATATTTTATGTAAAAAAATCATTTCAAAATATTAAAATGCAAACAAGAAATTTCTAAACTAAACTCCCCTGGTTTAACGTTAGCTTGTGAGCATCATTCCATTATTAAATAATGCAAAGTTTAAATTTTAGGTGGGATTAAGATGCTTTTTTATGCTATAAGTCTGGCACATTTATTTCATACAGAAATTAAATAGGATTTGAAAAGTTTAAATTTCTGAGTTATGCAGATTCATGATCACCATAAGTTTTCATACTTACCATATATATACAGGCATGAAAGTGTCATTATTGCAATATAACATGCAGAAATAAATATCTGTGAAAATTACACAATGTAATTAGATTTAGGTATATGTAAAATAAATATGCAATTAAAGTTAAAAGACATTAAAATTGAAACCACTGTTTTTATTCACAACTATTTTCGGTTATTCATGCTATATTATGAGTTCAAAGTTCAAACACATCCTCATGCTAAAATTTCTGTACTATATTAGCATAGCTAAGCTACTCAAACTGAAGCAAACTTTGCGGGAAGAAAACACTCTAAAGCAAAATCGGAGATAATATTGCAAAATTTGCATGATATGCATGCATTATGAGCACAAAATAGTTAAAAAAGTATATATATTAGTTTAGCACTTTTTAAAAACTATTTCTATTTCTTATTTTAGTACCCCCAACCTTCATTTTGCATTTGAAAGAATATTCACTGAAACTGGGAACACTGGAAAAAAAACTGACCACACATATTAATTATTTTGTTATGCATCTTAAAATCAGTTTTTAAACTTATATTATTAATTTTACATTTTAAATGTTGCATATGTTACAAGGAAAATTTAAAAGCACAGAATTTGTACACCATTACAATTTTATCTATCTCCCCCCCCCCCCCCCCCACCCCTTCTCTAAATTTTCAGGGCATTTTTTTTTATTTTATCCTTTTAATCAATCTCCAAAACAGCCAAAGTGACATTTAAAAAAAAAAAAAAAAAAAAAAAAAAAAAAAAAACGATTTCAGTAAAAAAACTAAGAACTTTTATTCTTGTATATTACATAGGACGACATTAGGATCAACAAAAATCTTTAAAAAGGGATCTCTAAACAAATTGCCCCATAAAAAATCTAATATTTACAATTGATCAATTTGACCATTCTAAAAATTGAAGATTTCTCGAATCTTTCACTACAAATATAATTTTCTTCTTTTAACACTTTTCCAATATCAAAAGGATAATTATCGTAATATATTATTCACTACAATTCTACAATAATATACCTGCCAAATTTCTGTTTTTTTTTTTTGTTTTTTTTTTAAGTCAAATAAACATACTTTGGACCAGTCATTTTCATTGTTATGACAATCAGAATAAAAAAATCCCAAAACATGCATACTTACGATAGAGTATCTTAAGTATATGATTCTGAAGACTCAATGACCGTTTTTGTTCACAAGAGGGTGGCAGATGACAAAGAGTATAGTACGATTGAGATCCTGGGGAAAAAAAAAAAAAAAAAAAAAAGAAAGCTAAATGGTTAAAAATCAACAGAAAAATTTGAAACGTATTATAATACATGTTAAAAAATTATTTATAATGCAAAAACTAGATTTTATTTTCCACAGCTCCCCCCCCCCCCCCCCCCCCTAGTCAAATAAGCACAAAACATTTATGAAGTATTTTATAATGTAAGATAAAATTATAAAATGGGTTTTGTTTTTATTTGGTAAGATTTGATTTAATTTATTAAGTAATAATTATTACTACTTCATAATAAATTTATTAAGTTATAATCCTTATTAAAAATGTTTATTTGACTTGTAAGTAATGGCAGCTGATAAAAATAAATAACCAAAACAAAAATCAATAATTCTGAAATATCTTAAGTGATATAAACTAAAAGTGTCTTCAAAGGAAGAAAAATTCAACCAAAATCAGAAAAGTACAAAGAAACTCAGATAGACATCAACCTCAGATATTTTATGTAAAAAAATCATTTCAAAATATTAAAATGCAAACGAGAAATTTCTAAACAAAACTCCCCTAGTTTAACATTAGCTTGCGGGCGTCATTCCATTATTAAATAATGCAAAGTTAAAATTTTAGGTGGGAATAAGACACCTTTTTATGCTATAAGTGTGGCATATTTATTTCACACAGAAATTAAATAGGATTTGATGCAGATTCATGATCACCATAAGTTTTCATACTTACCATACATATACAGGCATGAAAGTATTATTATTATTATTGCAATATAACATGCAGAAATAAATATCAGTGAAAATTAAACAATATAATTGATTTAGGTATATGTAAACCATTATTGTTTTTATTCACAACTATTTTCCGTTATTCATGCTATATGCTATATTATTATTGCATCAGTCTCAGAAGCAGCCAAAGTGACATTTAAAAAAAAAAGTTGATTTCAGTTAAAAAGCTGAGAACTTTCATGCTTGTTATATTACACAGAGCGACATTAGGATCAACAAAAATCTTTAAAAAGGGGTCTCTAAAACGAATTGGCCCATAAAAAAAAATCAAATATTTACAATTTCAATTTGACCATTATAAAAAGTTAAAAATTTCTCGCATCTTTTACTACAAATATCAAAACTAGTGCATTTTAAAGCTTCCTCTCTAATTTTTCAGGTTATGATTTTTTCATATTATCCTTTTAATATTGCATCAATCTCAGAAGCTGCCAAAGTGACATAAAAAAAAAGCCGATTTCAGTTAAAAAGCTGAGAACTTTCATGCCTGTATATTACATAGGGCGACATTAGGATCAACAAAAATATTTAAAAAGGGATATCTAAAACAAATTGTCCCATAAAATATATTTAATATTTACAGTTTCAATTTGACCATTCTGAAAAGTGGAGATTTCTCACATCTTTACTACAAATATCATTTTCTACTTTTAACACTTTTCCAGTATTAAAAGGATAATTACTATCATATATTCACTACAATTCCACAATATAAGTGTCTTATCTTAAACTTTAATACATTTAACAGATTAAAAATACGTTTACCTGCTAAATATCTTTTTTTTTTTTTCTACATAAACACCATAATACAATTAGGATTCTGAAAAAAAAAAAAAGATAAATGGTTAAAAATCCACAGAAAAATTTTAATTGTATGTTTATGATGAAAGATTATGAATACATGTTAAAGAATTATTTAGAATATACATGTTAAAGAATTATTATCGCCCTTGTTTGAAGATTCAACCTTTGATTTAATTTATTAAGTAATAATTATTAGTACTTAATAATAAATTTATTAAGTTATAATTCTTATTAAAAATATGTTTATTTGACTTGTAAGAAATGGGAAAGTGTTGGCAGCTGTGTTTGTATATTAATGTTTTAGTATAATGGGACGACTTTACCTATGCTTGACCCCGCCAAATAGAGTCGCCAAGCATTGGCGAATGACCCATATGGTTGCCAGAATGATACTTGTGATGTTGGCATATTGTGCCGCTGTATTAAGCCAATTGTGATTTTTCAACAGTGGGGTCTTTTCAGCAACCCCAAGAAGAAGGTGGGGATGTCAGTCATTTATCCACAAACAGTTATTTGTTATCCTTATTTCGCTTCCGCTTTAATAAGTTATTTCGCTTTGTATTAGATTCTTTTTTTTCTTTTTCTTTCTTTTTTAAGAATGCAAAAGCCAGAAAGAATGTATATTAAAATAGTATAGCGTTTAAATGTTTTGTATTTTTCTGTACATATATTTAATTGTAATGAGGCTTTCATTCTGAAAATTAATAGCATTTAATATATACTTAAAAGCGGGAAGTCAGAAAACAGTCAATGTGGATTTAATATATAAAAACTGCTAATGAAGACATATGACCCCCCACCCCCCCAAAAAAAGGGCATGACCCCCCTCTGAACGGAGAGCTGGATACGCCTTTGAGGGGTTTGTTCCATTCTAGTCAAATTCCTTACCAGTTGAAAGCAATTAAGACAGTGAAATACAGGGGGTTGTGTAGGACTCTCATACTGTCATCTTCCAGGTCTGAAATGGACAAATACGAGCCCCACCCTCACAGGTTTATTGCTATGGAAGGGGTTTAGAAAGAGGGGTTTAGAAGGTACGCGAAAGAAGCCTGCGGCGAGAGCTGTCGGTGAACTTGTTGGAGTAAAATTTATCGTTTTATTGCTTTTCTGAGCAAGGTTTAGTATTATTTGATGTTTCATGTCCACTGGCCAATAAAATGGTATTAAGGCAAAAACAACTAGAAATCTGTGAAAAGTATCTTCCCAGGGATTTTCTTTCTTTCTTTCGTATTTTCTTTGTAGGATTATTACAAGGTCTGATTTTTGCCACAGTTCAGCTTTGTGTCAGTCACAATGGTAATGCGCTTTATAAATTCGCTAAAAAATAACAAATTTGCGATATACAACGATTATTTATTACTAAAAAATAATCAAGTATGTGCCTATGAAAGATGGTTAAATGTCTATGCATAGTTTCTGATTCTATAAAACTTTTTTACAGATACGTTAATTTGACCCCCCCCCCCCCACACACACACTTTCGAAAATTTAAATTTCAAAGTTACCAGGAATTAGCTCACAATTAGCTCTAATTTGCTCTCTAATATTAAAATTTGCTTTGGTTATGTACCGCGATATTCCAATTAGAATGTTGTGTGTGTGTGGGGGGGGGGAGGACTAAGTTAACGCTAGACCCCCCCCACTTCCGAATATCGAAATTTCAAATATGCCAAAATTTAGCTCTCAATTAGCTCTAATTTGCTCTCGAATATTAGAATTTGCTCTGCTTCTGGTATCGAGATATTTCAGTTACAAGAAGGGGCCGAGCGTTAAGGGGGCCGAGGGGAGCCCCCCCCCCCCCCTCCACTTTCGAATATTGCAATGAACAAAATCACCGTTTTTATAAAATTAACTTTAAAAATCAAATTTCCATTTGATCATTTAAAAAGAGTTCATATTCATTTGCACACAACTTGTCTACGAAAACGAATTTTTGCATGGTTTTTTTTTTAGTTTCGTAAGTACTTTTAGCATTCCTAGCAAATACAATCATGATAGAAATCTAAGCATTCATGCATTCAACCTCTTTTTTTGGAGCCCAAACCCAGTGACTCTAAATGCGAACCCGAGTCCGACAGTAGGCAGCAGAAAATCATTAATAAGATTTTAAAATTGTTTAAAGATTTATTTTGTTATTTAAATATATCTCGTTACATAGAAATATATATTAATCCTAAATACGCTTTCACGTTTCGTGATTTTTCATGTCCCTGAAAATCGGTTTAAAATAACAAATTTGTTATTTATACCCAACCATTGGCAGAAATCAAAATTCTTATATTATTTTTTTAATATAATTGTACAACTATGGCAAAAAGGCGTGAATTATGTTTCTCAATTATTTTGGAAAAGGGCTTCAAACAGAAAGAAACGATAGACAAAGGATATCCCACGTCTTTTTTATGTTATTAACACTGACCATGCACAGGCTTCAAAATCAGGTAGAATATTTCTCCTTTTGTCCCATCAATAACAACTCAATTCCATTTCAAACAAATTTTTAAATGAATTTAAAACACCTTAAGAAACTTAGAGTACATTCTTGTCTCTCTAATAGCAAGTTTTTTTGTCACTCATTGCAATTTGTGATAAAATAAATTAAATTTTTTTTATCTTGAATCCGCCCGAGCCTGTGGACTGGCATAAAATTTACAGACCTAACTAGTTTCGCGCTCAAACTCTGATTCGAACTGATCCCTTTTCATATCTAATGCATGGTTAATAAAAGAAAAAAAAATTACGCACAAATTTTCAACGTTTTGTAAAATGGTAAATCAATCATTTATTCATGCATGTGTGTGTATGTTTGAAGATTTTGCTATTGATAAACTTTAGTTTAAAAATAAAATTATTAGCATTATTGCCACTTCCAATTCAGAATTAAAATAATTTGATTAAATCAATTTGATTCATAATTGAAGAGGGTTTTAATGAAGAAGAGAACTAAAAAGTTAGTCATGATATTTAGAAATGTTTTACATACATATCATTACTTTTAGAATATTTAATCATTAAATGTATATATTTTTTGATACAATAAAAAAAAATTGTAGTTAGTGAGAGTATTACAGAATGCTTTTTTTTTTCAACATAAAATGTTTTATACTGAGTGTTATAAAAATGTGACGTCATAACAGAAGATGGTTATGGTTTGAAAATAAAATTATTTTTTAATAATTACGAGAATTATTGTTTTTTTACCTTCTATTTATTCTGTTAACCGATAATGGCATAAACGTTTATAAAATGTTTTTTTGTTCCCTTAAAAATATTTTTGTTAAGCCATTTCAACTTGTAAAATGGCCAACTGCAATTAACTTGATTTCAGTAAATGATATGTTCGTTAAACTTTGGTAAAATTTAATTTTTGTCACTACTTTAAATTTTGTAAACGTAAAAGTTATTTTTCCAAAAATTAGAAGAAAAAAAAGGAATTAAGAAAATGTTAAATAAAATAAATGTATTTATTTTGAATTTTTTTTTACATTGACAATATTTGATAAATAATGTATCTAACTTCCATATTTCCGCAAAACATTCTGTTCTGAATTGAAATGTTTGTTATTTGAAGCCCTTGCTAATGACATAAAGATATGTAAAGATTAATAATCAAAGACAAAGCTATTTCAAAATATTAAATTCCTAGACATAAATTTTCCCTTTTAATAATAGTAAATAGAAATAATAAGCAGTTATGAAATTTTAAAAACACCTTCTTAAGAATAAAGGAAAAAGGCAAAAATTCGCAAAAATGATAATATTAACTTAGTAAAATCTTAAATTTAAAGAAATTATAATTTTAGATTTATGCTAAGTTTATGAATTTAAAAAAAAGTTAATCACAAACACATATGGATTTATCAATTGACTGAATGCTAAAAACTTATTTTATGTATATCAAAGTTGGATTTTTGAATAGATTTTAGGCATGCGACAGTCCAAAATGCATCGTCATGAGACAAAATAGTTTATGACTCAATATTTAATCCATGCATTTATCAAAAAATGAAAAATGCTATTAGATTTCAAATGTTTTCAGTAATATTTATATTTAAAACGGACTAATGTGCATGAATGTGTCAGAAAATTTTGTGTTGTTGAGCAAAATCTTCAAACATCTACACATATGTATGAATAAATGATCGATTTACCATTTTACAGAACGTTGAAAATTTGTACTTTTTTTTTTTCCTTTTATAAAGCATGCATTAGATATGAAGCGGGATCAGTTGGAATCCGAGTTTGGTCACGAAACGGGTTAGGTCTATAAATTTTATGCCAGTTTTCGGGCTCGGGTGAGTTCAAGATAAAATATTTTATTTTATTTTATCACAAATTGAAATGAGTGACAAAAAAACTTGCTATTAGAGAGACAAGAATGTACTCTAAGTTTCTTAAGGTGTTTTAAATTCATTTAAAAATTTGTTTGAAATGGAATTGAGTTGTTATTGATGGGACAAAAGGGTAAATATTCTATCTGATTTTGAAGCCTATGCATGGTCAGTGTTAATAACATAAAAAAGACGTGAGATATCCTTTGTCTATCGTCTCTTTCTGTTTGAAATCCTTTTCCAAAATTACTGGGAAACATAATTCACGCCTTTTTGCCATAGTTGTACAATTATATTAAAAAGAATAATATAAGAATTTTAATTTCTGCCAGTAGTTGGGTATAAATAACAAATTTGTTATTTTAAACCGATTTTCAGGGACATGAAAAATCACGAAACGTGAAAGCGTATTTAGGATTAATATATATTTCTGTGTAACGAGTTATAGAGTGTATGAGGTATAGAGTGTATTCTATGTAACGAGTTATGTTCATATTTAAATAACAAAATAAATCTTTAAACAATTTTAAAATCTTATTAATGATTTTCTGCTGCCTACTGTCGGACTCGGGTTCGCATTTAGAGTCACTGGGTTTGGGCTCCAAAAAAAGAGGTTGAATGCATGAATGCCTAGATTTCTATCATGAATGTAATTGCTAGGAATGCTAAAAGTACTTACGAAACTTAAGAACCCCCCTGCAAAAATTCGTTTTCATAGAGAAGTTGTATGCAAATGAATATGAACTCTTTTTAAATGATCAAGTGGAAATTTGATGTTTAAAGTTAATTTTTTAAAAACGGTGATTTTACTTATTGCGATATTCGAAAGTGAAGGGGGTGGGGGGAGCTAAATTAACGCTCAGCCCCTTCTTGTAACTGAAATATCTCGACATCAGAAGCAGAGCAAATTCTAATATTAGAGAGCAAATTAGAGCTAATTGAGAGCTAAATTTTGGCATATTTGAAATTTCGATATTCGAAAGTGGGGGGGGGCGTTAACTTAGCCCCCCCCCCCCCCCACCATTCTAATTGGAATATCGCGGTACCATAACCAGAGCAAATTCTAATATTAGAGAGCAAATTAGAGCTAATTGAGAGCTAATGCCTGGTATCTTTGAAATTTAAATTTTCGAAAGTGTGTGTGTGTGTGGGGGGGGGGGGGGCAAGTTAACGCATCTCTTTTTTACAGGAATTATTTTGATCGACTTCAACATTGCGCTTAAAAGAATTCTTCGATCGACTTCAACATTGCGCTTAAAAGAATTCTTCGATTTAAAAAATACCTGCTTCAACATTTTTATTTCTATAAAACTACCAATTTTCTTTTAGCAAACTACTAAACCTGTATATGCAATAGTTTTCTTAATATAAGCCACCTCCAATCACAAAATATTTAATTAAGGCGACATCAGCATCAGCTGCTTTTTTTTTTTTACTATACAGAGAAAATTATTGAGATATTTTCTGCAAATTTCCACAAATATTAATAAATTTAAGAAGATTACTAATTCGGAAACCTTTTCCTATTTTATTTTCTACAATATTTATATTTACAGTATTTGTTGTAAAATGAGATATCGCCATTGGTTGACCACGCACGCACACACAGCTTACTTTATTCCCAGCTTTATTAACATCCATTCATATCTTTATTTGAAACAATACATTTCTTTGGATGTTAGGTATATTTTGCGACAAACAAAAGTAAAATAAACACATTTTTGCTCGCTGAAGTTCTTTGTTTCTATACTCATTTTTTGGACAATGGTCAAAAAAGGACTAACCTTAATTGCTACCAGACCGCTTCAGTAACCTTTTTGACCCCTGAACCCGCGAAGAGGGTTATGCACGCATGAATGGGTGTGACACTCCTTATCTCGGATCCGTATTTTGATTTGTAAAAGATCCCTAAAGTCCCCTCTCTTTTTTCGGGTTGAAATTTTTTGGGGGAAAAGGAAGTCACGCTTTGAGGGGGCGGGGGCGCCAAAATCCATGTTAGCCACGGGTGCAAAAAAGGTTAGTTTCGGCACTGCCTCCGGCTAACGAGCAAAATTGTAATGTTGTTTTCTCTGTATTTTATCTTATGCTAAAAAGAATTGATTTTTCTAACACATTAAAAAAAAACTTATTACGTATATGAATGTAATCATTAAGAGTATTAATCATTACTTCAGTCATTAATATTGCATTATATCTTTAGAATTATATTAATTGAGACAAGGCTTGTATCGCAGTGAAAACTGGAGCTTAGTGAATGTAAGGCTCCTGAACAACACAAACGACTACTGATCTTTTAATTTTCGACACGAGATTTGATTTCATTCTTCTCGTGTCGAAAATTAAAAGATCAGTAGTCGTTTGTGTTGTTCCTCTTCCCCGATGATGGCTTTAAGTTTGAAGCCGAAACATGTAGGATTTTAGCTCTTTTATGAGTTTAAAACAATTTTTACACTGATTTTAGCAACTAATAAGCACAATTTGTGCAATTTGTGTTTTTAAAATAATTTATTTTCATCATAAAAATTATTTTGTCGGGTTCGGATCGACGAAACTTTTTTCCCCTGATCGGGCTGGATTGATTTTAAATGAAAATTTTGGGTACATTACAGTACATCAGTGTTAATACGAGACGGGTACAGTAAAGTCGAGTAACAGTAATAAGTCCGGTATAGTATCGTGCAGGACAGACCACCGTCAATACAATGATTTAAAAAGCTGACAAAAAAAAAAAAAAAAATTCATGATTTTTTTTTTTTGGTCTCGGGGTCGAGTTGATTTGAAAATAAATTTTCGGGAATACATCGTGCAGGACTCTAGACGACAACACAATGATTTAAAGAAGAAAAAAAAAAAAAAAAACTAAATTAATTATAAATTTGAAACATACATAAACAAGAACGAAAAATCATGCATCAAGCATAGATTATGTAACACTTTCCAATAATTTTACAAATCATCACCGTTTAATAAGCTGAAAGATAACATCTAAGTAAACAATTTGGAAAACGCATAACATATTTAAAAACGTAATTTCAGGAATTTCCAACATATACAATATTAGAAAAAATATCCGAATACTTTTATTCAGCCCTGTATATGATCTATCATATACCCGAATTCATAAGTTCATTTCTTTCATAAATGCATGAAATTTGCTGGTATATTCGTAAATATATAATATTTGCATGTTTTAGACAGATACCAAGAAATTAATTTCCCATTTTCTTATTCATGCAAAGAATCTTACAGAAAGTTTTCTCAATGTTCGCATTTTAACATTTTAAGGCGATTTTCGAGGGTCGATAATCATGGAAATATCGTCTTGAGGGAGCAATCAAATACAAATTAAAATGTACCACATTTATAGGAAAAATAAAAACGATGTTCGATTGTTTAGTGCTTAAACAATAATGCCTGCTATTTAAATTCATTTCTATTTAAAAATAACAATGGATGAGATAATTTAGAATTTTTAAGCAGTAAAAAAAAAAAAAAAAAAAAAAAAAGAGAAAAAATGAAAACATCTTTAATACTTATTTATATTTAAAACAAATGTATTAGTCGATAGAAATGTTTTTCTTTTGGAGGGGTGGGGGGGGGGGGGGGTCATGACCCCCATGACCTCCCCCTTGGATCCGCGCTTGCCCCCCCCCCCCCTTGCCAAATAAATTTGCAAAGATAATTTTATCAAGTTTCTATAATAGCTGACTCGACTTGTTTTAAATTTAAAATATGTAATCACAAAATACATAATACTGAACTGCGTAATCAGCTTTGTCAAATATTGATTCAATAAAACCTTCAAAACGGAATAGAAAGGAACAGGAAAAAAAATCCACTTTATACAGGTTTTCATCTTCGCAGGTATATTTTTTGGTATTTTTTCTGTTGAGAACATGTGATTTTAAAATTCAAAACTGGATTGATTTCATTTTCACAGATTTTACGCTCTGTGCATCATTACAAATGAGGCATTTAAAGTCCAGTGATATGAATCACATTGTCTTAAGAGTTTACACTAATCACGCGAAGACATTCGGAAGCTAATGTTAAATCTGTGGGAGCGTTCTTAATACTTTTATTATTTTTTTTCATGGGATACATGCGGTCGATATCTAATGTACATGCATTTGTACATTTTCGGGATTTGTTACTTTTTTGAAAGTGTCCTCATATAAAAAAAAAACTGCAACCAAAGTCAAAAAAGTTAAAGCGCACAACGTTAGATATCGAGATCAAATATGATATGAGAAAATAAATTATTTAAAAGTATTTAAATGTAAGCGAGAATTACGAAAAGAACGCTCCCATAGGTTTAACATTAGCTTGCGAGTGCTTTCATGTTCCGAAAGAGAAAGTAACTTTATATATATATATATATAATATTAAAATGCAAGCGAGAAATTTGATAAGAATGCTCCCATAGGTTTCATATTAGCTTGCGACTTTCTTCACGTGACTATAGTGTAGGTTCTTAAGAACTCAAAAACCAGGATTTTCTGCAAGCATAACAATGCCAGCTTTACTAACTATGTCACCCTGGGCGAGATTTTTTTCCTGCACCCCTACAAATGATAAATCCGGAAGAAAAAAAAAAGTTTTACTAAGTATTTTATTTTGCGTATGTTTTAACTCCTTTGTTTTTAGTATATCGAACAGTCGTCCAACCTCTCTCCCTCTAAGCCAGAATCTGGTTGCAAAAACAAAAAAAATCCCTGACGGCTCGGCCTACAGGCACAGGTAGATTTCGAAGACGCAGACCATGGGGCACCTGTTTGTTGGAAATTCGGGGAAAAATGACTTTTTTGCGATGATGCGGTAGTTGGAACCGCTCACTTCGAAACCTAACTTGTTTGCAGGCAAAGCCGGGAGGTTTTTTTTATTATTATTATTTTTTTTAAGTATAAGGGTTGGTCCTATAAAAAACTTGTCAATATAAAAGTTTTAGATAATAGTAAGAGGATTTATAATAAATTTAAGCGGATTTGATATCTTGTGAATGGACGAAGTTATGAATTTTTTTTTCTTCTTTTGGCCATTTTTAATGATATCAAAAATTTGTCCTACATAAATTTTCGTTAAAAGTAATAATAACTTTAAACAGATTCGATACGTATCATAACTAATAAATTATGGGTTTTTTTCTGTTTTAACAAAAAGCCCACCCCCCCCCCCCCCCATTTCTTCCCCTTTGTTCGATTTTGCCCATTAACGAACTTGACCGACATTTTATGCCCCTTGATGTGCGATTTCGATCTAACCGCACATCATTTCGGGCACCTTGTTAAAAGCGAAAAATTTCCAAATTTTAAACTCGCATAACACGGTGAGTTTTGGTCGTACAAAAATGATTCTTTTATTTTTATTTGATATATCAGAGCTTCAGGATTGTTTTACCAAATATAACTTATAGGATACGTAGGCTGTACAAAAAGTTAATTTTTATAACTTATAACTTATAACTGTAGATTAAAACGTTTATTTCAGTACAAGTTGTTGCCTTATGCTGCTCTAACAACATACAATATACTCTTACAAGTACCGATTCTTATAAAATGGCAGACACTGTACCATTAAAACATAGTCCTAAATCTATTGTAAGCCCCTGTATTCTGTATATGGTTTTCTTTCACAGTATAATTTTTCAGTCTTATTACCTAGTAATTAATCCTCCACCCCCTCCCCAAAAAATATAATTTTTCTTTAAATTCCGCACTTCCCCCTAAAATAATTAGTGGCTGGAAGTCTTTTTCTCTGTAGAGGTTGTTTACCTTATATTTTTTTAATGACATACAATACTACTCTTCTAACATCCCTAAAATATACTGTACTTAAATTCCAGTTTTCTGAAAATGGTCAAGTAATTTATTGTAGCGTTGTCTTTTCCTCTGAAATGCTTATTTTCTGTTATTTCTTATCCCACCCATCAAGAAGGTATTTTTGCACTCGGACGGTACAATACGACCCTGTCAAACACGATAATAAATTACTTAAAACGCTTCTGAAAAGCTATTCCTTTTATCACATCTTGTGGTCCTAATTGCCTTTCAGCATGTCTTAAACATTTTCCCACCTGTATTTCAAGTATATTTTTTTATTACCGCACCTTCAAAGATAGCAAGATGCAGAATGGGTTATTATTGTCCTTTATCTAGAATTTAAAGAATGAGAAAACAGGAACATTTCTGGAAATTGAATGCCGAAAAAAAGTTAAAAGTGACATTAAAAAATCAAGAATTCTTTTAATAGTGGAAAAAAGGGAAATAATAAGAATTTAAAAATCCCCCCCAAAATGTACCTTTTCTCTAAATCCCCCCCCCCCAAAAAAAATAAATAAATAAATAAATAAATAAATTGTATGACGCAGTTTGCGTCACCAAACCCCTCTTTGGGCATCCCGGCAGAAAGAAAAAAAATCATATTCCGAAAAACAAGTTGGAAATTGTACGTCAAACGTTACAAACCAGGTGCGTTCGTACGCACGTTTTAGAATTAAATTCATGATATCCCGTGCGTAGAACGGGTTAAACAGCTAGTTAAGTATATATTTTATGACACTGTTCATACAAATATCTTAACTAGTTATATAAATATTCAGATATATATGTATCAGCTAGTTATATAAATATTCAAATCTTGATGATTTTTAATTCTGTGAAATGAATTATATCGTCTGCAGATTAATTTCTGTCATAAAATAAGTATCTCGGTCGCTTGACGATTAAACCTCGGAAGCTCCTATAACAAAAAAGCACAGATTTAAAAAAAAAATTCAAATTTCTTAATAAATATTTTTATTAATATCTCCTAAAGTTTTGATTCGATTTTAATAAAATTTGAAATGTCTCGTCAAAATTCTGCAAAGATAATATATTTTAAATTGCAAACCATTTGGTTGGGTAGTTTTTGCGTTGTTATATGCGGACAGACAGACAGACGGACGGACCAAACGACGACTATAGGTGCTACGTATTTATATAATTCGAACGCACCTAAAAATGGCGTTATTCAAAGTCAGCGTTCGTTGTGATTTTAAAATATCTATCGTAGTGTACACATTAATACACATTCAAATTTATAAAACATCTTTGACGGAGAAACCTTTTATATGCAGTTAATTAATCTCCACGTGCAGCGAACGATTGAAAAACATGTTAAAAACCAGGCCCCAATTACCAATAAGTACTTCAAGTGCCGCAGCTGAAAAACAGTGAATAAAACCAGAGACTGTCGAAACTAACTAATTGGAGAAATACTGCAGATGTCCCTCCTTCAAAGTACAGCTGTTTGTCCCGCGCGTGTGCACAGAACTCAAATAACAATCTCCCTTCAGTTTCCAAAATGTTTCCGAGCAGTTAAGACGCTCTTGTATATATATATGATGTAAATATATTTAATATAATGTAAAATTGGAGCACTTATACGCAGCCTCCAAAATGCGATTTTAAACATGTACATCTAGCCAAGAATTATATTATATTCAAAGGAAAATGAATCTTCTGTTTATTTCACACAATTGTCATTTTCTACTAATACTATTTATTATTCTTCCAATATAAGTGAATCAATGGATCAGATAAATATCGCTACAACACTTTGGATTACTACTGTGGGTATATTCAGCGCATAAGGAAAATTTCAGGTAAGCTGAACAAACTTCTTTAACATATCAAAAGATGAAAATGTATATTAAATTTGAAGACTGATTTAACTATTTATAAAAATAAGAAAATTTATTACGCTACCGACGGTTCCCCAACAAAGATTATGAGACTGATTCTGAAAAAAAGAATATTATCCCAGTATCAAAAACGATAATTTAACAAATTTCTAAAATATAATAATAAATAAAAGAACACTAAAGAAAAAAAAGAAAAAAATGAATGCGATAAAAGAAAATACTCAATTTATTGAAAAACTCAATTCTACAAATTATAGTACATGGAAGTTCAAGATGCAGATGTTCCTGATTAAAGAGGAACTCGACGATATTATAGTACAAGATCCACCGGATCCAGCCGACCCCGCATGGCACAAAAGAGACCGCAAGACTAGAGCTTTAATTAACTTAAGCATTGATGATTCTCAAATCGTAAATGTAAAAAACTTAGAAACTGCCAAATTAACATGGGAAGCTCTGAAAAATATACATGAGAGAAGCAATTTATCTAGTAAGCTTTACCTGTTACGAAAATTATACAGTACTAAATTAGCGGAGGGCGGAAACATGATCTCACATATCACTAATATCTTGCAAATTATAGATAAACTTAATGCCATTGGAGAAAATATTAGCGATTCACATATTTCCGCGCTATTTCTGTGTTCTCTTCCCCCCAGTTACAATACTTTGATAACTGCGTTGGAGGCGAGACCGGAAAATGAGCTCACCCCTGATTTTACCAAAAACAAATTAACGGATGAATATAATCGTACACATGAAATGTCAGAACAATCACATAGCGGATATAACAACAATGAGAGAGCATTTAAAACAAATAGGAGATATACACACACTGAAAATAGAAGAGAACAAAAATATTGTAACAACTGTAAAATGAAAAATCATTCGACTTACGAATGCTGGCACTACAAGAGCAGAAACACGGTACAATCCGGAAATCCTCGTAACAATCAATTCAAAAATAAAAAGAATTTCTCATCTTCATTATGTTATGAAAAAAAACGAAACTCATAGGGAAAACAAAGTTCCAAACGAAAGAAAATACGCAAATGATCAAACGCAAAATAGAGCATTAATCACTCAAAAAGTAGGCAAAAATAACTGGATTCTCGATTCAGGATCTACCTCGCACATTTGTAATGATAAAAGCCTATTTAGTAAATTTATTGATTATAATAAAACTTCAGTAACGATCGCGAATGGTAATAAACTGACAGCGTTAGGTTCAGGAGAAGTTTTTATAAAAACATTAACCCCCGAAGGAAAAGAAAAACTAACGAAATTACGGGAAGTGCTTTATGTCCCAGACTTAGAGTCGAACCTAATTTCGGTTAGTAAAGCCGCTAAAAACGGGTGTAAACTAATCTTCGACGATAATAAATGCGATTTGATCTTTGATGAAGAAATATATATTAGGGCGAAAAATGAGAAAAACTTATACATTATTGAGGAAATGGACGATGTGGAAGAACCACAAAATTATGTAAACATAACGTATAACTGTGACAGCAAACAATGCATAGATCTCTGGCATCGCAGACTAGGTCACAGAGATTATGACGCGATTAAATCAATGATAACAAATCAACTTGCGGACGGAATAAAGATAGGAAAATGTAAACATCAAAATAAAACATGCGTAACTTGTATCGAAACTAAATTAACTAACATGCCGTATTCTAAATCAGCAACAAATCGAGCTACTAATATTGCGGATTTGATCCACAGTGACGTGTGTGGACCTTTAGATACACCGACCTTAGGCGGAAAAATTTATTTTATGACTCTTATTGATGACTATTCCCGATATACTACGATATATTTATTATCTAAAAAGAGCGAAGTTGCTGAAAAGATAAAAGAGTATATAACGATGATATACAATCTGTTCGGTAAAAAACCTAAGGAAATTAGATCGGATAACGGTCGTGAGTATGTAAATCAAGAGATCGATGAATACTTAAAACAGAACGGAATTTTACACCAATTGACTGTCCCGCATAATCCGAGCCAGAATGGAGTTGCGGAGAGAAAAAATAAAAGTTTATTAGATATGACTAGAAGCATGCTATCACAAGCAAAATTAAGCAAACATTTTTGGGGTGAAGCCATAAACACTGTGTAAAGAATCCACGATGTTGTGTGTTTTTGAAATGGGGTAGCGTGGAGCCGTTTCACAATGAATCACCTTCATTAAATATTTCAGAACAAATTTTATTTAAAAAGCGTTCTTGAAATTTCTAGAGGTAAAAATTATTTACAACAATTTTTTTTAGCTGAGTTCGCTCGACTTGTAATTTATAGCAAATCACCAAATAGTCCAGTCTTTTACAGTAGTTTTAGAATCTTAAAGTCTTAACTAGTGCTACTTTTCACTCTCCCCGAAAGGTCAAATCCAAGGCTGTTGCCTTGACTTCAGAGAGATCGCACTCTCTCATTCAAAAATCTGTCAGCAAACCTGTCCTTCCCTACTAAGAAGGGAAACCGTCCTGAGATGAGTGTTTTCCACCAACACCCGTTCTCCTGCCGAAACTCTAACTAACTTCCTCTCGATCCTCTTCTCCGGTCCGTTTGCTCGAACAAAAGATTCTCCGATCACCAATCAAAAAAGTTTTAGTTTACGTCATTGGATAAAGCCTTTTTAGGGAGGTCTTACTGAACTTTTAAATGTTCACGCAGGAAATTCCCACGATCTGAGACCCCACATATAGACGGTCAGATCAGAGAAATATTTGCTGTCTAGCAATTTCAGTTTCACAAGATTGATCGAAGCTCATCTTTTCCTATTGTAGTAACCGGCATTCTTGTCACCCCACAGCTAAGCGTGAGAAAAGTTTTCCAACTCTCGGGAACTTCTATCTTTGATTACTCTGCCTAATTAGCAGACTGTGAGAGATTTACTGAAATTGTTACAACTGCAACATATTTACAAAACCGACTCCCAACTAAAGCAAACAACAACAGAACACCTTACGAATTATGGAAAGGAGTTAAACCGAATTTAAAACACTTAAGAACATTCGGTTGTAAAGCGCTATTTTACGTCGATAAAGTAAATAGAGGAAAACTCGATAACAGGGCTCAAACCGGAACGTTTGTAGGTTATGATACACGATCGACTGGTTATAGAATTCACACACAAGGAAAACAAATTATAATAGCGAGAACGGTGAAATTTCTTGAGAATGAAAATGTACACTCAGATAACATTGAGGAGATACAAATCACCACAAAAACATCCGATGACAATACACAATTACCGGATAGACATGAAAATCACTTAGAAATAAAACTTGACAGTGAAGAGACACCATCCGTGCCTAAACAGCAACCAATTGAACCAAGAAGGTCTAATAGGACAAATAGAGGCGTTCCTCCTGACAGATATGTTTGTCTCATAAATAGTTCATCTGAAAACATTCCCGAAAATTGGGAAGATATCGAAAAAATGAAAAATACTAATGATAAACAAAATTGGATAAAAGCAACACAAAATGAAATACAATGCCTAAGAAAAAATAACACTTGGACTTTAACAGATCCACCACCCGGAACAAAAATTATCGGTTCAAAATGGACCTTTAAACTAAAAAAGGACAATTTAGGAAATATTCAAAGCTATAAAGCGCGTCTAGTAGCACAAGGATATAGTCAAAGATTCGGGATCGACTATGATCAAACCTTTGCACCTGTAGTTTCGCACGCTACAATACGAGCATTTCTCATCTCTGCATTGCACAAAAATTTGAACGTGAAACATGTTGACATAACCACAGCATTTTTGCATGGTGAATTAACTGAAACTGTTTATATGAGTCAACCAGACGGGTATATTAAACCCGGCGATGAAAGAAAAGTTTGTAAACTTCAAAAAGCCATCTACGGTCTTAAGCAAGCCGCAAAGGCCTGGTACACCAAAATATCGGAAACACTCAAAAACAATAATTTCATACAGAGCAAAAATGATCCATGTCTGTACTTTAAATCAAATCAAGAAAATCCGATATACATCATCATTTACGTAGACGATATCCTGATAGCAGGAAAGGACAGTGATATCGAAGAAACAGTAAACCAACTTAAGAAAGAATATGAACTAAAAAACTTAGGAGAAGTGAATAATTACCTAGGCATAAACATTAATAAAATCAACGATACATATTACCTAAATCAAAACAATAAAATACAGGAACTAGTGAAAAAACTGAATTTAAACGACATGAAACCTCATTACACACCAATGATTGCTGGATTCAACAGACTTGAGGACGATGATAATCTTTTACCTAATAACACGAAATATCGACAAGCCACAGGCACATTACTTTACATATCAACAATCACGCGTCCTGACATATCCGCAGCAGTCAACATATTATGTCGTAGAAATGAAACACCACGCCAAAAGGACTGGACAGCAGTGAAAAGAATCATTTCATACCTCAAAACTACAGAAAATTTGAATTTAACTCTTAACGCAAACAGCAAGCCCATCCTAACAGCATACGCCGATGCAGACTGGGCAGGTGACTTGAAAACACGTAAATCAACGTCAGGAAATCTATTCATGCTAGGAAAATCGCCGATTTACTGGATTACAAAAAGGCAAAATTGCATTGCACTTTCGTCAGCCGAAGCTGAATACGTTTCAGCTAGCAACGCAGCACAAGAATTAAGTTGGATAACAAACTTGCTAAGCGACCTCAACATTCCACAAAAACTACCCATCACGATTTTTGAGGATAATATGTCCTGTATAAAAATGACTGAAAACGATAAAGATACTAAGCGATCCAAGCATATCGACATACGTTTCCACAACATCAAACTGATGAAAGAAGAAGGAAAAATCGATCTACAATACTGCCCCAGTGAAGAAATGACAGCCGACACTCTCACGAAGCCCACTCCCAAACCTGTGTACGAGAAACACCGTAAGAAACTGAATCTTCAACCATTCCCCACACAGGAGATTACGGGGGAGTGACGGAGAAATATGCAGTTAATTAATCTCCACGTGCAGCGAACGATTGAAAAACATGTTAAAAACCAGACCCCAATTACCAATAAGTACTTCAAGTGCCGCAGCTGAAAAACAGTGAATAAAACCAGAGACTGTCGAAACTAACTAATTGGAGAAATACTGCAGATGTCCCTCCTTCAAAGTACAGCTGTTTGTCCCGCGCGTGTGCACAGAACTCAAATAACAATCTCCCTTCAGTTTCCAAAATGTTTCCGAGCAGTTAAGACGCTCTTGTATATATATGATGTAAATATATTTAATATAATGTAAAATTGGAGCACTTATACGCAGCCTCCAAAATGCGATTTTAAACATGTACATCTAGCCAAGAATTATATTATATTCAAAGGAAAATGAATCTTCTGTTTATTTCACACAATTGTCATTTTCTACTAATACTATTTATTATTCTTCCAATATAAGTGAATCAATGGATCAGATAAATATCACTACAACACTTTGGATTACTACTGTGGGTATATTCAGCGCATAAGGAAAATTTCAGGTAAGCTGAACAAACTTCTTTAACATATCAAAAGATGAAAATGTATATTAAATTTGAAGACTGATTTAACTATTTATAAAAATAAGAAAATTTATTACGCTACCGACGGTTCCCCAACAATCTTTAATAGGGATTTTTCCTCTCTTCTAGTATCAAGTTTCTCTTCACAGTTCGTACTTATCGACTTATACGTTCTAAACCACACAAAATATTGTCATAATTTAAATACCGTATATACTCGTGTATAAGTTGAATAATTTTAGACAAAATTTGGGTGTTGAAAATGGGGGTCGACTTATACACGAGTTAGTAAAAAGAAAAAAAAAACTAAAGAAAGAATATTTCACACTCCGGAAGAAGTGTGATATAGCGGAGTGAAATACCGGAGTCACCGGGTCTAGGTTTGAGAGAGAAATAAAAGCTGACAATGGTCATTTCCTTGTGATTGACTAAAAAAACTCAGCAATAACGTCGCTGTAATTGTTCTGCACTCATTTTCTCTTGGGATAGAATTCCCTTCAATACAGGGAATTCCTTTCAATATTTTAATCCCCTTTTTAAAAAAGTTCAATTTGAGAATGCTTCTAGATTTCTCTCCTAAAAGTCCTAAAATACAAAGAAGTACTATATTTTAGCAGTCTAAGAAGTTGTCTACCCTGTAAATAAGGCTTGAATAGATTTTTCAAAGATTTTTTTTCATTTTAAGTATCACTAAATTGATGTAAATAGGTTTCAAAAGAGTTTAAGCTTCTTCAGTTTCTCATAATTATACAGATTTAAAATCTTGATTTTTTTTTTTTTTTTTTTTTAAGTTTGATTAGAAACGTAATTAAAAAAAAAAAAGTATTACAAATTTAATGTATATATATATTTTTTTATTCTTGATTATAAATCATTTTTCAACTTACTACCAGAAATATGTTTCGACTTATACACGAAAATTCAAATTTTTTTCAAAATTTTGCGTAAGAATTAGGGGGGGTCGACTTATACACGAGTATATACAGTAAGTGCTTTTACTCATTCGTAACGGCAGCATCACCGTGTTTTGCACAAATTTTTCAGGTTTACGAGTTTCTCATTGAGATTTGGTTCTAAGTGCTGTGAGAGTGTGCCCATCATTTATCTGACGAACTACAGAGATACACAGTTTTTGCAAATATGAAAAGAAATTATTTAATATAAAAAATTACTTTTCTAAGTTCAATCTATATGTTCACAATGAAGTAAAAGTTCTAAATGTGTATGCAAGAAGATTTTAGTTTAGCTGAAATAAGCCAATTTTTGTACAAAATATGAGACATTTTAATAAATAAATTCTTCGTAATCAAACTTTTGCAATCAAGCAACCTTTTCAAATGAGAACAAATAAGTGTATTCTTAGCGGAGTCTGCACGGAAGTTAGCGATCGTAACTTGCAATTGTGCAGACCGCCAAATTTTGTTACAAAATACAATTTTGAGATAAATTTTTATTACGAAAAAACATATTTTTCTGATTTAAAAAAAAATTAACACTTCAAACTTTTTAGAAAATTTACTTTCCTAGTTCAATCCGTATCTTGACAGTGAAATAAAAGTTCTAAATCTATATGCTAGAATTTTTCGCTTTTAATGAAATAAGTTAATTTTTGTGCAAAATATGATAAATCTAATTAAGACTGTTCTTAAATACAACAGAACTACTTTCTGACAGTTTTTTTTATTCAATTTTGTTTATAATAGCCAATTCAAAAACTATGTAATCGAATGGCGTTTTTCACTTTTTGGTAAAGCAGAAAATCTTTCAGAAAATATTGTCAAAGTAAGTGTTTTGAACCAAATTTCAGGATGCGGTAGCAAGAAAGGGGTAAAACTTGTCGTCACTTGACAATAATAGCTTATTACTCAATAAGTAATTTTTTTTTTTTTTTTTAAATGGAAAACTTTATCCTATTCCAAATTGCTTCAACAGTCCGGACTGTCATTGTTAAGGTCGTTTGAAAATTTGTCAGAAAATGCATCAGAAAGTTTCGCGTTGTTGAACTGAGAATTTGAGAACCATTTTAAATAAATTAATGTGAGCATTTTAAACAATTTAACCCATACGCATAGAGTTTTAGTAAAAGGTACAAAAGAAAAATGCATGGATAAGGAAAAAAAAATAATAGTGTGTAAAGCTATTTAAATAATGAAATTCATAAGAAATAAACTAAATGAAATTAATAAGGTAACAAGATGACGATGAATAATTCACAAACAATCGAACTAACGTGACACATTTAAAAAAAAAAATTCCAAGCCATTTAAAAATATACAGTTAAAAAATGGTTTTCTTCAAGTCAAGTTTTCTCATTCTTAAGCACAAGCTGAAATAAAAGCATTTATTAACACTTTGGGTCATGTATACATGTTGCTTAATGTGCTGAGAATCCTTGATTATTCCCATCAATTATTTTTAATTGTATACTTTACCTCATTTAATCTTAGCATTTCTGCGATTCAATTAAGTGAAAAATTCTGTTTTGATAAACAGATGGCAAAAGATTAAAAATTCTGTAAAGGACTCTCGTCAAAAATGGGTTAAAGATAAAGGAAAAATAAAACAATTGCATTTTCCAAAATCGTCTTATGATCTATACTAAAACAAGAACGAAAAATCATTCGTCAAGCATAGATTATGTAACACTTTCCAACGCTTCCAAAATAATTTTATAAATCATTACCATTTAATAAGCTGAAAGATAACATCTAAGTAAACAATTTGGAAAACGCATAACATATTAAAAAACGTAATTTCAGGAATTTCCAACATATACAATATTAGGAAAAATATCCGAATACTTTTATTCAGCCCTGTATAGGATCTATAGATTTTTATATATACTACATAGGATTCTAAATTTTAGTTTAGTTAGGAAACGCGTAGCACAGTTTAAAATTCTCCTTCTGGAGTTTCTGTCAATAAACGGAAATGTGTTCGCGAACTTTTGTGCTGCCTTCTATATGATCTACAGAATTTATACACACCAAATAATAGACAAAAAGTGAGTTAAATTTAAAATCGATAACGACAATAACATGTAAAAATTGCAGGGCAATCCGAGCCTATTTACGGGAGTTAGAGCACGGACAGACGGCAGACAAACCAAAGTCATAAAGACTTTTCAACTAGGTTGGAAAGTGTTAAAAAGAAAGTTAAAGCGAAATCTATCACACGTAGAAGTCTGAAAATTCGGGCGAGAATAGTCCAAGACAGGTCTTGGTGTAACCTGGGGTTCAGATTTTTATGTTTTTAAGGTCCGATCTCTCTGGGCCCTTTTAAGTTTCTATGCCCTAAATTGGTAATAACTTTTCTCCTTTTAGTCCAATTTTCTTCATTTTCGGGACCCATTCTCCATTTTATTATTCCAAACTTTCTGCATTTCAGTTAATACACTGGCGCTCTGGGGGTTCGGTCCGGGATCCCTTGGACTTTTTGTACGCCATGCATTTTTCAGCCTCTAATTATGTGTCCTCTCACTGCTTAACTTTTAAAAAGTTGAGCCTAGGACTCCTCTCCCTGTATCAACACCTTCATATTTTTATTGGTACCGTAGCGCCCTTTTTTAAGCATCCCCCCCCCTTTTTTTTTTTTTTTTTTTTTTTTTTTTGCTAATTTAAAAAAAAATTATTCTAATGATTAATTCTCACCCTATGCTTAATTCCGACTAATTGAAGATGTAAAGCACTAAATACCAAGACCTTTTAACATGCTTTCATGTTAGGGATGGTGCATTGTGCGCCCTGCTCTCAACTATCAGTTGGATCTTTTTGGGCCCCGTATTATAGCTCTCTTAAAAATGGCCCAATTCACTTTTTTTTCCTAACAACTTCTTAAGTCCTTCAACTTTTTGAACAAATATATTCTATAGAATACATATTTCGCATTAATTTTGGAATTTTGAAAGGTTTAATTTTAACAACTAAATATTATATGTAGAGATATATATAATCTCTAAAAGAATAATATTATATATCGAGAATGTTGTATTTATATTTTGGCAAAGGAGGTCTGGAAAACGGATGTGGAAAAAATAAATGTATCTAATAGTACAATATAATAGCTTGCAACCGCTTTTTGAATCCAAAACACAAGCCACATGCTATTTTGAGAATGTATTTTTTCGTCACAAAAATTTTCAATATGTGTATACATAATTTTTTTACAAAACAGAAGAAAGAAACGTGGTTGATTGTATAAATTTGGCGCCCCCTCAATTTCCGCGCCTGGGGCAACAACCCCCTACGTCCCCGGTTTCGCACGGCTCTGATAACGGGTCCCAGACAGATCAGCTAAAATAAAAGCTTAAGAAAAACATACCCTTCTATTCTTTTTTTTTTTCCGTTTTTTCTTTTTGCATGA
This sequence comes from Maratus michaelseni, assembly GCA_963931845.1. Lineage (NCBI taxonomy): Eukaryota > Metazoa > Arthropoda > Arachnida > Araneae > Salticidae > Maratus > Maratus michaelseni. Next base: position 471,833,380 of record OZ007587.1, read on the forward strand.
GAGGAAACGATATAAAGGCAATTTCACCATGGTCACTTGCGCACTGTTGAAAGGTACTTACTGGCCAATATCCTTTGCAAGTGTAGATGTCACACAGTAGGGAGTCGGTCCTGTGCTCGTTAGTAATTTCTTGGAAAACTTATGCTAAGCACATGTGTTTTTGAGATTCCAAAGTAGAAAAGGGAAATCGAATAAAGTTGTTTTTCTTCGTTTGTCTCGGGAAAAGAGGGTAAAATACGAAAAGTATAGCAACAGTTATAGGACTAAGTGAACTTTTTCTCGCAATTTCTATGTACTAATACCCACCTTTTTTTTTTTTTTTTTTTGGGGGGGGGGGGGGGTAAATTAAGTCATTTTTAAAACGAAACTTTTATACAACTTAAGCCACTGCTGGGGGGTCCCCTGGCAGGTTTTGGGCCCGGGGCTGCAGCCCCCGTAGCCCCCTCCCCCCGGCTATGTATATAAATATGTAATCATATTAGATTATTCTTATTTTATGGTGCAGTTAAGTACCCTTTTTCTTCTCTCGAAATATGAGGAATATTACCAACATTTCATTTTTGATACACACACACACACACAAAAAAAAAAAAAAAAAAAAGCGCATGTGTAATATTTCTGATAGTTTGTCACTTATTAGAGGTAAAAGCGTACATATGTATATAAAGTGTTAGGAATTGAAAAAGTATTCGCTAAATAGAGGTGTCTGCTATTCGGGAGTGTCCGTTATGGAGGTGTTATTGTATATAGATTTTTCATCTGAAAAAATATTTTGGACATTGGTGTGAAAAATCCGTGTTAACCCGACTCGCAAGAGAAACTATGGAAGTCAAACCGACTTGCATAAAAAAGTATAAGACAGAATTGCGAGTCGCGAAGTGTTAACTTACTTGAGGCAGATATAAGAATTGTGTATTCATATCTGTATTCTAAAGACATAGAAAATATTTAAATTTAGTGACAGTATAGTAGGGGGGGGAAGGGGATTTACAAGACTTAAAGCACGGATAGACAAATTCGAAGTCATAAACACTTTTCAACTGTATAGGAAACTGTTAAAAATGAGTATATAAAATAGGAATTGTTACTTTGCAGATAAAAGCAGACTAAAGAAATAGATAAACAAATATATTCAATCGCAAAAAATATAACATAATTTTAAATAACGTACATAGCATAAGAGTATAAAATAGGAACCGTTTTAAATATTTAAATACAAATTTAATAAAAAAATATTTCAGGGAACTGAATTAATTTCATTTTTAGTAATGAAAAGAAATATCGTTTAGAAACTGAGAGAGAACTGTTTTTTAGAACTATTTTTAGAGGTATACATAAGAAATAAATAAAAATATATATTAAATAGGTACAAATCATGCTTATAATAGAAACCATTATAAGCATTGTATGATAAATAGGTAAATTAATATTTAAACTGTAAAAAATCACTTTATGAACTCAACTATTCGCTCTTTCATTAACGAAAAATCTCTATTAATATGATGCATAATGTGATGCCTCTTAGACTGTTAAATTATTCTTTCTGTATTGCACCTCTGAAGAGCATAGTTGTGTTACAATAAAACTTGTGAAAACAAACCTGTCTATAACAGATTTCTTCTCAATCGGAAAAAAGTTTCGATGAAAAGGAACCATATAATTATACCTGCTAAGACGAAGAACTGCCTAAAATGGAGCATTTTTACGAGCCTACTAATTCTTTGCAATTTTTAATGCAGAGGCCCCATTTCAAGAGTTTCAAGCGAGAGAGTGGGGTAGGGGTGCGACTTTTTCTTGAGGGACTCTGTTTCAAATAACACACGGGATTGCGTAAATCGTCCACAAAATAACAAAATCCAGCACAATAAAAAATTATGTGCAGGATTTTTCCTCTTAACTTCTTTCACATACCGGGAATATTTTTAAATTTTCGTCGAACTTTTTTGTTTTTCGGAATTACGCAAAACTAGTTAATTTGTCAATTGAATGCGAAAAAAAAATAGCGAATTTTGCCAATTGTAAGCTGTAAAAATCGTTAATTTTCTAAAACAGCTGTGGAAAAACATTGCGAATTTCGCCGAAGATCGGGGGGAACAAATAGCGATTTTTTTCAATCGATCGCGGAAAAAAAACGCACTCATTACAACACTCATTCGCAGAAAATAGTCAAATTTGTGCATCGGTAGCAGAAAATCTCCGCTGTATTATATTTATATTAGGATATTTTTAAGAGAAATCTGCCACAAACAATTTGTTGGAAATTGGAAAAAGATTGCATATAAAAATAGTCGCAGATACTGGGCCCGTAATCAAAAGGTTAGTTGTTTAGGTTGCAGGTTGGTTTTTCACTATTTTGTGCCATGTTCGTCTTGACCCGATTTTACTAAGAAATTCTGAATATGTTTCTGATGAAAAAAGTATATATTTGAATATTAATGAGAATATATGTGTTGTGTTTATTTTTGGACATAAGCAATGAAATTGTGGAATATACTTTTTTATAAATGTATTAAAATATAGATTAAATTTCTTTCACTTCGGATTCTGGTGCAACCCGATCCGTGTAAGACTCGAGTGTCAGGCTGTCGAGATTATTAAGAGTGTTACTGTATATAATATGATTTAATAAAGCAATTGATTTGATAGTATTGTAATGATTGCAGTAAATATAATGTGACACTATGCAAAAATCAAATCTTTAAGATGTTTAATTAACCCACTACTGCCTCCATCGCCCTCTCCCCAAAAAGAAAAATTCCCCTACATTTTGAACTAAAAGAGGAAATTCACCTCTAAAATTCTAGCCCTGAGGGGATGAGTTTTCTTTTGACCATGTTGTACACATAGCGAAAAAACAAGACTAAGAAGCAATTGATAGTTTTTTATCATTCCAGAAATGAATTAAGTTTAGTTTGCTTTTCATATAGAAGTTATAGCTTATAAGTTTAGATAAATAATTAAAAACCACAAGTTAATCCAAAATTATTAAAAACTATTAATTTCTTATCTTGAGTAAGCCCCGCTACTTTATTCACATTTCAAATGCACCGGCACCCTTTCATTTTGTGTACCATACTTAAAATATTTCAAATATATAATTACAAATGCTCAAAACGGGAGTAAAATATAGTAATTTTTTAAGAGTCTAAAGGAAAATATAAAGAATGTATTAACATTGAATGTTTAGAATATTGTATTCAGATTATTAAATAAGTGTATTTTAGCAATTTTAACATTATTTGCAGAGTTCAAAAATAAAAATATATGAATAGCAAAAACATATTACATCGAATTTTCATATATAACTAGGAATACTATTAAAGTGATTTGGAATCTAATAGCGTTTTCATTTTTTAAAAATGTATTACATTTTGAGTTATACGATATTTTATTATTTATTGTTTGAGTTATATGTAGCCAATTGCTGCACTGCAAAAAAAAAAGTGTTGATTTTACAGTATAATACTGGTATAATACCCCAGCTGGCAGTATTATACCGTAAATTTAACAGTAATAAACATTAAAATAAGCAGTAATACGCTGCCGCGCATGCGCGGCAGCGTATTACTGCTTATTTTAATGTTTATTACTGTTAATTTTACGATATTGTAAAATAAACACTTTTTTTTGCAGTGTGTTTCATGACGACCTTCCTTGGGTATCGCCTCCCGAAATTTGGTTTAAATCATTAACTTTGACAGCATTTCCTGAAAGAAAAAATTGTTTGTCTTTATCGAAAAATGTCAAATGTTTTTCAATTTACAATTTCTGTATAAGCGAATCAAAGGCGTAGCTTGAAAATTTCATTGGTTGTGGGGAGTACCCGACGTTTGGCGACCTCTTTTTATTACTTTCAAATACCCTTCCTTTTCTCGAAGATTTTAAGGAGGGGCGGGGGATACCTATGCACCTTTTGACTTTTAGTTACTTGCTTGTAGCTTTTATTTGCCTAACGTTAAATATATAGGACCGTTATTTTAAAAATTTTGATTTAAAATTCAATATTTTTAAATGTTTCTGTTTCCATGCATAACCTGGGTGCTTATGTTTACCATTATGCGAATGTACTACGCATTTATATATCGTGCAGTATGTGTATCGCTACAACTACGCAGTCAGATAAAGTGTTGCATGTTTTCAATCATTTAAATAACGGAGCACTACAACGTTTGCCATATGCTGTAGTGCGCCCCTGCATTCTGAAAGGTTGGACAGGCCTGTTCTAAGATGTCCAACGCGACAATCGCGAGCGCCCTTTCGTAATTTTAATGTTACTAGCTTTTTTGAAAAAAATATTTCAGGTACCTAACGACGCCCTTCAACTTGAATACATTGGATGGAAGAAAAATAAAAATGAATAAAATTATGAATAAAAATGAATTAATTAAATTTATCAGAAGTAAGCCAATCTCGATTTACGTACAGTTTCAATAAATTTAAATTGAATTTTCAAATATTTGTACCTCGCCTAAAATATTTCTTTCGTGCTTTTCCTATTCCGGCGCCTGTGTGCGGTGCACACACTGCACATTGGGTCGGCATACTTATTTTCTAATACTTTAAAGGCTGTTTATAAAGGAATTCTGTTGTAAACGGTAATTTAAAAAAAAAAAAAAAAAAAAAAAAAAAAAAAAACATTCATGCATACATACGTTTTAAGATGAAAAAAAGCTATTTTAAGCTGAATTTCCTGTACGTTTTCGTGTAAGCAGATTTTATTTTATTGGTGAAGGGCCCCACATTGGAATTAGTACCGGGACCCACGATCTTTCTGTATGGCCCTGTTTGAGACATTAAATTAGGTGACTCTAGGCAAATGCCCCACTTGTCCATAGATAGTCGTATAATCTTTTTATATTGGAATCCAAATTGACTATTTTTTAACAGATTTCTTAATTCAGTTTCGTTCATAAAAACATGGAATTGACAAATGCTTTTATTTAGAAACTGTAAAGACGAACATTCTCCCATTTTTTGAAAGAGGCAGGCGGTCTTTTAGAAAATGCTGTGAAAATTGTAGTTCTGAATAGCACGCAACAGTCCGATAAATATCATCATAAGAAAAACTCCCTTATAACTCAAGATGTGGTTATAACTAAAGAATTCATTTATCAAAATGTGAAAAAAAAAAAAAAAAAAATCTATCGGATCCTAAATTATTTACATTGTTATGTCTGCATTTGTTATTTTGCATTTTTCCTTTTGTTTTGTGCTTTTAAAGTCTCTCATTGTCGACCGAGTAAAAACGTTCTCTCTCTCTCTCTCTCTCTCTCTCTCTCTTTCTTTTTTATTTTTTAGAACTATTATAACCAATAAATTTAGATTCTAAATTTTATTTCAAATCATTTTTGGAAAAACATTTTTAATTTTGCTGTGAAATTGTGTTTTCTTGGACAAAATCTCCAAATTTTGACTCATATTTTCTGTTGCCTTCCTTAACTCTACCCTCTCCTCCTTTGTAAAGGTAAAGATAACGAAAAATTTTCGATAAAATTTTTTTTCATTTTTTTGCCTTTATTTCAACCTTTTTAAAATCTATGCATGTAAAGTTTTATTTCTTTTAATTTCATGTCTGCCCCCTCCTCCTCCCCTCAGTAAAAGTTTCCATAAATATATGAAAGTTGTTTTCCCCGTAAACAATTATGTAACCGAATACTTTTGTGTGGCCCCGTAAATGAATAATAAATGCTTTACACTCCATATTCTACAAAAAGCTTATTGTAGAGCACCTTAGAAAATTGTATCAATTTTAATATGTTTGTAATAGTGTTACACGATTAAAATGCACCACAAACGATTTTTCCTCATAGACCATAATATAAAGGAATTATTTTAGTTACCCTGTAAAGTATTTATAAGTGCTATTTGTGCTGTATTCGATAATAAGCATCTTGTAGTGCACTTCAGCGATGTATAATTATTTGAATATATTTGAAATAGTGTAACATCATTAAAATACACTGCAAAGGATTTTCCCCCATAGATCATAATGTAATGTAATTCTTTTGAGTGCCCCTGTACTAGAAGTATAAGGACTACACACTATTCATGTTCAATACTGAACATGCCACAGTAAATCTCAATAACATATATCAATTGTATGGCAATAGCACTGACAGACGACAAACAGACAGACAAACTGAATTCATAAACATTTTTCAACTATGTTACAAAGTGTTAAAAAATGGTTAATACCAGGGGGTAGTCCAATTTTAACTGGATATCGAATTGGAAGCCATTCGATGAAGGATTTTAGGAATTATAAAGATGTAAAGTTTGCCTCTAAATGATAGATTTTTACTCATATCGCCTGTCTGTAATATTTTTTCACATTTATTATTCTTTGGCGTTAGTATTGACCATCACAAACATACTGCGATTTTTATAAATTTTAATTTTATATATGCGAAATATGAGTTATGACATTAATATTCTAAAACAAATTATACGTATATGAACAGTCAAAACTGGTGTTTAAAAGCAATTTTCATTATATGAAAAGTTGGTTATAAGGTAGCAAATTCAATATAATCAAAGCTGTATCACTTTTATAGGGGGAGGGAACGTTTTTTAACACTTTCCAACCTAGTTGAAAAGTGTTTATGACTTCGGTTTGTCTGGCCGTATGGCAGTCTGCCGTATGTCCGTGCTCTAACTCCCGTAAATAGGCTCGGATTGCTCTGCAATTTTTATATGTTATTGTCGTTTATCTATAGCATGTTCCCTATTCCAACTGAAGTGTGTAGCATTTATACTTTTTTACAGGGGCAGTCAAACGAATTCCGTTACATCACGTCTATGGAGAAAAATCGTTTGCGGTTTAATTAAATAATGTTTCACTATTTTAAACGCATTGAAAATTATATATATCACTAAGGTGCGTTACAAGAGGCTTACTACAGAATAGTGTGTGTATAGCAGTCATAGTTCATTTACAGGGACACACAAAAGAATTCTCTCCTGTCTGTTAACAATAATTCCTGGAAGTGCGTTTTAAGTTGCTGAACGCGATTTTAAATTGAACTCAATTTTTGTCTATTACTGGGTGTGTATAAATTCTGTATTTCATATACAGGGCAACACAAAAGTTAGCGAACACATTTCCGTTTATTGAAAGAAACTCCAGAAGGAGAATTTTAAACTGTGCTACGCGTTTCCTAACTCGACTAAAATTTAGCATCCTATGTAGTATATATACAAATATCATATACAGTGCTGAATAAAAGTATTCGGATATTTTTCCGAATATTGTATGTGTTGGAAGATCCTGAAATTACGTTTTTTAATATGTTATGCGTTTTCCAAATTGTTTACTTAGATGTTATCTTTCAGCTTATTAAACGGTAATGATTTGTAAAATTATTTTGGAAGTGTTGGAAAGTGTTACATAATCTATGCTTGACGCATGATTTTTCGTTCTTGTTAATTCTTAAATACCCTGGTTGAAATTTGCTGAAGTTTTCAATTTTGTTTGTAAATGTATCAGGGACAATGGGATTATTAAACGGGTAAAATGAAAAAATTCAGAATACCCTCAAGTGAATTACTTTTTTATGATAATAGATCAAAGTTTAATAACCACCTTTTACATTAACCATGCTTGTAAAGCAGAATCTGATTTACTAAGAGGAGAGGGGGGGGGGGGGTGCTGATTACAATAAACAACAATTAACCTATGCTCTTAAATACAAAAAAAAATGGTGATTCAATTATACGGTAATTCGTATAAGCGTCGGATTTCTAAACTTTTTCTAGTAGGGTCCCATACTTTTGATTTGCCCAGAGGCCCAGGAAACCTGTAACCGGTCCTGATCCAGTCTCTAGCGCCGTACACATTGTCAGGAGAAAATATTATAAAATCGCTTGAGTGATATCATATTTCTTTTAGCAATTACATTTTTCCAATTTAAATTTCAAAAATTGGTTATAAGCTGAATTTTACTAGACGTCAAAAATTCTAGTTTTTTATAATAATAATAATAATAATAATAATAATATTTCTTTTAAATGTAAGATGTTGTTGCAGTGGGATACTGTTACAGGTACGTTAAGAATTAATGGATATTTATGGTTCCATTCGAGAAGAATCTCTTTCTCTGTATACACACACATATATAATAAAATAAGATATTTAAAAAAATCCAAAATGAATTTTTCATTAATCGAATTTGCATTTAAATAAACAAATAAAAATTTTAGTAATTTATTCAACCAAATTAATTTAATGAAAATCTCTATAATAAAAAATAAAAAAAAATACAGAAAAAAATGGTATTAAACACAATTCTAGCTAAAAAAAGCCCGTTTAAAAATTAAAATCTTAAATATCTAATTAATCTTCTAATAAGAAAACGGTAAATTAATAACTGGAGCTGAGATCTTTTCGGTTGATATAACCGAATTCGGGTGATACATGAAAAAAAGATCTACAGCATTTTATTCAGAGAACTTTCGCTTACTTTTTTGATTTTCATAGCCAATTAGTTGCCGTTCCTATGCTTATATTACAAAAAAAAAAAATCTTATTTCTGACAGGTGCAAGGATGAGCCCCGGTCTGTCACGTCACATGATAGATTAGTCAAAACGTTGACTATTGTCAAGATCTCTCCAATAAAACTTTTTTGTTAATTTTTACTGCCCAGTGAACCACGGGGTATTGCTAACATCTATGGACTTCCTGCAAGATGTGTAAGATAAGATTAACGAAGCTGTTGAAATGGCTGTACTGTTGCAAGGACAATTTCTTTTTCTACAACCCATTAAGCGGGACAGACCTACATGGAATTGCCCCCTGGCAAAAGGGTAGGCTCCCCACTGGTGCAATGTTGAATTTTATTTTCACTGTCGCCAATCCTTCGTTTGTTCCCTTTCCCATTTCTTTTTGGACATCAGGATTACTATCTGCATATAAAGTTTCATTTTAACTGATGTTTTGGTATTTACATTCATATCAATATCATATTCTCTTTCTTATTATCATAAATATTCGCACACAAGAAAATGTCCAAAAATTACAATCGGACAAAACCCGCATGTTTTAAGGTGGGTTAGTAGGAAGAAGGATTTTCCATCGCACTTAATGTTTTCATATGGGAAAATACCCCCTTCCTGTAATGTCTCATTTTGTAATTCCTTCCCAAAAATGATACTAGATTATAGAAAGAAATAATTCTTCATATTCGTACGCTTTTAGATTTTTCGAATTTTTCTTTCAAAAATACTTTAAAGTCTATGTTAATTTTAAGCTAATAGCTTGAAACGTCAATATTCATTTCAGCGCATTATTTTAGCGATTTTAACGCCCCACTGCAAATGTGTTTCTACAACCGTCGAATTTTTCACGTGGAAAGTTTTGTTTGGTTTTTGTATGGCTTAATGTTAATAATAATCAATATTATAAACCAAACACATGTCTGATTATTGCTGAAGTCATTTTGATAGTGGTAGCAACGAATTGACTGATAAATTTCGTTTTGACAGCATATTTTAAAACTTCTAAACGTCGCACAATTTCATTTTTTATACTGTCGAATAGGAAAACAAATGCAATTTCTTTGAAAACTGTATTTAAATTAAATTTTTTTTTATAGGTTTTAAAATAATTTCCAAGCATTAATTTGTTTTAAATCTATCTCTATCACGTGCAGCCCGATTGCGAAATATTAATCCGTTTGCATTTAAAACATATAAATAGTTCCACATTTATTCCCGGCTAACATTAAGGAACGAAATAAAAAATTCATCAAAATATAAATATAAATATAATACAAAAAAAAAAATTGTAAATTTAACTGACATGTTCTCGAACTACGCGCTTAAACAGTTAAAATTTTCATAATAATAATAATAATAATAATAATAAAACCTGCAGTCAGCAGCGAAATCTTGGACGAATTCTTTTGCCATTAACTCCTGGCATGCGGCTAATACAGAAGTATAGCTTAATTAAATTTCAAAATTTATTTGAATATATTATTTTTTTTTTAATAGAAATTCTTTTTGGCGGTGTTAATGAATCAGTTTAAATATGTATATTTTAAATATGAATAATCTATTAGAATTAGAAAAAATTGGTTTTCACTTATGTTCTGTAACCGGGGAATCATGGGTTCAATTCCCTAGTTTTGATAATAGCATATTTGTACACTGATATATCAGTAATACATTAGTATATATGTTGCTTTTTTCAAATGCTTTGCACTAGAATTTGAAAAAATCTATGCAATATTATAACACTTAAGACGTTTACAAAAATATTTCCCTCAACTCAGCAAAACAAAGCTGACATATTCACAGACTTCTATTTATGAATAAATGCATGGAATTTGCAGTGACGATTGTTGAAGAAATTTGAAATCAAATAGCATTTCGCATTTTCGATAACTGTATATCATATTGAATTATAATTTATTGATGTCTCAAGACGCCCTTTATTGGGCTATAGAATATCGAAAATCGTCTTAAAGCAAAAACTTGGACAGCATTTTCTGAACGATTTTTTGTCCTTATTAAAAGATGGAAAATGCCATTCGATTCCTTAGTTTATGATTTATTAATAAACAATAAATCTATTGTATATGAATAAATCTGCGAATTTTGTGTGAAACGCATGCCTTGTTATAAATGAAAACTCTTTTACTCTCAATCATAGTTCACTAGTCCCGGCACTTTTGTAATTTCTCGGTTCAAAGCCTGGCCCGGCCCAGTCCGACCTCTGTTAAGACATTTCTCAAATCAAAAGTAGTTACTTTCTAATACATTTGTGAATTCGATTTTGTTCAGAAACGCATAAAATTGGCAAATGTTATTATTTAGAAACTGTGTAATGGAATAGCATTTCCATTAAGAAAAAAGAAAAAAAAAAAGAAATCTTTCAGAAAGTACTGACAACATTGGCGTTTTGAATCAAATTTCAGGACGTGATAACATGGAAAAGGTTAAAAACCTGTCGTCACGTGACAAGAATCACCTATACCTCGATAAGTAATTTATTTATCAAAAAATAGAAAACACTAATCGATTTTAAATCGCTTCAAAAGTCAAATCTGTCACTTTTATGCATTTACAGTTAAAAACGAATCAGAAAATATTTCAGACAGTTTCGTGTTGTTGGGAATTTTCAGTCCTGGTTTTGATAAGGAAGAAAATCATTGTCTCAGCGCAGCGTGGCCTGGTCCGTTCGAAGGTCAATAAAATAAGACCTGGCACAAAAATCTTTGCAAAACATGCATACATTTTTAAATCGCCATTGTTCTACAATTAAACATTAATTTTTTTTTTTTTTTTTTTTTTAAATGGTAGATTTATACGCTTATTAAAATATAGTGAAACGTGGGAAAAAGAACCTGCTTATGACGGAATCCTGTCTTAAACTGAAAAATGTGTTGATCCATTCAAAATGAATATACTAATACGTAAGAAAATAATTTATAATAAATTTACACCTGCTAAGAAGGCAATTTGCCTATAACTCACTTTTTTTTCCCTATGCAATTCCATCTTACAAGATTTTACCGTATAGCATTTTTCTTTCAATACATGGAATATACGGATTAACAATATTAATGATAACTTAAACACATACATACAACAAATAGAGATTTATTGAAAAAATAAATATCGCAGGCTGCGGCACTTCTATAAAAATGATTATAAAAAAAAAAAAAAAAAAAGAATGAAAAATGCGTCAAGCATAGATTATGTAAAATTTTCCAACGCTTCCAAAATAATTTTACAAATCATTACCGTCTAATAAGCTGAAAGTAAACAATTTGGAAAACGCATAACCTATTTAAAAACGTAATTTCAGGAATTTCCAACACATACAATTTCCCATTTTTTTACACATCCCATTTTTTTTTTCTGCAACTTAAGAATTCTTCGGTAGATTTAGCTATTTCCATGATTAAACTGATATTAGAAGAATAACAACTTGACACTATCATAGGAAGAAATTGATTCCTATGACAACGTGAACGACGATGGTTAAAATTTTTATTTTAATCTGGATCAAAAGATAAATCGCAATAATTCAAGGTTCGTTATATTCGAGATCGGAGCGGAGATAGCTCTACACTTTCGAAGGCAGTGGGGGCCCACAAACCCAGGTTCATTTGGGAAAAACTGGCCAGCTCTGCTCTGCTAGTAGATTAATTACAAAATATAATTTATATAATTAGATTAGTAATTTATAGTGATAGAAGAAACCTATTGAAAAAGAACAACTAGCGCAATTATTACAAAATTTGTATGCTTTTTTTTTTTAAATGAAAAAAAAAAAAATTGACAAATATTTTAAAGATGTAATAGTCGTACATGATTTTTCTGAACACAAATCCGATGCCAACATATTTGGAGAATTTTGACTGTATTAACTTTAAGGTTACTTCGTTTGTCGGTGTTTACTTTTTAAACTTTTCGCAAAACATTAGCATTTTTTTTTGGGGGGGAGGGGGGGGGTTCTATAATTTAAAAGAATTGTTCAAACTCGCCAGAATAAAAATTCATATGATATCAGAATTAATAAAATCATATCAAGACGAATCATTTCTTCATAGCACTCAAAATAAAATTCAATCTAAGCAGCTGCTAAACATGCTATAAATATCAGAGATGAATTTTGTTTATTATTATTATTATTTGGTGACCCGAGGCTGAAAACGTCAAACTATATTTTTTCTTCTGAAATCCTATTATTCAGAATTTCAGTTTTGCTTTTATACATGCGACAGTTTGCATTATAAACCTATTCCAGAATGATAGCACTTTATTCTCATTGTAAGGTGATCTAAGGAAACATCTATGCAGATACATTCTGTAGCATTTTGCTTTGCTGTACTATTAATAACTACCGTTAATTAACTTTGATCTATGACACAATAATAATAAAAAAAAGATTCAATTAAAAAATATATCGTGCTGTTTATCCCAGACGAAAATCTGTCCTTTTCTGAATGGTAAGGATGTCGTTATACAAAAATCCCAATTTTCTTTATCATTGTAGCGCTATTATGGCCTAGGTTCCATAAGTTTTCCCCTTTGTATTTGCCAGTGTGTCATTCATTATACGTTGCAAGTCCCGGAAGACTCCCGTTGTGTTCTCCTGACTGAATGCAGCCATAAGGAGAAAGAAAATAAATCCACAGTCCAAGGAAATTAATCACATTTCCGCATATGCTGTCACAAGACATTTTGCAGGCCGATACGGTTTTTTGTAAAGACCGGAAAGTAAATATTATACTTGAAAATAAGAAGCAATTAAAACCAAACTATAGTACCATACCATAACAGCTTTAAATTATCTCTTAGTTACAGGGGAAAAAAAAAACTTTTTATAATTTTATAGAAAACTTTATATAGTTACTTCATTATTAAGTTTCAGGGTCTGGGGGGGCTTCAGCCCCTTTACCCCCCCCCCCCCCACGTGGGTGCGCCAATGGCTGGATTCATAAGTTATACAAAAAATAAACTTGCCGTACAGGCACCGCGTCGATATTTCATCTTTTATAAAAGGATGAGGACGGCCAATAAATATTTCGTAATGTTTCGGCTTTAACACTTAGAACTACCATGAGCCGTCATTTTGACGGTTACCTAATGAATATATTCCGATTCGAACCAGAAATTTCTTTTTAAAATAAATTAAATATAAAACTCATAGAAATACGTTAAATTAATAAGTTAAGTGGTTATAAATAAAATTTCTGGTATGAAATAGTTTTAAAAAACTATAAGTGATATTTCCGATAGCTCTAGTGTTAATTTTTTGCTTATTTTTTAAGTGCTGGTCCAGGTTGGGTCTGAACATATAAATTTCGTTCGGTCCTCACACACCTCTTACCCCCCCCCCCCCCCCCCCCCAAAAAAAAAAAAAAAAAACGTTTATTCTAAAAAAAAAAAAAAAAAAAAAAAAAAAAAACAGCAGCATGGCGTAATCCAAAAATTGGAAGTACTACAAAAAAAATAGGATTGTGCTGTCATAAAATGGCACAGTGTGTGTGTCATTAAATGTGCAGTCATAGAATCACAAATATCTTATTGAAATTATTATTTTCCTTCAGAAAAAAATTAAATTAAATATTTGCGACATTCAGATTGTTTCAAAAAGATGTAACAAACTGTAAGAAATGGCAGAGCACACTTATAAATAACAATTTTTGCACAGAAAACCAGGGTCGCAGTCCATGAATTCGGACAAAAAATAAAGCTTATCTATTTCAACCAGAACTCTGATATTTATGCAGACATTTAACAATAATGGTGATAGTTTAATAAAAATTTCAAGTTTTACCTATCTTTATGTGAAATACGAAACTACGAAAAATTCTGGGAATGCATAGTAATTCAGTCAGTGACATCGTACATACATTCATTTCGAAATATAGATGGCCTAGTTCAGCGCTGTTTGGACGCAGATGATGATAACTTCCATCAATTTTTGTGATATTGTTGCATTTGGCAAAAACGTCTATTGAAAATTTCGTTAAAATAGCTTCATTATTGTTAAAGTCTTGATCAAGAATTCGTGTTTCGCCTGAAATGAAACATTTCATGTTTTTGATTGAACAAATGGATTGCCACCCTGAATTCCTACACATTTAATTTTTTCGCGTGTTTGTATTATTCCACCCTTTAAACTTAAAAAAGAGAATCATTATGACATAATTACACGAAAAATATATTGATACCTCATAAGACCATCCTCAAATTCAAATCTGTTATTATCTGACACATCTCCAGAATTTATTTTTATTTGTAAACACATAAAACTGACAGATGTATTTATAATCGAATAGCGTTTTCCAAATTTCGATAAGGCACGGGATATTTAGAAAATTCAGTAAAAGTTGGCATTATAAACTGAATTTCCAGACGCAGCAGTGTGAAAAAGATCGTCATTGAGACAACAATGGCTTACAACTTTAAATGTAATACATTTATCAAAAAATGAAAAACCCTATTTGATTTTCAGTCATTTCAGCAGTTTTGCTTGAAATTTTCATACTTTTGAGTCGGTGAAGGTGTCAGAAAAATTCTTGTTGTTAAGAGTGAATTTTTCTTTTTCCAGAATGGCCTTAAATTAGAAATAAATTTTATTCAACAACTAACTGGCCATGCGTTACCAAGGCCGTGATAATAACCTTAAACAGAACTCAAGTTCGTATGATTTTTTTTTCCTTTAAAGAAGCTGAAACAAGTGTTTTAAGAAGGAGATTAATATTGAAAATTGATGGTAGCTGAGGTTCGATAAATTTTTTTGTCGTTTAAGTAGTACCTGGAAGTCCTAAAAAGTTGTTAGAAAAAAAAAAAAAAAAAAAAAGATAGTCAATCGGGCAGTTTTTAAGGAGCTATAGTAGCGGGCCCAAAAGATGACAACTGATAGTTTTGAGCAGGGAAATATGAGAAAAGATCAAAAGATTCTAGTACTTAGCACTTTAGATCTTCAATTAGTCGAAATTAAGCATAAGGTATAAATTATCATTAGAATAAAATTTTAAAGAAATGCTCACAAAAGTGCCCTAGGACCCCAATAAAAATATGAGGGTTGTGGCCCGGGGACGGGAGTCCAAGACTAAACTTTAAAGTTATGCATTGAGATGGTGACATAATTAGGGGAATGAAAAATACATGCCGCACAAAAAGTTAAAGAGGCACCGGGCCCGGGGTCCTAACTGGCATGAAGAAATGTAGGAATAACTAAAAGGAGAAAAATCCCAAAACCGAAGAAGATCGGATTAAAATGGGACAAATTAAAAATTTAAGGAGCAAAAATTTCAAGGGGCGCCCCTACCGGCCCAGGATCTTAAGGGGAAGGATAGATCACCTTTAAAATGGTCAAAAATTCAGTTTCAAGGTTTTGATGTTAGTAAATAGTGCATTTTATTCTGAGTAGAAAGGTACCAATGTTTTTAAGAGGCGATAATTATTGACGAAGATATAAAGTAAAACGCAATCGTCATTCTTGGTTTTTGAATGGAGAGGGAAAACTTTAAATGCATTTAATTCACAATAATGATTTTCAAACTTGCGCGCACGATTTCTCCAAAAATAATTTAGATAGAACCTCAAAATTTTTCGAACTTATTAATGTTGTAACAATGAACAAAATGAACTAGATTCTTTTAATTTGGTCAATAAATTAAAAAATAATTAACTGTAATTCATCGAAAAGCGCATATAAAATGAGTTTTTAATTTAATTACAGTTAATTATTTTTTAATTTATTGATCAAATTAAAAGATTCTAGTTCATTTTGTTCATTGTTGCAACATTAATAAGTTTGAAAAACTTTGAGGTTCTATCTAAATTATTTTTGGAGAAATCATGCGCGCAATTTGAAAATCATTGTTGTGAATTAAATGGATTTAAAGTTTTCACTCCCCATTCAAAAACAAAGAATGACGATTGCGTTTTACTTTATTTCTTCGTCAATAATTATCGCCTCTGAAAAACATTGGTACCTTTTTACTCAGAATAAAATGCACTATTTACTGACATCAAAATCTTGAAATTGAATTTTTGACCATTTTAAAGGTGATCGCCTTAACGGGAACATAAAAATGGGGAGGGGGGGGGGGGACTAAATGAGGAAATGGATCCCAAAAACGAATATCGGATAAAAAGGGACGTTATATTAATAATTTAGGGCACAAAAACTACAATGGGCTCCAAGGAGCTCGGATCTTAAAAAACTGAGCGACAGATGCATAAAGACCTGCCTTGGTCACCCCACCACCAACTTTTCAGATTTCTAACGTGCGGCAGATTTCGCGAGCCATCGCACACACAAAGAGCGAAACTTCCTTTTATTAGTATAAATTGATTTCACATAGATCAGTTTGTATTGAAAAAAGTAAAAAAAAAAAAAAAAAACTGATTCAGTCAACAATTTTCCATATTTTTGAAGGTGCGTTTATTTATTTTAGTAATGCATTTTCAACAAACAAAAATAATAGCTAAGAAAACACATAAATTTTAAAGAAAATAAGTGAAAATTGCCCAGAAAACAGTGAGTAAACTAAATGAAAATCATTTCTGAATATTGATTGCTTGAAACCGTAACCCATTTTTATCATAATAACTTTAATATAAAATAACTTTTAAGTGTTAAGTTCACTAAGAATCACATTTCAAAATAAAATGAAATTTTTGTCATAGCAAAATGATCGTGGCTAAAAATGTGACCCTTTAAAGGATCTCTTATTTCTAGCAGTCTATTATCATTCAGGAACCAAAACCACCCTTAAATCTCAAACACAACCTTTTCCGTAGAACTTCATACGTTCATTCACTATTACCCGCCGAACAGATGTTTCCTTTATTCAACCCCCACTCCTGGAAACAGAAATTCAATGACGTACTTACTGGCGTATTTATTGGCTAGCATTATTCAACCACCCAAAGCAAGTTATCGCTCTGACCATCGCCAAGACTTTATCGCTTTCTTAAACCTGTTTTATCGCCATATTTGGCGGGGTCAAGCATAGGTAAAGTCGGAACTTCAATTAGCCAAAAATATATACCTTTTCTTTAAAATAAAACTCAAACATAAACAAAACAATGAAATCTGTGGTTAGCCGCTTTCAGCTGTGAACATGAACTGCCGTCGCTGGATCCTGGATCATCCCATATTCACACCTGCTCTCATTGGCTGTCTGCTTTGTTGCTGTGGATTGGCGGAGAGCATGGAATAGCCTCGAATCCAGAATTCCATATGCAAATCAGGCCTAGGTGTTATAATTACGGTGCTTTCCTCAGGCAGGAAGACAGAATAGGTTTGTTTGTATAGAGGTTTGTGTGTGTGCTGTTTTTAATAAAGACAGTTGCATTTTTTTTGCGACCCTTTCACGAAAGTTTCTTCTGCGAACCTTTCACAAAATCAATATTTTTTCCACAATCCTTTGACGAATTTCGTACTTTTTCTGCGATCCGTTGACTAAATTCAAGTTTTTCCTGCAATCATTTGACGAAATTTGCTTTTTTTTGTGATCCTTTAACGAAATTCGTGTTTTTTCCACATATTTTTGTCGAGATTCATCTTTTTTCAGTGATCCTACGACGTAATTCGTGTTTTTTTCAGCGATCCTTTGACGAAATTCATATTTTTCCTGTGATCCTTTGGCGAAATTTGCGTTTTACCCGCGATCCTTTGATGAAATTCACATTTTTCCGTGATCCTTTGATGAAATTTGCCTTTTTAATGATCCTTTGACAATATTCGTGTTTTCTCTGCTGCGCATAATTTCCGTCTCCACCGCCGATCGACGATTGGGATTTTTATGCTTTCTGATTATTTGTAAAAGCAAACGCTTCTTAAGTCATTTCCTGTATTTTGGAGGATTATGAAGATATAAAAAGATATAATATAAGAAATTAACATATATTATTAGATTATATAGAAATATTAGATTATATAGAGATTAGATTATATAGAAATATTAGATTATATAGAGATTAGATTATATAGAAATTAATTAGATTATATTAGTATAATATTTATTATATTACAGTTATAAATTAATTAGATTATATAGAAATTAACAGATATATAAGAAACCAAGTTCAACCGGAAATGACTTAAGAAGCGTCCGGTTTAACAACTAATCAGAAAGCATGATAATCGCAATCGTCTATCGGCGGTGGACAGGGGAATTATGCCTCTGCTGCCTTTTGACGATATTCATGTTTTTTTAGCGATCCTTTGACAAAATTCGTGTTTTTTCAGCGATTATTTGATGAAATTCGTGTTTTTCTCGCGAACCTTTGACAAAATTCACGTTTGCCAGCGATTCTTTGATAAAATATGCTTTTTACTTTCCTCTATCTATAATAGAAGAAAGTATTGTAATCGAAATTTTTTTCGACTTCCGGCTTTCGACGGATTTACACGTTTTAGAGGTCAGAGATTCCGAAAAACACGTTTTTACAAAATGTCTGTCTGTCCGTCTGTGTGTCTTCATTGTACCATCTAAAAGTGTATGATGTTATGCTTCAAATTGAAACAAATTTTTTTCTATGTTTTTGGCTATGGCAAGCACGTTCTATCAGAATTTGGGGATATTTCGACAAAAGGGGACGCTGTGATCGATATTTTTGTTCCATTTTCACTATTGTATCATCTAAAAGTGTATGATGTTAAGCTTTAAATTGAACCAATTTTTTTTTCTATGTTTTTGGCTATGGCAAGCAGGTTCTATCAGAATTTGGGAATATTTCGACGAAATCTGTGATCACTGAAATTTCACTGTGATCGATATTTTTGTTCCATTTTTACTATTGTACCATCTAAAAGTGTATGATGTTAAGCTTTAAATTAATCCAATTATTTTTTCTATGTTTTTGGCTATGGCAAGCAGGTTCTATCAGAATTTGGGAATATTTCGGCGGAAGGGGGCGCTGTGATCGATATTTTTGTTCCATTTTAACTATTGTATCATCGAAAAGTGTATGAAGTTATGCTTCAAATTGAACCACATTTTTTTCTCTGTTTTTAGCAATGGCAAGCAGGTTCTGTTACAATCTGGGGATATTTCGACGAAAGGGGGCGCTGTGATAGCCATTTATAGATATAAAATTCAAAAAGATGTGCAAATTAAAAGAAATTAGAAATCCTGAAAAAAAATTTCTTTAAATGTTCGGCCTTGATCCGGAGAATCCGGAGCAATTTTTGTTTTGCTTCTATCTTAAAAAATGGCTGAGATGGAGCGGTTTGAAATTTTAGGGTGGCTGACATTTTCAAAGAAGACAGCAGAATTCATCCATAAACGGGTTTAATTTATGATTTTTAGTTAACATGGTTTCGGCAAATTTTCTTTCATTGTTGTAACTATAAATCCTATTATATGCTTATTACTATATATTTATATTCGCCAACGTTAAATTCTCGCCAAACTTGGCGACAGTTGGCGGAATATCGCCAAATTTGGCGACCAAAATAAGTTGCCATAAATGAAGCCAACTTGGCTGTAGAGGACTAATTTGGCGATATTCTCATTCAAATTCAATGCTGACGACAACTGGGATTGAATCTTCTTTATTTAGGTTCCACGCATTTTAGCTTCGTGTATTCCAGTAAAATTAGCTAAAATCATAAAACCAAGGAATAGGGAGGCTATCTGTTCCTGTCGGTTCAGGCCAGAAGGACTTTTCGTAGTTTAGTATACATCGGTTGTTCGCATCCCTGTAACCCGACCATTCGCAAGCAGCTGACGTACAACAGAATGACGAAAAATATTGATTTTATTGGCGATGTGATAGCGAATTTTGAAGTATTAACATGACTGAGATAGAAGAAAGTTTTGGGATTGGCACATCCGACTAGTTTATTTAGGTTCCACGCATTTTACCGTCGTGTTTTCCAATAAAATTAGCTAAAATCGTAAAACCAAGGAATAGGGAGGCTATCTGTTCCTGTCGGTTCAGGCCAGAAGGACTTTTCGTAGCTTAGTATACATCGGTTGTTCGCATCCCTGTAACACGACAATTCACAAGCAGCTGACGTACAACGGAATGACGAAAAATATTGATTTTATTGGCGATGTGATAGCGAATTTTGAAGTATTAACATGACTGAGATAGAAGAAAGTTTTGGGATTGGCACATCCGACTAGTTTATTTAGGTTCCACGCATTTTACCGTCGTGTTTTCCAATAAAATTAGCTAAAATCGTAAAACCAAGGAATAGGGAGGCTATCTGTTCCTGTCGGTTCAGGCCAGAAGGACTTTTCGTAGCTTAGTATACATCGGTTGTTCGCATCCCTGTAACACGACAATTCACAAGCAGCTGACGTACAACGGAATGACGAAAAATATTGATTTTATTGGCGATGTGATAGCGAATTTTGAAGTATTAACATGACTGAGATAGAAGAAAGTTTCGGGATTGGCACATCCGACTAGTTTATTTAGATTCCACGCATTTTACCGTCGTGTTTTCCAATAAAATTAGCTAAAATCGTAAAACCAAGGAATAGGGAGGCTATCTGTTCCTGTCGGTTCAGGCCAGAAGGACTTTTCGTAGTTTAGTATACATCGATTGTTCGCATCCCTGTAACACGACAATTCACAAGCAGCTGACGTACAACGGAATGACGAAAAATATTGATTTTATTGGCGATGTGATAGCGAATTTTGAAGTATTAACATGACTGAGATAGAAGAAAGTTTTGGGATTGGCACATCCGACTAGTTTATTTAGGTTCCACGCATTTTACCGTCGTGTTTTCCAATAAAATTAGCTAAAATCGTAAAACCAAGGAATAGGGAGACTATCTGTTCCTGTCGGTTCAGGCCAGAAGGACTTTTCATAGTTTAGTATACATCGGTTGTTCGCATCCCTGTAACACGACAATTCACAAGCAGCTGACGTACAACGGAATGACGAAAAATATTGATTTTATTGGCGATGTGATAGCGAATTTTGAAGTATTAACATGACTGAGATAGAAGAAAGTTTTGGGATTGGCACATCCGACTAGTTTATTTAGGTTCCACGCATTTTACCGTCGTGTTTTCCAATAAAATTAGCTAAAATCGTAAAACCAAGGAATAGGGAGGCTATCTGTTCCTGTCGGTTCAGGCCAGAAGGACTTTTCATAGTTTAGTATACATCGGTTGTTCGCATCCCTGTAACACGACAATTCACAAGCAGCTGACGTACAACGGAATGACGAAAAATATTGATTTTATTGGCGATGTGATAGCGAATTTTGAAGTATCATGACTGAGATAGAAGAAAGTTTTGGGATTGGCACATCCGACTAGTTTATTTAGGTTCCACGCATTTTACCGTCGTGTTTTCCAATAAAATTAGCTAAAATCGTAAAACCAAGGATTAGGGAGACTATCTGTTCCTGTCGGTTCAGGCCAGAAGGACTTTTCATAGTTTAGTATACATCGGTTGTTCGCATCCCTGTAACACGACAATTCACAAGCAGCTGACGTACAACGGAATGACGAAAAATATTGATTTTATTGGCGATGTGATAGCGAATTTTGAAGTATTAACATGACTGAGATAGAAGAAAGTTTTGGGATTGGCACATCCGACTAGTTTATTTAGGTTCCACGCATTTTACCGTCGTGTTTTCCAATAAAATTAGCTAAAATCGTAAAACCAAGGAATAGGGAGACTATCTGTTCCTGTCGGTTCAGGCCAGAAGGACTTTTCATAGTTTAGTATACATCGGTTGTTCGCATCCCTGTAACACGACAATTCACAAGCAGCTGACGTACAACGGAATGACGAAAAATATTGATTTTATTGGCGATGTGATAGCGAATTTTGAAGTATTAACATGACTGAGATAGAAGAAAGTTTTGGGATTGGCACATCCGACTAGTTTATTTAGGTTCCACGCATTTTACCGTCGTGTTTTCCAATAAAATTAGCTAAAATCGTAAAACCAAGGAATAGGGAGGCTATCTGTTCCTGTCGGTTCAGGCCAGAACGACTTTTCATAGTTTAGTATACATCGGTTGTTCGCATCCCTGTAACACGACAATTCACAAGCAGCTGACGTACAACGGAATGACGAAAAATATTGATTTTATTGGCGATGTGATAGCGAATTTTGAAGTATTAACATGACTGAGATAGAAGAAAGTTTTGGGATTGGCACATCCGACTAGTTTATTTAGGTTCCACGCATTTTACCGTCGTGTTTTCCAATAAAATTAGCTAAAATCGTAAAACCAAGGAATAGGGAGACTATCTGTTCCTGTCGGTTCAGGCCAGAAGGACTTTTCATAGTTTAGTATACATCGGTTGTTCGCATCCCTGTAACACGACAATTCACAAGCAGCTGACGTACAACGGAATGACGAAAAATATTGATTTTATTGGCGATGTGATAGCGAATTTTGAAGTATTAACATGACTGAGATAGAAGAAAGTTTTGGGATTGGCACATCCGACTAGTTTGTTTAGGTTCCACGCATTTTACCGTCGTGTTTTCCAATAAAATTAGCTAAAATCGTAAAACCAAGGAATAGGGAGACTATCTGTTCCTGTCGGTTCAGGCCAGAAGGACTTTTCATAGTTTAGTATACATCGGTTGTTCGCATCCCTGTAACACGACAATTCACAAGCAGCTGACGTACAACGGAATGACGAAAAATATTGATTTTATTGGCGATGTGATAGCGAATTTTGAAGTATTAACATGACTGAGATAGAAGAAAGTTTTGGGATTGGCACATCCGACTAGTTTATTTAGGTTCCACGCATTTTACCGTCGTGTTTTCCAATAAAATTAGCTAAAATCGTAAAACCAAGGAATAGGGAGGCTATCTGTTCCTGTCGGTTCAGGCCAGAAGGACTTTTCATAGTTTAGTATACATCGGTTGTTCGCATCCCTGTAACACGACAATTCACAAGCAGCTGACGTACAACGGAATGACGAAAAATATTGATTTTATTGGCGATGTGATAGCGAATTTTGAAGTATTAACATGACTGAGATAGAAGAAAGTTTTGGGATTGGCACATCCGACTAGTTTATTTAGGTTCCACGCATTTTACCGTCGTGTTTTCCAATAAAATTAGCTAAAATCGTAAAACGAAGGAATAGGGAGACTATCTGTTCCTGTCGGTTCAGGCCAGAAGGACTTTTCATAGTTTAGTATACATCGGTTGTTCGCATCCCTGTAACACGACAATTCACAAGCAGCTGACGTACAACGGAATGACGAAAAATATTGATTTTATTGGCGATGTGATAGCGAATTTTGAAGTATACATGACTGAGATAGAAGAAAGTTTTGGGATTGGCACATCCGACTAGTTTATTTAGGTTCCACGCATTTTACCGTCGTGTTTTCCAATAAAATTAGCTAAAATCGTAAAACCAAGGAATAGGGAGGCTATCTGTTCCTGTCGGTTCAGGCCAGAAGGACTTTTCATAGTTTAGTATAAATCGGTTGTTCGCATCCCTGTAACACGACAATTCACAAGCAGCTGACGTACAACGGAATGACGAAAAATATTGATTTTATTGGCGATGTGATAGCGAATTTTGAAGTATTAACATGACTGAGATAGAAGAAAGTTTTGGGATTGGCACATCCGACTAGTTTATTTAGGTTCCACGTATTTTACCGTCGTGTTTTCCAATAAAATTAGCTAAAATCGTAAAACTAAGGAATAGGGAGACTATCTGTTCCTGTCGGTTCAGGCCAGGAGGACTTTTCATAGTTTAGTATACATCGGTTGTTCGCATCCCTGTAACACGACAATTCACAAGCAGCTGACGTACAACGGAATGACGAAAAATATTGATTTTATTGGCGATGTGATAGCGAATTTTGAAGTATTAACGTGACTGAGATAGAAGAAAGTTTTGGGATTGGCACATCCGACTAGTTTATTTAGGTTCCACGCATTTTACCGTCGTGTTTTCCAATAAAATTAGCTAAAATCGTAAAACCAAGGAATAGGGAGGCTATCTGTTCCTGTCGGTTCAGGCCAGAAGGACTTTTCATAGTTTAGTATACATCGGTTGTTCGCATCCCTGTAACACGACAATTCACAAGCAGCTGACGTACAACGGAATGACGAAAAATATTGATTTTATTGGCGATGTGATAGCGAATTTTGAAGTATTAACATGACTGAGATAGAAGAAAGTTTTGGGATTGGCACATCCGACTAGTTTATTTAGGTTCCACGCATTTTACCGTCGTGTTTTCCAATAAAATTAGCTAAAATCGTAAAACCAAAGAATAGGGAGGCTATCTGCTCCTTTCGGTTCAGGCCAGAAGAACTTTTCGTAGTTTAGTATACATCGATTGTTCGCATCCCTGTAACACGACGATTCGCAAGCAGCTGACGTACAACAGAATAACGAAAAATATTGATTTTATTGGCGATGTGATAGCGAATTTTGAAGTATTAACATGACTGAGATAGAAGAAAGTTTCGGGATTGGCACATCCGATTAGTTTCTATTATGATAGGGAAAAGCGGATTAGGATAGGTAGATAGGGAAACCCCATTATCGGATCGGGACATTATCAAGGGCGTGCCTAGCGGGGGTGTTGGGGGTGTAACACCCCCCCCACACTAATTTATCAGAGTTGGTAAAATTTAGAATAGTTGGTAAGTCGGAAAGTTAAGAATACTCCCTGCAAAAAAATCCGCTCCCCTGTCGTCAGTTTCATTTCAATTCTCTGTTGTCCGTCTTTAAAGGGAAAAAGAAAAAGCTTCTCACACAGAATGGAAGATTGTGTATGATTCTGTGTGGGAGGGAGGGGTGTCAGAGAGCGGGGGGGGAGGGCTAAGATAGAGAGAGAGAATCGCTTTTCTGAGAATTTGAGACTTTGATGAAAGGAAAGGGGGGGGGCTTGCAATCTCTATTGTGAATTTACCCATCTAGCATCTTTAATGGCTCCCTTCTGCTATGGACGGATTTTTAAAATTTGGTAACCTGACCTGGTAAGTAAATTTTTCAGTGCAGCTGAATCATTTGCTTGACTATTTCTTACTATAGAATCTATAGTATAGACTAGCGTCTCAATATAGCTCTGCTCCCTATGGAGATTTTTCGCTAAGCCTCTTGGCTCTAGATTTCGGGCTAGTTATTTGAGACTGTTGCATTTAAAAGACGAAGCCACAGACACAGAAGAAGAGCGCTTTTGGGCCAAAAAAGTAAGCACGTTGACATCTTTCTTTTCTATCTAGTCAACGTAGAGAGGCAGCAGCTAACGCGGAGCAAATTCGT
This sequence comes from Maratus michaelseni, assembly GCA_963931845.1. Taxonomy (NCBI): domain Eukaryota; kingdom Metazoa; phylum Arthropoda; class Arachnida; order Araneae; family Salticidae; genus Maratus; species Maratus michaelseni. Next base: position 471,859,099 of record OZ007587.1, read on the forward strand.
CTAAGAAACAGAGTATTAATATACTTCTAGACTGCACCAGATACTTAAGTCGTCAAGCATTTCGGGGACGAGACAGTGTACAACTACATTCAGCTCATTAGATTAATGGCCAGGTGGAGTCCAACTTTAAACAACTGGATTGGTGATAATCATCTTAGCCCATACCATGCCAACTATCTTAGTAATAAGTCGAAAAACGACTTTATTGGGGTTCTTGGATCATGTGTCCATGAAAAAATAGTTGTAAATATTAAAAATTGTGGATTTTTTAGCATTATGGCTGATAGCACACCCGATCTTTCTCATCTTGACAAGCTATCAATTGTAATCCGATACGTGACCCCAAAGTTCAAGCCCTAAGAAAGGTTGTTAAAACTAAAAGATTATCTGGATAAAAGTGGCAAAGAATGGCTAAGCTTATTTCTGAAATTCTACAGTCAGTTGGAATATGGCTTTCCCAAGCTCGTGTACAGTCTTACGACACCACGTCATCTGTGCATCTATGTCCGGCAGCATTTTAGGCTATCAATCAAAACTTTCAATCAAAATTTTTTTTACACATACTGAATAACAGCATTTAATTTTGACTGTGGCAACAGACTGTGGTTAGGCAGAAGGCAGAATGCAGGTGAGCACTTAGGACTTTTAGTGATTTTTTTTTAAATTCACAGTATTGTAGAACAGTTGACTCCGTTGCTGAGGGGTGGGGGGATATCACAAAGACTTTCTCACCCCCGATCCCGTACTCGGAAAAATTCAGTTACACCCCCCCCCCCCCCACTAAAACAGCCTACGGCACGCCCCTGGACATTAGATGTAATTAAGAAACATTTGTATATTTGTAATAATTAGCGAAAATGGCGAGATAAAGGGGGTGGGGGGGGAACGACTTTTTATTAAATATCGCATTTGTTCTACATCAACTTCCTCTTGTTGCATAAACCTTTTAATTTTAGCTCGCGTGATCCTTAGTTTTAACTTCGCTGAGAGTGGGATCGCGTGACATGGCTTTTCATTATTTTATTGTATCTGCTTGATGTAAAAACTCATTGAATTGTTGATTTTATTTTATTATTGTAATTTATTATTGTGATGTGGCAACTTTATGTTTTATCGTTTTAATTTTTATAGAAAAGGTAGATGTTCTAGAAGTTTCTCAGATGTAGTTGAAATGACGTTCCCACACAGCACATAAGCTTAGAATAACGTTGTTTCAAGGGTTTTTAAGGTTGAAACAAGGTTATAACAAGGTTTTGAAAAGGATTTGGCGTTGTAATGTTATTGGAGATATGTTTTTTATTTGATTTGTTGTGTGGGAATAAATGTCTACCTTTGTAAAACGGGATATCTTTAATTCTTCAAAACAGACGCAAACATCGGGTAGATGTTTTGGACCTGAGTATAAGTATTTTTAGCTGTTTTTAAAATAGAGTTAAAGTTTAACTTTATTTCTTCTGGAACATATTTATTTTGGCGTCCGCGATCAGGACCGTTTGTTTTGAATGAATAGATCTGTTTTAATACGAATTGATAATGTCGTTGAAGTCTTTAAATACTAAAAGGAAAAATGAAAAGGCAGCATTTACGGCAGTTGCTGAAAAGGTGGAAGTAGAAATCACAAATGAAGAATTTAATCTTATTAACTGTCAAATTTTGTTAAATCAATTAGATGATAAATTTAACAGGCTGTGTTTGACGGAAGATAAGATCCTGGATTTACTTAATGAAAATGATTTTGAAATTGAATTTAATGCAGCTGAAGCCGATAGAGATTTATATTTGAGTTTAAAAGTAAAACTAAACTACAAAATGGAAGAACATCAGTCGAAAGTGGTCGAAAAAGTTTCATCTTTGCCATCGAATCCAGAGAATAATAGAAAATTCAAACTTCCTGAATTAGAAATGAGAAAATTTTCTGGAGATGCCAAAGAATTCTTGGGTTTTTGGAGCCAATTTTCTAAGATTCATGAGGATCCTAACTTAGCTGAAGAAGATAAATTTCAATACCTGGCTCAGTGTGTGACACCGAATTCCCGAGCAGCTCAATTGATAAGCAGTTTTCCCTTGACGGCTACTAATTATCCGAAAGCTGTGCAACAACTAAAAGATCGTTTCGGATGTGATGATTTATTGGTTCAAATATATGTTCGGGATTCAAGATTCAATATCTTGTAATGAAGAATGCTACTACTGGACGTACTGCTACAGATTTGTCTGTTCTGTACGACGGCATAGAGAGTAAGATGAGAGCATTAGAAAGTCTTGGGCGAACTAAAGAAAAGTTTGCTGATTTTCTCCGGCCTCTAGTGGAATCTTGCCTACCTGAAAGTATACTTAGAGCATGGGAGAGAAGCCGTGTTGCTGAAGATGGAGTGACAAGGAATTCTGAAAGAACTCTCGATAATCTTATGATTTTCCTTCGCCATGAAGTAGAGTCCGAAGATATGATTAAATTAGCTCAAACTGGTTTTACTGGTAACATTGTGAAACGCGTTTGTAATAAAAATGTTAGTAGCGACAATTTAGATATGTCAACTGCAGCTATGTTAGTAAGTACAAATGAGTTTTTTAATGGTAAGTTGTCTTTTACTTGTATTTTTTGTGATAAACCACATTCTAGTGCAAAATGTTTTAAAGCAGAGAAAAGGAGTTTTAATGATAAAAAATTGATTGTACAAAAGAAAAAGGCTTGTTTCGCAAGTTTAAGAATTGGTCATTTAAGAAATCAATGTAAAGCTAATATCAAATGTTTTATTTGTAATGGTAATCATTTAAAGTTAATGTCTTCAAAGAATATGAAAGAAAATGAGTGTAAACAAAAGGATTCAAAAGCTGAGGTTTCTCTTTCTAATAATAGTAATGATAATGTTTATTTGCAAAGTTTATGTATAAATATTTTTGTTAAAGGTAAAAGAAAGAAAATTCGAGCTCTTATAGATTCCGGCTCACAACATAGCTATGTGGCCGAAAGAGTTATTCGGGAGATGAGAGTAGACCCGATTAGGGAAGAGAGAATTATTCATTGTTTATTTGGGGGGGAAGAAACGGAACCATTATCTCATTCAGTTTTTTCTTTGCAAGTAGATGATTTAGATAGAACTTTTAAACTTTGTCTTGAAGCCTTTTCGGAAGAAAAAATATGCGGTTTTGTACCCATTGTTAATGATCGTAAAATTCTGCAGGAATTAAAACAGAGAAAAATAAAAATTACTGATAACATATGTAAGGAAAATGAAATTGATTTGTTATTAGGTGCAGATGTTATCGGGAAGTTATTAACGAGGGAATTTGTACAGTTGTCTTCGGGACTCACTGCTGTCAAAACTAGACTTGGGTGGGCTCTCATGGGTAAACAAATAAATAACGAATATGTTACAGATAATGTGTTATCAAGTCTGTCTTTGCATGCGCGAGATATTTCAGTAAAATATTTGTGGGAGTTAGAGGCTTTAGGTATTTCAGAGATCCTACTGAAAATATTAAAACAAAAAATCGAATGGCCGATGAAAAGATTGATTTTGAAAACAAATTATCAATACTTCCGAATGGTAGGTATGAATTAGAGTTACCTTGGAAACACGAAACTAATCAATTGCCAGATAACAAAATTATATATTTGATGCGTCATGAGAAAATGATTAAACGTGCTAAAGAAAGTGGGTTTCTAGGTAGTTATCAAAAGGTGTTTCAAGAATGGGAGGAATTAAACATTATTGAAAGGGTGCCAGAACTAGAATTAGATAATAAATGTCATTATTTGCCGCATAGATCAGTTATAAAGATGGATAGTGAAACTACAAAAGTAAGACCCGTATTTGATGCTTCTGCAAACGAAACTAGTCGTTGGGGGCCACCGTAATACTTACCCATCATGGCTATGCATAAAGTAAAATAGTAAAATAAAAATGTGTAAACTACTTATAAAATGCATTGCAATTCAAATAAAATCGTGGCTTGATGACGTCACAAACTTTAAAGGCTCGATTACTGAATTGCTTGAAAGAGGTTTTTCCTTATAACTCCAAAAATAATAATCCTATTAACTAGCGGTTTATTGCATCTGATTAAGCGTCAAATTTCCAATTAAAATATATCTTTGAAGTGAAATTTGGATGAAATACAGGGTCATGAAAAATCGAAGAGTGTGGAAAATAGGATTCCAAATATCTCGGCAACTAATTATCCGATCGACTTCATGCTTTATTCAAAATTTATGTTTTTTTATTGTCTTTTATATTCATTTCTTAAAATAAACAATTTCGAAAATTTTTATATACCTTTCATCAGAACGAATATTTCGAGAGTCCGAAAAAAATTGTTCCGGTTAATCGAGGTTATTGAAATGAAATAGGCTTCTTCCCATTATTACATACTAAGTACATACCAAATTACAAGTCTCTATCTCAATTTTTTCGGGAGATAGAGCGTTTACAGACACACACACACACAGACACACAGACGGACGGCAAATTTTTTTTTCTAAAAATATGTTTTTCGGAATCTCCAATGTCTGAAACGTGTAAATCCGTCAAAAATTTTTTTCGATTTTCAAAACGATTACAAGACTTACCCTATACTACGTATGATGGGTAAGTAAAAGGAAAGCCATCCTTAAACCAGTGTTTATTTAAAGGTCCTAATTTAGTAGAATTCATACCAGACATCGTAGACAGGTTCAGAATGTTCCCTGTTGGTTTGAGTGCCGATATCGAAAAAGCATTCCTTCAGCTGAGAATTGTTCCGAAAGATAGAGATTATTTGCGTTTCTTTTACCCATGCGATGAGGAAATACAAATTTATAGGCATTGTCGTGTAGTTTTCGGGGTATCCTGTTCTCCTTATTTACTGAATGCTTCCATCATTCATCTTTTAAACAATTCCTCACCTGATTTCAAGAAAGTGACTCATAAGTTAAAAAATTCTTTTTATGTTGATAATTGTATAACTGGTGTAAATAATGTAAAAGAAGAAGAGAATTTTATTGAACAGGCTAAAATTATTATGTCCAAAGGTTGTTTTATCTTACGTAGTTGGGAAAGCAATGTTGCTTGTAAATTTACATCTAAGCATTCCGGGGATACATCTTTATTAGGAATGTTATGGAACTTAGATAATGATACGCTAAAATGTAAGATTAATGCAAATATGTTAACATGTGATGTTAAAGTAACTAAGAGATTGATTCTATCTATTGTGCAATCGATATTTGATCCAGTTGGTATACTTGCCCCAACTACACTGCTACCAAAGTTAATTTTGCAGCAAACATGTAAACAAAGTATTCATTGGGATGATATGTTGCCTGAGGACATTGTAAATAAATTTTGTTTATGGTTAAATGATGTGCATTTGTTAAAAGATGTGACAATACCACGTTATGTAGGCTCAAATGCAACATTCGACTTGCATGTTTTTGTCGATGCTTGTAAGAATGCTTATGCTGCATGTGTTTTTGCTCGAACTCGTAATTCATCGGGAATTATGTTGACTCTTTTAAGAGCGAAAAGTCGTGTAGCACCTTTGAAAATCTTGAGCATCCCAAGATTGGAGTTAATGTCGTGTTGCATAGGAGCCAGGTTAGCCTTTTCCATCTGTAATGCAATTAATGCTTTTGATATGAAAATTACATTTTGGAGTGATTCTACAGTTGCATTGTGCTGGATAAAAAACCGCGGGGAATGGTCTAATTTTGTTGCTAACCGGGTTAAAGAAATCAGGCATCTGACACAATCTGAATCATGGAGACATGTCCCTGGTCACATGAATCCAGCGGATATACTATCTCGAGGTTGTTCACCTAGTCGAATGCTAGATTCTGAGTGGTTTAGTGGACCTTTATGGCTCAATCAAAATCCAGAATCGTGGCCTGTTAATGAAATTTTTGGGGAACCTAATGAAGTTAATGATGAACATAAAAAAGTTAAGTTAATAAATATTAATGTGTCAGAGTTTTCTGATCCTTTTGATGTTGGAAGATTTTCGAATTATGATAAATTAATTCGGGTTTTCGGTTGGGTTTTACGTTTTATTAACAACTGTAGGAGCACTCCTAATTTGTGTAAAAATCTTTCTGTTCACGAAATTGTAAGTTCTGAGAAGTGTTTGATTAGATTTATTCAGAATTCTTATTTATCTGATTTAAAGACTGTTAACTGTCTAGATGTATTTACTGATAATGAAAACATCATTAGAGTGAAGACAAGAATTGCTGAACGAAAAGACAGTTCTGATTTTTTAAGACCTATTTGGTTACCTGGTAAATGTATATTTACTGAATTATTAATTGAATCAGTTCATAGAAAAAATTGTCATGCAGGACTTCATATGATGCAGTCATTATTGAGAGAAAGGTTTTGGATAACTAAACAACGTAAGACTGTATGTAAAGTGTTCAATAGATGCGTGAAATGTAAAAGATATAAGTCAAAGCCAATGTCATGTGATTCCGTGCCTCTGCCAGCTGATCGCGTAGAAAATTGTTCTGTTTTCACGGTTGTAGGGACTGATTTGGCGGGACCTCTATTTCTAAAAGATGGTGGAAAGGTTTGGATTGCTTTGTTCACTTGTGCGGTGTACAGGGCTGTCCATATGGAATTTGTATCTTCCTTATCGGCGGAATCTTTTCTTTTAACTCTAAGGCGGTTCATAGCTAGGAGAGGTAGGCCCGAAATAATTTATTCCGACAATGGGGGTAATTTTAGAGGTGCTTTTAATGAGCTTTCAAAATTAGACTGGAAAGTGATACTTAAGGAGACGAATACAAAAAGGATATTCTGGAAATTTAACCCTCCTACTGCCTCTTGGTGGGGAGGCGGGTGGGAAAGATTAGTACGCGTCATAAAGGAGCTTCTTAGACGCACATTGGGAAAATCTGTGTTATCATACGAAGAACTTGAAACTATAATTTGTGATTGTGAGTCAGTCGTTAATTCTCGACCTTTAACATATGTATCGGAAGATTCTCAAGATTTAATTCCCTTAACCCCTTCAATGTTTCTAAAAGAGGATTGTTGTTCTGACGTAACAGATATAGATGAAGTTGATTCACAACATTTGCAAAAAAGAATCAGGTACTGTGCAAAGCTTTTGAGGGATTTAAGAAGTCGTTTCAGAAAAGAATATTTAGGACAGTTAGTAATGAAGCAAACTCAAGGTAAAGTTTCCCGAGAACCTGAAATTGGAGAAGTTGTATTGATAGGGGATGATTTCAAAAAGAGACTATATTGGCCTTTGGCGAGAGTTATCGAAAAAATTCAAGGTCGTGATGGAAAGGTCCGAACCGTTAGACTTAAAACGGCTTCAGGAATTTTCATAAGACCTATTCAACGTATTTATCCGTTGGAGATTACTACTAAAGAGATTAATTCGCCTGGAGGTATGTTGAGATCAAATGACCCCGTAAATGAGACCGAATGTGATGAACAGTCATCATGTCCTGAGAAGATCCTTGAGAAGAAATTTACTTCATCTGGTCGGCTAATTAAGATTCCTAAGCGACTTGATCTTTTTAATCAGGGAATTTATGTTTTTGAGTCGTTTGCCACTGACTCAAAAAGGGGGGAGGATGTTGCATAAACCTTTTAATTTTAGCTCGCGTGATCCTTAGTTTTAACTTCGCTGAGAGTGGGATCGCGTGACATGGCTTTTCATTATTTTATTGTATCTGCTTGATGTAAAAACTCATTGAATTGTTGATTTTATTTTATTATTGTAATTTATTTTTGTGATGTGGTAACTTTATGTTTTATCGTTTTAATTTTTATAGAAAAGGTAGATGTTCTAGAAGTTTCTCAGATGTAGTTGAAATGACGTTGTAATGTTATTGGAGATATGTTTTTTATTTGATTTGTTGTGTGGAAATAAATGTCTACCTTTGTAAAACGGGATATCTTTAATTCTTCAAAACAGACGCAAACATCGGGTAGATGTTTTGGACCTGAGTATAAGTATTTTTAGCTGTTTTTAAAATAGAGTTAAAGTTTAACTTTATTTCTTCTGCAACACCTCTCACCAGCAGGGGGTGCTTTGCTATCTAGATCACGACGGGGTATGGCTCTTTCCACTCGACATCAATAGAGCTTACTGATTTTAGTTCAGATTTTCACCACTGGGGGCGCTTTCGTATCTCTGGTTCTATGGGCTGTATCATGACGGGGTATGCCTCATTCGACTCGACATCGATAACCTTAATGATTTCAGTTATGTTCGTATAGAACATATTGTGCCCCCTGGCGGAGGAAGGTCTAACTAAAGGATTTTGCAGCTAACTCGGGTTCTATGGGTCACATTACGACACGCTTTGGTTCATTCGACTCAACATCAATAGAGCTTACCTATTTTAGTTCTGAATTTCACCACCAAGGGGTGCTTTCCTATCTCTATTTCTATGGGTTGGATCACAATGGAGTATGGCTCTTTCCACGACATCGATAGAGCTGACTGATTTTAGTTCGGATTTTCACCACCAGGGCTGCTTTCCTATATCTGGTTCTATGGGCTGGATCACGACGGGATATGGCTCATTCGACTCTATATAGATAGAGCTTATCGATTTTCACCACCAGGGACGCTTTTCTATCTCTGGTTCTATGGGCTGGATCATGAAGGGGTATGGCTCTTTCGACTCGACTTACGGTAATATATGGGAGTGTGTATGGCACGCCCAGTGTTTGCTGTCTAAGGTAGTGGGGCCCCAACATTAGATTTGTTTAAAAATAAAAAAATGTTCAACACTGATTTCAGGTACATTTAAGGTTGTTGGCACGGGCAACGACGGGCGGGTAAGCTAGTAAAACTACAGCGCCTAGAATACATAGTGTGGAAACCGGCTACAAAATAGTACTAAAAAATTGTATCCAATAAATGTACAACGTTGCTGAAAATATTAGGATGGGTTCGCAGCGCCATCTGCTAGCTCTTGACATTGTACTAGAATGTTTCGGCTGGTGGTAAGTATTTTAAATACTTAAATTATATCATTTTCTCCTCTGACTTAGTGATTTTTATAATTTTTTTTAAAAATTATGAAAGCATGGCTAAAAAACGTGATACGCATTTTTTTGTCTCTGGTTGCAACATTATCGTAGGCTTCGTAGGAGCACCATTGCACATTTATAGGCTACAACTTTTTAGCACTTTTAAAAGCATTACACCATTTGCCGGTTTCCACACTATGTATTTTAGGCGCTGTAGTAAAACTATATGACTGTAAATACAGCGCCTGATAGACAACAATTCACGGAACAGATGTACCATTCGCCAAGGCAACACTAGATACCGGGCTTGCTCATTCATTCTCCTGACATCACAAATAGTGGCTAGCCGCGACCAGCGATTGGTACAAAGAGACGCGCCAATCGCTGTATGTCTTTCGTCGCGGCCAGCCACCATTTGTGACGTCATGATAATGAATGAGTAAGCCTGGTATCTAGTGTAACCGCGACCTACGTTATGCACGGCAGGTGCATGACATTTAAAACGTCACATGGAGTGGATCAACTTTACACGGCTATTGGTACAAAACAGGGGGCGCGGCGCTTTGCACCAATCGCTGTGTACAAATGATCCACTCATACACAGCCGGTGCATGACGTTTTAAACGTCATACACCGGCCGTGTATAACGTAGGTCGCGGTGTAGCCCTGCATTCGCCCTCAATCTGCCATCTTGTTTTCTAAATCAAAACACATTTGTTTTGTTTCTCATTTCCAAAATAATTTTCATCCATATAAACACGTTCTTTAATTTAATTGACTAATTTATTTATATTTAATAATTAAAGTTTAATAAAAAAAAAAGATGGCGGACTGAGGGTGAATGGTACATCTAAACCCGTTCACACTGGATGTTTATAAAAAAGTCCTTCCGGCCTGTACCGGGAGGAAAAGATAGCTTTCCTATATCTTCGTTTTAAAATGTTAGCTAATGTTACTCGAAAACAGCAAGCTAAAATGCAAAGAAACCGTTTACAAAAGATTCGTTAATACTGAATTTGAATAAGAAATTTGCCAAATTATTGAGCTATAGCCAAGTTGGCTTCATTTATGAAGACTTATTTCGGTCGCCAAATGTCGCCCAGTTTGGCGCGAATTTGGCGCTAACGGATATGAATATATAGTTTTATGCGTATGATGGGAAAATGATTACAACAATGAAATATAATAATTTGCGAGAAGTCGCGTTCACTAAAACTTATAAATTAATCGTTGGATTTTTGTAATGTGCTATCTTGTTTCAAAATGTCTGCCACCCTAGAATTTCAAACTGCTGTATCTCAGCCGTTTTCTAAGATAGAGGTAAAACAAAAAATACTCCGGAATCCTTGTATCAAGGCGTAACACTTGAGTAAAAAATTTGAATTTTTAACTTTTTTGTATATTTATTTTATTTTTAACTTTTAAATGGCCGCCATCTTGAAACAAAATGGCGGACCAAGCTGGCCAAATAACTCGGTCGAGACATTGGTGAGCTTAATACACACAATTAGTTTCATCGAAATTGATTTATAAATACGAGCGTTATCGTATGACATAGGTCAGATATATATATATATATATATATATATATATATTATAAATCAACATTTGAACGGAGGGTGGTTTTGGGGTCTGAGGGTCATGATCGGTGAAAATATACCGAAAATTTTCGGAATTGCTTTCCTCCGAACGGCTGCAATAGGTAGCTTTATACTTTTTTGTATTGCTACCTAAAACCTGTGCCTGGCCAGGGAGATATAAATAGATTAGGGTATATTAGAGGTATTCTATTACCCTGTGCCTGGCAAACTTCGCGATTTGACAGTAGATCTGATAAGCCATAATGAAAACACAACATTAGATATCTCATACCCTAATTTTGGAGGTGGTACTGTGAGGAGATTCGTACAGATGGTTAACATAATTATTTTAATAGTTAAATGTTTTAATAACATTTATTAAATTTTACAAATAATTAAACATTCAAACGAAACCATTTTATTCTTTTCTCATTCGAATAACAACACAACTGGGCAGTTGTCAGATTTCATACCAAAAAACGTGCCGATAATTTTAACACTAAAATAATAGACCGGGAGGCGGCAGCACAGACAATCCCCTCATCGAGTTCACGGCTGAAATTCCAGAATTAGATAAAACTTGATTCGCATATTAAAACGCAATTGGTCTGCCAAGTCATATCTTGGTGGAAAACACCCGAAAACCCGATTTTAGCGGTTGGCTCGTAGGTTTACCATTGTGTGTTCCTGCTCCTAGTCCTCCATGTTTTCATACCTTTGGGTGCAGGAAAACACAATGGTAAACCTACGAGTCAACAGCTAAAATCGGGTTTTAAGGTGTTTTCCACCAAGATATGACTTGGCAGACCGATTGCGTTTTAAAATGCGAATCGAGTTGCATATTCGCCGTTCCCAACCGTCAGGGAAAGAATAACAAATTGTGCATGCGTCAAAACTTAGAGATTGAAAATCTTATGCTACAAAACGTGAATAAGGTTGCCAGATTGGCGTTTTTAGCGTATCAGGAGTGACATTTCGATCAACATTTATTTCATTATTTTTTCTGTGGACAGATACCATTTATATATAGGTGTTTTTTAATAAGCCAATTAAATTTTTTTCTCTTAGTGTTTATTATTTTAAATTATCTGCAAACTATTTATTTTTTAAATAATTAAACGTAATTTAGCGAAATTTGACCACTTTTACCCATGTAGAAAGATATTGATTTTAACAGAAGGAATTGCAAATAATACAAAACTTATTTAAAATTGTATTTTTATTTATTTTATAATTTCCTAAGTTTTTTATTTTATTTATTTTTTTACCTCTGCTGTGGGAAAGTAGTATGGTATTTTAAAAATATTTAGTACCAACGCTTATGAAATTATTTTTTATTTAATAGATGAAGATATAAATTTATGCAAATGAGCTTATCAGTAAATAACTTAAATGTATTGTTTAAACTTTATTGTTATTTAATAATAATAATGTTAGTTTTTTAAATCTTGTATGTTCTAATTGGCAATTGGTATTGCTTTAAATTAACATTTAAAAAAAATAAACCATGCATATAATTTAAATTAAATTGAAATAGTTTGCGATTTTTACAAAATTAATAGTTATTTGTTTATTTTTTGCATTCTATCTTTAATATATATTTTATTACCTATTAAATACAATTTAGAGAGTATTTTACTATTGTCTTTCGATATAACATGTAGGAAATGATTCTTTTGATTGTCTTATAAACAATTAAAATCTCTATTTAGATAATTATAAGATCCTTTTAATAATCACTTTCTCTTTTGATCATTGGACACCAGATGGTAGCACAAAAGACACTTTATGGATATATATATATATAATTCCATATTCCATTTTGATCTTATTTAATTCTTAAATGGTAAAATATATTTATTTAAAATTTTTTATTTATACTTTTTAACACTTTCCAACATAGTTGAAAAGTGTTTATGAAATAGGTTTGTCTTTCCGTTAACTCGCGTAAATATAGTACAGTAGGATTGGTAATGTAATTGATATACGTTATTGAGGTTTATCATAGCATGTTTGGTATTGAAAATGAAGCGTGTAGCATTTATAGTTCCTTTACAGGGCACCCAAAAGTATTCCGTTACATTATGGTCTATGTGGAAAAATAATTCACGTTGTATTTTAATAGTGTTACACTGTTTTAAACATAATGAAATATATATATATTATTGAGGTGCACTAGAAGAAGGTTACTATAAAATATGTTATGTGTAGCATTCAGAGTATGTTTACAGGGAAGCTCAAAAGTATTTCTTTATTTACTGAGTTAAAGAACTTACAAGTGTATATGCAGCCGAAGTAAGTTTATTTATTTAGATATAGTTTCTGGAGATTGTAAAGTAGATATAGATATTTTTCTTAATATCTTCCTAGTTTTGATTCTTTTTCTTCTATGATCAACTATAATAGATAATAAATTGTTATATATTTGATAATTTTTATTATTACCAAATATAATATAATAATACAACAATATCTCGATTACTATCAATATAATTTTCAGATAATTAAATTGATAATAACAAATAAAACAATTACAATTATTAAATTTACAATGGTGTTTTAGGACTCATGAAAGTTTTCTGTGGTATTTTACTTTTTTGTGAATCTGATGACTGGAACTTCAAATTGCAATTGATATATTTTAAATCTGCCCCCTGCCTTAGTCATAATCACTACTTTATTAAAATATTTAAATGAAAGAGTTTATTAAATTATTTTACCAATACTGCTAGTATGTTACATTTTATAAACTTATTTATTATCATTATTAACTTATTATTATTAAATGTTATCAAATATTAATAATAAATAAATCAAATATTTTTATTATTTTATCAATGTAAATAGAAAAGAGGTAGCATTTTATTATTACTGCTAGTATGTTATATTTTATAAATTTTATTTATTATCACTATTAACTTATCATTAAATGTTATCAAATATTAATATTTTTACTATTTTATCAATGTAAATAGAAAAGAAGTAATATTTTATAACCATAATTACAAAAGATATTTTATCTTCATTATTAACAAAGATAATATTTATAATAAATTTTATCAATAAATTTATAATATTAAGAGAGATTATAAATTTATTTATTTATTATAGATAAAATTTATTATAAGTATTACCGCTTTTCTATTTACATTGATAATAAAAATATTACTATTTGATAACACTTAATAATAAGTTAATAATGATAATAAATGAATATTACAAAATATAACATACTAGCAGTAATGAAAAAATAATTCAATGAGCTCTTTCATTTAAATATCTTAATAAAGTAGTAATTATGAAAAGGAAGGAGACGGATTTAAAATACATCAATTGCTAATTCAGGTTTCAGTCACCAGATTCCATAAAGAGTAAAATATCACAGAAAAATCTTATAAGTCCTAAAACACCATTGTAAATTTAATAATAATAATTTTTATTTGTTATTAGCAATTTAATTATCTGTAAATTATAATGATAGTACATATCAATATCAACAGTAATAATTTGATAGTAATCGAGATATTATTGTATTATATTATATTTGATAATAATAATAAATTATCAAATAAATTACAATTTATTATGTAGTATAGTTAATATTATTATTTATTTGTAAATCAGATTGAAGTTGATCATTGAAGAAAAATAATCAAAACTGAAAAGATATTAACAAAAATATCTATATGCATTTTACAATCTTCAGAAACTATATCTAATTAAATAAACTTACTTCTGCTGCATATCCACTTGTATGTTCTTTAACTCGATAAATTGTATTATTTTCATAATTTTTTAAAGAAGTATACGTATATTGTTCAGGTAAATTCATTATTACGTAAGCTATAAACTGTATCACCGACTGACTTGCACGTGCTCACAATAATTGGAAAGCCAAGCCAAAAGTGATCGCCAACTTGATATATGCAGTAACCTCATAAACCCGGTTCTTGCGCACGCACAATTTGTTATTTTCTCCCTGACGGTTGGGAATGGCGAATATGCAATCGAGTTTTAACTCATTCTGGAATTTCAGCCGTGAACTCGATGAGGTGATTGTCTGTGCTGCCGGCTCCTGGTCTATAAATAAAAATGAAATAAAATAATGGGAACATGGAGTGTAACGTTTCTCAAAACCAGATGGTTTCTAAGTGCTAATAAACATTCTAATTGCATCTGCCGAGTCTCACATGGACACTCGAAAATCTTACAAAATCCAGCTGGATGACGTTATAAACAATTTTAACGAGATACTTATTTTCCATGCCAAAGTGGATTGGTGACAGTTTAGCACTAAACCTTGTTAATAAGACCCCAGATATACCACGTGGTCATCCAATTAAAAAACTCGGAGAACATGAATCGAAGCAGCCCCGTTTTGAGATGTGCTTTTGCAACGACAGAGTTCGGTCGCTTTTGGTTTTAGCACCGAAAAGTGTGTGGGGGCGCCATGCTCCTAGAAACTCTAAGACATTAACTTTCATGTAAATATATTTGTTGTGTGGTTTGTGTGTGTTTGAATGTATTGTAAAATAAAAGTGAAGTAGAGAGAAAATGGGGATCCGACCTCAGGAGGAGGTGTGAGGTGCAAGGAGGGAGGAGGGCTCCTCCTCCTCCTCCTCCTCACGAAGTGCTCTCCTCCTCACGAAGTGCCCTCCTCCTCCACTCGAAGTGCAGCACCTGCCCACCTGCCCACCGCTCGAAGTGCCCTCCACCACCTAAGATAAGGGGATTAATTAAGGATTAGTGTTAATTAATTTTAATTGCGAGACTTAGAAATTTTTCGAAGCCTTTTTTTTTTTTTTTTTTTTTTTTTGCTGAGAATTTTCTACTAGAATACGAGGTGTGTTTCAACGGATTTGTTTTAGCGAATTAGAAATTTAATTAATTTTATTTGCGAGACTTAGAAAATTTTTGAAGCATTTTTTTTTTCAACTAGAGTAGTCCATTCGATATACATGTTAGAGTATATTACAGGTGAATTTTAAAAGTCAATAATGGTTTAATTAAAAATGGTTATTCATTAATTTTAATTGGGGAACTTAGAAATTTTTCGAAGCAAATTTTTTTTTTCAACGAGATTATGCAGTTTGATTATGAGTGTATGCAGTAGAAGTGAATGATTAATTAATTAAAAATATTAATTAAAAATAATAATTAATTAATTTTAATTGCAGAACTTAAAAATTTTCGCGAGATTTTTTTTTTCAACGAGAGTAGGGTATTCGATATACATGTTAGAGGAGAATTTTAAAAGTCAATAATGGTTTAATTAAAAATGGTGATTAATTTTAATTGGGGAACTTAGACATTTTTCTAAGCAAATATTTTTTCAACGAGATAGGCTATTTGTTATACATGTTAGAGTATATTACAGGTGAATTTTAAAAGTCAATAATGATTTAATTAAAAAGGGTCATTAATTAATTTTAATTGGAGAACTTAAGAAACTTTGGCGAGATTTTTTTTCCCTCAACGAGAGTACGCAGTTTGCATGTGCAGTAGAATGGTAGATGCTAGTAATTAAAAAGGGTCATTAATTAATTTTAATTGGTGGACTTCAACATTTTTGAGACAAACAGGCGCGTTTTAATGAATTCGATATAGGTTGTAGTAAAAAATATAGGGTCCCGCATGAATTATACTGTACTCAATTGAATAGCTCCCCCCTCCCCCTCCCCCTCCCTTTTTTACCCAGAGGGGGCCCTTCGATAGACTAACAATACACACTTCCAAAAGTATAGAGTACTATAAAAAGAATTTTAGCGTATATGTAAATAAACAACTATGTAAAATCAGGCATAGCAGCATAATTCATGAATCACTTTCGAACATTATCGAAATGTTATGTGAACAAAATATAATTTTACCATCTAGTGCATTAGTTGATTAAAATAGTGAACAGTTACAGATCCCTTTTTTAATAAAAAGGCCTAAGGCCCTTCACAAAAAATCCAAAGGATTCAAGAAAAAGCTTTACACTACTGATAGCCAAAACATATAGGATTCTTAAATGGATGGAAGTATACAAATAGTTTATACAGGAATACATTTATTTAGGTTAGCATGCAAAAATAGTTAAAAGTTATAGGGAAGCCTTCGAATGGAGTGATTATACATTTTGGGGACCCTTCAAAAGAAACTGGAAACAGTTATAGATATTTAACCCTTCACAAAAAATTGGACAAATCCCCTTTTTAATAAAAAGGTCCCTTCACAAAAAACCAATTATGCATCAGATCCCTTCCTAAAATCAGATAATTTACACCTTACCTTTTTTTTTCAATTCAAGTTAGGCTAAAAGTACAGCTTACGCATCGATAGGTTCAAAATACAGGGAACCTTCGAAGTGTGAACTCGCATTAGACTATAGGGACCCTTCATAAAATAAATGAGATACATGCCCTATTCGAATAAAAAAAAAGTCCTTCACAAAAACTGTAGGGATTCCCTTTTGGAATAAAAAGGGCCCTTCACAAAAATCCAATTATACATAAGAACCCTTCCTAAAATCAGGTAATTTACACTTTCGACTTTTTTTTTCAATTCAAGTTAGGCTAAACGTACAGCTTGCGCGTCGATATGTTCAAAACACATAGTTATAGATATTAAGCTACCTTCACAAAATAAATTCAATAGATTCATGTTATATTATGGCGACAGAAATACAAGGGATACTGACCTTCCATGAAAATCCAAGATCACTGTTTATATGAAAAGGCTCCCTTCGGAATGCACCCTGTAAAAATATTTTAAGAAATAGACTGCTATTCTCAAATGAATACGAATTCATGCAATATAAAAATAGGTTTTACACGAATACATTTTTAGTATAACGTTCAAAATATAGATTTTAGAAAAAAAAAGTACATATTTCACCAAATTTATCATACAAGTCTGTAAAATAGGGTAGATCGTTTCATGAAAAATAATTGAATTTTCGAATGATTATGCTTTAAAATACATATTTATAACTGCAACTAAGATTTGAGTGTTACCCCCTCAACATGCATATCGCTGAATCATAATGAGTCATATTATCAGATAAGCGAAGATCTTGCTTTGACACGGTGAATCACTCGCGATAAGAAATACCTGAGACTCGTAATTTCTGACACATTTTTTGTAGGTAAATGAGCTATTTAAAACCGTCAATGTATACGAATTATTTCGTGTAGTCCTATATAATTATTAATCTGTTAAGTTTTAAAATGCTTCAATGAAAAATAAGAACTAGTCTTAAGTCACCCTTAAGAATTTTGAGGCAAACAGATGTTTAAATGAATTTGAACCTGTTTAAATGTACCTGTGTTTAAATGAATTTGACGCATGTTATGGTAAAAAAAAATACAGGGTCCCCTATAAGATATATGAATTAAACTTTAAATATTTTAAAATTACATTAGTCTATGCTTTTTTTGTATAGAAAAATTATACTAAATTGTGTTTTTAGTATTTTAACTTAAAAATTTCTTTTGAGGAATGAATATAATAACTAAGCTTTGTTTTTATAAAATATATATTGTACTAAATAGTTAGGGTATTATTAAAAAAAATTTTGTTTTTAATATTGAAAAAAAAGTTATCTTACCTAAATATTTAAACCCTAATGTACTGTGGACTTCATCCAAATTCGACTGCATGCATGCCTTACAACAACTAAACGGTATAACGTGTTCGCTTATCTCTTAAAATTACGGGATATCGTGACGTCATGGATAAAGCATAGGGTAGAATACAGAATGAATAGGTATTATAAAGCAGAATCATAAATTTTGCATACTTTACACTTGTAGTATGTGAAATGATTGCTACTATTGCCTATATGAGAAAATGAATCATCAACGAATCTTATTAGTGTATGTTATATTTAACCAACAGGCTTGAAATGCGTAAATTTTGACTAGAATTAATCATTGAATGTAAAAATGATTTATTTTTAGATCTAATATGTATATCGTTTAACATTTAAAAATATATACATAAATTAATCTCACCTTATTCACAAACTTGCAATCCTGTCTTCAATATATGACTACAGCATGAAAAAACATGCGTGCTACTTGTATAGCAACTAGACCAGAAATGATTTCAGTACAAGTCCATTATCTTATTGTTAATCTATAGATTAGTAACATCACGTGACTGATTGCGATAACATTCTATATAAGATTTACTGTTAAGAATACATTTCAATTCATTTCTCCCAAAAGCAAGTGTATGAGTTGGTTGTAAAATCTAGGTAAGTATCCTTACTTTATATGTTTAAAGTTATAATATATGAATAGATATAATATTAATGTATTTTTTCAATATGTATGGTAGGCAAAAAGGAATAGGTAAGCAAAAAAGAATAGGTATTATTGCATGTTTCCTCTAATTTATTTTAAAAATATTTATTTTAAAAATACATACTAACAATTTATGCGATGAGTCACACAGCATGATGGGACGATATATGAAATTTATTTTTATATTATACAAGCTCCTATATACAATTCATATGCGTGAGCAAGATTATTTTTAGACTAGAATTATTCACTGAATGTAAAAAAAAATGATTTATATTTAGATCTAATATTTATATCGTTTAACATTTTAAAATCCTATTAAAAGTATATACATTAGTATGCTTGTGAAAGGCCTATTGTTAATACGAAACGTTGTGTGAAGTGTCCTGTTTTAGGGTTAAAAGTTTCGTCAAGGGGTCTGTTTCGAAATGACTTAAGAACGCACAATTTATTCCTAAACATTCAACTCGATTCGTTATATATGCTTTATTAAGTATTCAATAAAAAAATAATAACTAAGAAATAAAATTAAAAATAGTAATTAAGAGATACCCTTAAGAATTCTTGCGATAGGAGATTGGTTTTAATTAAATAGGTTAATGAATCTAATTCGATACAAGTCTTGTTAAAACAGAGATTATAGTTAAAATACACATTAATTATACAGTATTACACTGTATTACACAATGCGCTACCTCACCTATATTATCACAGAAATACCTTCGATAAAATTTAGACTAACAATACACACCTAAAAAAATATATACAGAGTACCCAGAAAATGATAGGAATGAATGAAAAATTTTAACGTAAATTATAAAATAGGATCTACAATAAGTGACAATAAATAAATATGAAGGAAAAATCATGAGTCATGGTATACTTTATGAAACACTTTCCAATGCTATGTGACTATCGTTAAGAATTTGAAATAAGTGAATTAGATTTAATAATTCATACTGGAAATGTATTTTAAAAAAAATTAGTAGCTTCCCCTACTTTTAAATCATTCAAGACATATGATGAAGGCTTGGCTGCTGTAGAAAAGCTTAATACTTGTATCTTAATGAATCGACCTATTTATGTCGGATTCACAATTTAGAATTATCTAAATTAGTTATGTATGATTTTCATTACAATTTTATAAAGAAAACATACAAAGATCGTGCAGTTATACTCTTTACGGATATAGATTCCTTAACTTATCATATTCAAACACATAATATTTATAAGGATATGGAGCACCATCATGATTTTTTCGACTTTTCTGAATACTCGAAATCCCATCGTCTAAACCGCACAAGTTTCGAACCCACAAACATATAATCAGACTTGTCATTTTATAACCAGGACGCTAACCACAGGGCTAAGTGAGCCCCAGGCTAATTTATATCCACCACGCTAACTATTGGGCTTAGTGAGCCCCAGGCTAACTTATACCCACCACGCTAACTTTTGGGCCTAGTGAACCCCCGCTTATTTTATAGCCACCATACTAACCACAGGGCTAAGTGAGCCCCCGCTTATTTTATAGTCACCATGCTAAGTATTAGGCTGAGTGAGCCCCAGGCTATTTTATAGCTACTACGATAACCCCAGGGCTAGGTGAGCCTCCCGCTTATTTTATAGTCACCACGTTTACTACTGGGCTGAGTGAGCCCCAGGCTATTTTATACCCACTATGCTAACTAATGGGCTGAGTGAGCCCCAGGCTATTTTCTAACCACCACGTTTACTGGGCTTAGTGTGCCCCCGCTTATTTTATAGCTACCACGATAACCACAGGGCTAAGTGAGCCCCCACTTATTATATAGTCAACACGCTAACTACTGGGCTGATTAAGCCCCAGGTATTTTATAACCATCACGCTAACTACTGGGCTGAGTGAGCCGCAGGTTATTTAGTCGCATGAATATGATTTCCAAGGTATATGTCCTAACTTGATTTAGACCATTGCCTATGGTAAGATAAAGCTAGGAAGTAAACTATGTACCTCGAAAACTCACTTGTATTTTATTAAATATCTGCAGAAATTAGCATAGTTTATTAAAATTATATACATTCTCATTAGTTTATGAATCTACTAACTTATAATATCTATATGGTAACTTGGATTATTAGTATTCCCACTTAAAAATTTCTTTTGTAGATTTAATATGATAAACACTAACATGAAACTGACTAAACCTTTACCATTTTCATTTCAACTTAGTTTTAGGAAATTTATCTACACAGCTTTAAATTTTACTGTTTAGTAAGTCTATTATTTCAAAGTATTATTAGGTAGCTTTCAATACAAAAAAGTATAAAGCTACCTATTGCAGCCGTTCGGAGGAAAGCAGTTCCGGAAAATTTCGATATGTTTTCACCGATCATGACCCCCAGACCCCAAAACCACCCTTCGTCCAAATGTTGATTTATATATATAGATATATCCATATATATATATATGTTGGGTTTGTTTTGTTTACTTTGCTAGGTGAGATGCTATCACCTTTTTCAAAAATAATGAATGAGTGCAAATTACCTGTGACTAAAAATTGAAATGAATCCTGTCAATATGCATACTTACAAAATTATTCACAAACTAAAATAAATTTAGAAAAAAGGTAAATGGATTAAATTAAACAGAAACAATTAAAATTTAAAGAATTTAAATTTACCTGAATTCTAAATTTTGAATTCAAAATAGTATAAGAATTAATCATTTAAAAGCACTGACAAGATTCTCAATTTGCACTACATCCAATTCCCCAACAATCAGCATTGTGAACTCAAGAATTAATATTAAGGGTAATAACAAGGAATTTTCATAGACATAATAATTTAGACTAAGTGAAAATTTTGAAATAAAGGGGACAAAATCTTTCTTTTAAAGAAAGTACAGAAAGGG
Organism: Maratus michaelseni; assembly: GCA_963931845.1. NCBI lineage: Eukaryota > Metazoa > Arthropoda > Arachnida > Araneae > Salticidae > Maratus > Maratus michaelseni. The sequence goes on from OZ007587.1 coordinate 471,880,838, forward strand.
TGGTATAAAATTGATGAGATAGGTTAAACAAAATAAAATTTGACCAATAAAAAAAAATGCAAAATTAATTTCAAGAATTCACAACACTGAAGCTGTGATCGTATAGTTTTATCTTTATTTAAGAGACCATGAGTTAATAATTAAATTTTGAATAAGTAATTCATTATTATAAAATGCTTCTCATAAGACTTTAGATCAAAATGTTAAAATTACTTTATATAAAAAATTCAGATAAGTATGTCTTGTAATTAATTAAAGAATAGTAAAAGGTCTCAGTTAATTAAATAAAATAAGTTTGAATATTAAAGATTACAACATCCAGTAAATTAGCAGTTTATTTTTTTATTAGATTTAATGCTTAAATTAATATTTAGAAATTCCATGACTAGAGAATACAATAATTTACTTTAATTAATTAATTTATTTATTTATCTATTTTACCAGAATTAATATTTTAATCAATAGAATAAATTAAGTTAAAGGATTAATGTAATTCCTAGGGAGATTGATTTTCATAAGTTAAATAAAAGGTAAAATATTGAAAGCAGACCTTTTGAATTAATTAAGCAAATAATCAAAAAAAAAGAAAACAGAGAAGGAATTAAATTAGAAAGAACAAAGATTTATTTACAAATAACACTTTAAATGATTTAAATATCATCTTAGATATATATGCATCAAAATACTAAGACACAGATAAGTTCCGTCATATCAAACAGAAAACATAATTTATAAATCATAATAGTGATAAGAATTGTTTTTACTTACAAGGCTTCTTAATTTTGGAAAACTTAGCATTATTTGGATAGGACGTTACTTTCGAGGAGGTAACTTAATGATCAAGACTTTCATTCAGAACTTTTCATTTTTAGAGGGAATCGTCACAGTTGAGACTTTGTGTCAGGAACATTGCACACTTCACCGTGCGCTCTTCAAATCACACTTTACAGGAGTGCAATTTTTGATATTTCACAGTGTCGCTGAAAGTATGCACCAATACTTTTTTTTTTTTTTTTGCACCTATACGCCTTTGAGCTGTCAGTTCTGCATTCACGGTTGTTGGAACTGGAGTTTGTGAACTCATAGGCTGAGATTTGTCGACTCTGGATTTTAGCAATCCAATCCTATATAACTAGTTATTCCTGTAGAAAATTACGAGATACGATACGGTCTTTTTTATTGAAGAACATCCTATCATTTTCACTTCGTCTTATATATGCTTCGATAAGCTGGATTCTAATATGCATAGTTGTTTCAATCAGTTAAACGCTACTTTCTCGTCCTTTCAGGCCGCTTGATGAGCGAACATTTTCTATCAGCCCACCGTCGCTACTGCTGGGAGAGAAGTTTTCTGTCTCGAAAAAAAAATCGCCACTGCCTAACCGGCGGGGTGAGGGAGGGAACCCTCCACCCTCACACACCCAAACTATCCGAGCTTCAAGACATGACTGCCTGCTAACTAGCTCCTCGTTTCCTTGGTAACGCTACCAGGGGGGAAAAGGGTCAACGCTGATTGGTTGAGTGGGGGGAGCAAATAACACGCTTATTGGATTAGTTGTTGCTAGGTGAAAAATCCTAGCTACTATTCCTGGAAATTAGCCGTCTGTTGGGTCCCACGAAAAGGAAGAACTCACGTGTACGCTTGCACCTGCTATCTCGTAAACAACGACTCGAAAGCAATATACTGTGCATCTTCCTAACAAGCCTTCGAAATAGTTTTATGACTCTCTTTACTGAGGGTAATAAAAAGTCGTACACAATACAACTGACCATAATGCTTCAGTTATTCCCATGACTTCTTATAAAAGCCTTTTGTACTATATCCAATCTGCCTGTGTGTGTTCCGAATTTACGATCCCTTAAACTACGTGAGAATTTCAAGTAAAAGTTGTTTGCGTGGAAACTATCTCATAGTGAAAAAGGAAGCACTTGGGTGGTCTTGACTTATAGAGAAATACAAATGTTTGGATTTTGAAAATAAGAGTTTTAATTAATAATGTTTAAGAAAAATAAGAAAAAGGAGGAGGGGGGTTTGATTAAATATTAAAATAGAATGAGTTTATAAAAAAGAAATGTTTTAAGATATTAATGAAAATATAAATATAAAAATTTAGATTAAATTACCTCTAACATATATATATATATATATATATATATATCTGACCTATGTCATACGATAACGCCCGTAATTATGAATCGATTTTGATGAAACTAATTGTGTGTATTAAGGTCACTAATGTCTCGACCGAGTTCGTTGGCCAGCTTGGTCCGCCATCTTGTTTCAAGATGGCGGCCATTTAAAGATGTAAAATAACATAAAATCTAAAATAAATATACAAAAAATTTAAAAATTCAAATTTATTTTTTAATTACGTGTTAGGCCTTGATACAAGGATTCCAGAGCTTTTTTTGGTTTACCTCTATCTTAAAAAATGGCTGAGATAGAGCAGTTTGAAATTCTAAGGTGGCTGACATTTTGAAACAAAACAGCACATTAACGCGATTACTCGCAAATTATTTTCTTTCATTGTTGTAATAATTTTCCCAATTATACGCATAAAACTATATATTCATATCCGTTAACGCCAAAATTGGCGACATTGGCGACAAAATTGGCAAAATTGGGCGACATTTGGCGAAATATCGCCAAATCTGACGATCAAAATAAGTCTTCATAATTGAAGCCAATTTGGCTATTGCTCAATAATTTGGCGAATTTCTTATTCAAATTCAGTATTAACGAATCTTTTGTAAACGTTTCTTTGCATTTTAGCTTGCTGTTTTCGTGTAACATTAGCTAAAATTTTAAAACGAAGATATAGGAAAGCTACCTTTTCCTCCCGGTACAGGCCGGAAGGACTTTTTTTTAGTTCTAATATTCAAAACATATTCATATCGTTTTACATAGTAGGTATCAAATTAATTTAAAGTCATATTAAATATATATATATACAAATACTATTCTTACCTAACACGCCAGCTGGTCTAGTTGCTATACAAGTAGCACGCATGTTTTTTCATGCTGTAGTCATATATTGAAGACAGGATTGCAAGTTTGTGAATAAGGTGAGATTAATTTATGTATATATTTTTAAATGTTAAACGATATACATATTAGATCTAAAAATAAATCATTTTTACATTCAATGATTAATTCTAGTCAAAATTCACGCATTTCAAGCCTGTTGGTTAAATATAACATACACTAATAAGATTCGTTGATGATTCATTTTCTCATATAGGCAATAGTAGCAATCATTTCACATACTACAAGTGTAAAGTATGCAAAATTTATGATTCTGCTTTATAATACCTATTCATTCTGTATTCTACCCTATGCTTTATCCATGACGTCACGATATCCCGTAATTTTAAGAGATAAGCGAACACGTTATACCGTTTAGTTGTTGTAAGGCATGCATGCAGTCGAATTTGGATGAAGTATACAGTACATTAGGGTTTAAATATTTAGGTAAGATAACTTTTTTTTCAATATTAAAAACAAAATTTTTTTTAATAATACCCTAACTATTTAGTACAATATATATTTTATAAAAACAAAGCTTAGTTATTATATTCATTCCTCAAAAGAAATTTTTAAGTTAAAATACTAAAAACACAATTTAGTATAATTTTTCTATACAAAAAAAGCATAGACTAATGTAATTTTAAAATATTTAAAGTTTAATTCATATATCTTATAGGGGACCCTGTATTTTTTTTTACCATAACATGCGTCAAATTCATTTAAACACAGGTACATTTAAACAGGTTCAAATTCATTTAAACATCTGTTTGCCTCAAAATTCTTAAGGGTGACTTAAGACTAGTTCTTATTTTTCATTGAAGCATTTTAAAACTTAACAGATTAATAATTATATAGGACTACACGAAATAATTCGTATACATTGACGGTTTTAAATAGCTCATTTACCTACAAAAAATGTGTCAGAAATTACGAGTCTCAGGTATTTCTTATCGCGAGTGATTCACCGTGTCAAAGCAAGATCTTCGCTTATCTGATAATATGACTCATTATGATTCAGCGATATGCATGTTGAGGGGGTAACACTCAAATCTTAGTTGCAGTTATAAATATGTATTTTAAAGCATAATCATTCGAAAATTCAATTATTTTTCATGAAACGATCTACCCTATTTTACAGACTTGTATGATAAATTTGGTGAAATATGTACTTTTTTTTTTTCTAAAATCTATATTTTGAACGTTATACTAAAAATGTATTCGTGTAAAACCTATTTTTATATTGCATGAATTCGTATTCATTTGAGAATAGCAGTCTATTTCTTAAAATATTTTTACAGGGTGCATTCCGAAGGGAGCCTTTTCATATAAACAGTGATCTTGGATTTTCATGGAAGGTCAGTATCCCTTGTATTTCTGTCGCCATAATATAACATGAATCTATTGAATTTATTTTGTGAAGGTAGCTTAATATCTATAACTATGTGTTTTGAACATATCGACGCGCAAGCTGTACTTTTAGCCTAACTTGAATTGAAAAAAAAAGTCGAAAGTGTAAATTACCTGATTTTAGGAAGGGTTCTTATGTATAATTGGATTTTTGTGAAGGGCCCTTTTTATTCCAAAAGGGAATCCCTACAGTTTTTGTGAAGGACTTTTTTTTTATTCGAATAGGGCATGTATCTCATTTATTTTATGAAGGGTCCCTAAGTCTAATGCGAGTTCACACTTCGAAGGTTCCCTGTATTTTGAACCTATCGATGCGTAAGCTGTACTTTTAGCCTAACTTGAATTGAAAAAAAAAGGTAAGGTGTAAATTATCTGATTTTAGGAAGGGATCTGATGCATAATTGGTTTTTTGTGAAGGGACCTTTTTATTAAAAAGGGGATTTGTCCAATTTTTTGTGAAGGGCTAAATATCTATAACTGTTTCCAGTTTCTTTTGAAGGGTCCCCAAAACGTATAATCACTCCATTCGAAGGCTTCCCTATAACTTTTAACTATTTTTGCATGCTAACCTAAATAAATGTATTCCTGTATAAACTATTTGTATACTTCCATCCATTTAAGAATCCTATATGTTTTGGCTATCAGTAGTGTAAAGCTTTTTCTTGAATCCTTTGGATTTTTTGTGAAGGGCCTTAGGCCTTTTTATTAAAAAGGGGATCTGTAACTGTTCACTATTTTAATCAACTAATGCACTAGATGGTAAAATTATATTTTGTTCACATAACATTTCGATAATGTTCGAAAGTGATTCATGAATTATGCTGCTATGCCTGATTTTACATAGTTGTTTATTTACATATACGCTAAAATTCTTTTTATAGTACTCTATACTTTTGGAAGTGTGTATTGTTAGTCTATCGAAGGGCCCCCTCTGGGTAAAAAAGGGAGGGGGAGGGGGAGGGGGGAGCTATTCAATTGAGTACAGTATAATTCATGCGGGACCCTATATTTTTTACTACAACCTATATCGAATTCATTAAAACGCGCCTGTTTGCCTCAAAAATGTTGAAGTCCACCAATTAAAATTAATTAATGACCCTTTTTAATTACTAGCATCTACCATTCTACTGCACATGCAAACTGCGTACTCTCGTTGAGGGAAAAAAAATCTCGCCAAAGTTTCTTAAGTTCTCCAATTAAAATTAATTAATGACCCTTTTTAATTAAATCATTATTGACTTTTAAAATTCACCTGTAATATACTCTAACATGTATAACAAATAGCCTATCTCGTTGAAAAAATATTTGCTTAGAAAAATGTCTAAGTTCCCCAATTAAAATTAATCACCATTTTTAATTAAACCATTATTGACTTTTAAAATTCTCCTCTAACATGTATATCGAATACCCTACTCTCGTTGAAAAAAAAATCTCGCGAAAATTTTTAAGTTCTGCAATTAAAATTAATTAATTATTATTTTTAATTAATATTTTTAATTAATTAATCATTCACTTCTACTGCATACACTCATAATCAAACTGCATAATCTCGTTGAAAAAAAAATTTGCTTCGAAAAATTTCTAAGTTCCCCAATTAAAATTAATGAATAACCATTTTTAATTAAACCATTATTGACTTTTAAAATTCACCTGTAATATACTCTAACATGTGTATCGAATGGACTACTCTAGTTGAAAAAAAAAATGCTTCAAAAATTTTCTAAGTCTCGCAATTAAAATTAATTAAATTTCTAATTCGCTAAAACAAATCCGTTGAAACACACCTCGTATTCTAGTAGAAAATTCTCAGCAAAAAAAAAAAAAAAAAAAAAAGGCTTCGAAAAATTTCTAAGTCTCGCAATTAAAATTAATTAACACTAATCCTTAATTAATCCCCTTATCTTAGGTGGTGGAGAGCACTTCGAGCGGTGGGCAGGTGGGCAGGTGCTGCACTTCGAGTGGAGGAGGAGGGCACTTCGTGAGGAGGAGAGCACTTCGTGAGGAGGAGGAGGAGGAGGAGCCCTCCTTCCTCCTCGCACCTCACACCTCCTCCTGAGGTCGGATCCCCATTTTCTCTCTACTAAGTGATTAGAAAAGAACTCTTAGTTCTCCATTAGTAATTAAGATTACTGTTAGAAATTTTACGGTACAGTTTGGTGTCTAGAAGTTGGGATCTATGAGTGAGTTTGTTAAGAAAGTTTTAAATACACACACACACATGGAACTAAAAGAAGCGAAGCAAGTATTCGTCTTCTGAGAGAAGTATAATCGCGCCAGCGAAGAAATTAGCTAATCATTAGTTAAGAAGACCCACGAAGAAAAAAACAAGATATGTTTTTTTTAGAAAAGTGCTGGATGAAGCATTTGTTTGAAGAAAAAAATAATTGTCGTGGACACTCCTGAATCCAGAAGGAAAGAAAAGAATCTGCCGAGATTGTGTTTGGACATTTTTCTCTTAGAAGAAGAAAACAGAAGTTCCGTCCAAGTATCGGAGGTCGTTGCCCTGACTCCCCGTTTGACAGAAGAAACGGACCCTGAGGTGCTTTTCCCCAAGAGAAGTAAAAGTTTTGGTTTCGAAGTATTTGCAGAAGAAAGAAATTTTCGACCTCTCGTTGGTTTCGTTTTTGAAAATTGCGGGTAGGCTAAGCTGTCTTGCAGAAGGAAGAAGTTTTCGACACCTCGTTAACGGAGTGGAAATAAGAAGTAAAGAGAAGTTTGCATAATCGGTTCAGTGTTTACGCACAGTGTGAAATATGTAGTGGGCAATTAATTTGCCAAAGGTGTTTTGTGAGCCATGAAAAGACGGAAGATTGTGCTAATGGATTTATTACTCATCAGAAGGGGTAAGTCAAAACTTTAATTAATCTAGGAGATCTTTAATTTTGTAATTTTGGGAAAATTACGGGTTGTTGATTTTTTTTTGGTTTAAATTCAGAATTTTGGAAAGTACTGTTTGTATTTGTAAGTGAGTCAGCAATTACATTGTCTGTGATATATTTTTTTAGTGTATATATATATATGAATATATTTATATTTTATCTAAAGAATTTTTTTTTCGGGTAGAAAAATAAGCGATTTAGAATGGCGTTCCTCGGGAAGGGAAAAAAAGAAAACCTGGTACAATTAGTTGACGAGTTAGAAATTGTTCGTACAGGGAACGAAACTCGAAGCCAGCTAAAACATTTAATTATGGAATCTGACGATTATGATGAGGCATACGTGCAAACGGTTTATGAGACCATATTGTTAGCCGCGCAGGAAGAGTTAGAAAGACAGGAAAATGCACAGGCCCGTTTAGAGGCAATAGCACGCGAGGATGCGTTGCGTAAAGAGAGATTTCTTCAAGAGAAGGAATTAAAGGAAAAAGAGAACGAATTAAAGGAAAAACAGATGCAGTTAGATTTTGAGCTTGAAAAACTCAGAATTGAGAAAGGTCTGCCCCAGGCCGCGGCAAGTTCAGCAAATGTTAATTCGCGTTCCCCTGATCATAATTTAAAGAAATTAATTCCGGAATTTAACACTGAAAAAACCGACATTAGTCTGTACTTGGTTTTGTTTGAACGCCAAGCTAAACGAGTTGGGATACCGAAGGAAAATTGGGTCTCACATTTAATCGGCCTTTTACCAGTGGATGATATCATTTCAATCATTGCCAGACAGCCAGAAACTGAATCCGAGGATTATGATAATATAAAAGGTATTTTACTTAAAAATTTTAAATTAAATCCAGAAAGCTTTCGTCAGAAATTTGTGAATCATCAGAAATTACCGTCTTTAAACTGGCAGGACTTTGCCTTTGAACTAAGAAATTATCTACAGGGATGGTTGGCGGGCCTAGCCATAACGAATTTCGGGCAATTAAAAGATCTGTTGGTAGTCGACCAGATCAAAAGACGAGCGAAGTCTGAAGTACGCGAACACTTTATAGATAAATGGCCGCTGTTAAAAGCAGAAGCCGAAATTGTTGACCTATTAGATGGATATGAAAGTGTCAGAGCAGGAATAAAAAAATCTAAGGAGAATAAGTACGAGTGTGGGGAAGATAAGAGTAAATTACCGGACCCAGTACAAAATTCGGAAAGAAATCCGCGGTTTAACTCCAATGTTTCATCTCCGTACAATGCAAAATTTCAAGCTAAAGCGCTCGAACGTAGGGTAAACCCTCGTTGTTTTCATTGTAATTCGCCAACACATTTACGAAATTCTTGCCCAGAATTACGTCAAAATCGTAATTCTAGAGATGCAGTGAATCAAATAGAAAGTGAGGAAACGTTTGTAAAAGGTAGGGCTAGTAATGTTAGGACGGGAAGGCTAACTAATAATAATTTGCATATTAATCAAAGTAAATTCAGTAAAGATAATTTACCCATAGTTAATTTAAATGTTTTAGGAAAAAAAGTCCAGTGCATTAAAGATTCTGGAACGGAATTATCGATTTTCCATAGTAAGTTTGTTCCAAGTAAATATAAAACGGGAGAACAGATAGAATTAATTCCGGCCATAGGTAACATAACAAAAGCGGATCTTGTTAAAATTCCAATTTCTCTTTGGAGCGAAAAGACTTTAAATTCTCCAAAGTTACATATTACGGCCGCAGTAGTCAGTACTCTAAACAGTGATGCGCTAGTTACACCATATCCGTGTGCAAACGATTGAATAACCTGACGACAGTAGATTATGGAAGAGCGAATTTAAGAAATTTCCCGGAAAGGTTGCGCACATCAAACTCATATGCAGAAAACAATCACGAAGTTAAAAGGATTCAGAGATTGAACTCGGTTGAAGAATGGCGTGTTAGCAAGGGCAAAATTGTACCAGAATCGTACAAAAATGAAAGAGTTAAGAGTTTGGATAAGGGTAAAACTGAGTTACGTTTAGAAAAAATTGAAAATTGTGGACGAACGGTGACAGAAAAAAGTTGGAAATTGTACGTCAAACGTTACAAACGAGGTGCGTTCGTACGCACGTTTTAGAATTAAATTCATGATATCCCGTGCGTAGAACGGGTTAAACAGCTAGTTAAGTATATATTTTATGACACTGTTCATACAAATATCTTAACTAGTTATATAAATATTCAGATATATATGTATCAGCTAGTTATATAAATATTCAGATCTTGATGATTTTTAATTCTGTGAAATGAATTATATCGTCTGCAGATTAATTTCTGTATTAAAATAAGTATCTCGGTCGCTTGACGATTAAACTTCGGAAGCTCCTATAACAAAAAAGCACCGATTTAAAAAAAAAATTCAAATTTCTTAATAAATATTTTTATTACTATCTCCTAAAGTTTTGATTCGATTTTAATAAAATTTGAAATGTCTCGACAAAATTCTGCAAAGATAATATATTTTAAATTGCAAACCATTTGGTTGGGTAGTTTTTGCGTTGTTATATGCGGACAGACAGACAGACAGACAGACGGACGGACAGACGGACGGACCAAACGACGACTATAGGTGCTACGTATTTATATAATTACGAACGCACCTAAAAAGGGAAAAAGATAAAGTTACCTTTTCTGGAGCAGAAAAGATATGTAACGTATCAGAAAATGAGTTAGTTAAATCGGAAAGTAATGGAGAAATATATCCAGGAGATAAGCTACCAGAAGTGAGTTCAGAAAAAAATGTCTTTAAAATGATGACTTTATCTAAGGAGGTTGAGAAAATTAGAGAAGGAAATGCTTATTCAGAGGGAAAAAAAGGTTTCATTAGCTAACATTATACATTGTGTAATTTACCTGTTAATGATAATTCGTTGTTCTCCCTCGCGTCGAAAACAAATTGAGGAAGTCTTATCATAAGCATGAGTTTTGAAAGAGGAGCACTAATATATTTCTTTTTTGTTTTTGTTTTTTGTAGTCTTATGTGAAAAGTGAAGAAAACTGTTAGAGATAAAATAATCCTATCTCTGTTTGTATGTTAAATGTTGGTAAAAATATATGTTTTGTTTAAAAAAAAACAAAGGGTATTAAGCGTAAAGATTTTATTATATTTGTAAAAGTTATTGTATCCAAGAAATCTGGAAACTTGAAGTAAAAAGAGTATATTTCTATTTAGTTGGTCGAAAGATTTAGGATTATAATTTTCATAGCAATAAATAAATTAAGTATATTTGTTTTATTATGGTGTAAAAATTCTTTAAATTAAGTATCCTTTAATAGAAATTCTTGTTTGTTGTTGTTAAAATATGTAATTGTGTGAAATAGAAGTCTTATTTAGAGTACTTGTAAGGTTTACTTTTAATACTGATTAATATTAAAGGGAAGTCCTTTAACGAAATTACGGGATTGTCATGTTTATTGAAATGCATATATCATATTATATAATTTTTGCATAAATTGTATTGTGTTTATTTTGTAAATGCTGAATCCCTCCTTACACGTCATATACGCGTATTGGAGTACTTTCGGATATAAATGTTTTTAATTTTGGAAAAAAAAACTTTTAACATGGGATTAGGTTGCTTTGTTTTGAATACACATTGACTCCTGGATTAATTCTGTTTTGCACCATAGTTAGGAAAAATTTCCCTGTAAGAAAATTTTTCCTTGGGGCCCGGAGAAGCTGTAACGTTTCTCAAAACCAGATGGTTTCTAAGTGCTAATAAACATTCTAATTGCATCTGCCGAGTCCCACATGGGCACTCGAAAATCTTACAAAATCCAGCTGGATGACGTTATAAGCAATTTTAACGAGATACTTATTTTCCATGCCAAGTGGATTGGTGACAGTTAGCACTAAACCTTGTTAATAAGACCCCAGATATACCACGTGGTCATCCAATTAAAAAACTCAGAGAACATGAATCGAAGCAGCCCCGTTTTGAGATGTGCTTTTGCAACGACAGAGTTCGGTCGTTTTGGTTTAGCACCGAAAAGTGTGTTGGGGCGCCATGCTCCTAGAAACTCTAAGACATTAACTTTTCATGTAAATATATTTGTTGTGTGGTTTGTGTGTGTTTGAATGTATTGTAAAATAAAAGTGATTAGAAAAGAACTCTTAGTTCTCCATTAGTAATTAAGATTACTGTTAGTTAGAAATTTTACGGTACAGTTAGTTATTAAAAACGATATTAAGTTGCATTAAACTGCGGAATCGGGTCACTACAGTACGCCCCGGAATTGGAATACATGTTCATGCTGCAGAGCGATCATGGAACTAAGAATAAACTATTCTTAGTTCTATGAAAACTAGAGATCGACCGTAATTTCGGTTTCGGCGCAAAATCGGAGATTTGCCGAATATTCGTTTTCGGCGAAACTGTTGCCAAAATTTCGGCCTGACCGAAACTATCTGTATTTCAAAATCTCGTTTCTTCTTTCGGAAATTTCCAACTTTACTCATAGACCGGGAGGTGGCAGCACAGACAATCACCTCACCGAGTTCAAGGCTGAAATTCCTGAATTAGTTAAAACTTGATTCGCATATTCAAACGCAATCACTCTGCCAAGTCATATCTTGGGGGAAAACACCCGAAAACCCGATTTTAGCGGTTGGGTCGTAGGTTTACCATTGTGTGTTCCTGCTCCCAGTCCTCCATGTTTTCATACCTTTCGGTGCAGGCAAACACAATGCTAAACCTATAGTCTGTTCAGGGAAACGAGATAACGAAAGTAAACAAACGGGTTGCAGAAAAATCGCCAAGGAGCCACACATTTGGCACTAATCCCTAGGTTGGCAAATTTTATTTTTTATTTCGATTTGTTAATTTTTTAAACATTTATTTTGATAACTATATGAAAACAACACAAGTTGCTAACCGACTTACATCGAGATTTTAAACAAAAATGTAAAAGTTTAAGACGTCAAAATATAAATTATTCTCTATTTATTTTAAACAGCGTTGAATTCAGACATATTTTTTCCTGGAGGGATTTCTGTGCCTCCAGGCAAGACATTATATAGTTGCGGGGGTGGGGGGGATTGGATTATACTTTTTGATCATTAAAAGTATAAAATCTGAAATATTTCGGGAGGGGGACATTTTAATGCCCCGAACGGAATTTCCTCCCGGGGCAAACCGTCTGAATTCAACATTGTTATAAAAATCATCAGGAGTTAATTTTGTTAAATACAAAATAGTACTAAACTATTTATATCTTACATTATTGAAGCCCACTTACCTCATAAATCATCACTTACCTCATAAATCATTCAGAAGATGAAGTTGAAGTATCGGAACTATTTGAATCTAGATTAATTACCATGGAATCTACTATATTATCTATAGCATTATCTAAATCCCACATTTGTTTTTCCACTGTATTGGTTACATGTTGAATGCATCTTTTCCATTCTTCAGTGCCAATTTTGCTGATACTCTGAGAGAATATATCTTTTACATGAGGCATTTTGAATGTTTTGTTTTCTTTCGCAACGAAGTTCTTTATTTGTGCCCAAATCAGTTCAATAGGATTAAGCTCGCAATGATAGGGGGGTAATCGTAAGACAGTTTTATTTTGTGCTTTTGCCATTTCATCGACAGCGTACTTGTCATATTTATTTTTATTTTGCTTCACTAACTGCAACAGTTCCGCTTTTAACATTCCGTCCTCAAAAGGGATATTTTTTGTTAAAAGCCAATCAGCAATTTTTTGTTTTCTCCACGAAGTATTCGGTATTTTTTCTGATTTTCGGGAATGATAAGGAGCATTGTCCATTACTACCACACAGTTATCTTCCAGTCGAAATAAGATATCACCAAACCACTTTTCAAAACGTTCTGAATTCATGTCTTCGTGATAATCTTTATTTTTATTTGATTCGAATAAGTCAAGCCCTCCATCCACGAAACCAGAATCGCTACCAATATGGGTAATTATCATCCGTTTTCCTTTTCCGGAAGGAGATTTTAGTCCGGAAGAAAGACCAGACTAAAATGCTTGTTTTGATGATTTTACTGAGGTATCTTTCCAAACTTTACTAACTGTATGGCCTGCATTCAACCAAGTTTCATCCATATAATATATTTTGCGCCCTTCTTCTCTGAAAGATTTGATTTGCCTTAAATATTTTCTTCGCCACACAATTATTTCGTTTTTATCAATGAGAGTACTGTCTCGGCCTCTCCGTGAATATCTAAAGTTTAATTCTTTCAGGAGATGATAAAATGTTGTCCTTTTAAAGGTTGGCAAATCAGGGTCATCATTTACAACTTCCAAAACTTTATTTATAGTGGGCAATTCATTCCTCGAAAAGAACTCGTGGATTTTTCTCCTAATAGCATTCCTATCAAAATCATCTATATTTTCTAAAACACGTTTACGTAATTTTATTTTCTTCGGCGAGTTTAACACACCACATTTTTTATACTCTCTTAACACTCGAAAAACAGAAGCTTTACCTACGCCTGTTATACGAGCAGCATTATCTCCTATATGAGAAATCGGAAGTTCAGGATTCGATTCAAGTTCCGTTTTATATACATTTAAAATCATATCTTTCTCCACCTTACTCAAAGCTTTTCTTTTTACTCTCTTCTTAGGCGGGCTCAAAGAAGAATTTTCACACTCCATTTGTGTATATAAAATACCAAATCAATCGAAAAAAATCGTCAATTTTAAAAGTGAAAGACAAGAAACAAACAGCCGTTTGAGAAAAAAGCAGAGGCTCAAACAATTGGCGCTTCTGGCACAGCGCCAGGTTTAAGCATCGGCAATCCGCACGCTCATTTGTTTACTTTCGTTATCTCGTTTCAGCGAACGGAGTATACGAGTGAAGCGCTAAAATCGGGTTTTAAGGTGTTTTCCACCAAGATATGACTTCGCAGACTGATTGCGTTTTAATATTCGAATCGAGTTTTAACTGATTCTGGAATTTCAGTCGTGAACTCGTTGAGGTGATTGTCTGTGCTGCCGCCTCCCGGTCTATCATTGATATGAGTTGTATCGGCTCAAATGAGACACGGTTTATTGCTGTGAACTCCGCTGTTTATCATTATCCGTCATGACTGATTCATGATGCGAGTGTAAATTATACAGCAAGCAATGCATATATGACTAAACTTAAAAGACGCTTATCAGTTTTCACGTGATCTTTAAAAGCTGCAAACTTAATAGTAATAGAAAATTTTTACTTTGAAACTCCAGATTGTTTCGAATGCTTTATGAGAAAGGTGTTGTTAAAACATATGAAGATTTACGAAATTTATTACAAAAGATATATCGAGGTATCTATACTTAACATACTTTTTAGTAGATGAAATTCGTATAATTGGAAACTATTTCTGTCTTATTGATAAATTAATTACGTTTTATTTTATATGAAAATAAATAGTTTTGGATAGAGACACAGAGAGTCAATTTTGCACCGGAGACAAAATTTTCAAACAGGGTTCCATTTCAATACTTTCGAATTTGTTTTACATTGTTAATTGATTATTGGATCATCTTTACACGATGATTGGTAAAAAGCGGCGCGCCCATCGCCGTGTAAAGATGATCCACTCTGTGTGACATTTTAAAAGTCATGAACCGACCATGTGTTTCGTTGGTAGCGTTGTGATTTGCAGACTTGGCTACGCTTTTTAAAATCTATAAAAACAAAAATAGAAGTTTATGTCTCTGTGTGTGTGCGTTATAAGGAGATCGCTGCGCGCACAGCTACAAGATTTGGCAGAAAGCTAGCTGTATGAGGAAAGGGCATGTTTACAAACAAACAGTTCCATCAACCAGTCTACCACAACATTTTTCTCGTTGCGATCATTACAGGAATCGTCATGGCGACGTAGGCCAGTCATATCATAGACCAGTTTAACGTAGACCAATCAAATCGCCCCATCTCATGTGTATAGTAGGAGTCGTAAAGAACAAACAGATTTTTCTTGCTAACCAACAGTAATTTAACCAACAGTGACGTCAGCTTGCCTTTCCATATGTCTGTGGTTATGCACTTTGAAACCAGTTTTTTTTTTAATTATTATTATCAGATTTCTTTAATTTAACGTTTTAAGCGATTTTTAACGCTTTTTGTTTTTCCAAATTAGTAAAAGAAATTTTGTTTCATCATGTTAGCCTAATATTTTGCCCTATTTTCAATAAAGTTTATTCGGAATTCATACAGTAAATCTTTGAATTTTTTGCGGTTTTTAGCGTTTTTTCGCGTTTTGGATAGATTTTCTGACATTCGTAAAAAGAAAATTCGATTTCAATTTTTAGTCCAATATAGTAAATTTTGTCCTCTGCAACTTTTGAACTTTTAGTGATATTTCGCTGCAAGTTTTCCACATTAGTAAAAGGAATCCGATTTCAATTAATCGATTTCAATCCGATTTCAATTCGAGCCTAATGTAGAAAATTTTGTCGTTTGAAAAATTTTTGAATTTTTTACGAATTTTTATGTGATTTTTTACGTTTTGCGACGATTTTTCGACATTCATAAAAGGAATCCAGTTTGAATTCTTTTAGCCCAATATAGTATATTTAGTCCTCTTTTCAGTTTGGAAGTCAGTTTGGAATTCGCATAGCAAATTTTCATTTATTTTCGCGAATATTTGTCCATAATTTTTAGAGTTTTTCGCATTCCGCTACGATTTTTGACATTTGTAAAAGGAATCCGGTTTCAATTTTTTAGCCCCATATTGTAAATTTTGTTCTCTCTGACTTTTGAATTGCCGGCGTACTTTCGCTGCGATTTTTACACATTAGTAAAAGGAATCCGTTTCAATCATTTTGTACAATTAGTAAATTTTGTTCTCAGCTATTTTTTACCTTTTACGCAATTTTTTTTTCTTTCACGGCGATTTTTTGACATTCATAAAAAGAAACGGAATTCAATATTTTAGCCCAATATTGTAGATTTTTTCCTTTTTCAAAAAGGTCTATTTAGAATTTGTAAAACTATTTTTGATTTTTTTGCGAATTTTTTAATGCAATTTTTAGTTTTTCGCGTTCCATGGCGATTTTTTTATATTTTTATAATGAATTCTGTTTCAAAATTTTAACCCAAAATAGTAAATTTTGTTTTCTGCGATTTTTGATTTTTTTTCCGGAATTTTTTATGCGTTTCGCGTCGATTTTTTGACAGTATTTATTCTGAAACGGAAAGAACTCTCCGATAAATTTTGCTTCTGCCGTAATTAAATTCAAATTGGAATAATGCCGATTCGTGTCCTATAGCAACGTGAACGATGATGCTGAAAATTTGAATTTAACATGTGTTATGATTCGATAGTAGGCTTAGCTAAAAAACATTATGCTAACCTTTTAATTCTTCTTCGTGAGTTGCATCTACAAAATCCTGGATGTTATCGAAATAAGATACCTTCAAAAATTATTTGTTTAGTAAGAGTAAAAGTGTAAAGGGAAGTTATTACACCTTACTATGTTATGGGATGGGATGAGATAATATGATCTCATCAAAAAGTCACCTGTAAAAAATGCAGCCAAGTCTCGTAACTCATTTACCGTAAAAAGTACTGAGATCGTATAAAGCCAAGTTTAACTATCTTATTAACTCTGAAATTTTCATTCACAAATCAATCCTAGTCTCTACATCTTTAGTTAATTATTATTTTGTGACTTGGCAATTACTTAGCACGAGAATGTGATGTATATAGTTATTCTTAATCAAATAATACTATAACATATTAAGGTGTAATAACTTCCCTGTGCGTATATAATTTGCTTTAGTTAAATTATCCCATCCCATCCCATAACATAGTAAGGTGTAATAACTTCCCTGTGTAATTGCCAAGTCACAAAATAATAATTAACTAAAGATGTAGAGACTAGGAGTGATTTTGTGAATGAAAATTTCAGAGTTAATAAGATAGTTAAACTTGGCTTTATACGATCTCAGTACTTTTTACGGTAAATGAGTTACGAGACTTGGCTGCATTTTTTACAGGTGACTTTTTGATGAGATTTCACTTCTTTTTGTAAGTAACCCTCCTTTTCTTGATTTTGGGTTCTTCTTGGAGATCATCCACTGATTTTCGCTAAGCCCACACTCTGTCCCTATTATTTACAGGTATCAAAAAATTGAAGCTTTAGTTTCGTTTGCAAAGTACTGTAGATAAAAAGAGATTTCAGGTTCCTAGGCAAGCACTAAATTATGGGAGGGGGAGTGTCAAAAGTACTCTCAATTGCTTCCAGGATAGGCGCTATGCATCTGAGATATAACTCGCAGCCCTAGATACTTGATATTTAACATAAAAGAACTTTTTAGTATAAAAAGAAAGCCAAAATTAAAATTTCCGGAAATTTCCAATAAATCAAACTATATTCCTTTTTCGATGGTTTTTTTTTTCGTTTTTTTTAGACTTTTTTTTATTATTTACGGATTTTTTAATTTTTCCTTACTTTGTGTACAAAACCCTGGCTTTCTGCCAAATGTCAATCTTCTAGGACTACAAAATCGAATTATTTTCAAATTTTCGACTTTTTATGAATTTATAGATTTTTCGATTTTAATTCTAAGTTACCTGATTGTCATGCTAATATAGTAATTATTTGATCCGTCTTCTTAGGATCATTTAGGTTCAATTTAGAGATAAATCAAGTGAATCTTAGAGTCACCATGATTTTATTTAGAAAGGACTATCAAGCCATAACCAGCCAGTAATGTCGGGAGGGTAGGGGGAGCTGTGAAAATTTTTGTGGGGCTAACATCATTTAACAATCCATATTTCATATGTGAAGTAAATAGATTACAACATGTGAAAGAAAACAAACCTGTCTATAAAGAAATCGCCTATATCGTAGCCAGTCTATAACGGAACTTTTCTATAACGAAATTCGTAAACGAAAGAAAAGAAAACCATAATCCGGGGGAAATAACATAAAACAATTAGGGGCGTTGTACTAGCTAAATAGGATAATTATCTTATAACTAATGTTTCTAGCAGTACAAAATCAAATTGTTTTCGAATTTTCGATTTTTAAAGATATTTCGATTTTTTAATTTTATTTTCGAATTTAACGAATTTTTTAATTGTTCCTTTTATTGAATAGTAAATACTACCTTTACACCAAGTTTTAAGTTTCTAAGACTACAAGATAAAAATATTTTCAATTTTTGATTTTTTCGCATTTTTTTTTTTTATAATTTTCTGGATTTTATAATTTTTTCTTATGTTGTATCCTTTATTACAAATTTTAAGTTTCTAGACCTACAAAATCGAATTATTTTAAAATTTCCGATCTTTTTTGATTTTTTAATTTTATTTTCGAATTTTATTGCGTTTTTATTTTAACTTGTTCTGAATCCCAAACACTATCTTTACCGCGAATTTTAAGTTTCTAAGGCCAAAAAATCAAATTATTTAATTTTTTTTTCGAATTTTTGATTTTTTTTCGAGTTTTCTGGATTTTTTAATTTTTATTTATTTTGCATCCTAAATACCTTTATTCCGAATTCCAAGATTCTAGCGCAACAAAATTGGATTATTTGAAATTTTTCGATTTTTTTCGATTTTTCGATTTTATTTTCAATTTTTTTTTGTGTGTTTTTGATGTTTTCTTTTTCTGAATTCTAAACACTACCTTCACACCAAATTTTAAGTTTTTAAGACTACAAGATCGTGTTATTTTCAAATTTTAATTTTGTTCGATTTTTTTTAATTTTCGAATGTTTTTTTTTTAATTTTCCGGATTTTATATTTTTTCCTTTCTTTGTATCCTATCTTTATTCCAAATTTTCAGTTTCTGTGGCTGTGGGATATACCCAATCTTTTTGATGACGCGAGAGTGAGTGAGTGTGTGAGTGACAAAAAATCGAAACTTTGAGTTTATATATCGTCTGCACTAATTTATGGGTATTTTTGAATTATCCATATTTTTGAATTTTTCCTTATTTAGTATCTTAAATATTACCTTTATTCCAAATTTCAAGTTTCTAGCGCTATGAAATTGAATTATTTTCAAATTTTCCTTATTTTTCGATTTTTCCGATTTTTTTGTTTTATTTTCGAATTTTATTTGTTTTTTTATTTTAACTTATTCTGAATCCTAAACACTATCTTTACTGCGAATTTTAAGTTTCTAAGGCTAAAAGATCAAATTATTTTAATTTTTTCAATTTTTTTCGAATTTTTGAATTTTTTTTTTCAAATTTTCCAGAATTTTTAATTTTTCCTTATTTTGCATCCTAAATACTACCTTTATTCCGAATTCCAAGTTTCTAGCGCAACAAAATCGGATTATTTGAAATTTTTCGATTTTTTTCGATTTTCGATTTTTTCAATTTTGCTTTCGATTTTTTTGGTGTTTTTGATGTTTTCTTTTTCTGGATGATAAACACTACCTTCACACCGAATCTTAAATTCCTAAGACTACAAGATCGTATTATTTTCAATTTTCAAGGAATTTGTTGAATTTTCGAATGTTTTTTTTTCGAATTTTCCGGATTTTATAATTTTTCCTTTCTTTGTATCCTAGACACTACCTTTTTTCCAAATGTCAAGTTTCTAGGGCTACGGGATCTACCTAATCTTTTTGATGACGCGTGAACGAGTGAGTGAGTGAGTGACAAAAAATCGAATGTTTGAGTTCATATAACGTCTGAACTAGAAAAGATAGAAAGTTTTAATTTTAAATTTTGGTCCTGTGTGCCAAATACTCTAGAAAAACGAAGTTTCAAATTTTTGGGATACTCCAGCGCGGAGATATGAGGGGGTCAAAAGTCCCCTGAGTTGCTTCCAGAAAAGTATGCTTACGGCTGTCCTCTCTCGACTTGGAGGAGGCAATGCCGTGCCTCCAGATCTAAAACAAACTATCCCCATCCTGTGGGATTTGTTTCTCAATGTTTTACTTTATTTAATGCAAAACATAGATTGCATCCGACAACTCATAAAAAAGTCCTCCGGCCTGTACCGGCAGGAAAAGGTAGCTTTCCTATATCTTCGTTTTAAAATTTTAGCTAATGTTACTCGAAAACAGCAAGTTAAAATGCAAAGAAACCGTTTACAAAAGATTCGTTTACACTGAATTTGAATAAGAAATTCGCCAAATTATTGAGCTATAGCCAAGTTGGCTTCATTTATGAAGACTTATTTTTGTCGCCAAATTTGGCGAGATTTCGCCAATTGTCGCCAAGTTTGGCGAGAATTTGGCGCTAATGGATATGAATATATAGTTTTATGCGTATGATTGGGAAAATGATTACAACAATGAAAGAAAGTAATTTGCGAGAAATCGCGTTCACTAAAACTTATAAATTTATATTAAAATCATTAAAATTACAGACATTACAATACACTTTCATAAAACATTAGAAACATATTAAAATTGGACGTCTCGGATTTACATGGAAAATCCCTCTTCAACAACAACATTTCACTTAGCGTAAATCATAGTTCAAAAATATCAACAAATAGAAAATGCAACGTATCAAAATTTCGAAGTCAAAGTTACAGTTATAATAACACGGAGTATTCATTCGGGATTGCACCTGCTTGACCATTATTGACCATAAATTTATCGTTGGTTTTTTGTAATGTGCTGTTTTGTTTCAAAATGTCAGCCACCCTAGAATTTCAAACTGCTCTATCTCAGCCAATTTTTAAGATAGAGGTAAAACAAAAAATGCTCTGGAATCCTTGTATCAAGTCCTAACACCTAATTAAAAAATAAACTTGATTTTTTAACTTTTTTGTATATTTATTTTAGTTTTAAAATTTTCCGTGACCGCCATCTTGAAACAAGATGGCGGACCAAGCTGGCCAACAAACTCGGTCGAGGCATTGGTGAGCTTAATACACACAATTAGTTTCATCCAAATTAATTTATAAATACGAGCGTTATCGTATCAAATTATTTTCATTTTTTCAATTTTTTTCGATTTTTTTTTATTTTTTTTTCGAATTTTCTGGATTTTTTTAATTTTCCTTTTTCTGTATCCTAAATACTACCTTTATTCCTAATTTGAATTTTTTAGCGCAACAAAATCGGATTGTCTTCAAATTTTCGGTTTTTTTCAATTTCTTCGATTTTTTCAATTTTGCTTTCGATTTTTTTGGTGTTTTTGATGTTTTCTTTTTCTGGATGTTAAACACTACCTTCACACCAAATCTTAAGTTTCCAAGACTACAAGATCGTATTATATTCAATTTTCAATTTTGATGGAATTTGTTGAATTTTCGAATGTTTTTTTTTCGAATTTTCCGGATTTTATAATTTTTCCTTTCTTTGTATCCTAAACACTACCTTTTTTCCAAATGTCAAGTTTCTGGGGCTACGGGATCTACCCAATCTTTTTGATGACGCGTGAACGAGTGAGTAAGAAGTGACAAAAAATCGAATGTTTGAGTTCATATATCGCCTGAACTAGAAAAGACAGAAAGTTGTAATTTTAAATTTTGGTCCTGTGGGCCAAATACTCTAGAAAAACGAAGTTTTAAATTTTTTGGATACTCCAGCGCGGAGATATGGGGGGGTCAAAAGTGCCCTGAGTTGCTTCCAGAAAAGTATGCTTACGGCTGTCCTCTCTCGACTTGGCGGAGGCACTGCCGTGCCTCCAGATTAAGGCTAATTATATACACACAGGGAAGTTATTACATCACCTTAATATGTTATGGGATGGCATGGTATTATTTGATTAAGACTAATTATATACATTACATTCTCGTGCTACGTAATTGCCAAGTCACAAAATAATATTTAACTAAAGATGTAGAGACTAGGAGTGATTTGTGAATGAAAATTTCAGAGTTAATAAGATAGTTAAACTTGGCTTTACACGATCTCAGAACTTTTTACGGAAAAAGAGTCACGAGACTTGGCTGCATTTTTTACAGGTGACGTTTTTGATGAGATTTCACTTCTTTTTGTAAGTAATCCTCCTTTTCTTGATTTTGGGTTCTTTTTGGAGATCATCCACTGATTTTCGCTAAGCCGACACTCTGTCCCTATTATTTACAGGTATCAAAATTTTGAAGCTTCAGTTTCGTTTGCAAAGTACTGTAGATAAAAAGAGATTTCAGGTTCCTAGGCAAGCACTACGTTATGGGAGGGGGTGTGTCAAAAGTACTGTATTCGCCGGCTGCTAACGGCGCCGCTGGGCACGCATGCGCAGTGATTGATTGTTTTTTTTCCCTCTCGATCTGTTCAGAGAGTGAGTGTTGTGTTTTGCTTGGTATGTGTAGGACGTTACGTCCGCTGAGAAAAAAAAGTTTGTTTATTCGGTGAATGAGAAATTTACTTGTATTAATGGAATTCTTCAGTTGATCTTCATTTGGTCACGTCGCGCCTCAGGTGACTATGGATATATTATAGTGAAAATGAAAAAGTGAAATCGAAAGTGAAAGTGAAATCGTGTTCTAGAAAAAAAAATTCCATCGTGTGTTCCAGATATTAAGCGAAGTATCTAATTTGGTGAATAGTAAAAGACTAAATCATGATTAAGACGAGTGGTTCCATGGTAATGGTGAGTACGCTTTAGTTAATTTAAGAGTTCGCAAAATGTGCTGTGTTTTGTTTCGATTTTAAGTTAACTTTGTCATTTTTGGATTCTATTGATCATTAACGTGTGAGTTGATTCCGAGTGTAAATTTTATAACTTTGTTGAGTTTAGTTTCGTTTTTTAATTTAAATGTTTTCAGTTTGATTTTAATTTATTGCAATTACTGGGTTCTCTTTTCAAACAAAATGTTGTTATTAAAATTAAAAAGGAATGATTTAATCGAGGTTGCAGAAGAACTTGAGCTTACTTTACCTACAAGGCAGACGATAGTGTCGCTAAAAGAATTAATTGAAACGAGCGATGTTTATAAGAAAAATTATGACCTTGTAGAAACGGTTGTTGAATCTGTGACTCAGAAGGAAAAAGACAACGAAAAGAAGGCTGAGCGGGATAGATTACAAAGAGATTCGGCACTGGAATTAGAAAAAATTAAACTTGCGCAGTTAGAAAAATAATTAGAGCTTACTAATATTCAGAAAGAAACACCGCATAATTTCAGTGAAGCTGTAGTAAAAAGTGACTCTGAACTATCGAATTGTAGTTTAGAAAATTTGTTAAAAAGTAATATTCCAGTACCATCGCGTGCAGAATCGTATAATCTTTTTTTTCAATCACTGGAAAGAGCGTTTAAAACAAAGAATGTTCCGGAGGAATTTAGAGCAGAAATTCTTTTAAATATCTTAGGCGAAAAGGCCACTAATTTAATGGTATATTTGAGTGAGGATGACTTAAGTAAATATGATAAACTCAAAGACGTTGTGTTGAAAGAATTTCAATCCACTCCGCAAAACAATTTTCGAAGGGCGCAAAAATTTCAAAACGAAAGTTATGTTCAATTCGCGTCGCGATTAACTGCAACATTTGATTATTACTGTCAGTTAAGAAAGGTGAATGACTTTAAGGGATTGTGTGAATTAATGATTTCCGACAAAATATTTAACTCGTTAGATCGTGAACTTCAAATTCATATAGGTGTAAAGCAAGGAGAATCTTGGTATTTACCGCAAGAATTATCTAGATGTTGTGATATTTATGTAGCGTCTAAGAATAAATGTAAAACAGAAAATAATGCGTTTTCACGGCCGCAGTTTGGAAACAATTCGCAAAAATATCGTAATGTGTACAGTCCACAAAATAATTCTAAGGTGTTTGTATCGGAAGTTAGGGCTTCAAAATGTATTCTTTGCAAGTCTAATGAGAATCATTATCTTGATATGTGCCCCATTTTCAAAAAAATGTTAGTTAATGAACGAATTGAGTTAATTAAAAATAATCAACTGTGTTTTAATTGTCTTAAGCATCATAAGGTTGTTAATTGTTCTTCCAAATTCAATTGCTCTATTTGTAAAAAACGGCATCATACAATTTTACATATTGATAAAAAAGTAGATGAAGGGCGTACGCATGGCAATGCAAAAGATACTAATTGTGACAGGTCATTTGTAATGTCAGGTGCCGTTTTAGATCCAAGATCAAATGTTTTTGTTCCGAAAGGAGCATGTGGTGATAACTCATCAGCCGAGAATAAAGAATTGTTATCTTTCACAGCCACAAATGTTAATGTTAACAAATCTCGTATGGTTTTGCTGAGCACAGCTAAAATAATGATTGCGGATAACTTTGGAATATTCCATGAAGCGCGTGCATTATTAGACAATGGAAGTCAGTCATGCTTCATATCAAAACGGTGCGCTGACAGATTTAATTTGAAGAAGGAAAAAATAAATGTTGTGGTTTCTGGTTTGAATAAATCATCGTCAGTGATAAATTCAGCAGTCAAAACGAAAATTGCGAATCAGAGCAGAACTTTCGAAAATGGAGTAGAGCTTTTGATAGTCTCGAATATAACAGGTTACGCACCCGCTAAGCAATTTAACATTGATATACTAGATTTAGAGAATTTAACATTGGCAGATGAGAGTTTCAATAGGCCAGGTGCTGTGGACATATTGTTGGGCGCACAACTATTCTATGAAATTTTAAAATCCGGTCAAATGAGGATCCCTGAGACAGATATAATTTTGCAAACTTCAGTATTTGGATTTATTGCTACTGGGAGTGTTGCAATAGAGGACGAAGCTTCTGTTCATTGTGGGTTAATTATGGAAAATTTAGACCTAACTTTGAGAAAATTTTGGGAGATCGAAAATGTTGAGACAGAAAGAGTGCAAAACGATGAGAGTTTACTCATTTCAGAAACCACGATGGGCGCTATGTTGTTAGAATGCCATTAAAAGAAGATTTAGGAGAGTCAAAAGACATTGCTGTTAAAAGATTGGATTCTCTTTGGCGACGTTTGAGAAGAGAACCTGAGTATCTAAAATTATATAGGGAATTCTTAACTGAGTATGAAGATTTAGGTCATATGCACGTAACTAACGAGAGTCCAAAATACATTATGCCTCATCATGGAGTTTATAGGCCGGATAATAGTACCACTAAATTACGCGTTGTTTTCAATGCTTCTAAAGCAATTTCATCTGGACAATCCCTTAATGATAAATTGTATTCTGGGTTTGTTGTCCAGGATGATTTATTTTCAATTTTGTTGCGATTTAGGAAGCATGCGGTAGTTTTCACCGCGGACATAAAAAAGATGTATCGGCAAATTTATATTAGTCCCGATCAGTGCGATTTACAATGTATTTTATGGAAGGGTCATGAAAATGAAATTATACGCGTTTTTAAGTTGCTCACTGTTACCTACGGAACCAAGTGTGCACCTTATTTGGCAACACGAGTGCTTCAGCAGCTATGCCACGATGAGAAGGAGAAATATCCGTTAGCTGCCGCTGCTGGCAAGGATTTTTATGTGGATGACATCCTCAGTGGTACAAATGACGTCGCTACTGCTATTGAACTGCAACGACAATTAACCTCCATGCTAAATTCCGGTGGGCTAGAGCTTCACAAATGGAGCTCTAACAATGAATTGTTATTAAAAAATGTTCCAACTACGGAGAAGGAGTACTATTTTGACAATCATGATTCAGACACTGTCGAAACGCTCGGACTGTTGTTTAATCCTAACAAGGACACATTTTGTTTGAAAATTCAACCATTTGTGAATTCTGTAACTAAACGAACAGTCTTATCAGATATTGCAAGGTTATTTGATCCGCTCGGTATCCTGGGTCCGGTGATAGTCAAAGCAAAAATTTATATTCAGAAATTGTGGCTCCTTCAGCTTGACTGGGACGATGAAATTCCACTACAAGAAAGAAAGGCTTGGAATAAATTTGGCGAAGAACTGACAGAGTTGAAATATTTGCAGATAAAACGTCATGTTTTATGGCCAAATTCGAAACATATTGATTTGATCGGGTGCTTCTAAAGATGCGTATGGTTGCGTCATTTACCTTAGATCTGTCTCCGAGTCAGGTGAAGCCAAGGTGTCACTCCTGTGTAGCAAATCGCGGGTGGCACCCCTCAAGAAGATTACTATTCCACGTATGGAACTGTGTGCGGCAGAGTTGCTCTCGAAACTTACTGTTAAGGTACTGTCATCCCTGGACGTTCAATTTCGTTGAGTATATTTATACTCAGATTCGACAGTAGTACTGGCTTGGATTGCTTCACCACCTCAAACACTTAAGGTTTTTGTGTCGAATCGTGTCACTAAAATTCAAAACAACACTAAAGACTTCACATGGAATTATGTAAAAACTTCTGAAAATCCAGCAGACCTAATTTCACGTGGTGTTAGTCCAGCGAAAATTCTTGATCTTAAACTGTGATGGGATGGCCCTGACTTTTTGTGTGATCAGGAAAGTTACAACATTGATAAAGAACATTTAACAGTGACTGAAACAGAGGAATTCCAAAAAGAATTCAAACAAAATTGTAAATTGCCCAACTATGAACTGAACCTTTTAAGTGAGGTTAAGGACATTGACTATATATTTAAGATCACAAATTCATATGTAAAATTAATTAGAATTATTAGTTTTATTTTCAGATTCATCTCTAATAATTTGAAGGGCTGTGTAACGGAAAAAGGACCTTTATCTCCAGTTGAATTAAGGAAAGGTAAATTGGGTTTAATAAAATATGTACAAATGCAGGTATTCCTATGGAGATGAAGGCCTTGAGAGAGAAAAGGAGGATTAAGGTAATGTAAGTAGTTTATCTCCTTTTATTGATAATTCGCGTGGGTGGCCGATTAGTTAATGCTAACTTACAAATTGATGTTAAACATCCTATTTTACTTCCTAGGAGCCATAAATTCACGAAAATGATTTTTTTGTATTTTCATTAAAAAAATTTTCAAGTTGGGCCCCAAACTTTGTTGTATGCCGTTAGGCAAGAATATTGGCCTATTTCAGATAATGTTATGTAAACTTGTTAAAATTTGCTATTGTATGATTATAATTGAATTTCTTATTTCATTAGTATATTCAGAGTGTATATATTGTACTAGTTTACTGTGTGTACCTTGCATCTATTGTATATTTAATGTGAAAATGTAGTAATAGTACGTTTTGTAATTGAAACCTTTGGATTTCAAGGTGGGGAGTGTATTCGCCGGCTGCTAACGGCGCCGCTGGGCACGCATGAGCAGTGATTGATTTTTTCCCCCTCTCGATCTGTTCAGAGAGTGAGTGTTGTGTTTTGCTTGGTATGTGTAGGACGTTACGTCCGCTGAGAAAAAAAATTTGTTTATTCGGTGAATGAGAAATTTACTTGTATGAATGGAATTCTTCAGTTAATCTTTTTCAAGTACTCTCAATTGCTTCCAGGATAGGTGCTATCCATCTGAGATATTACTCGCAGCCCTAGATACTAGATACTTGATATTTAGCATAAAATAACTTTTTAGTATAAAAAGAAAGCCAAAATTAAAATTTCCGGAAATTTCCAATAAATCAAACTATATTCATTTTTTCGATGTTTTTTTTTTTTTTTTTTTTTTTTTATTTACGGATTTTTAAATTTTTCCTTACTTTGTATACTAAACCCTACCTTTCTGCCAAATGTCAAACTTCTAGGGACTACAAAATCGAATTATTTTCAAATTTTCGACTTTTTATAAATTTATTGATTTTTCGATTTTAATTCTAAGTTACCTGATTGTCATGCCAATATAGTAATTCTTTGATCCATCTTCTTAGGATCATTTAGGTTCAATTTAGAGATAAATCAAGTGAATCTTAGAGTCACCATGATTTTATTTAGAAAGGACTATCAAGCCATAACCTGCCAGTAATGTCGGGAGAGTAGGGGGAGCTGTGAAAATTTTTGTGGGGCTAACATCATTTAACAATCCATATTTCATATGCGAAGAAAATAGAGTTTAACCTGTGAAAGAAAAAAAACCTGTCTATAAAGTAATCGCCTATAACGTAGCCAGTCTATAGCGGAACTTTTCTATAACGAAATTCGTAAACGAAAGAAAAGCAAACCATAATCCGGGGGAAATAACATAAAACAATTAAGGCGTTGTACTAGCTAATAGGACAATTATCTTAAAACTAATGTTTCTAGCAGTACAAAATCAAATTGTTTTCGAATTTTCGATTTTTAAAGATATTTCGATTTTTTAATTTTATTTTCGAATTTAACGAATTTTTTAATTGTTCCTTTTATTGAATAGTAAATACTACCTTTACACCAAGTTTTAAGTTTCTAAGACTACAAGATAAAATTATTTTCAGTTTTTGATCTTTTCGATTTTTTTTTTATAATTTTCTGGATTTTTTATTTTTTTCTTATTTTGTATCCTTTGTTACAAATTTCAAATTTCTAGCGCTACAAAATCAAATTATTTTGAAATTTTCGATCTTTTTCGAGTTTTTTATTCTATTTTCGAATTTATTGTGTTTTAATTTTTCCTTTTTCTGTATCCTAAACAATAAGTTTAAGCCGAATTTTAAGTTCTAAAGCTACAAAATCAAAACTTTTCAATTTTTCGAAATAATTTTTTTTTTTTCAAATTTTCCGGATTTTTTAATTTTACCTTATTTTGCATCCTAAATACTACCTTTATTCCGAACTCCAAGTTTCTAGCGCAACAAAATCGGATTATTTGAAAATTTTCGATTTTTTGATTTTATTTTCGATTTTTTTTATGTTTTTGATGTTTTCTTTTTCTGAATTCTAAACACTACCTTCACACCAAATTTTAAGTTTTTAAGACTACAAGATCGTGTTATTTTCAATTTTCAATTGTGTTCGAATTTGTTAAATTTTCGAATGTTTTTTTTTTTAATTTTACGGATTTTACAATTTTTCCTTTCTTTGTATCCGAAACACTAGCTTTATTCCAAATTTTAAGTTTCTATGGCTGCGGGATCTACCCAATCTTTTTGATGACGCGACAGTGAGTGAGTGTGTGGGTGACAAAAAATCGAAACTTCGAGTTCATATATCGTCTGCACTAATTTATGGGTATTTTTCGAATTATCCATATTTTTTAAATTTTCCTTATTTAGTATCTTAAATATTACCTTTATTCCAAATTTCAAGTTTCTAGCGCTATAAAATCGAATTATTTTCAAATTTTCATTATTTTTCAATTTTTTTTATTTTATTTTCGCATTTTATTGCGTTTTTTACTTTAACTTATTCTGATTCCTAAACACTATAGGCCGGGAGGCGGCAGCACAGACAATCACCTCATCGAGTTCAAGGCTGAAATTCCTGAATGAGTTAAAACTTGATTCGCATATTCAAACGCAATCACTCTGCCAAGTCTATCTTGGTGGAAAACACCCGAAAACCCGATTTTAGCGGTTGGGTCGTAGGTTTACCATTGTGTGTTCCTGCTCCCAGTCCTCCATGTTTTCATACCTTTGGGTGCAGGAAAACACAATGGTAAACCTACCAGTGAAGCGCTAAAATCGTGTTTTAAGGTGTTTTCCACCAAGATATGACTTGGCAGACCGATTGCGTTTTAATATTCGAATCGAGTTTTAACTCATTCTGGAATTTCAGTCGTGAACTCGATGAGGTGATTGTCTGTGCTGCCGCCTCCCGGTGTACTATCTTTACCGCGAATTTTAAGTTTCTAAGGCTAAAAGATCAAATTATTTTAATTTTTTCAATTTTTTTTGAATTTTTGAATTTTTTTTTCGAATTTTCCGGATTTTTGAATTTTTCTTTATTTTGCATCCTAAATACTATCTTTATTGCGAATTCTAAGTTTCTAGCGCAACAAAATCGGATTATTTGAAATTTTTCGCTTTTTTTAATTTTGCTTTCGATTTTTTTGGTGTTTTTGACGTTTTCCTTTTCTGGATGCTAAACACTACCTTCACACCAAATCTTAAGTTTCTAAGACTACAAGATCGTATTATTTTCAATTTTCAATTTTGATGGAATTTGTTGAATTTTCGAATGTTTTATCTTCGAATTTCCGGATTTTATAATTTTTCCTTTCTTTGTATCCTAAACACTACCTTTTTTCCAAATGTCAAGTTTCTAGGGCTACGGGATCTACCTAATCTTTTTGATGACGCGTGAACGAGTGAGTGAGTGAGTGACAAAAAATCGAATGTTTGAGTTCATATATCGTCTGAATTAGGAAAGACAGAAAGTTGTAATTTTAAATTTTGGTCCTGTGTGCCAAAAACGAAGTTTAAAATTTTTGGGATACTCCAGCTCGGAGATATGGGGGGGGGGGGTCAAAAGTGCCCTGAGTTGCTTCCAGAAAAGTATGCTTACGGCCGTGCTTTCTCGACTTGGCGAGGCACTGCCGTGCCTCCAGATAGCATCTGGAAGAAGCTATCGGTTGACACACTGTATGGTGGCAGTCCACTATATGATAATGCTTTAAAAGTGCTAAACAATTGAATACAATAAATATCCAACGATGTTGAATGATACATGTCGATTGCAGTGACATCTGTTAGCTCTTTTCGACGTAAACACTGTCTAAGGATTGTGACTAGCAGATGTCGCTATGGTCGACATTTATCCTTCGGCATCGTTGCACATTTATCGGATTCAATTTTTTATCACTGTTTGGTTGGCCGGTTGACACACTGTATCTTCTAGTTACAGACGTATAACTAATTTGTTCATGATGATTATCTTTTGCATAATTAGGCTTTTCATCTGACATTAGTGATACGTGAGATAACAAGTTAACTACGCCCAAATTTAAACTTCTAGAACTTTCAAATAAATTTATAATAAATAATAATTTCAATAGCACTTTACCATTAATTAAAAGGATAGTTTTCCGACACTACCAGCGCTGAGCGCTCTCTACAAGCCATCTATATATTTAAAACGCTAAGCGATTTCTTTCGACAATCCGTGAGAACAAACTACTGCATCAAATTACATCATTCTTTTTTTAAATGAAAGATATTCGGACACAGATTTGTTATCGTGCATTCGTTTGTTCAAAAATTTAATTAATTAGCCGTAATTTTCAATTAAACTTTTTCATCTGCTTATGACGTCATAAAGTCGGCAATCGGATTAACACCCACTGTTGCGAGGTACATAGTTTATTCTCTGAACTCTATGGTTGAGATGATAAAAGATAAATAATATTAAACGCACGTGGCTTTTAGACCGAATTTTTTAATTTGCAAGTTAAATTTCGGTAAAAATATTTATCCGCGTGTTTTATAAGCGAATAAAAATTCATATTTATTGTGACGTCACGGGAATGTTGTTCATTGGGTTTATTTTATTATTATACATTACAACTTTGTTGATGCCATTTTTCATTACAATTAAATACAAATATATTTTTATTTGTATACATGGTATTTACGCATAAAAGTAACATATACAAAGTAAGTGTGAAAAGTTTACGCCGGTAAAAATGACGTTATGCTTAGATTGAAATGCATTGTAACATTGATAAAACTAGAAAGAAAAATGTATATGACTGTGTCAACATGGCGTAATTTTAATTGATTTTTCAATTTTTAATTTTAAAGATTAGAACTGGAGTCTTTATAGGTTGCTTCATCGAGATTGCATTCCTTAATTACATGCTACCGATTACTTTTTTTAAATTATAGGTTAGAAGATTTGATTTTTTAAGAAAAAAATTCACAAAAGTAAAGGATTTCAGGAAAATTAAAATTATTAAAAATAATGTTATGGTTAAAAAAAATAAGTAAATACAAAAAACCGTACTTTTGCTTTATAGCGGCCCCCACATTTATGATCATGTAGGTTGTAGTTGTGATTTCGCCAAGATCATCGCAAAGCTTATATATGCATTCTATATACACATATATAACTCCTATATGTGCCATATACGTCATTATACAAAGATAATTTACGTCTTATATGTCGATTATACATCATATACACATGTCATATATATACATCATATATGCATCCTATATGACTATAACTTGACCACATACGTCAAGAAATGTTATATATATATATATATATATATCATATATCAGTATAATGTTATACATGCTTTATAATTTGGCGATAAATCTTTGGTCGCTTGGCGATTCATCCTTGGGTGCCGCTATAACACAAAAGTACCAAATTTACAATATATTAATGAAAACAGAAACAAACATATTTCATCCTTGGGGGCCGCTATAACACGAAAGTACCAAATTTCTAATTTATTTTTCATATCTGATAATTTGCATCGATTCTTTTTGTAACTTTAATATTTTTGTAACGCTTTTATGCATTTCTATTGCCTATTCAAAGATAAATTCTTCTAAATTACAGAATTTCGTTAAAAACGGTTAAAGTAGTAAAATGCGAACCTGCATTCTCGACCGAAAGCAACAACCACTTTCCCAATGGTTAAAAAAAAATAAAAATAATAATGATTGTATTTTTATCTAGAATAAACAATGTAAGGCTAACATTCTATAGGAATTATTTTGGTAGGTTTATTATAAGTTCATTTAACAGTTCCTTATTAGCGGCAAAGTCCTATTTCACTTCTCTTTCGATGTTAAAAAATGGTAGTCTACTTTTGGACGCCAACCAAAACACAGTGGCAATTTGTAGAAATGTATAACGGTTGTGACAACAAACGGCGCTATCGCTTTAGATTTCGTCGCGCTTACATCACTTCTAAATACTACAAATCTCAATTTTTTACTAAATTTTAGAATTTCAATTTTTACATCATCAATTAGAAAAAAAAATTAGCTTTCCATTGAAATTTATTGGAAAACTGCCGCTTAATTTAACGACTTTATAAATAATTTTCAAGCGTGAAACATTTTTCAATTCTATCTGAACAATGACCATCAGTTTGATTTAATAATGTTATCTCCTGGGAAAGTTGCCACAATTGAAAATAGATTTCCCTAACCATCATGAAAAGTGAAAAAAAATATTAATTAAAAACCTGATAAATCATAAGATCAGATTATCCATAAGATAGACCATTTTGGCGCTAAACTAAAATCTGTCAAATATATATATATATATTCAGCTTATGATTAACATAAAATTGATATGTTGAATTCGTTGATGTATATATTTCATCAGAACATGCTAGGAATTGTATTTTATTATTATTTTTTAAAGATCCATTGGATATTTAACTGCATAAGAGGGAAAAGATCCCCGACCGTTATGGAAAAGGAATAATCATCCTGATTATGTAAAGGAACCGAAGAAACCATACAAATAAACTACACTTGAAAACATTAAAAATCTCCGTCATCTGCAGATTGATTTATTATTGTAAAAAAATTCTTCATTTTTACATAAAAATTAATTAGCTTAAAAAAATGGATGCGTTTTAGAAGATATGGATTTGAAACGAACAATGATTAAAGAGGACATTTTAAAACTTTTAATTTAAACATTTTAAAACTTTTTTTAACGTCGAATTTCAACGGTGTCTTTGGGCAGATGCAATGCACATGCGCATAGGAGCTCATTCGGTTAAATTATCACAGAGGGAGGGAGGATGTGTGCTTTATTTGCTATGTTCTTTTATTTACTGAATATGAGATGAAAGTAGGGATATACTATTTGTATGATACATCATAGATACATGAAATTTTCTTTCTTGCCGTGGGGAATATGGCAGTATAATGTCAAACTGATTTGCTTTACACAGTTGTTTATAGATTGTTTGTTTGGAGTTTGCATCGGAAATAGTACTGTATTTCACTGGGGGGGGGGGGGGGGAACTTTTAAAATAAAATAGTTGAAAGACTGTTTCATACATCTTTTGTTATAAAGAAGCTTATTTTACTGATATTGTTATAGTAATTTTTTTTTCCGTCAAGTTTTGACGGGTTTCATCTAGTTTTAATTATAAATGCTATATATGGCTTACGTAATATAGAAGGTTAGTTTATTTGCTTAAAATGTGTGAAGCCAATCACTAGAGGGCGCTGCATTCCTGCACCAAAATTGAAGTCTGACCAAGGTTTAGCAATATTGGCAGTCGGGGAAAGTTTCGTTTCATAAATGGGTATGTCGCCAATTGGCGTGTTTTATTGAACGCGGCTTGGCGAAAATTTAATTTCCTTATTATAACCTAGTTTGTTTTTGTTTGTTTTCCAGAAGATTATATATACATTGCAAAATAAAATATTTATTCTTTTAAGTTTGGAACGTATTTTAGCTGTTATTTTTTAATATATTTCCGTTAAATATGAAAAAATGTACAAAATTTTTCAAGCAGGTAATAAACATTGTTTTTTGTTTTCAGTTATTTTTTGTAAAATTAATTGATTTGATGAATTTAAATATTTTTCTAACAGAAAATATTAACAGAAATTTCCTTACAGAATCCTGTACACTTTTCTTATTAGATGTTCTGTAAATTTGCAAACATTTCTTGATCAATAACTGCTCTTGCTCTTAGACCGGGAGGCGGCAGCACAGACAATCACGTCATCGAGTTCACGGCTGAAATTCCAGAATGAGTTAAAACTCGATTCGCATATTAAAACGCAATCGGTCTGCCAAGTCATATCTTGGTGGAAAACACCTAAAAACCCGATTTTAACGGTTGGCTTCGCATGGGTCCTTCTGGTATATCATATATTATTATTATGTCATACATGCTTTATAATTTGGCGATAAATCTGGGTCGCTCGGCGATTCATTCTTGGAAGCCGCTATAGCACAAAAGTACCAAATTTACAATATATTAATGGAAACAGAAACAAAAATATTTCATCCTTGGGGGCTGCTATAACACAAAAGTACCAAATTTCTACTTTATTTTTCCTATCTGATAATTTGCATCTATCCTTTTTGTAACTTTAACATTTTTGTAACTATTTAATGCATTTCTATTGCCTATTCAAGGAAAAATTCTTCTAAAATTACAGATTTTCGTTAAAAACGCTTAAAAAATTCTTTTAAAGTTACAAAATTTCGTTAAAACTAGTTAAAATAGTAAAATGCGAACATCATTTGCTCCATTCTCGACCGAAAGCAGCAACCGTTATCATTATCTTCTTACGCGTGAAGGTTTCGCTATGGTACTTCATTGTGAAGTTTGGTCATTTTTGAAATTCAATATTTGAAAAACGGAATAATCATTCGATTTGACATTTATATCAAGATAAATACAATTTTTTACCTTTCTAACACGTAGTTTGTCTAACAATTTTGTGACAAATACGTTTCAAGCTATTCATTTTTTCAGTCACACGAGATTAACCTGTGGCAACGATGGATGGATGTGACTTTTCATAAACATGAATTTTACTGTTGCATGAAAGAATAAACCACGGCTAAAAAATCCTCATGATTCGGAAAAAAAAAAATACCACGATGAGATAAAATATATCCCACCTCTCAAAAATCAGTAAATCCCCCCAATTTTTTTAAAGTCACATATTTCATATTCTGAGGGCCTAAACATCCTAAAATTAATGCAATCATCAGGACCCGACTCATGCAGGGGCATGCGTGGCAGCTGCCCTGCCCCCCCCCATGTGAGAGCCCCCCCCTCTCCCCTGAGCTTAATCAGGATTTTTGTTAAAATGGTGCAAATTGGCCGAAAGTGAAGAAAATTCTTATATTTTCAAAGATTTAGGAAGGGGAGTGTAGCCTTCCACTTAGGAACAATCTACATCCTCATAAAAGTATTGTTATAAAACTTTATAGAAAAGTACTTTAAAGAGCATGCGGAATGAAGTAACAACATAACACGTGTTGAAATTTGTTGCTATTAGTATAAGTGCATGTCTTCCCATATCATGGAATCGCCCAAATGCATGCTGATGCAATACAAAGATGAAATTTTATAATGTGTTAGAATTTTATATTATAACAAATAACCAAGAGTGACTGAAAGACCTATATTTACACTTCAAAAGCTCATATGAGTCGTTATATTCATATACAAAAAAAATCATCTGTTAAAGTTGTGGCCATCGAACCATCTCATCCAACATCAATCAGCAACCGGCCAACTAAGAAAAAGCAACTTAGGCAACAAGACGCACTGAAGCCACGTCGGCCTATAGATTTATCAAACACATCTTCGCCATGCGGAGATCAGGCGAATCCTCGCCCCGTTGCCAGGTATCAACTCGTTAAGCTAGGCAAAAGCCTGGCAGGTAGGGGCCTTGGTACTTGGTTCGAAATTTATGTATACGTACAATAGGTATGAAGTTTAATACTAGTCACTTCAACATAATTCCCAAACAATTTTTCTATGGATAGATAGAAAGGGGGGGGGGGGAGAATGATGCTTGCCCCGGGACCCCAGATAGTCTAAGTCGGGCCCTGGAATCGTTTTAAAATATTGTGCAGCTAAAGTGCACCCCTCAAAGGGTTTAAAGAAAAATATGTAAGATCCCGATTAAAACAATAAAATAATACTTGTGAAAACAGAATCTATCCATAACGGAATCCTGCTTTAGAAAGGAAATGTTTATGGTTCTGACCAGGGCCTGATTATACAAAAGACACCATGAAGCACAGGGCTTCCCTTCCAAAATTTAAAAGGGGGCCCCAAAATGACTGCGAAGAGGGCCCTCTAATTCTCATTTTCATTTTTTAGGTAGATTTCGTAAGAAACACTACCTATTACATTCTCCCCTATGTTGGAATTTCTGGAAAAAATTTTGCAGATCTACGCCAATCATGACTCTTAGAACCCAAAACTACCCCCAGTTCAAACCTCTATCTATCTATCTATATCACTTTTTTATGGACATGATGACTTCCATAATTCTGCACATTTTTTTTTCCAAACTAATACATAAAATTAAGGGGTATAAAATATCGGCCAAGTTCGTAAATGGGCAAAATTGGGCCAAAGGGAGGAAAAAAAAAGGGGGGGGGAATGGTTAAGAAAACAGAAAAAAAACCCATAACTTCTTAATTAGGATACGTATCGAATCCGTTTAAAGTTACTATTACTTCTAGGAAAAGGGTCGAAAATTTATGTAGGACAGATTTTTGATATCATTAAAAATGGCCTCAAGGGGGTGGGGAAGAGGTTTAAGAAGAAAAAAAATCATAACTTCGTTAATTCACAAGATATCAAATCCGGCTTAATTTATTATAAATAATCGTCCTAATATTATTTACAACTTTTATATCGACAAGTTTTTATAGGACCAACTCTTACAGAAAAAAAAAAATAAATAAATAAATAAAAACAAAAAAATCCTTACCGGCTCCGTCTACAAACACAAGTAGATTTCGAAGTGGGCGATCCCAACTGCCGCATTGTGGTAAAAAAGTAATTTCTTCTGCAATTTCCAATAAACAGGTGCCCCATGGTCTGCATCTTCGAAATCTACCTGTGCCTGTAGGCCGAGCCATCAGGGATTTTTTTTATATTTATTTCTATTTTTTTTTTGGAAAAGAAAGTTTGCTTAATCCAAGAGGAAATACACGCACTACTTCACGAAACTTTTTTAACGGGGAAATATCAATGTTATGAATAGGATTGCTATAGCATCCTGATGGGCCTGTTAGAAACCACCCGCGAAATTGAGCATACAGCTATAGGCACTCAATATATCTGTATTATATATACCGGGAACATAAAAAAGCTGTTTAATGAAATATATGCGACCTCGGCTAAGCTACTCCCGGAAATAATATGAGTATCATGGGTGAGTTTTCATGAAGGAAGAATTAAGTAAACTTTTGCCAAATGATAGGGGTCCCCAAAATGATATTGTGCTTCCCCTACATTCAGAGGTTAATGGGGAAATGGTTCTGACCAAAAAAAAAAGAAAAAAAAAGTAGTATAATTTACCTACCAGTTGGAAAGACCGAGTTACGCTCGGTTAAAATTAGTTTTGTGTTCAACCAACGCACCCTAGATAAGAAAGCCGTGACACGCGTCACGAAAACGTCATATGAAGCTGGCAAAACAAAGAATGAAATTCGAAGAACTTGCATGTTTCGATTTCGATGGCTCGTAGAATGATTAACTATTAGTCGTAAACAATAATTATTAATTATATGAGACAATGAAATCGAAACAAGCAAGTTGTTCGAATTATTTTCTTTGTTTTGCCTGGAGGTTTTCGTGACGCGTGTCACGGTTTTCTTATCTAGGAGGCGTTAAGGCTCCTATAATAGGAGCTCTAGGAGGCGTTGGTTCCACTCGATATAACATCGACGTTGATGCGGCAGTTGTATTTCTCCAACAGGGATGCGTTGCACAGAACAACGTCTGTGTTGCTCAAGAACGTTCTATATACTCTGATTGGTTGAATCATGTATATCGGTTCTTATTGAGAATTTTTGGAAAATTCCTTCAGATTCTGAAAATTATTTTTTTTTCTCCAAATGTTACCAAAATTCGGCGAAAACTCGCAAACTTGCCGACTTTCTTTCATTTGGCACCAAACATGTATTTTGGTATTTGTAGAAAGTCGATTATCCCGCCTAAATTTCGCCAAATTTGGCGAGATGTTGCCAACTTTCCACTTCGTTTACTGCGTAACTGTTCAACACTTTAATAACAGTTTCAACCTTCATTCCCATTGAAATGTATTGACCCATAGTGACTCCAGAATGTCCCGCTAGTTGAGTTTTCTCGAATATGTGACCTAGCTCAACGGTCTTCTCGTAACCCAGAATGGTAGGATACAAAATTTAGTCAAAATCGTTTGAACCTTTTTTTAGATACAATTAGCTCGACTCTGACCCATTAGTAATGAATGACCCACTAATCAATTTTTCTCGAACATCATGTGACCTGTCCCAATGGTCCTGCTCAAAACAGGTTAGATACAAAATTTAGTCAAAATCGTTAGAGCCGTTTTTAAAATAAAATTTGAATATGTGTGTATATATACATATATACACACACACAAGATTAGCTCGTATTATAATAAATGTTTAAGACAAAAACCTGTCGGAAACAAAAAATTTCCTGGTCACATGCGATTCCGCCTTAGCAGGTTTGATTGTATAAGAATTATGGTACCTGCAATCCTGCAAGGACAAAAACATCTTTAAAAAGAGGATTTTCTTCGGTCTCTTGCGATTCCGCCTTAGCAAGTTTTACTTTATTTCAGCCCCCCCCCCCCCCCTCTTCCTCCCGAAAAGATAACTCTTGGTACGCCACTAAGCAATTCAGGAAAGCAAAAAAAAAATAAAACTAGTCGGATGTGGCAATCCCAAAACTTTCTTCTATCTCAGTCATGTTAATACTTCAAAATTCGCTATCACATCGCCAGTAAAATCAATATTTTTCGTCATTCCGTTGTACGTCAGCTGCTTGTGAATTGTCGTGTTACAGGGATGCGAACAATCGATGTATACTAAACTACGAAAAGTCCTTCTGGCCTGAACCGACAGGAACAGATAGCCTCCCTATTCCTTTGTTTTACGATTTTAGTTAATTTTACTGGAAAACACGAAGGTAAATAGCGTGGAATCTAAATAAATAAGATTCAATCCCAGTTCTTGTCAACATTGAATTTGAATGAAAATATCGCCAAATTAGTCCTCTACAGCCAAGTTGGCTTCATTTATGGCAACTTACTTTGGTCGCCAAATTTGGCGATATTCCGCAAACTGTCGCCAAGTTTGGCGAGAATTTGACGTTGGCGAATATAAATATATAATGATAAGCATATAATACGATTAATAGTTACAACAATGAAAGAAAATTTGCCGAAACCATGTTAACTAAAACTCATAAATTAAACCCGTTTATGGATGAATTCTGCTGTCTTGTTTGAAAATGTCAGCCACCCTAAAATTTCAAACCGCTCTATTTCAGCCATTTTTTAAGATAAAAGCAAAACAAAAATTGCTCCGGATTCTCCGGATCAAAGCCGAACATTAAAAAAAATTTTTTTTTTAGGATTTCTATTTGTTTTTAATTTGCACATCTTTTTTAATTTTAAATCTTTAAATGGCTACCACAGCGCCCCCTTTCGTCGAAATATCCCCAAATTGTAATAGAACCTGCTTGCCATTGCCAAAAACAGAGAAAAAAATGTGGTTCAATTTGAAGCATAACTTCATACACTTTTCGATGGTACAATAGTGAAAATGGAACAAAAATATCGATCACAGCGCCCCCTTTCGTCGAAATATCCCCAAATTCCGATAGAACCTGCTTGCCATAGCTAAAAACATATAAAAAAAATTTGGTTCAATTTGAAGCATAACATCATACACTTTTAGATGGTACAATAGTGAAAATGGAACAAAAATATCGATCAAAGCGCCCCCTTTCGTCGAAATATCCCCAAATTCTGATAGAACTTGCTTGCCATAGCCAAAAATATAGAAAAAAAATTTGGTTCAATTTGAAGCATAATATCATACACTTTTAGATAGTACAATAGTGAAAATGGAACAAAAATATCGATCACAGCGCCCCATTTCGTCGAAATATCCCCAAATTCTGATAGAACCTGCTTGCCATAGCCAAAAACACAGAAAAAAAAATTTTGTTAAATTTGAAGCATACCATCATACACTTTTAGATGGTACAATGAAGACACACAGACGGACAGACGGACGGACGGACAGACAGACATTTTGTAAAAACATGTTTTTCGGAATCTCTGACCTCTAAAACGTGTAAATCCGTCGAAAACCGGAAGTCGAAAAAAATTTCGATTACAATACTTTCTTCTATTATAGATAGAAGAAAGTAAAAAATATTCGAATGTAACAGCAATCCGTTAATGTAATAATTCATTAATGTAACAATAAAGTATTACAATCTGTCGAAAAATATTCTTATAAATCGTTTAAAAATGAAGAGTATAAGTAATTATTAATTTGAAAATGTAATTAATATTTCTCAAACTTCAACGATGAGAAACAAAGAGTGCGAGCCGCTAGACAACGAAGATCAGCTGATCCATCCAGAATCAGCTAATTTGTGCTAAACGAGATTCCGAAATTTACCCATGTATATGAATTCTGTTTATGCTCTATGTTTTTAATATCTACTCTTTTTGCTTCGAGGCTTCTTCGAGCCGATTTCTTTTGGCTTCAAATTGGCCGCTACTTCAGAATAGAGATAAAATGTATTGGTTTGGCGTGAAGCTGAAAATGTAACCCTAAAATCGGCCCAAACAATTGGAGGCTTGCTTTGGAAACTCCCCCCTTCCACTTGCTTAGCTTGTTTTGGTTTGAGTCGAGTGATTTGAGCTTTATCTTACAAACCGTTTGGAGTGCTGAATTTTAATTTGTTATTATAATAAAGTGGCAACGTTAAAAAAGTAAATATAGAACTATTTCTGTCGGCTTGATTAAAAGTTTACGACATTTTTATTATGTGTTCTTAAAAAGTTTAATTACACGATGGATTCAAGTGGAGACTCTTTAGGGGTAAGATATTTGTTTTTTTCTTTTCAACAAGAGTAAGTTTAAAATCGTTTGAAATTCTTTGCCGGCTAACGTCATTGCTTTGTTTTCTTCTGATGATTTATATTTACGTATTATTATCCCCCCCCCCCCTTATTTGTATGTGTTGACATCCATATTTTATTACTTTGTACATTTTTAAGGTGTTCTCAGATCTAAACCCTCTACTTTCTGTCCATTTAAAATAGATAAAATAAATAGGTGAAAAAAGTTATTTTTAAGAAAAAAAATCTGATAGTTCTCCGTTGCCTTGGCGAGATACAGAAAAATGAGAATGACCTTAGTAAAGAGAAGGAAATTTTTTAAACATTTTCTGGCAACCTATTCACTCTTACAGAAGCAATTTGTTCGACATTTTTACATTCTATTTAATATACAGAAACCATTTATTTGTTATATACAAAAATAAGTAATTTATCTAATGAGTGTAATCAAAAAGCATTTTTAACACTTTCCAACATAGTAGAAGAATGTGTCGCGAAAATATACTCGGATTTCCATGCGATTGATATATGCCTATGTTATGTTATTGCCTATGTTATTGAGATTTACTATGGCATGATCGGTATTGAAAATGAAGTTGCGACATTTAGTATAGTTCATTTACAGGGACACTCAAAAGAATTCTGTTACATTACGGTCTATGGGGAAAATCGTTTGCAGAGTATTTTAATTATATTACGCAATTTCAAACAAATTGAAATTTATACATCTATATAATCACTGAGGTGCACTACAAGAGGCTTACTATAGAATAAGGTGTATATATATATATAGTATTCATCGTTCATTTACAGGGAGGGACACACAAAAGTAGTCTTGAATAACAAACATTTGTTTCCGGTAGGGATTTCTGTAGCTCCCGGGGGGGAGGGGGGGTCAATATAGTGTTCCGG
Source organism: Maratus michaelseni (assembly GCA_963931845.1). Taxonomy (NCBI): domain Eukaryota; kingdom Metazoa; phylum Arthropoda; class Arachnida; order Araneae; family Salticidae; genus Maratus; species Maratus michaelseni. The sequence continues at coordinate 471,923,317 of OZ007587.1, forward strand.
GGGGAAATTGCACTTTTTGACCATTGTTCCGATTTTGCCAATTTTCCGATTTTTTTTTTCAGAACCAATTGACAAATTTCACATTTTTTTCTGTGACCTATTTTTTATAATTTCATAGTTTTTTGCGAGATAATGATGAAATTTTCAATTTTTTCCTCGCGTCCAACTGAAAAATTTGGGATTTTACTCAGTGAGTGACTGATGAATTTCGCGATATTTTCCCGCGATCATTTGACTATTTGACAAATTTTGCTATATTTTCCCGAACCAATTGGCGAAAGGGGACGGAGTTCGAGTGATCGAATGACAAATTTTGCGATTTTTTTTTTCCGGCGACAGAATGATAAAATTCATGATTGATCTATTGCTAAAATTCACATTTTTTTTTCTTCCATTCAACTGGAAAATATTGCGATTTTTCTCCACGACAGTTTGATGAATTTTGCGATATTTTCCCGTGGCTTTTTGACGGATTATACGACATTTTTCCATGATTCTTAGATGAATTTTGGGATATTTCCCGTAATCGTTAGAAGAATTTTGCGATATATTCATAGACCTTCAATATTTTGTATTTGAGAAGGTTTTATAGCATCTAATTATGACAGCAAGTATTGTTTAGAAGTCAACATCTTCAATAGTTGCCGGTGGTTATTATTTTCAATAATTGTAAAGAAGAAAAAAACACTTGATTTTTTATAGCATCCAAAAGTTGCAAATTATTTCTTCTCAGAAACTTATGCAAAATAATAGTTATTTTAACAGAGAAAAAATTACACAAGTTCTAACTTAGTAGATATAAAATATCCTGGAATTTTTATTTTTCATACAAAAAATACTGTGCATTTGTATTTTTTTTTTCTATACATGCGTATAATGTTATCTATCGATGTTTTCCTTTTGATTAAAAATATTGTAATACATTTATACTTTCAATTAAATATATATATATGTATATATGAAAGATTGCCAAAAATATGCCTTTAAATTGGAACATCAAAAGCAAAACAAAAATTCTGGATTGCAGCAAAAATATGTTCTATAGATTGTATTGTTACATAAAGACAGTATGTGATTTCAAGTTTTCAAAACCTATAAAATACATTATCAAATCAAATAATATTTTATAACATGCCACTGCTAACTTTCCACAAATTCTTCACTTTTGTAAAAAAAAAAAAAAAAAAAAAAAAAAAAAAAAAAAAGGATACTGTAAATACTGTTCGATTTTTCTGTTATTTTAATAATGCCTGCTAAATTTAATGCATTTTTAGAATTTAAAAAAAAAAATCTGACATTAATTTGTTACATTTCGTGAAATGATTGTGTCAGATTGAAGCTTTCCAAGCAGAAATCTCGAAATAGTTTGTGTTATCGTACTTAATATCTTATATCACTAATAAAAAAAATATAATTTAAGTAACATTTATTACAAGGATAAAGCCATTTTATAACATTAAAATAAAATACAGCAGCAAAAACAGAAAAAGAAAATCCATCCAGAAGATTAAACAATCCTTTTTTCACCATGGGTGGGACTCTCATAACTTATTTCTATCCTTCCTCTTTGACATTAAATCCTAGAAGGAGCAACAGTTTCGTTTTGGTTTGTTTACGTTTATTTTTATTGCGAGAATGAAATCGAAGTTGCCAAGAAAGCGATCACCGCCAAAACAGACATTTTTTAAAGCGCCAATCCGAGCTGATCCTGAAACCGGATTTTCAACAATATAACAAAGAGATGTGGCCTCTAGTAGATTATTCCTCTGAGGATATATTCCCATGACCGATTAGCGAACTTCGCGCAGCAAAGCAATCGATTGGCAAATTTTGCGATTCCCCCCCCCCCCTCCCCCCGGCGACCAGATTGATGAAATTCGGGATTTTCTGCGAACGATCGGCGAATTTCATGATTTTTTTCACTACAATGTATGGACGTATTTTGCAATTTTACTTACCCATCATACATAGTATAGGGTAAGTCTTGTAATCGTTTTGAAAATCGAAAAATTTTTTTTGACGGATTTACACGTTTCAGACACTGGAGATTCCGAAAAACATATTTTTAGAAAAAAATTTTTGCCGTCCGTCTGTGTGTCTGTGTGTGTGTCTGTGTGTCTGTAAACGCTCTATCTCCATAAAAAATTGAGATAGAGACTTGCAATTTGGTATGTACTTAGTATGTAATAATGGGAAGAAGCCTATTTCATTTCAATAACCTCGATTAACCGGAACTATTTTTTTCGGACTCTCGAAATATTCGTTCTGATAAAAGGTATATAAAATTTTTCGAAATTGTTTATTTTAAGAAATGAATATAAAAGACAATAAAAAAACATAAATTTTGCATAAAGCATGAAGTCGATCGGATAATTAGTTGCCGAGATATTTGGAATCCTATTTTCCGCACTCTTCTATTTTTCATGACCCTGTATTTCATCCAAATTTCACTTTAAAGATATATTTTAATTGGAAATTTGATGCTTAATCAGATGCAATAAACCGCTAGTTAATAGGATTATTATTTTTGGAGTTATAAGGAAAAACCTCTTTCAAGCAATTCAGCATTCGAGCCTTTAAAGTTTATGACGTCATCAAGCCACGATTTTATTTGAATTGCAATGCATTTTATAAGTAGTTTACACATTTTTATTTTAATATTTTACATTATGCATATCCATGATGGGTAAGTATTACGGTGGTCCCCAACGACTAGTTTATTCCCGCGATCGAAAAAGGATAACCAGGCAGTAAGGGCCACCGGGCGTTGCGCCCTGCGAAATTGGTTTAGAGTGTGCACTAAACAAAAATGAGATTAGAACTGCAAATATCGTGTGGGTGTGGGGCACATGCAGAAATTTATTTTCCCAAACTCTAAGGAAGCCTATTTATAGAAACAGCAAACTAGTTGATCCTTGCAATTCACAGAAATTAGGACTTGACATTTTAAAATCAACCTACATTTGTAGTGTAATAGAAGAAATGAATCGACAGTTTTCCTTTCAAACTTTGGACATGGATTTCAAATTTCAATGCATAGAACCTAGTTCAATCAAAGGAAACTTCAAATAGAATTTTCGGGTTCAAGCCGGGTGTAACGTGACCCGTGCACTTTCACCCGGATTACGTCTTGAACACGGGAGTCGGATTAATTGAATTTCCACAGTCATCTTCCTCGTTACTCTGTGAATTTCGTCTTTCAGAAAATATTCTGAAGAAGGAGCGCCATTTGGGGGATTTTTGGATGAGACAGTCAAGGAATTTGATAATTCAGAATGTATACATCACAGGTAAGATTTTTTTTTAAATATCACAAAAGGTAAAAAGAACTGTTAGATTTTATTAAAATAGAAATATTAACATTAAATAAACACATAAATTAATAATTATCTATATCAATCAAAGGCAGAAGTATTGTGTGCTGTATTCTTAAGAGACCGCTGCACGCAGAGCTACACAGTTTGGCATGGTTTACCCGTTCCTGTATATGTATAAACTTACACACTTTGGAAGCCATTCTTGGGTCTTTTTATTAGATTTTTAGGGTTCCGTACTTAAAAAGTAAAAACGGAACCATTATAAGTCTGTGTGTCCGTCTGCCATTCCTGTAAATGAACGATGAATGTTATACACACACCCTATTGTATAGTAATCCTCTTGTAGTGCACCTCAGTGATCTATATCCATTTCAATTTATCTTTGAAATTGTGTAACATGATTAAAATAAACTGCAAATGTTTTTCCCCGCAGACCGTCCTGTAACGGAATTCTTTTGAGTGTCCCTGTAAAAAAAAAAAAAAACTATGAATGCTACACACTTTATTTTCAACACCGAACATGCTATAGTAAACTTCAATAACATGTATTAGTTGCAAGACAATCCGAATCTATTGACGTGAGTTAGAGCACGGACAGACAGACAAACCGAATTCATAAACACTTTTCCACTATGTTGGAAAGTGTTGTAAAACAGACTATTTTCATGTAAAAAAAGTTACCAAAAAAAAAAAAAAAAGAGGAAAATTTGAGTTGGATTAAAAAAAATGTGTATGATATCAAAAGACAACCCCCTCCCCCTCCTCCTAGAGATATCTTACGATATCAAGTGCCCAAACAACATTTTCTGAAGTCACTTAAAAAGAAAAATTTCAACTATTCCATGCAGAAATAACAGCACAGATAATATTGGGTTTTACCTTTCTTTAAATGAACTTTCTTTCCCCCACCCTAAGACTCCTATAGTAGGAGTTCTACCCCACCCTCTCTCTTCTAAATTATATATTTTTTCCCGCTTATGCTTTCTCGTTATATCATACAAAACAACCGTCTAGACTACTAGCTTGATTTTTTTTTTTCTTCCCTTAAATGCGTTCACTTGTTTTTAGCTGGGTTTAAAAAAAAAAAAAAAATTTGTTTGTCTACGTTAACATGCTTTTTTTTTTTTATTGCAATCATGAAATAATTTGTATTTCGACATAAATCTTTCAAGTATTCCAATTTCATTGTGTATATTTCATATATGTATCTGACAATAACCATATAAAATAAATAATAATAACTGAGTTTTCATTCGTTATTATATATATATATATATTTTTTTTTCAATGCCAAAAACCTGCGAAAGTGACCTTTGCTGTGATCGTCGAAAAAAATCCCTGCCGGCTCCGTCTGCAAACAAGTCAGATTTCGAAGTGGGCGGTCGCAACTGCGACATCATTGCAAAAAGGTCATTTCTTCCGCCATTCCCAACAAACAGGCGCCCCACGATCTACGTCTTCGAAATCTACCTGTCTCTGTAGACCGAGCCGTCAGGGATTTTTTTGTTATAGCTAGATACTGAATTGCTTGTATTTGAACGGGTTACTCATGTTTTTAACATCCATCAGACTTATTTTATATGTTTTCGTGGTCTTATTTCATGTAAATTTGATATGCAGTCATGGTTATTCGTGTTAGCTGAAAACAAGAACGGAAAATCATGAGTCAAGCATAGATTATGTAACATTTTCCAACACTTCCTAAATAATCTTATAAATCATTTCCTTTTAATAAGGTGAAAGAGGATATCTAAGCAAACAATTTGGAAAAGGCATACATATTTAAAAAACCAATTTCAGGAATGACCAACACTATTCGTAAACATATCCAAATACTTTTGTGCAGCCCTGTATAGGATCTATAGATTTGTATATAGACTGCATAAGAAGGCTAAATTTTATTTCAGTTAGGAAACGCGTAGCACAGTTTAAAATTCCCCTTCTGGAATTTCCGTGAATAAACGGAAAGGGACTCGAGAACTTTTGTGCTGCCCTGTCTAGTATCTATAGAATTTATACACACCCAGTCATAGACGAAAAATGAGTTGAATTTAAAAACGCGCTTAGCAACTGAAAACACCCAGCAATTATTGTTTATTGCCGAATTCTTTTGTGTGGCCCTGTCCATGAACGATGAATGCCATACACACCGTATCCTGTAGAAAGCCTCTTGTCATGCACCTTAGTGATGTATATCCATTTCAATATCAAACATTTAAAAAATAAACCGCAAACGATTTTTTTCCCATAGACCGGACGGAATGTAATGGAATTCTTTAAGTGTCCCTGTAAAGGAACCATACGTGCTATAGGCACACTCAGGGCATAAATTGCGCCAGTGCCCACCGGAATCCGGCTCCGGTACTTCTCTGCTTTTAGTAAATATTTAAATATGGGTCGGAATTCACCGGAGCCCAGTGCAAGCGCTTCCGAAAAACCGAAGCCTAAAAACTTTGTTCGATTCTTCAGCCTATAAATATTAATTTTTGAAAATTTCATTCATTTTTTCATAAAAATGCATAGCTGCGAACTATTCTTTTTTTTGTGTTAACACGCTTTCCAAATCACGATCCTTACTTTATTGAATCGCAGAATTCTGCGATTATTTAACATTAAAATGAGGCAAAGATTTCTATTCGGCCGGAGTGATCACTAAAAAGTGGAATAATGGACAGCTCAGTAAATGCAGATAGATATATTTAAAATTTTTATTTTGCTGAAGAAAAAAATGGCTTTAAATTTTGCAAATACATATAATGTATGAAATACAGGGTCATTCATAATTCCCTCCGGGGTTTCGAAACGTTATAGTAAAAAAACGAAGACTAATATGAAAAAAAGAAACATATGAAATTATTCCGAAACTATTCATGTTTTACTTACATACATTACAGGTGTTCTATGTGTGAACCCTTGGTCACACGGCATACATCCATGCGATAGTCCAGTTCCTGCCATACTCCGTTTCTTTAAATCTGAATCAGTGGTGTCAGTTCAACGGGCCTTTCGTAATAAATATCGAAAACAGGGACCAACTGACAAAACAATTCATGTGTGGTACCGGAAATTTAAAGAAACGGAGTATGGCAGGAACTGGACTATCGCATGGATGTATGCCGTGTGACCAAGGGTTCACACATAGAACACCTGTAATGTATGTAAGTAAACCTTTGAATAGTTTCGGAATAATTTCATATGTTTCTTTTTTTCATATTCGTCTTCGTTTTTTTATTATAACGTTTGAAACACCGGAGGGAATTATGAATGACCCTGTATAAATAGGCAGATTGGAGTGACGGTGGGGGTCACTCTACGGTTATTACTACTGCAGAATATTAGGGCTCCGGTACTTTTTTTGTTAAAAATTAAGCCCTGTATACACCTATAAAACACAAACAAAATTCATCCCTCACGTTCATGTGTGACTTTTAGTTTTATAATATCTATCTTATTTATTCTACTTCAGCTGCAGCGATTTGAAAAAGTGTAAGGCTATTTTATTTTCGCAGTATAATTTCATAAATCGAATGGACCATAAAAATTTCTGTTTGAGATAGAAGTCCGTTACATGCAGATTTTATTTTCACGAGTATTTTATTTGTAAATTCAGTTTATGTAAAGTGTATTGATTAAAAAATGTTTGAGCTCATGAATAATGTTAATCTAAAGAAAGGAAAAACACAGATATAGAATATTTGTATGAAATATTATAGCCGTTATCTGGCGCGTCTCAGGGCAGGCCATTAGTTTTCTTTCTTAGTTCGAAGAAAACCCCCTACCCCCTACCAAGATGCTTCTGCTCTGCTGGACATATAATGACCAACGTTCTTGTGAAGATCTTGATTTTATCAGAAAAAGCATCTTTTCTGAGAAACGCCACCAGCTCTTTTGGGGTTCCTATTCATTACAGGGCCTTGCCTTCGGCTTTAATTTCTTGTGGTCCCTTTTTCTGATTGGCGCCTGTAGACTGACACTATAATTGTGGGTGGGAGTAACAACAACGAGTCAAATTGCAATTTCATTCTGTCGTTCAGTGTTTGTTTTCAATCGAATGTGGCAGTCCATAACTTTTTAAAAGCTGTATTAAAATTTAAGTTTTATTTTGCTCGTCCTTTTGTAACGGAATAAAAAAAGAATGGTAAGTACATTTTGAAATAGTACATTTGTCAGGTCCTCTATTATTGTGCACTATAAAACTCTCTTTTACCACTATTTTTGAATAGATTTTTTTACCTGATTTAATCGCAGAAAAATTTTGGTCATTCTGATCTTAATCGCAGAAAGTTTTTTGGACTGAAAATAACATATGAGGCAAAGTTTTCTAATCTGAAATAGTCGTTCCAGGCTCTTTTTCAAGTTATTCTATCTAAATAAAAGGTTCATTTCCTCCTCTTCCCCATAATGTATATTTATTTAATAAATTAAGATACGAGAAACTCTTACTTATAATACGTCGCTGGCACGCTGTCAGTTACGAATTGTTTTAAATCGGTTAAATAGAAGTGCGAAATCACTGCATTCAAATTAGTATAAATATTGATAACATATTGAATGTTTTCATCATTTATATAGTACGAAAGTTTATTTGAATTTGTGTCTCAATTTTAAAATACATATTTTTAAAATGTTAAGCAATTTTTTTCTTCTATGCCATACTTATTTTATTTATTTTTTAATTTGTGTTCTGCGTCATAACTAGCCGGTAAAGGACTTTGAAAAATGTTTTTGGCTAATTCATAACATTTTTTCTTTCTTATAAGTAGCATCCAAATTCAGAAGTAGAGGGTAAGGACTCCTGTCTAATTGTGTGTTTAGTATAGTATTAAAAAATATATATATATTTCCCAAATTTTAAACAGGTATTATTTGAATAATATTACTAATAAAAGCACATATACATTATGAATAAACACTCCCTAGTTCAACATATCAAGAAAAAGTAATTTTGTTCATGGTCGTTTGCAAATTATAAAAGTAAATCTATACGTTGTAAAATTGATTACGGTGTATATTTCAGTCTACTGTATAATTGTGTTTATGGTTGCTATCATTTCTTCTTAATTCATAATATCCCAAAATATGGATAAAAGAATGATAATAATGAACAATTTCAGTTTCTCTTTTTATGGAGAACATTTCAATGAGTTTTCAAATAATTAAATTTTCATTAAAATGTAGACAAATATTTTTTTCAAAATGTGCATTGATAAATAGCTAGATAATATTAATTAACAGGTTATAACAAATAAACTCTAGATGGAACCCGTCAAAATATGACGGAAAAAAAAATATTATAACAATATCAGTAAAATAAGCTTCTTTATTATTTAAAAAGGGGTGCGTATGAAACAGCCTTTCAAATATTTTATTTTTAAAGTTTTTTTCCCCAGTCAAATACAGTAATATTTCCGATGCAAACTCCCAACAAACAATCCTTAAACAACTGTGTAATGCAAATCAGTTTGACATTGTCGCCATACTCCCCACGGCAAGAAAAAAATTTCATGGACCTATGAAGTATATACAAATATATATCCCTACGGTCATATCATATTCAGTAAATAAAAGAACATAGTAAATAAAGAACACATCTCTCCCCCCCCCCCCCACACACACCTGTGATAATGCAACCGAATGAGCTCCTATGCGCATGTGCATTGCATCTGCCCAAAAGCACCGTATAAATTTGACCTTAAAAAAGTTTTAAAATGTTTAAATTAAAAGTTTTAAAATGTCCTCTTTAATCATTGTTCGTTTCAAATCCATATCTTCTAAAACGCATCCATTGTTTTAAGCTAATCAGTTTTTATGTAAAGATGAAGAATTTGTTTACAGTAATAAATCAGTCGGCCGATGAGGGAGATTTTTAATGTTTTCAAGTGTAATTTATTTGTATTTTTTCTTCGGTTCGTTTACATAATCAGGATGATTATCCCTTTTCCATCACAGTCGAGGATATTTTTCCTCTTACACAGTTGGCAAATGTAATAAAATATAAAAATACAATTCCTAGCATATTGTGCTATCTGATTGAACATATACATCAACGAATTCAACATATCAATTTTATGTTCATAAACTAAAAATAGTTTCTTTTTTGACAGATTTTTATTTAACGCTAAAATGCTCTATCTTATGGATAATCTGATCTTATGATTGATCATTGTTTTTATTATTATTATTATTCACTTTTTATGATGGTTTGGAAATTCTATTTTCAATTGTGGCAACTTTCCCAGGGGCTATTTTACATTACTGAAGCAAACTGGTGGTCATTGATAAGATAGAATTGAAAAACTTTTCATGCTTGAAAATTATTTAAAAAATCGTTAAATTAAGCGGCAGTTTTCACATAAATTTCAATCGAAATCTAATTTTTTTTCTAATTGATGATGTAAGAATTGAAATTGTAAAATGTTGTAAAATGTAGTAAAAAATAGAAATTTGGAGTATTTAGAAGTGATGTAACCGCGATAAAAGCTAAAGCGATAGCGCCGTTTGTTGTCACAACCGTTGTACATTTCTAAAAATTGCCACTGTATTTTGGCTGGCGTCCAAAAGTTGAAAACCGTTTTTTTTGACATCGAAATAGAAATTCACAGTGAAAGAAATATGCGCCAATAAGGAACTGTTAAATGAACTTATAATAAAATAATTACCAAAATAATTCCTATGAAATATTAGTCTTACATTGTTTATTCTAGCTAAAAATACAATCATTATTTCAAGATTTTTTTTCTACCATAACACTACTTTTAATCATTTTAAATTTCCTGAAATCCTTTACTTTTGTGATTTTGTTTATTAAAAAAAGAAATCTTCTAACCTATCATTAAAAAAAAAAGTAATTGGTAACATGTAATCAAGGTATGCAATCAAGATGAAGAAATCAATGACGGCTCCAATTCTAATCTTTATAATTATGAGTGGAAAAATCAGTTAAAATTAAGTCATGTTGACACAATCATAACCAATACATTTTTCTCTTCAGTTTTATCAATGTTAAAATGCATTTCGAGGTAAGCATAACGTGATTTTCACCGGCGCAAACTTTTCACACGTACTTTGTATAAGTTACTTTAACGCTGAAACACCATGCATACAAATAAAAATATATTTTGCATTTAATTGGAATGAAAAAATAGCATCAACAAAGTTATAATGCATAATGATAAAATAAACCCAATGGACAATATTCTCGTGACGTTATAATAAATATGAAGTTTTATTCGCTTTGAAAACACGCGGATAAATATTTTTAAGGAAATTTAACTTGCAAATTAAAAAATTCGGCCTAAAAGCCGCGAGCTTTTAATATTCATTATTTCTCTTAATATCATCGCAACCACTGAGTTCAGAGAGTAAACTCTATGCCTTGCAACAGTGGGCGTTTTCCGATTATGACGTCATTAGCAGAAGTAAAAGTTTAATTGAAAATTACGGCTAATTAATTAAATTTTCGAACAAACGAATGCACGATAACAAATCTGTGTCCAAATATCTTTCATTTAAAAAAAGAATGATGTAATTTGATGCAGTAGTTTGTTCTCACGGATTGTCGAAAGAAATCGCTTAGCGTTTTAAATATATAGATTGTAAAAAAATAATGTTCTGTGTCTTGTCATATTTATAATTACCGTCATATTAACAATTTATTTATTGTAAGGCTTATATCAAATTCAGATAAAATAACGTATTTATTAAATTTATACTTTATCAATTCCATATAATATAAAAAAGCTAAAAAGATGTAGAATAACTGAAAGTTAAACACTTAAATTTATTTAAAATTCATAAATCTAGTCCAAACCGGTGAGGTAACACATAACATTAACTTTTGGAAATTTACATTAATAATTAATTATAATTTTACTGAATTTAAATAATGTTAACATGATTAAATTCTGATTTTATTAATTAGGCCTCTGTAGGAAAATGTATAGATTTAACATTCTAGATACAATATTAATTGTAATTAGCCTTTTTTAGTACTGGGTGTGATTTCCAACAGAATATTGAAACGTGTGACTATGCCTTTTAAAATATGGGGATCTTTGTAAATAAGATGTAATTAGTGCAATTTTGAAATCTTTTACTATCTATTGAAATATACTGTGTTTTGCCTTAAATATCTTTATAAAATATCTTTTATGATTTAATTTATCTTAATTTATATATAATTATGATTTATTTAATGATTATTAAATATCTTTATATATATATAAATAAAACACTATATAAAATGTTTTTTTTTTTCCTCATAAGCTTTGTGATATTTTTTTCTGTATTTCTAAATTTTGGAAAGTTTAAGTCTTTACTATTAAAAGATTTAAAATTTTGAACACATCACAAGCATAAGGAATATTTACTTCATAAATATAAATCTAATTACTTTTTTAAATAAAAATATATTCCCTTTGTCTTGAGAGGAAAGGGTGAGTTAGTTACTGGACGAATACGCAGGATTTTAAAATATATATTTAAAAAAATATATATACTATTTCAAAAGAAATTACCTGCAGAATGCAATGTTATCTAAAATCAAATATATAAAAAATTAATTTATTCTACATTTCTGTAAAAAAAAAAAAAAGTAATTATCGAATACTAATTTTGCTGCAAATAATAATAATAATAAACAAGTAATTTAAAAAGTTTTTTAAAAAGTCAATTCCTACTTTTTAATCATAAATATGTAAAATAAACCCGTGCAGAATTAATGTCCCACGTTATCTTTATTGAACATTTTTTTATAATCATCGTTGCGGTATTTTATTCCTGTGGCATCACTCATTTGAGGAAAATCTTTCATTTCATTTATGAAAACAATGAGAGAATTTTTTTCTCCCATATAAAACTAAAATTAATTAATTAAATTGAATGAATGAATTACTATTTGAAAAAACTGTGTTAACATAAAGTGTCACCCACTACAAGTTTAAAAAAATGTATTTGAACTTGAATGGATGAATAGAAAATATTTTTATGAACGATTGAAAATTTGAACAAGATATATAAATATATAGAGAGTGTGAGCTAATAGTAGGAATTGAAAAAAGACATAGGTATCAATCGACTGGGAATAACGTCTAACTATTAACTGCATAAATTGTGCCTCAAAGGAGAAGAGTAAGTCGTCTACATTTTACAAATGGTACAAACTTTCATTTTACAAAGAGTAACACCCATTTTTAATGCTTTGAGTTATTTGGATCAAATGAGGCCAGAAAATGTATATAAGTCTATGTACTTTTCCGTATATCTTCATAAAGTTGAAAGAGTGTATTAAGACACATGGTTTTACTAATTTGATAAAAGCTGGTTATCCAGCAATAAATTATAGTCGCCATTAAAATATTATTTACCCATCCCCTTTCCTCCACCGTCTTGAATGAATTATTCTTGAAATTTTAATTAAGTTTTATATATTTACATCCAATTAATTATTTATAATCACTTTTATGTTAATATTTTTTTTTTTTTATAAATGTGATTGATTAATCAGTTTTTTAACTCTAAACACAAAAATCTAATTAAAACTTAAAAAACCTTGAGCATTGTATCCAATTTTAGATGCCCAGAAGCTGGATGGATAGTATTTTCTTACTGTTTTATTGAAACTTCCCCTCCCCCCACATTCTAATAACGTGACATGCTAGCTGGCTAGAGCGGAAAATAATTGCTTTTTCTGTGTATGAGATTTTTAAATAGGATTCTTCCCTTAAAATTACAAGAGAAGGGGACGATCACTGCTTGCTACGCACAATTAAGGGTTGGGGAGAGAAAAAAATGCTATCTGTGTTTATTTCTTAAGTCAATTATTGTAAAGGAAAAAAAAAAAAAACCTGTCAGATTAAATAACTTGGTCGCCGCATTTGTCAAGCTCTGATAAGAGTATACCTATAAATTAGAAAATTACGATTCAGATCTTATGAGGAAAAGCACCACGAACATTGAATTAATAACCGCGAAAATTTGACAGAATATCTAAATCTATAACAAACAAGAATGAAAAATCATACGTCAAGCATAGATTATGTAACACTTCCCAACGCTTCCAAAATAATTTTACAAATCATGACCGTTTAATAAGCTCATGAAAGATAACATCTAAGTAAACAATTTGGAAAACGCATAACCTATTTAAAAACGTCATTTCAGAAATTTCCAACCTATACAATATTCGGAAAAATATCCGAATAATTTTATTCAGCCCTGCATAGGATCTATAGATTTGTGTATAGACTACATAGGATGCTAAATTTTAGTTTAGTTAGGAAACGCGTAGCACAGTTTAAAATTCTCTTTCTGGAGTTTCTGTCAAGAAACGGAAATGTGTTCGCGAACTTTTGTGCTGCCCTGTATATGAAATTCAGAATTTTTACACACCAAGTAATAGACAAAAAGTGAGTTCCATTTAAAATCGCGTTCAGCAACTTAAAACGCACCTTCAGGAATTATTGTTAACAGACAGTAGAGAATTCTTTTGTGTGTCCCTGTCCATGAACGATGACTGCTATACACACACTATTCTGTAGTAAGCCTCTTGTCATGCACCTTAGTGATATATATAAATTTCAATGCGTTTAAAATAGTGAAACATTATTTAATTAAACCGCAAACGATTTATCTCCCTAGATGTCATGTAACGGAATTCTTTTGACTGTCCCTGTAAAGTAACTATAAGTGCTATGCACACCCAATTCCATATTAAGTTTCCTGTAATGCACCTTAGTGATATATATCCATTACAATGTGTTTGAAAGAGGGAAACATTAAAATAAACCGCAAATGATTTTTCGCCATAGACCGTCCTGTAACGGAATTCTTTTGAGTGTCCCTGTAAAAAAACTATACGTGCTACACACTTCAGTTGAAATAGGGAACATGCTATAGATAACGACAATAACATATAAAAATTGCTGGACGATCCGAGCCTATTTACGGGACCAGACAAACCGAAGTCATAAACACTTTTCAACTAGGTTGGAAAGTGTTAAAAAGCTAAAAGTTTGTGTGTCTGTGTTTGTGTTTTTCTGCCGTATTCTAAAGAGACTGAAGCGCGGAGCTACAAGATTTGGCAGGTGTCTATCTAAAGTTATGTACCTCGAAGATTGTGTTTGGATTCTTTGATAATGAGTCAAGATATTCATTAACAGGAACGAAAAATCATGCGTCAAGCCTAGATTATGGAACACTTTCCAACATATTCAGAAAAATATCGTAAAACTTCACTGTTTAATAAGGTCTGAGTAAACAATTTGTAAAACTCATAACACATTTGAAAACTTATAATTTCAACAATTAACATCAACAGTCGGGAAAACATCCGAATTATTTTGTGCAGCCCTGTATAGGATCTATGGATTTATATATATATTACATAGCATGTGCCAAAATTTAGTTTTGTTAAGAAACGCATAGCACAGTTGAAAATTCTTCTTCAGCAATTTCCACCCATAAACGGAAGATTGTAAATGTTGAAAAGGATGTTTTGTGCAGTCCTGTATAGGATGTATAGCATTTATACATACCAAGTAATATGGAAAAAAATGGTTACATTTAAAAACGTATACCACAACGCAGCGCACTTTCAGCAATTATTGTCCCTAGGCGGTGCTGTTGCGGAATTCTTTTGTGTGTCCCTGTCAATGAACGATGAATGCTATGCACCTGTATTCTATAGCAAGCATTTTGCACTTCACCTCAGTGATACATATCCATTTTAATATGTTTGAAGTAGTGTAATATCATTGAAATACATCGCAAACAATTTTTTCCAAGTAGACCGTCATGTACCGGAATTCTTTTGAGATATGTCCTATACGTGGCCCCGCGGACCACAGTTCGCCGGCCGACAACTTATCAGTATGGCCCGCCAAGTCTTTGGCATTTTCCCCACGTTTGATTCAGCTTATGTTTAATAGTTTAATGCAGAAAATACACTTCGTACGAACACACATGCACTCATCGTGGGTGCAGTGTTTCCAAGTTGGAGATTTTTTTTTTAAATTCAAAATATAAAAAGTAAGACCTGCTAAGATGGAATTACAAAGGATGAGGAAAAATTGCGTTTTAGCAGGTACATGTTTTATTATTTTTTTCTTTTCGCCAGCACCATGAAATTTTACTTTTAAAACGGAATTCCGTTATAGACAGAATCCATTTTCACATGTTTTATAGTATTTGAAAACTGTTTCATTAAGAAATCTATAAAGAGTTGTGACTGTACCCCCCCCCCCCCCCAAAATCGACGGCTGGATCCGCTCTTGTTGCCATTGTTACTGTATAAAGTAGAACCCGAACCCGCAAATTCCATTTGAAGTCAACCCGACCCGAACCCGACAAAAAAAAAAAAAAAAAAAAAAAAATCCTCGACCCGAACCCGCAAAAATAATTTTTGGCAACTCACAACCTGATCCGAACCCGACATATTTCAACCTGAACCGAATCCGCAATGAAAGGAGAATAAATCATGTTTTAATGCTGTTACGAAAAGTAATGTACAATTATATCTCTAATATCAATTTTAGGTAGATTTCATAAGAAATACTACCTATATTACATTCTCCCCTATGTTGGAATTTCTGGAAATTTTTTTACAGATCTACGCCGATCATGACTCCCAGAACCAAAACCATCCCCAGTTCAAAACTTTATCTATCTATATCATTTTTTTATGGACACGATAATTTTAATGGTTCTGCACAAACCTCATCCAAACGGATACATAAAATCAAGGGGCATAAAATCTCGGTCAAGTTCGTGAATGAGCAAAATCGAACGAAGCGGGGGTGAAATGGGGGGGGGGATTTTTGTGGAAACAGAAAAAAACCATAACGTCTTAATTATAATACGTATCGAATCCGTTTAAAGTTATTATTACTTCTAGGAAAAAGGCCGAAAATGTATGTAGGACAGATTTTTGATATCATTAAAAATGGCTTCAAGGTGTGGGAGGGGAGTAGGGGTTTAAGAAGACAAAAATTCATAACTTTGTCCATTCACAAGATATCCAATTCGCTTAAATTTATTATAAATCCTCTTAATATTATCTACAACTTTTATACTGACAAGTTTTTTATAGGGCCAATCCTTACAGGAAAAAAAAATTCCTACCGGCTCTGCCTACAGACAGAAAATTTCAAATTGGGTGATCCCAACTGCCGCATCATGGCAAAAAGATCATTTCTACAACAATTCCCAATAAACAGGCCCCCTGCGGTCTGCGTCTTCGAAATCTACCTGTTCCTGTAGGCCGAGCCGTCAGGGATTTTTTTAGTATCGGAAAGCTCCGAAATTTAATAGATGAGTTTTGGTAGTAGAAGAAAGGAGATATTACCGTTTTACTTGTCAGAGCATGGAGAAAACGTTTCTAGATATATCTTATAGGACTCAGGGACTGTATAAGAAACAAGAACGAAAATCATGCGTCAAGCATAGATTATGTAAACGCTTTCCAACGCTTCCAAAATAATTTTACAAATCATGACCGTTTAATAAGCTGAAAGATAACATCCAAGTAAACAATTTGGAAAACGCATAACCTATTTAAAAACGTAATTTCAGGAAATTCCCAACATATATTTCCAACATATACAATATCCGGAAAAATATCCGAATACTTTTATTCAGCCCTGTATAGGATCTTATAGATTTGTATAGATACTACACAGGATGCTCAATTTTAGTTTAGTCAGGAAACGCGTAGGACAGTTTAAAATTCTCCTTCTGGAGTTTCTGTCAAGAAACGGAAATGTGTTTGCGAACTTTTGTGCTGCCCTTTATAGGATCTACAGAATTTATACACACCCAGTAATAGACAAAAAGTGAGTTCAATTTAAAATCGCGTTCAGCAACTTAAAACGCACTTCCAGGAATTATGGTTAACAGGCAGTAGAGAATTCTTTTGTGTGTCCCTGTAAATGAACGATGACTGCTATACACACACTATTCTGTAGTAAGCCTCTTGTCATGCACCTTAGTGATATATATAAATTTCAATGTGTTTAAAATAGTGAAACGTTATTTAATTAAACCGCAAACGATTTTTCTACATAGACGTCATGTAACGGAATTCTTTTGACTGTCCCTGTAAAGTAACTAGTTAGTGCTATGCACATCCTATTCCATGTTGAGCTTCTTGTAATGCACCTTTAGTGATTTATAACCATTACAATGTGTTTGAAATTGTAACATCCTTAAAATAAACCGCAAATGATTTTTCCCCATAGACCATCCTGTAACGGAATTCTTTTGAGTGTCCCTGTAAAAAACTATAAGTGCTACACACTTCCGTTGAAATAGGGAACATGCTATGATAACGACAATAACATATAAAAATTGCAGGGCATTTCGAGCCTATTTACGGTAGTTAGAGCACGGCCAGACGGCCAGACAAACCGAAGTTATAAACATTTTTCAACTAGGTTAGAAAGTGTTAATAAAAAAGGGTCACTTTTTGAATATTATTGACAGCGCAATTTCGTAAACCTAATCTTAATTCCAATCTTATTTTGAACACTTTTGCTATTTACATTGCTTACCTATCTGCAAGAGACGTAAAAAAATAAAACGCGTTTCAATCTTTTTGCGACACCTTGTATACCATTGAAGTTTTTTTCTTAACCTTTTTTTTCCACCCACCACGGAAAATCGAAGCAGAGCCTACAAGTTGAAGTTATATGAGAAATATTAAACTCTTGACTTTCAATTAAATGTTTAACTTTGATTGCGTTAAAGCTGTATTTAAAATATAATTTTACTATTTTTTAAACAGAAACATATTTATTTTAAAATTGATCACGTCCTTCTATTATGGGTAATATTTTGCCCGGACAGACGCTTTACGTCTCCGTTTTTAAGATATTTATTTAGAATATATCCAAAGTCATATACATGCAGAATTCGTTAAATTATGAAAAGCGTGACAGGCCGCCCATTTTGACAGGAAAACTATTGTTTCGTTACTAATATAAGAAAATAAAATTGTCAACTAGTCGGATGTGCCAATCCCAAAACTTTCTTCTCTCTCACACAGGTTTCGCCTACACTGAAAACGAATCTCTCAGCACCCCATATATATCAAGATCTAACGGAATCGAAAGTTTTATTCAATTCCGTGCATTCGTTCTTGAGATAGCACTATCGCTAAAATCGTGTCAATCCTGCAAAATGTAGCCTAGCAGCGCCACCTGTTGGGAGATTGAGACCAAAGCTTAATCCACAACAACTTAGGTCAACGTCTAACTGAATCTGAAGTTAGATGAAGATTCAACTTCAGATTCAAATTCAATTCAACTTCAGATTCAACTTCTTTTCTAAAAAGTTTTCCTGATATTTGAAAGAAAAAATAAATAGAACATTAAACATTATGTACAAATAATGCAGAAGGATAAAAAGAAGGAAAATATAACTTAAAACATTAAAGTAAAAAAAAAAAAAATCAATGCTGAACATTAAAAATAATGAAAAATTTGACTAGAATAATATTCTCAATTTAGGTGTATCATACAGAGAAATAAAATGTCCTCCTTGTCCTTTTAATTTAATTTCCTTCCTTTAAATCTTGTCATATTAAAGCATTTTACTTACATATTCGTGTAGACATGGGGCCGCGGGATTTTTTTTAGGTAGATTTCGTAGGAAATACTACCTATTACATTCTCCCCTAAGTTGGAATTTTTGAAACATTTTTGCAGATCTATGCCGATCCTGACTCCCAGAACCCAAAACCACCCCCAGTTCAAAACTTTATATCTATCTATCTATGTATGTCACTTTTTTATGGACACGATAACTCCCATAATTCTGCACAAATCTCTTCCAAACGGATACCTAAAATCAAGGGGCATAAAATCTCGATCCAGTTCGTTCATGGGCAAAATCGAACCAGGGGGGGGGGGGGGGGCTTTTGTGAAAACAGAAAATAACCCCATAATTTCTTAATTAGGATATGTATCGAATCCGTTTAAAGTCATTATTACTTCTAGGAAAAGGGCCGAAAATTTATGTAGGACAGATTTTTGATATCATTAAAAATGGCCCCAAGTGGGGGGGGGGGGGTTAGAAGAAAAAAAAATCAAAACTTTGTCAGGTATCAAATCCGCTTAAATTTATTATAAATCCTCTTAATATTATCTAAAACTTTTATATTAAGTTTTTTATAGGACCAACCCTTATAGCAAAAAAAAAAAAAAAAAAAAAAAAATCCCTGCCGGCTCCGTCTGCAAAGAAGTTAAGTTTCGAAGTGAGCGGTTCCAACTGCCACATCATGGCAAAAAGGTCATTTGTTCCGCAATTCCCAACAAACAGGCTCCCCACGGTCTGCGTCTTCGAAATCTACCTGTGCCTGTAGGCCGAGCCGCCAGGGATTTTTATTTTAATAACACAAAAGTGAATAACACAGTATGAATTCGGTAAACAAAGGAACTTCTAATGTAGCTCCATTTGTAACCTGTTTTGAAATTAGACACACAGGATAGTCAATTTCATTTACTATCTTATACTAATAAAAGAAAGTTTCGCTCTGTGTGTGTCTGTCTGTGTGTGTGTGTGTGTGTCTGTTGGCGATGGCCAGGAAAATCTAGCCCACCTAGAAGTCTGTAAATTTAGGTGTGGATAGTCCAAGGTCTGGCCATGTGCACCTGAGCCTCAGAATGTTAATATTTTGATAATTAGCCTAGATATTAATTAGATTCTCATTAACCATCGCTTCTAAAATGACATATTTTAAATCAAAATGGCCAAAGAAACGAATCGTTTGCAAGCGGAAATGAACTAATTCGAAATTATTTTACTAATGAGCGAATTTTAAGAAAACTAATTAAAACATCAATTTTAAAATTTCTGAGCATATGTAAAAAAAAATTCTGCATCCGTCTATGCAATTTTTGAAAAATTCGGCCGGTAATTTTTCTTAATTTATGCAAAAAACTGCTAAAAATCTGCTGGCGCCAGTGAAATAAATCCGAGAAAGTTTCAGACAGGGATCTGCTTTCATTAAAAACTGAACTGCAAAGAGATCTGTTTCTCTGGCCGATCCCTCCATTTAGTTTGCGAAAATGAAAGGAAATAATTGCCAATTTTTACTAATGAACAAAAATCTAGATAACTAAGATATAGATTTGAAATTGAGGATGGGAAAGGGTTGTCATCTGCCGGCTATTTTAGCGTAGCGTCTTCGTTATGTTCTAATTATCAGAAAAATTTAATTATTTTTTTAATGATCGCATTAATGTAGATTCAGGTGGTTTTCTTGGACAAATGATTCATTATATTTGCGGGTATGGGGAGGGAGGAGGTTAACGCCTTGCGTTGAGATTGTTATTATCTCGGGCCCGGGCAACGCCGGGCGGATAGCTAGTAATAATGATAAAAAGTCTGGCTGAGTAGTACAGAATTAAAGCGCTTATTGTTTAAAAATATTTTTATCACTTTCCAACATAGTTAAAATGTGTTTACGAATTCGGTTTGTCTGCCTGTCCGTGCTCTATCTCGCGTAAATATATTAGGATTCTCATGCATTTGACATATGTTATTGAGGTTTACTATGGCATGTTCGGAAATGAAAATGAAGTGTGTAGCTTTTATAGTTTTTTTAGGTACATTAAAAAAAAGGGTACTTCTCTATTATCCCGTCGACCCCTTTTCATAGCAAAAAACTATCGCTCCAACTGTAAGATGAAACGCCAAAAATGCAGTCCCATTGACTGTATCTCAGAAGCATTACACGTGTTCGTTATGTCATCCAGTGGTTTTTAATTCGACATTTGCGTGTATTTTTCATTCTGTTTTACTGATTGATGAGTTATTTTATTCATTAAAATAACAATTGTGTCCTTCAATTCTTATGTTTTATTTATTTATTTATTTTCATATTCCAATGGCAACGTTCTCCCGTTTATGGGGCGTTACAGTACAGTTGGACAATCGTTTTTTGTTATGAAAAGGGGTTGTCAAGATAATAGAGAAGCACCCAAAATAATTCCATTACATTGCTGTCTATGGGGAAAAATCATTTGCGGTTTATTTTAATAATATTACACAATTTCAAACGTAATTGAAATTGATATGTATCACTCAGGTGCACTACAAGACGTTTCTTATAGAATAGGGTGTCCATAGTGCTTATAGTTCCTTCAGAGGGGCACTGAAAATAATCCGTTACAGGACGGTCTATGGGAGAAAATCGTTTGCAAAGTATTTTAATGATGTTTCAATATTTTATGCATATTCAAATGGATACATATCATTGAGGTGCACTAACAAGGCGCTTACTGACTTACTATCATAGAATGTATCTTTCATTTTACAAGGATACTCAAAAGTGTTCGGTTAAAGTGCTGTCAGTTAACAATTCCTCGAAGTGCGTTTTTAGTTGCGATAAAAGTTTTTAAATTTAACTAATATTTTGCCTCTTACTTGGTATGTATAAATTCTATAGATCCTATACAGGGCAGCACAAATTATCTTGAGTACATTTGCGTTTATGGACGGAAATGACTGAAGGTGAATTTTTTTAACTGTGCTATGCCTTCCCTAACTTAACTAAATTTTAATGTTTAACTATAGATGGAATCTGTCTTGGTGGCAAACAACTTGATAGTACCATAAAAGTAAAATTCATTGCTGTTTTAAAAAGTTTGAAATTTTTGAAGAATAATTCAAATAAAATAAGATAAATCATTCTGTCCATAGCAGGGATCGAACCCACACGATAATCAGAACAGAAAAGAAACGCGCTTTATACCACTTGGCCACAGTTTTTGCATTTGAGTGTACTCTAAAACTGGTTAGGTTCTACATTTAAGTTTACGCAGGCGTAAATGGGGCAAATTCATGTGAAGAATGAATTTGACGGAAATCCCTTTTCGTTTTAATATATAAGATGTATAGTATATATACAAATCTATAGATCCTATACAGGACTGCACAAAAGAATTAGGATATTTTTCCGAATATTGCTAGTCATTCCTGAAATGGGATTTTTAAATGTGTTATACCTTTGTCCAAATTGTTTACCTGGACATCACACATTAAACCTTATTAAATGGTAAAGGTTTATAAAAGTATGTTGGAAGATTTGGAAACTGTTACATAATCTATGCTTGACGCATGATTTTTCTTTCTTATTTATTTCTGATGAATATATTTGATTACTATGGCGAACAAATTCGGGAATTTTCAGCATTAAAGCTATTATCTGCTTTTTTCCATGCAATGATCCATCATTTAGGTAGATTTACAGATCTACGCCGATCATGACTCCTAGAACCCAAAACAACCCCCCAGTTCAAAACTTTATCTATATATGTCACTTTTTTATGGACACGATAACTCCCATAATTCTGCACAAATATCTTCCAAACTGATACATATAATCAAGGGGAATAAAATCTCGGTCAAGTTTGTGAATGGGCAAAATCGAATCAAGGAGAGGAAATGGGGGGGGGGGGGGGGGGGGTGAAAATAGAAAAAAAAACCATAACTTCTTAATTATGATACGTATCGAATCCGTTTAAAGTTATTATTACTTCTAGGAAAAGGGCCGAAAATTTATGTAGGACAGATTTTTGATATCATTAAAAATGGCCCCAAGGGGGAAGGGGAGGGGGTTAGAGATATCAAATCCGCTTAAATGTATTATAAATCCTCTTAATATTACCTAAAACTTTTATATTGACAAGTTTTTGATAGGACCAACCCTTATAGTAAAAAAAAAAAAAAAAAAAAAAAAAAAATCCCTGCCGGCTTCGCCTGCAAACAAGTTAGGTTTCGAAGTGGGCGGTCCCAACTGCCGCATCAAGACAAAAAGGCCATTTCTTCCGAAATTCCCAACAAACAGGCGCCCCACGGTCTGCGTTTTCGAAATGTACCTGTGTCTGTAAGCCGAGCTGTCAGGGATTTTTAACTCTGTAAAGTTTTTTGCATAAAATTGTGCTTTTTTTTTTTTCTTTCTTTTTTTTTTTTAAAAAAGTAAATATAAGATTTGAAAGTGTTCACATTATCTGCACATTTTTTTTTCTTACTTAAAATATCTTAAATGTCCTAGTAATTTAAAACAATAATAAGATGGAACACTATTAGAATGTCATGAAATAATAATATCAATATTGGGGCATTTCTTATATCTTCAAAAATAAACAAGTGTTAGAATTCATAAAGAAAGAAAAATTTGCAACTAAACAGACATAGTGGTCGGTACATTTAACAGGATAAGCTATGTGTTGGTTATGTACAACTATAGGATGGTGCGGGGTAAAATTGATCCGGATTATTAATTGTACAATGATTTTCTTCTGATTAAAAATTCCTAAAAGTAAAAAATATTGGAAAAAAATTAACAATTTAAAAAATTTTGTAATTATTAAATTGCTATAATTTTAAATAAAAGATTTTATTATTATTATATTTTATCATTATTACTCATTTAATGTATATCTATTTTTGATAAAATGTTTTAAAGTATGTTGCATGTTTTTGACAGTCAAAGTCATGTATGACAGTTTAAACCAGTTTTTGACGCTTGTCAGAGGAAACATGAATTTTGAAAGAAGGGAGTTTGTAATTTAGAATTTAAAGCAGTACATTATAACGCTTATTTCAATAATATTTCGCTTTCTTTCAGATTTGGTTATCAGAATAAAAATCCCACCTTTCCTAAAAAGAATAAAAAAATGCATATTTTTTTAAAAAAAAAAAAAAAAAAAAAAAAAAGGTCACATAAGCTATCAAATATTTTTTCAACTTTGAGAACAACTTGCAGTGGCATTCTACATTAATATATATATATATATATATATATATAAAATAAAACCTGTTATGTTAGTGAACAAATACAGGATGTAATTTATAAGTTTTTGTAGAAATAACGAATTCAATGCTAAATCTTTTTCTTTTCTTCCATTAATCATAGGAAGAGTTTGGCTTCTATTTAGTATTCAGATGTTTTTCTTAGATTTTAGACTTCAAAACTTAATTGCTTTTCCTAATGTATATTTTTGTTTGGGCTATAATATCAAATAAACATTTTATTCGGGCTATAATATCAAATAAACATTTTATTCCCTCGGAATTCATTTCCTGCATTACAGTTTTCTTTTCTTTCTTTTTTTTTTTTTCTTTTCCGCTGAGCAGCTGAAACAATCACAAACAGGAAAAAAAAAAAAATAAAAAAAATATTTCGAAGAATCAAATTGAAGGATTGCAAAATAGTAATTATCAGATTGGATTGCGTAAATATGAAATCTCTTTTATATAATTTCAAAATTTTCTTCACATGAAAAATACGCAATTTTTTATTTTTTTTACTCTCTCTTATTTAACCCAGGGCTGTCCAACCTGGCGCTCGCTGTTCACCAGAAAGTTCTTACAGAAATATTTGTCTTATTATTTAATCAGAGATTGAATAAGGCAAATATTCCTGTAAGAATTTTCTGGTCCAGGTGGGACAGCCCTGATTTAACCCAACTTGGTTTTAGGTAGATTTTGTAAGAAACATTCTCACCTAAGTTGGAAATTTTGAAAAATTTTTGCAGATCTACGCCGATCATGACTCCCAGAACCCAAAACCACCCCCAGTTCAAAACTTTATATCTATCTATCTATCTATCTATCTATGTCACTTTATTCTGACCACGATAACTGGAAAAATGCTGCATTAATCTTTTACAAACTGATACATAAAATCAAGGGGCATAAAATCTCGGTCAAGTTCGTTAATGGGCAAAATCGAACCAAGGGGGGGGGGGGGAGGGTGGGGGGGCTTTTTGTGAAAACAGAAAAAACCCCATAATTTCTTAATTATGATACGTATCGAATCCGTTTAAAGTTATTATTACTTCTAGGAGAAGGGCCGAAAATGTATGTATGACAGATTTTTGATATAATTAAAAATGGCCCCAAGGGGGGGGGGGAAAGGGGGGTTTTAGAAGAAAAAAAATCATAGCTTCGTCCATTCACAAGATATCAAATTCGCGTAAATTTATTATTAATCCTCTTAATATTATCTAAAACTTTTATATTGACAAGTTTTTTATAGGACCAACCGTTATAGCAAAAAAAAATTAAAAACAAAAAAAATCCCTGCCGGCTCCGCCTGCAAACAAGTTATTTTTCGAAGTAGGCGGTTCCAACTCCCGCATATTTTCGAAACTGATACATAAAATCAAGGGGCATACAGTCTCGGTCAAGTTCGTTAATGGACAAAATCGAACCAAGGGGGGGGGGGGGGGGGGCTTTTTGTGAAAACAGAAAAAAAACTCATAATTTCTTACTTATGATACGTATCGAATCCGTTTGAAGTTATTATTACTTCTAGGAAAAGGGCCGAAAATTTATGTATGACTGATTTTTGATATAATTAAAAATTGCCTTAGGGAGGGGGAAGGGGGGTTTAGAAGAAAAAAATTCATAACTTCGCCAATTCTCAAGATTTCAAATCCGCTTAAATTTATTATTAATCCTCTTAATATTATTTAAAACTTTTATATTGACAAGTTTTTTATAGGACCAACCGTTATAGCAAAAAAAAAAAAAAAAAAAAAAATAAAAAAAAAAAAAATCCCTGCCGATTCCGCCTGCAAACAAGTTAGGTTTCGAAGTAGGCGGTTCCAACTGCCGCATCATCGTAAAAAGGTCATTTCTTCCGCAATTCCCGACAAACAGGCGCCCCACGGTCTGCGTCTTCGAAATCTACCTGTGCCTGTAGGCCGAGCCGTCAGAGATTTTTTTTTTTTTCAATTCCTACTATTAGCTCACACTCTCTATATATTTATATATCTTGTTCAAATTTTCAATCGTTCATAAAATATTTTCTATTCATCCATTCAAGTTCAAATAATTTTTTTTAAAACTTGTACTGGATGACAATGGATGTTAATACAGTTTTTTTAAATATTAATTCATTCATTACATTTAATTAATTAATTTTAATTTTATATTTCATTTCTGTTCAAAAGTATAGACTCACTCCATATTTATAGTCTCACCTTCACACGTAAAAAGATAATGGGGCTGTTCACGGACGAAGATCACGCGGCTCGCGGCCGAAGGAGCCTATAAATGTGGAGTGAGTCTATACTTTTGAACAGAAATGAAGTATAAAACTAAAATTAAATAATAAAATTTAATTAATTAATATTTGAAAAAAAAAACTGTAACATCGCTATGGCACTTTATTGTGAAGTTTGGTCATTTTTGAAATTCAATATTTGAAAATCGGCATAATCATTAGATTTTAAATTTATATCAAGAAAAATGCAATTTTTTAAACTTTCTAACGCAGTTTGTCTAACCATTTTGTGAGAAATACTTTTCGAGCTATTCATTTTTGGTATTTTAGATATTTATTTTTTATTTAATTTTTAATACATTTCAAAAATTTCTCTTATGTAAGATATTAAGCAGGATATAAATTGAGGAATAAATACCGTCAGTGGCGAAGCGTGTAGATCGCTGGAAAAAAATTTCTATTTGACCTAAGTAGGAATTGACTAAAAAAAAAGTTTTTATATTACTTGTTTATGTAAAGATTGTATTTTGTAATAGATTTTTAATTCCCTTCAGGGTAGAGGTCTGCACGGGCCCGGGCCTGGTCCGAGACCCGTACCCGGCCCGGCCCGCGGGCCGGCGGAGTGAAGGTGAATATTCAAACGGGCCGGCAGAATTAAAACAATTTTTTCAACGGGCCGGGCAGACAAACAAAATAAACGGGTCGGGCCGGGCCGGCAAAAAAATTGAACGGGCTATCCGGGTCGATGAAAAAATTTAGCGGGCCTACCGGCCCGATATCAAGCAGGGCGGTCGCTCTGCCAAGCCAAGTTTAAAAAAAAAACGCCACACAAACAACGCCAAGAACTGGAATAAAGACCGCTAATGCTTATATACAGAAAGCAACTTCGCAATGTTAAATCGACAAAACATGCCAGATTAAAATATCAGATATCAAACAAACCAAGCGTCGTAGAAAAAAAAAACGAAAAACTAGAAGAATCTAAGGAAGAATTTCTTCAATTTAAGACCAAACTCATCTTCATAAGTGATTTATAAACAGAGATATAGCTTTTTTTTAAAAACGTCGAGTTACTTAAAATGATCACTTTTTTCTTCGTCAAACTTTTTTTTTTCAAACAAGCTACAGGCCTTAATATTGGGCAGAATAAAAAAAGGATTGTATTTTTGGACAAGTAATTACGTAATCTATGTGCTTTTATAAAATTCAGTGTAAAAAAGAATTATTTTCTATTCTTAATTAGCAAAAAACTGTTAATTAACTTGGCGATTAAAAAATTATGCCAAAACAGAGATAAAACCCGCCAACGACCATGTACCATCTGTATTAAAATAGCACAAATCAGTTACAGGTTATAATATAATCACATCAAATTTCATCTGCAAGTCAGCCATTTTCTTTTGAAGATATTTAAAAAAAAAATAAAACTTCATAATTATAAGAACACACATTTTATCAGACAAATAAATATGACTGCAAATTGTAGCAGATGACTGTTTCCAACATGAATAGACGCTTTCAGCGTGACGTCAGTCATGACGTTTTGCTTGGTTACTGACTCCAAACAAACGGTTGCTATGTTTGATTTCTTATTAAATATAAATCGTAGAAAATGTTATCACTGCATAAAGTATTGAAACACTTAACTGTGAGATATAGCTATAAGATATATCTATAATATACAAACAAAATAGAAAATACCACATAGCAACCGTTTGTTTGGAGTCAGTAACCAAGCAAAACGTCATGATTGACGTCACGACTGAAAGCGTCTATAAGTATGAGGAATTGCCGCTCAAGGATATCGGTCTGGGTGGCTCTGTCGTAGCGCGTCAACACGGCATGCACAAGGTCCCAGGTTCGAGTCCTGCCCCCGGTAAACTTTTCACTCATGTTTGTTTAGTGTATTTAATTGTCTGATAAAATGCGTGTTCTTATAATATTGTAAAATAAAGTAATCAGACGTAGTGTTTATGCTTTAAAAAATATTTTTAATATATAATTTACGTTTTTAGAAAGATCTTTAAAAATAAATTAGCTTTTGAGGGAAGATGTACCTTCTAAAATGTATACATTAAGACTTATCGGCATTTAAATTTCTTTCCAAACGTAAACAAAATTTTTGAAATGAATTAAATGTGATTCATTTATTTATAAAAAAAAAAAAAAAAAAACGGTAAAGGACAGGCATTTCGTTCGCAGGAATACCTTTCACGTCATTTTCCAGTTGTTAAATTACACAGCTCAACACAAATCTGGGGTTTGAAGAATGGTACTTTTTTCTTAGTAAACCAGTCACGCTGATCACAAATATGACATTAGTTTTTTTTCTAACACCCACAATTTTTTCACAAAACAAAAAAGAAGGGGGTGCCTCTTAATAAAATCAATGTGTAATATTTATTAAATAAGATACATTTTTAATAAAAACAAAAATTAATTTCTTAGTAAAGTGACTTTAATAAATGTTAAAATACAATACTGCACTAAAGGATGTGAAATATAAATATAGATGGCGCCACTTTATGTATTGATATTGGCCTGAGAAGGCGCAATTTCCTCCCGCGCATTTGTAGTGAGAACATGCATTTATTTTGTTCGTTTATTTATATCTTACGTTTGTTTTGTCAGTTTCTTATAGCAATATGGCATCAGAGGTTGTTTTGTCAGTTTCTTATAGCAATATGGCATCAAGAGGTTGTATAAATCCAGGATATAAAAAAAAAGTGATTCGGCAGAACTTAGTTGATCCAAAAGAAGTCCTCTTGCCTCTCCTGCACATTAAATTAGGTTTAATGAAACAATTCGTAAAAACCTTAGATAAAACAGGGGATAGTTTTCGATATTTAAATGAAGTTTTTCCACATTTATCGGAAGGTAAAATCAAAGAAGATGTGTTCGTTGGCCCAGATATGAGATGGTTAATGAAGGACGAAAATTTTGAGGAAAAAATTAAATCAATCGAGAAAGATGCATGGGTTAGTTTCAGACACGTTACTCAGAAATGTTTAGGAAATTACAAAGATCCTAACTACGCAACTATCATTGAAAAAAATGGTTCAAAACTTTCAAAAACTAGGTTGTAACATGAGTTTAAAAATGAATTTTCTGCATACCTATCTTGAATGTTTTCCTGAAAATCTTGGTGAAATGAGTGAAGAACAAGGTGAGAGATTTCACCAGGACATAAAATGCATGAAAAAACGCTATCAAGGACACTGGAATGTAAATATGTTGGCAGATTACTGCTGGGGGCTAAAAAGAGACACTAAACCAGCTTTAAAATCTAAAGGATACAAGCGTTCTTTTGATGATAAAGAAAAGTAATTTTACTGTATATACTAGAATATAATTTCTTATAAAACATGCACACACATTTATATATGTAAATATGATTTTATTTATTTATCTGATTTTTTTGTACATTTTTAAATGAATGTTGTGTAAATTGTATATTCTCAAATTCCAAATTCTTAGTTTTTTAATTGAAAGAAATCCTGACGTGATACATAAAAATGGATATTATTTTGAAATAAGCATAGCAGATTTCTTACAATTTACATAAATTCATGAAAACCCCAGATAAAAATTTAAATTTTGTAGGCCTGTGTTATTTTTGTTTTAGAAGTGAAGTTTCCATTTAAATTTATTGTAACAGTACAATGTTTAATTAAATAAAATAATGTAAATCTAAGAAATTGCTAAGAAATTCCAAACATGCACAGGGCAACGCAAAAATAAATAAATAAATAAATAAACAAAAAATAAATAAATAGATAAATAAATAAATAAAAATCAGCTTTCAGAAATTATAAAAAATGTTCGTATATCTTAATTACAAGCTAAAGGAGGGTTTATTTCTATATTATTCTATATATAATAGTAATTTCAGAAAATATATTAAATTCCAATGCGATCTGATTTAAACTTTAAGATAGTTTATAAGACATGATAAAAAAAATATATATAAAAAAGAGTGGCGCGTCACATTTCGGGGAGGAGATGGGGAGGGGCGTGAACAAAATTAGGAAGTATAATAAGGCTATCTGTTTGAAACTTTACGATATTTTATACCACATAACATAAATTTTAAAAATAAAGCCGCGTCAAAAATTATAGGGAGGGGCGGAGCGTGTTTTGCCTACACAAGGGGGGGACACTTTTAACGATATCCGTAATGTCACATATCGTTACAAAGGGCTGTGACCACTTATTCCTGTTATGCATCACAGGTGTCACCCTCACATTTTGCACCCCCCCCCCCCGCCGACACTACTCATGTGATATATCGTTGGAAAGGTCTGTGAACGCTTAATCATACTATGCATCTCCGGTGTTCATCCCCCCACTTTGCCCCTAAACGTGATTAGCTTTCACCATCAGGGAGCGCTTTCTATCTCTGTTTCTATGGGTCGGATCACGACGGGGTATCGCTCATTCGACTCGACATCGATAGAGCTTCTGATTTTAGTTCGTTTTTTCACCACCAGGGGGCACTTTCCTATCTCTGGTTCTATGGGCTGGATCACGACGGGGTATAGCTCATTCGACTCGACATCTATAGTCTTAACGATTTCAGTGCCCGAGGTTCATATAGAACAGATTGCGCTACCTGGTGGTGGAAGATGGAACTTGAGCGTGCGCAGCACGACTGCTATACGGTGCCGAAGTAGTGGGGACCCGTGTCGGAGGTTCGTTCGGTTAGAGGTTTATACTATTCGATGTGCAAATTAAGGGATTATCCGGTGCCGAAGGCAGCGGGGAGCCTGGTCGGAGGTTCGTTCGGTTCGAGGTTTTACAAGATTCGAGGCCCTGATGTAAATTAAGGGCCCGCTAGTGAGCGAAGCCAGCTAGTGCTAATAATAAAAGAGCGTGATATCACGTTTCATATCAAATGCAGCACTGACACGCTATGTACTTATTCCATTTTTATTCATTTCATGGATAAGTCAGTGATATTTTTTAACGGAGGATAACAAGTATTATAACAAGCCACATTTAGTATGTTGTTTTTAAGAGTGTATTTAGTTTAATTAAAAAATCTACTGGTATTTCTAGTTAACCCTTTAAACAATGACTGAAAGTAAAATGTAATTTTAAATTATTTCTCATGTTTAGATTATTTAAATTATGTTTAATCTATTTAAAAAAAAAGAAATGATATCTACAAAAACAACTTTTCAAAAGTAGAAAAAGCCAAGCGTAAAAAAAAAAAAAAAGTTGTGTCTAAAAAATGGTGTGATATCAAATTTCCAAGCTATTATATTATTTATTTAACTTTTTTCCATTAAATAAGTTATCATATATATAAGTCGAGTGCCTACGTATATGTTAATAGAAATCGTTTTCTCCTGTACTAAATACATCCTAACGAGTTTCTGAAAATGCAATTTTTTTCAAATTATGCATGATGGGCTTGGCGGCCATCTTTCCATATTTCTAAGCATCCAAATTTCTAAAGTAAAAGAGTAATATGTTTGCACTGTAATATGTTTATAACAATTTCGAACTTCAGATTTTAACTACGGACAGATAAATTAGATAAGACTGATATTTTGAGAAATTGATTTTTACTAGTTTGAAATTATTAATTACTCTAAACAATAAATCATAAGATGAATCTTCAAGGTAAGTCATCATTATCTTAAGACACAATTTTCAAAGCATACAAGTCTATAAATTAAACGCTTAAAACATTTGCTTAAATAATAATTTTGAACTTCGGATTTTAACTACGGATTTGAGTGTTTATAATTTTGTGAATAATATGGAAAGATGGCCGCCAAGCCCATCATGCATAATTTGAAAAAATTGCATTTTCAGAAACTCGTTAGGATGTATTTAGTACAGGAGAAAACGATTTCTATTAACATATACGTAGGCACTCGACTTATATATATGATAACTTATTTAATGGAAAAAAGTTAAATAAATAATATAATAGCTTGGAAATTTGATATCACACCATTTTTTAGACACAACTTTTTTTTTTTTTTTTACGCTTGGCTTTTTCTACTTTTGAAAAGTTGTTTTTGTAGATAATTATTTAATCAGAACCGATAAACTATGAGCTATTTTCAAAGAATATGGTTTTCGCAAGAATAACTATAAATGAGCGTCAGGAGTGCATGCTAGTTTAACTACCTAAAACAGAAATGTAAGTTGTCCACCGTAGAGATCGACACCGGACAATTATATATGGGCTTAATATTTTTTTAGCAGACTCGTGCCGGGTCGAGATGAGGCTTGCATTTTTTTTTCTACATAGTCGAGCCGGGCCGGAACTGGACTTAATTGTTTTCAGGATGTGTAGGGCAGGCAATATGTTTTGTAAAAGTATTAATAGCGATAATGAACTTCTGTTAATGTAATCTTTAAAAATATACCTTAAAGGTGGTTCTTAAATTCTTACTCAACAACGCGAAATCTTGACTCATTTTCTGACTAATTTTTAACTGTAAAGTCATAAAACTGACAAGCCTGACTACTGAAGGGATATGGAACCGAATAGAGTTTTTCATTTTTGATAAATTACTCGTCGATATATAAGAGATGCTTGTCACGTGGCTTCAGATTTTCCCCTTTCCCATGCTGTCGCTTCCGGAAATTCGATTCAAAACGCTAACTTTGACAGTATTTTCTCGAAGATATATTGCTTTTATCAAAAAATGGATAACACCGTTCGATTACACAGTTTCTGAATAAGAACACCTGCCAATCTTATGCGTTTCCGAAAAGTAATGAATTTAGAAATGTATCGGAAAGTAGCTCCTTTGGATTTGAGAAAAGCTTTAATAAATGACAGAGAAATATTTTCATAAATCTACTTTTTATTCCACAGCTTCAAAAGTTATGATGTTTTAATCCTCTTTTTTTTCTGTTTATTCTAAACTAGATTAATTTTTTAATGAACCCTTATTTGAATGTTGAAAGTCTTAGAATCTAAGTAATTATTAATGTTGCTATTGTGTATTTTCTGTCTTGCGAACACATCGCAATTTTAAAATATACTTTAAACTTTTCCCATAAATATTATGTATGCAGTATTCTTTAAAGGAATCTGAATTATATGCTAAAAATCTCAATTTTTTCAAAGTAGTAGAAATTGCAGAAATTGTGTCCGGCCATATCGGGCCGGGCCAGGTATGTTTTCACTGATTTCTGTACGGTAACGTACATGAACTGTGAAAATATAAACGGGCCGAACTTTTGATTTTTGCACCGGGCCGGGCCTGGAAATTCCGGTCCGTGCAGATCTCTACTTCAGGGTGTGCTAGAATTGTAAAAATTAAAGACAAAGGTGTGTTTCCGATGACGTTTTCGAAATATGAAATAAATCTTGCGTTTAACTGTACCATTAAATTGGAACTGTGTTTGGCAATATTACTCCCTATTTACTGCTTTTAACGCGTAATAGTTTAATTATTATTTTAGAGTTTTCTTTCTGTTTTAATTATTTACATGCAAATACATTTTTTTAATGAAAGGTAATATTATTATCGCGCTGTTTAAAAATGTAGTAAAAAAATGACTTTACGGAATATGAAATAAATCTCTATTCAGATAATGAAATTTTGAATACAAAATTGAAAAACAAATCCTCAAAAAAAAAAAAAAAAAAAAAAAAAAAAAAAGAGTCAAATTAAAAAATATGACAGCACATCGCAAACTTGTTAAGTAATGCCCCTGCAAAAGATGGTTAAATTTCTATGTATAGTTTTTGATCCTATAAAACATGTTTAACAGAACTTTATTTTGACCAACTTAAACATTAAATAGCTCTTAAAATAATAATTATTCAATTTAAAAAAATTGCCCGCTTCAGGGTGTTCATCGAACATTTCTCCATAAAACTACCGATTTTCATATGCAATAGTTCTCTTAATATTAGCCGACAAAGACCTCCGGTCAAAAAAAAAAAAAAAAAAAAAAAATCATTTGCAACAGCAGCAGCGTTAGTTATTTTTTTTAGAATAGAGAGAATCTATACAGTTCTTGCGATAGTGTTCTATCGCCAAATGGGAACTCAATCGGAATCTCTCCGTTTGGCAGTTATTGCGTTCACTCACACACATACACGTACAAATCAGGATTACAATACGTACTTTATTAAACTATGTGTTGGGAAAATAATTATCAAAATCGGAGCTCCATTCATTCAATGCCCCACCAGTGGCTGAGAGGTTGTGCTCTCGAAGCTGGTAGACGGGAGGTGCTGGGTTCGATCCCAATCGCGCCCGTCGGCCTAATCGTTCGGAGTTTTCGTGGTTTTCTTCGAGCCGTGGATTTATCCATGCGTAAATACGGGTTAGGTTCCCTTAGAAAGACCCCCACGAAGGGCACTCCTCCCGGGCCTATATCCCAAGTGCAGATAATTGGCCGTCAACAATCAACCCAACCCAACCCATTCATTCAAAAGCTATGCGTGGATATACATAAAAGAAATAATATGACTTTTTCAAAATGTTATGATTTGTCGCGTGACAGGGCGTATTCAGCTGTAAGTACACAACATTTCAAGTCTCTAACTTATACAGTTTCCGAGTACGAAGTGCCAGTGGCGCCAACTTATATGGGCCGGTGGGGCCCAAGCTCATCCAATAATTTGCTATCCCAGTTTACCTAATTTCCATTGTTATGTTATTTATTTACCTCTGAAACGAAATTTCATTCTGTTGACATTCTCAAAATTGTTTTGTTTGAAAAACAGTAAGACAGGCAGGAGGACTAAAAGTAATTTAACAGACGTATAGGTTGATTTCATGTAAAATTATTCTTCCTGCATATTTAACCTGTGAGTATAAAGTCAATGGTTACTTGTATTAATGCCCTGATTAACAACCAAGAAAGCCCTTATAGAACTGAATTTCTTTTCTCGATGTTCAGCTTTTTACGCTTTTAATGTGTAAGCATATATATCCTCCTGAGACCCCGCGTCCATCCTATTGGACATTTTTATTTTTCATATAAAATATTTAGTTTCAGTTGGAACTTGTAAAAACTTACTGTCCATTATTATGGATAGTCTAGTGCTGTTATCTGTATACAGAAAGAGTAAAAAAAATGCAACAAAATGTGTATTTTAATCATTTGAAAATGGCGGCGAATAGATGAAAGATTGCTGAAGGTAAGTACACAGTTTTAAATCAAATTTTATATATATATTTTTTTAAGTATTTTGATATTAATGCAGCATATATCTAATTTTAAATGTTGTATTAATGGAATTAAACCGTGGGTTAAGTAATTGAATACATATTTTGGAAAATAAACACACGTTTTTATCGATGTCCATTGTATTGGACGTTGAGTCTTCATCAGTTGTTTACATTCATATTAGAATCTTTTTGAATACTGAAGGGAAATATTGTTTTTACTAAAATTTGCATACTGTATTGAAAAAAAAGTAAATACAGAAGTACATAATATACATTTCTCTTGGTAATTAAATAATTAATTAAATATATTGTCCTTGCAGTGCATAATTTTACTGATAAAAAAATCCCTGACGGCTCGGCCTACAGGCACAGGTAGATTTCGAAGACGCAGACCGTGGGGCGCCTGTTTGTTGGGAATTGCGGAAGAAAAGACATTTTTGCCATGATGCGGCATTTTGGAACCGCCCACTTCGAAACCTAACTTGTTTCCGGGCGGAGCCGGCAGGGATTGTTTTTGTTTTTAACTTTTTTTTTTGCTATAAGGGTTGGTCCTATAAAAAACTTGTCAATATAAAAGTTTTAGATAATATTAAGAGGATTTATAATAAATTTAAGCGGATTTGAAATCTTGGGAATGGACGAAGATATGAATTTTTTTCTTCTAAAACCCACTCCCCCCCCCCCTTCTCCTTGGGGCCATTTTTAATTATACAAAAAAATCTGTCATACATAAATTTTCGGCCCTTCTCCTCTTCTCATTGAAGTAATAATAACTTCAAACGGATTCGATACGTATCATAATTAAGAAATTATGGGTTTTTTTCTGTTTTCACAAAAAGCCCTCCCCCCCCACCCCCCCTCCCAGGTTCGATTTTGCCCATTAACGAACTTGATCGAGATTTTATGCCCCTTCACTTTATGCATCAGTTTCGAAAAGATGCGGGAGTTGGAACCGCGTATTTCGAAAAATAACTTGTTTGCAGGCGGAGCCGGCAGGGATTTTTTTTTTTTTTTTTTTTTCTTTTTTTGCTATAAGGGTTGGTCCTATAAAAAAACTTGTCAATATAAAAGTTGTAGATAATTTTAAGGAGATTTACAATAAATATAAGCGGATTTGATATCTTGAGAATGGACGACGTTATGAATTTTTTTCTTCTAAAACCCCTATTCCCCCCCCTCCTCCTTGGGGGCATTTTTAACGAAATCAAAAATCTGTCCTACATAAATTTTTGGTCCTTTTCCTAGAAGTAATAATAACTTTAAACGAATTCGATATGTATAAAAATTAAGAAGTTATGGATTTTTTTCTGTTTTCACGTCTGCTTGTAGGTGGAGCCAGCAGGTATTTTTTTTTTTTTAATTTTTTTTTTTTTGCAATAAGAGTTGGTCCTATAAAAAACTTTTCAGTATAAAAGCTGTAGATAATTTTAAGGAGATTTACAATGAATTTAAGCGGATTTGATATCTTGGGAATGGACGAAGTTATGAATTTTTTTCTTCTGAAACCCCTATTCCCAGGGGCGTAGCTACCGTGGAGCAGTTGGAGCAAACTGCTCCAGGCGCACGAATCCCAAGGGCGGCAAATTAGAAAGAACAAAATAAACATCTGTAAAAATATTTCCAACTTGTTTTCATTCTTAATCGGATTTTATAGTTGAATCTTGTTACAATCTGCACTGTGCATATTCCTAGGATATTTTTAACCTATTCGTGATGTTTTAATTTCAATCCATACCTTATTGCATCCTCAAGTAAATTCTCCAACACAGCTTCCTCAAGGTTTCAGGTGCTTAAAAAAATAATAAAAAGAAGATAGACTTGAAATGAATATAGATCAGATTTACATAGAAATTATTTTTTCAAATGCTTTTTCATCGGAGATATTTCTCCTAGCGTAGGCTTGCTTTTAATAACATGATAAGCCTGAATTGGGTAGCATAACATTCAATAAACAAATAAAAATAAATTATTATTTTAGAGTAAATGCTTTTCTAAATAACAGCTAATTCTAGGATGGATTCATCGCATAAAAAAAGTTTAACTCGCATCTTGTTGAAAACAATCACTTTTTTTTTTTTTTTTATTCTTTTGTATTCCAGAATAAATTATTGAATAGTGATTGTGTCAGGATGTAAAAGTGGAAATACCTTTCGCAAGTTTTGAATACCCACAAAGATGAAAAAATAAAATAAATAAATTAAATAAGAGGAAATGATAGACACTCTAAATGAACATAGATCACATTTACATAGAAATTCTCTTTTCAAATGTTTTCTCATCAGAGATATTTCGCCTAGCGCAGGATGTTTTTAATAACAAATGATAAGTCTCACTTCGGTCAAGCGCAGCATTACAAAAACAGTAAATGCTTTTCTAAATAACAGCTAATTCTAGCATTGATTCATTACATTAAAAAAGTTTAACTCCCATCCTGTTTAAACAATCTTTTTTTTTTTTGTCATTTCGACTTTATTTTCAACAAAGATACTAACCGCATTTTCCTTGTTTTCTTAAAAGGAAAAAAATCTTATTATTGCAAAATGACTTAAAATACGAAAAAAATCTAAATACAGTAATCCCTTAACATTCGCGAGGATTACGTTCGAGGAAAACCTCGCGAATGTTGAGTCTATCTCTCTGCACTAAAAAAGGAGTTACACTCTATGAAATTTTAATGAGAGGGGCACAGAATTTCAAAGAACTAAAGGATAATATGTTTTAACAATAGGCTATGCATAACATACTGTAAGTAGAAGGTGAATCTACACACATATTCATAAATATGAAATTTATTTATTGGTGATAATTCAAATTAACTGACTGGAGAAATAGGTATAACTAAAAACGCATTATGTTTTTGTATAAAGTAATTTCGACTCTCTCCATTCGCAAGGAGATGATAATGTAATTATTGGGTCAGTATGCGATACAATATTAAAATACGATATTTAAATACAACTAAATGCTTCAGAAATACGTTTATTTCCCATCTAAATGCAGCTTCAGTTCCACCTCTACGAGAACCTGCACATTTTTAATTAATAGATTGACGATGCCGTTACCTTGCCATTTCTAATATCCCCGTTGCAATGAGTATTCTGTTGTTATTATTTTGCTTTCTATTCTCCTTTTTCAGTTCACAACTGAAAATTGATTTGCAAATAGTTACTAAGAAAACACAGGGGAAATAATCTTTAAGCACTATAAATTCTAAAAAAGAAGCAGATAATAAACACAAATCGCGAATAATTAAGTCAGATTCTCGCGAATGTTAAGTTTTTCCGTATATTTTCATATTCGCGAATAGGAATAATCGAAACTCGCGAATGTTGAGGGATTACTGTATTTCTTTTGTATCGCGGAATAAATTGGATAGTGATTGTGTTAGGATTCAAAAGCGGAAATATTTTTCTCAAGTTTTGAGCACCCACAAAGATGAAAAAGGAAAAAATAAAATAAAGAGTGGGAAATAATAATAATAATAATAATAATAAACGCAAAGCCTTCGTGCCACTTTTTTTCTTTTTCTGGAAGTTAAAATATACCATAGTTTAATATAAATTCTTCTAGATTCAAGTATCTATTATATATTCTTTCGAAAATGAGGAGGAACACTTCTATTACTCGCTTTTATTTTGACACTGATTGATGTATTTTGTCATTTGTGAAACCCAGTTATTACATGGCAAACTTCTGCCTTTTCGGCTTTATCGCTATTCACTCTTTTCTTTACATTTTCCAAAGGATTTCACGCGATGCTGTAATCATCATTACGAATTATGCCGAGATATAATTTCGAGAAGGCAACGTTTGTAAAAATCACCTAGAAGTGTCACGTTTTGGTATCTCAAGGTTTATTTGTGATCCTCTTTCTGAAAGATCCATGTGCAATAATAACGGACATTATAGTCTAGAAGAAGATGGAGGCTAAAATTGCATCATCTTGCTTCTTAAAGATTTTCTGTCTTTCCCTAGCATAAATATATACTCAGTGCCGAAACTAAAGGGGGGAGGGGGGAGGGGCATGTGCCTCGGGTGCCACAATGGAAGGCGGAGGGGGCGCCAAATAAACATTTGATTTGTCGTTTGACAGAAAAAAAATGTATATGAAAGTTGGGTAAAAATGTTTTGCAGCTGGAAAATCCAAACGAAAAACTGAAAGTGCCCGGGACACTAAACACTAAAGTCACTATTATAATGTTGAAAATTAGCGTTAGGTTCAGGAAAGCATCTAAACATATTTGTCTATAAATACGCAGAGTATAAGTGATAGTTAGGCCCGTACAGAGGGGGGGGGGGGGGGGTAGAGCCGGTACAAATAACTGGAGCCCGGATTACCTTGGAGGCCAGGTTTCAGGCTTATTTTTAAAATAAAATACCAGAAGAAAAAGTTGACTCATGCTTTTTAAGTAAAAAATATATAAATTAAAGTAACTAACAAATATTAAAATTCAAAACTCCGAATTTGCTAGAACATTCTTACGGGTTGACCAGAGGGGGTGGGGCGTATGTATCAAATACTTGACAGTTGGTCGTTTTACGTTTGAAAAACAGTCCAGCTTTTATTAAAGAGCAGCAGAACGAACACAGTAAAGACGCGGGCGTCAGGCAATTGGAGCTGGTGAAATTTAAATTGATTCACATAAAAATTAAAGTAATTCTCAAGTAATTCATATTTTAATAAATATCACCGTATTATCAAGTTTTTTAGTTCTTCATTATTGCTACAGTTTTTATTATCCAAACGACTCGGTGGTTAGATGGTCCTTTTTTGTTCAATTTTAACATAAGTTAACTAAGGAGCTCATAAGGGAAAGGGACAAAAATTGCTATTGCAAGCAGGGTCGTACTGGCCCACCGGGCAACGCGGCAGATGCCCGGTGCGCCCTCCGTCGATTTTTTTTTTTTTTTTTTTTAGAAGCACGTTTACAGTTATGCATTTTGAATGGCATAAAATAATTTCAGATATTTTCATTTGACAATTAAAACTGTATATTTTGATGGATTTTTTATTGACAATCAGATAACTCAATTTCGAGATAATGTAAGTTATGAACAATCAGATATGGTACTGGTATACATGATACAACTAGACCAGATATCTGTTTTAGCGTCTGTAAGAATAATAAATTCTAAAGAAACTAATGTTATGTATTCAGTTATTTAACGTGTTTTCTGCCTTTTA
Source organism: Maratus michaelseni (assembly GCA_963931845.1). Classification (NCBI taxonomy): domain Eukaryota; kingdom Metazoa; phylum Arthropoda; class Arachnida; order Araneae; family Salticidae; genus Maratus; species Maratus michaelseni. The sequence continues at coordinate 471,963,991 of OZ007587.1, forward strand.
GTAATTGGCGCTCGTGGTATTGCCCGGTATTGGTATTTTCGTATTTCTGTCTCTTGTGGCAATATAACAAAGAAAAATGGTGTTAAGACAGTTTAAGAAAAACAGATATTTGTTTTAAAACTCATTGACAGAGACTTTGATAGTAATGATACTTTGGTCCAGATGTTTTTTTCAGCACTCACTTCTATGAATATTTTCCAAAGAAACTAATATTAAGTATTAATCACATATATAGCATATTTTCTGCCAAATATTTAGCGCTCTGGGTAGATGCCCGGTACTTTAGTAATCTACTTCAATAGTAATGACGCCGTGATCCAGATTTGTTTTCAGCACTTCTAAGAATAATAATTTCCAAAGACACAAACATCAAATATTAATCTCTTAGTTAGCATATTTTCTGCCCAAATATTTAGAGCCCTGGGTAGCTGCCCGGTACTTAGGTATTTCTTCTTTGATAGTAATTTTCAACAGCTCTACAAATAATAATTTCCAAAGACATAAATATTAAGCATTAATCACGCTTTTAGCTTATTTTCTGCCAAATATTTAGCGCTCTGGATGGTTGCCCGATATTTTTGTATTTCCGTTTTGATAGTAATGACGCTCTGGCTCAGGTTTTTTTTTTTTTCAGCACTTCTACAAATAATATCTTCTAAAAAAGAAACTAATATTACGTATTAATCACATATTTAGCATATTTTCTACCAGATATTAGCGCCTTCGGATGCTGCCCGATTTTTTTTTTTTTTCTGATTTGATATTAATGGCGCCCTGATCTAGATTTTTGTTTGACACCTCTACGAATAATAATTTCCAAAGAAACTAATATTAAGTATTAATCACATATTTAGCTTATTTTCAACCACATAGTAGGGCCTTGGTATGCTGCCCGGTATTTTTGTATTTCTGCTTTGATAATAATGGCGCCCTGGTCTAAATTTTTGTTCAACACCTCTACAAATATTAATTTCCAAAGAAACTAATATTTAGTATTAATCAAATATTTAGCTTATTTTCTACCAAATATTAGCACCCTAGGAGGCTGCCCTGTATTTTCATATATCTGCTTTGATAAGCATGGTAATTCATATTTAATAATAATCTCATTTAGGCATAGAGGCGCAGACGACAAAACCTATTTTGCAATAACCTCACACCAACGGCTTTAGGTATATTTTGGCTTCGAAATTAGCAACTCCCCCCCCCCCCCCCTCTTTCCCACAAATGCATACATAAATTGACGTCTTAATTCAAATGAGCTGGGTATTCCATAATTCCTTAATGATAATGCAAGTTATAATGCCAAGACTCTAATTTTTTGCAAGATTTGCTATAAAAACTTTGTGCAAATTTTGCCTTTGAAAGAAAATTTGAAAAGTAGATAATTTCTTAGCCTCCGAAATTGCGAATATCTAAAAACTCTTTTGTAAATTGAATCTGTTTCAGCGTTTTAAACAGCTTCTGATTTACAAGTTGAAAATACTCATGTGTCATGTAATTAAAATAAATAGATAACTCATAAATCACTGAAAATTCTACAGGTCGTTTCACAAAAAGAACTGGTGGAAATAAGAAGTAATGAGAAGTCCAGATGTGTTTGTGTTCAATTTTTCAGTACTGCTAGTCAATAGCTTAGGCGTTTCTAAGAAGACAAATTACTATTTCAGAGCGGTTTCAAGTTACTTATATGGGTTCGTTAGTTTCCTATGACTGGTTTCTTTAGTGATACCAGATTGCGAGACTTTTTATTGATTGTACCGTATTCTGAAGTCTTATTCTAAAGTGATCTATCCTTTCTTCAGGCTTCAGGACGAAATAGAAATCGGATGTGAAAGAATTTTTCATGATATGCTAATTAATATACACTCTGTTTCGGCGTACGGGCGTCTATCAAGCAAAAATTGTTAAAAATTTGTTTATTGCAAATAAGTGTTAACGGAGGAAAAGTGCGAAAACAATTCACTGCACTTAAATCAACTTTTCGTTTAACTGTGTTCTTTCCATATTGAAAGATGAGAAAAAATATTTTTATTTTATTCCAAGATGCAGAATGTAACTAGTGTGAATTTAAATTTCGTCAGAGAAAACATAACTTTGCCAATAAATTTGATCTTTTTTCCCTTTTTTCAAGATTTCGTTTAAGAAAGAATGCCTATCTGCACAAGGCGCATGCGGTTAAAAAAAAAAGTGTATACTAAAAAACTAGCATATGTATTTTTTTCCCGTTCATCAGGCAGTTAACTATTTCTGTTATCTTTGACTTTCTTTTTTATTTTATAATACAATGCTTAAAGATAATTTTGATATATTTTATTGTTTTATACATATATATATGTTAAATATATATATATATATATATATATATATTAGGGGGTAAATATATTTATATATAAATATATGACAGCTCTTTTGGTGAGACCCCCCCCCCCTCTCTCTCTCTCTCTCTCTGCGTATGTGTGAGAGAGTTGCCGTGCTTAAATTTGGCTTATCTGAAATTAAAATAATTCGTAGTTTTTAATTAAGTAAGATTTATCTTAGTAACGGATGAAACAAATTTAATTTCTCAAAATTTAATTTCTTTTTTTCTTTCTTTTTTTTTTTTTTTTTCAAAACACTGGCTGTTTGAAGAGAATATTTAATTTTTATGTTTAAAAAAAAACTGTTCTTTGATAATAAAAAAAAAAAAAAGTATTCTTCATACAAGTACGGCATAATATAGAAAGAAAAAAGCTGACAAAATTATAAGGGAAACAATTCAGTAGTTTTAGAATAATCGTGGTCACCTTGTTTAAAAATTCAGTTTTGCAAAAAATTAGATTTTTTTTTGTGTGTGTTATAATTATAGTACGAATAGAATTATTATTATTATTATTATTTTACTGACACATCGAATCGTCTGTACCAGGTGCTGGCATCATAAAGAAATCTTATTTCAATTGAGAAAACCTTTTATAAATAAATTTGCTTTTTCGAAATTTATGAGTTATGATTACGTTTAAACCATGGTGGGGTTCTTGAAAAAATGTTTTTTGATGTTCCATAATGCGAAACTTTCCGACTATTTTTTAGACTTAAAAGCACGAGACTAGCAGGTATGATTATTGAAGTTACTTGTAATTCAATAATTGCTTTTTTTTTTTTTTTTTTTTTTTTAATATATATATATATAATTACATCTTGCGTTATAAGCGATTGTTGTCTCGTGACAAAAGTTTTTAGGTACTTCCTAATTATATAAATATGTAGGACCTATTGCGTCATTTAGTTCATCCGTCCATCTGTCCGCATATAACACGCAAAATCTACCCAACCGAATGGTTTGAAATTTAATATATATTATCTTTGTAGAATTTTGGCTAGTCATTTAAAATTTTACGAAAATCGAATAAAAACTTAAAAAGATATTAATAAAATTTTTTATTAATAATTTGAATTTTCTTTTAAATCGGTCCTTTCTTGTTATAGGAGCTTACGAGGATGAATCGTCAAACGACCGAAATGCTTATTTTATTACGAAAATATAGCAAACCGTAATAACAGACGATATAATTCATTTCAATGAAATAAAGATCATTAAGATCTGAATATTTATAAAAGTAGTTATAGTACGAACGCACCTCATTTCTCACGTTTGACGTACAGTTTCCAACTTGTTTCTTTCCCCCCATCGTCGCGTACGGAAATCCGGCTCAAAATGCCACCTTTGGCAGCATTTTTGAAAGTTGCTCTGCTTTTACCAAAAACTGCAAAAACAGTTCGATTACAAAGTTTCTGAGGGACAATAAAAATAGTTGATAATTTCGGCTGCGTAAAACAGTCATCAGTTACAATAAAATTTAATCATGCATTGCAGTAACGAGTTCAATAACATTTAGGAAAAAAAAAATATATATTTCTTAATTCTCAAAAAAAAAAAAAAAAAAATAATAATAATAATAATAATAATTGCAAAGATTTAAAAGAGGGGACGTGGTCCTCTCCTGCCCCCTTCTGCGTACACCCATGAATGACAGTACAAAAGAAAAGATCTTTGAGAAACAGCTTCCCTCTTGGGCGGGCACAATATTCACAAGATCACAAGTTTGTTCATTTGAAAGAAAGCTGGAATACAGTATATCAATGAGAATAGAGAGTACCGATATCAGTCATCTATTGTCCACAGAAGCTGGAAATACATGTGTTTCCAATTTAAAGCCGGTAGCCGTTGGTAGCCGGTATAAATAAAGAGCTCCTGATGCGAAATCCGAAATCTGTGTCATTTGTCTGAATTTACTCAGTGTTCTAAGCTATTTAATAATTTTAGAATAATTTTGCTTGTGCTTCATACTTTTTTTGAAAAATAGTGCACAGTATTATGCACGGTTATGTTGATCTTGGATAACAAGAGCTGTCCATGATATGGAAAAACCATATAAGGTAAGATTGTAAGATTATTTTAATTATATCAGATATCACTTTTACAAGAGAGTTTATTTTCAATTTTTACGAATTCTTCCAGATTTGTCTGTTGTACTTCCTTTTTTCTCCTAATAACTGTTGAAAAAAATTTTTAAAAATAAATCTAGATTGAAAATTAAATTATATTTTTAATATTACCCAAAATATGCTTTTTATTTGTTGCTACGAACAACTAAGTTAAATAATAATGAAAACTGTAGTAATAAAGAATAGCTGGGTTGAAACCAAACACCTGTGTATTTATTACATTCTAAATCTTACATATAGATTATTTTATAAGGTACCGATGTCTTTTTATTAGTGAAACCAAAAATAGAAAAAATTAAATAACCTTTTTAAAAATAACTCATATAAAACATACGTTATTCTTCTCCACGTCCAGACAGGCCGGCGTACTGCTTTAAGGAATAAGCCACATGCCCCCGAAATGCATAGGAATAATAACACCTACCCTATAGGTTATATTTTGTTGTTTTCAAATTTCACTTTATCTTAATCTCAATCTATAAGAAGATGCGGTTAATAAAAGAAATATCCTAAAATAGTAAATAGATATTTACTTCAGATTGTTTATTTCCTTACAATGCTCTAGAATATCTTTTTATTTGCATATGATTTCTATGCTCTTTAAATTCTTTAGAACTATTTGGTGTGTGTATTATGTTGTTATTGTTGGTGCTGTTGTTTAAAGTAGATAAATAATATTTGCAAAATATGTTTTAGTAAGCTAATTAGTTGGATATTTAAAAAATGAAAATCTATAATAATAAAAGTAAGTTTCTCTGTGTATGTCTGTCTCTGTCTGTGTGCGATGGCTAGCAGAATCTACCGCACATAGAAGTCTGAAAATTTGGGTGTAGATTTCAAGGCAGGGCCTGATGCAACTGAGGCTCGGATTTTTAATTTTCTAAGACCTGGAGGCCCTAGAGCCAATTAAAAAATTCCCTAAATTGTTAATAAATCTCCCAATATTTATCCGATCTTCTTCGTTTTTGGAGCACTTTCTCCATTTAGTCCCCCCCCCCCCTTTCTGTCTCTAAGTTAAGCTCCTGTCCTTCTTCGCGTCCGGGACCCGGTATGGGGCTCATTGAAGTTTTTGTTTCCTAAATTGTTAATAACTTGCACCCTTTTAATCCGACCTTCTTCGTTTTGGGGGCCTTTTTTCTATTCAGTCCCATTTCTACATACCAGTTTGGACCCTTCATCTTAGGGCCCTGCTGAAAACTATCAACTGGCTCTTTTTGGGCCCCCTACTATAACTCCCTTAAAAATCTTTCGATTCACAAGCGTTTTTTTCTAACAACTTCTCGAGATTTTCAGCTACTATATCAATGACAAAAAATTTCTGACTCTTCATCTTTGGGCCCTGCTCAAAACTATCATTTGGCCCCTTTTTTTGCCCCCAACTATAATCTCCCTCAAAAATTGTCCGATTAACTAGCTTTTTTTCTCTTACAAATTCTTGGGACTTCCAGCTATTACATAAATGAAAAAAAAATTCTCGAAGGAGACCCGTGGCCCCCTGGGCCTTTGAAGATTTTGTTCCCTAAATTGTTAAAAACTTGCCCTTTTTTAATTTGACCTTCTTCGTTTTGGGCTACTATATGAATGACAAAAAAAATTCTGACCCTTCATCTTAGGGCCCTGTTCAAAACTATCAGTTGGCCCCTTTTGGGATCCCTACTGTATCTCCCTCAAAAAATGCCCGATTGACTAGCTTTTTTTAACAACTTCTTGGGACTTCGAGCTATTACATAAATGGCAAAAATTGCATAAATGGCTCGGAGAATACTCCGGATCCCTAGCCCTTTGAAAGTTTTGTTCCCTGAATTGTTAAAAAATTGCCCATTTTTAATCCTATCTTCTTTGTTTTGGGGGCTCTTTCTCCATTTAGTTATTCTCTCATTCATGTATTCCAGTTGGGACCTTTCATCTTAGGGTTCTGCTCCAAACTATAATCTGGCCCCTTTGGGCCACTTAATATAGCTCCCTTAAAAATCGGCCGAATCACTATCTTTTTTTTTTTTTTTTTTTTTTTTTTTTAAAACAACTTAGTTCTTCCAGTTACTGTATGAAAAAAATTTCTCGGACAAGTCTCGACCGCCTGGGCCACTTTAAGTTTTTTACCCAAAATTTTTAATAACTTGCCTCCTTATTATTCGATCTTCTTTCTTTTTTGGGGCCCATTTCTCCATTTCGTTATTCCTCCATTACTGCATTCCAGTTGAAACCTTGGAGTTGAAACCTTTCGGTACAGGGTCCCAAGTTTTGTTCTCTAAATTGTTAATAACTTGCACGTAGTCTTGGGTCATTGGGCTTGATATCAAACAAATTGATTTTTTTTTTTTTTTTTTGTTAAGTTATTATTACGGGCCTGGGCAACGCCGGGCGGGTAAGCTAGTAATTAATAAGATTAACACGTGTAAGTTTTATTTTCAGTAGACCTTCGAAATATTCAGTTTTGGTTTTATCGAGTTTAACATGTTTCAAATTCCATGAGCTATAATAGCTTTAAAGAATGTATGTATTATAAGTAGTTATCGTGTTATACGTACGAGTTTTAATAATGTATTCTTTCAAATTGATATTACGTATTGTTTGCTTGACTACATTCGCATGAATGTCTAATATTTAAACATGTTTTAATATTAATATATAATTTAATATTAATATATAAACATAATAATATTCGGCTGTCACTAGATAAAGTGAATTCAAAATAGGGATAGATTTTACAGAAAACAGCGGTAGAAAAATTCCTCTTAATGATCAACACTGGTCTAACATCAGAATTTTTTAAGTGTGTTTTTCATGGAATACTTTAAAATCGAAATTTCTTTGTTGCTTGTTGTATATATTCGTGATGTATAAATTATAAATATAACTTTAATTTATAAATTACAATTTATATTTTGTGCTCAAAAAGTCATTTATTTATCTGTCCTGTTATTTATTAAATGTTATGTGTGTGTTCAAAATATCATTTTCACAGATTTTCACTAAGACGGTATAATTTTCTTACTGCTGTCAATTATAAATGTGTTGGCTTTATTTTTGTTCATATCACATTTCTATAGAATATCATACTAATTTGGATATCATAAATATTTCAGGAATAATAAAGTTTTCGCTTTAGCAATAATTTTTCATACATGGTCATTTTTCATGCATAATTTGTCTGATGTGCTATACCGCACATGTTATACCGTCTTATGTGTATGTATATATATATAATGATATTGTGTAATCAGAATACCACATAGCTAATAATTAACTTGTGCAATCATAAAATTACCATAGCATGTGCTTCAATGGTAATTAGCCAAATTTACTCATACCTGAAGAACATTTAAAAAGAAAGAGAGAGAAAGGGAAAAAAAAAATTATAAATTGGAGTTGCTATTAAGTAAACACAAATGGATTAATAGAATTTTGATTGTTGCTTCCGTTATATATATATAATGTACTAATGTAATATATAAGCAATTGTCGCCCACTTATTAAATAGTTGGCGCCTTTTTTATCCATTTTGCCACCGCCCTCTCTATTATGCCAGTACGACCCTGATTGCAAGTAAATAACATTTTCTGATATATTTGAATTTAAGGAGTCAAATACCTTTAAAATATCATAAGTCAGGGAATGGTTAAACAATTTTAATTAAAACTATTAGACCCACTTGTATGAAACTTATAGTGTACGACAAATTTATCTTGCAAAACTAATTTTGCCACCATTTTGAAGTCCAGATTACATAGTTTTGAGTCATTTTTTTTAAATACTACTTATTACGTTATCTCTCTAATTATACTTGAAAATCAAACAAAAAATTGCGAAAATAATAAAGAATTCAGAATCTATACAAATGGATCCTATTTTGTGTTATAACTTGAGAAAATAATTGCCTTTTTTTCTCCTTTTTCAGATATAATTTGTTTTATTTTGATAAAAGAAACTTGTAAATCCATTAACTGGTTCAGAAGTTATCGTGACAAAACGGCTGAAAAACAGTGTTGGGGGAGAGGAGTACAGTAAAACCTGCGAAATAAAACCTGTCTATGACTGATCTTTCTTCTCTCCTAATTTTTCTTGTCTTTAATGAATCTTCAATTGAATGTAATTGTCAAAGTTATTTTTTTTTTAGTTTATGTAAGTAATTGTGTAAGTGGTGTTGATATTTCGTATTCCATGCATTTCGAGCATAATCTGATAATAAAATCTATGCATAAGTAAAGTGTGCTTTTTGAATAATTTTAATTATAGGATAATATTTTTTCAGAAATTTCGGCACGTTTTGTAGAAATTCAGTCAGATTGTGCCGAACTTTTTAGTTCTTATACCTGTTTCGGCTTGGGCCGAGATTTTACTAGTAGATTTTATTTCGCGCCAAAAATATTGTACGGGCGGGCTTGGGCCTAACTTTTTGGTTTTATACCGGGTCGGGTCAATAAAATTTTTGTACGTGTCGGGCTTGAAAATTTCGGCCCGTGCAGACCTCTATTTTTATATATAAAGCTTCGAAACCCTTGAAACGAAAATCAATTACTAAAGGCGACAAATTTTACTGGGCCCATGGGCGCTTTTAAAACAAAAATCCCGACCAGTTCGTAGTAAATATTAATAGGTACTTCATACTTAAAGAATTCTAGTTCATTTTATTGTTTCATTTGTATTTCTTACGTTTAATATCTTGTTAAAATGGTTCAACTTCCAAATAAAAGTAAGCTTTTAAATCGAAATAAGAATTAATATGTGGTTTTTAAATTCAAAGTTTGACAGAGCGTTTTCGAGTGACAAGGGGGCGCACTAATTTTACTTGCTCCAGAGCGCTGAACTTGAACATCTAGCTACGTCACTGCGCTATCCCCCCCCCCCCCCTCCTTGGGGGTATTTTTAACGAAATCAAAAATCTGTCATACATAAATTTTTGGCCCTTTTCCTAGAAAGTAATAACTTTAAACGGATTCGATATGTATAAAAATTAAGAAGTTATGGGTTTTTTTCTGTTTTCACAACCTCCCCCCCCCCCCTGGTTCGATTTTGCCTATTAACGAACTTGATCGAGATTTTATGCCCCTTCATTTTATGCATCAGTTTCGAAAAGATGCGGGAGTTGGAACATAAATTTTTGGCCCTTTTCCTAGAAGTAATAATAACTTTAAACGAATTCGATATGTATAAAAATTAAGAAGTTATGGATTTTTTTCTGTTTTCACGTCTGCTTGTAGGTGAAGCCAGCAGGGATTTTTTTGTTTTTAATTTTTTTTTTTTGCAATAAAAGTTGGTCCTATAAAAAACTTGTCAATATAAAAGTTGTAGATAATTTTAAGGAGATTTACAATAAATCTAAGCGGATTTGATATCTTGGGAATGGACGACGTTATGATTTTTTTTCTTCTGAAACCCCTATTCCTACCCCCCCCCCCTCTCCTTGGGGGCATTTTTAACGAAATCAAAAATCTGTCATACATAAATTTTTGGCCCTTTTCCTAGAAGTAATAATAACTTTAAACGGATTCGATATGTATAAAAATTAAGAAGTTATGGATTTTTTTCTGTTTTCACGTCTGTTTGTAGGTGAAGCCAGCAGAGATTTTTTTGTTTTTAATTTTTTTTTTTTTTTTGCAATAAGAGTTGGTCCTATAAAAAACTTGTCAATATAAAAGTTGTAGATAATTTTAAGGAGATTTACAATGAATTTAAGCGGATTTGATATCTTGGGAATTGACGAAGTTATGAATTTTTTTCTTCTAAAACCCCCCTTTTTCCCTCCCTTGGGGCCTTTTTTAATGATATCAAAAATCTGTCCTACATAAATTTTCAGCCCTTTTCCTAGAAGTAATAATAACTTTAAACGGATTCGATACGTATCATAATTAAGAAATTATGGGTTTTTTTCTGTTTTCACAAAAAGCACCCCCCCCCCATCTCCCCCCCCCCTGGTTCGATTTTGCCCGTTCACGAACTTGACCGAGATTTTATGCCCCTTGATTTTATGTATCAATTTGGAAGAGATTTGTGCAGAATTATTCGAGTTATCGTGTCCATAAAAAAGTGATATAGATAGATAGATAGATAGATAAAGTTTTGAACAGGGTTCCTACGGGTCAGGGAAAAGTCAGGGAATTCGAAATTGAGGCAAAAAGTCAGGGAAATGTCAGGGAATTTTTTTAATATTTGAAGAGGTCAGGGAAAAGTCAGGGAATTTTTGATGTAGTACTTTCCAACAGGATCTCAGTTATCATTGTAAATGAAAAAAATTTGAATTATTCCTCTAATCTATAATTTTTATATAAAATTTATGCAAACTATGCAGCAATAGCATAATTTGAAAATTAATCAAAAATTGAAAATACATGGCATTGTTCTTTTTGAAAAATTTGACAACCGGAAGCTTTTAGTTCACATTGAGCATTATTATTATTACATTTTAATTATCTGTAATCTAAATGCAAAATCTGGGATTACAAAAATTGAATGATTTTAGGAGCTCTAAAAAATAAATCTCCCGGTTTGAAATTATAGCTATAATAATTAAATAATAATTATCAGCATGGCAGGGTTTAGTTCCACTAACTTAATTCCTGGATGAAGACAAAATAGCTTTATGCTGCAAGTTACAGTTTGAAATAGAATGTTATACCACTTGGATGAAATCTTTCTTGGATTTTGTCCTCTTAAATATGTGATTGCAAATCTTATCATTTCAGTGTTTTGCACTTTTTGTTTAGCTGTAGGTAACATCATCTCCTTATTTTAGAGATCTTCTTCCAGTATTAGGCACTATAAAACAAGTTTCCATGTAAGCGTTTTTGCAAAAGAAAGGTGATATTCCTATTAGAGTAATGAATTTTTATGGAAGTTAGGAACTGCCTGTAACTAGGAGGTTTCCATTGTGCAGCGTTTTAAAACAATATATAAGCCAAATTTTTATTAAGAAAGGTCAGGGAAATTTTTGTAAAAATGTCAAGGAAAACCTGGAAAAGTCAGGGAATTTTTTTACCAAAATTGTGTAGGAACCCTGTCGAACTGGTGTGTTTTTGGGTTCTGGGAGTCCTGATCGGCGTAAATCTGCAAAAATATTTCAAAAATTCCAACTTAGGTGAGAATGTAATAGGTAGTATTTCTTACGAAATCTACCTAATACCTGTCCGAAATTGCTGAATTTTTTATTTCAATGAAACGTGATTTTTTGCAGTGTTTAATAAATAAAGAGATTTACAAATAAGCTTTTCTTTGAATATCTTTTTCTTTTCTTGTTCATTGCAAGATTTTTGTATTACTTTTTTGTTAGTATGTTGTTTCTAATTAAATTAATTAACTTAATCCAATTAAAATAACCAAATTTAAATAAAAATATAATTAAAGATAACATTATAAGATTATAAATAAACTCATTTTTATTTCTTTTAAACTTCCACTTGGCATTCAATTGACAATTGTGGTAGTTGTGCCGCTAATTAATACCATTATGCTAAGAAATAAAGGGTTAATGTGGAGACAGATTTAAAACAAAATTCTAATTGGAAAATATTTAGAAATTTACTAAATTGACGTACACTTTTTTTATTTGATGATGTAAAACTTGAAATTATGTGATGCTTAGAATGGATGGATGGGTAATAAAAACATACTTCTAAAGGTAAAAAAGTTTGCAGTGAAAGAAATGGGACTTTTCTGCGAGAAATCTGATTTTTGAGGCCTAACGTTTTTAGAGATAATTTGGAAACTGGCGTTATTTAGATCTAGAGAAAGTTATTGAGACAAGTTTGGAAGCAATAAAATGAATTGTTGACATTAGTGATGAAGGTAAGAAGGAGAAAAAGAATAAAGAAATTGGATTCATGCAAATTCATCCAATTATTATACTTCAAGGTACTTAGTGCGAATCATGGTTTGAGGGAATCGAAGTTGAGTTATTCGAGACATGACGGAAACTCAAGCCCCAACACTTCTCCACCTACATTGGACATAAGTCTACACAGTTCTAAAATAGTATCCAACAGTTACCTAAAATAATGGACAAATAAAATGCATTGTGAAGCAAAATCAAATTTTATTTAAAAAAAAAAACTAAATTCGTGTAAATGAAGTGCAATTTAATCTAATAATCTGTTTAACTACCAAAATAATTGCTTTGCAGAAGCACATTCATAAAGTATTGAATTTTAAGTTCATCTATTTATTTTTTGCGTCTAATTAATTTTTTTATAATAATATTTATTATTATTTAGTGTCTAATCAATTTTTTAATTAATAATTTATGTCTAATTAAATTTTGTGTCATTAGTTTGGGTGTAATTCATTTATGTACCATTATTTTTTGTCCAATATTCAGAATTTTCCATTCAGATTCGTATAATTCAATAACATGTTTTTCACAAGATGAAGACCCAATGCCCATTTTATTGGGCACTCTAAAAAACTATATATTTATATATTTTTTAAATAAATGAACATATTTATTGATTTACAGTCTCAAAAGCAGCAATAATCTCAATTATGGTAAAATTTGTGCGAAAAATACGAGCTTGGGTCTCAAGAGGATATATTGTATGATAATTGTGATAAATACTATTGTCTTTATAAGGAAGAGCTCATGACAGTAGAATTTAATAAAATTACTATTTTATATATTAAATAAAGAAAACTGCCCAGTTAAACTGAGGGCATTGAGCTCACAGGCTATTCACACTAATTGTATATTATGCTATTTTTTCAAAGAATAATGCCACTCGAAAAATAAAGAAATCGACAATATATTAAGGGGGGGGGGATAAGCACCCGTTTCCACCCTTTATACTTAACCAATAAACCACCAAAATCTAATCAGGCAAGCGCCTTACCACAATGAATTTATACACAAAATTTGAAAAAAATCGGATAATTTTGCTTGAAAAACCCATTTATCTAAATTAAGGAAGGTGAGCCCCCCCCCCCGTTCCCCCCTTTATACTTAACAAATGAAAACCCAAAACTAATCAGGCAAGCGCCTTACCACAATGAATCTATATACAAAATTTGAAGAAAATCGGATAATTCTGCATGAAAAACCCATTTATCTAAATTAAGGGGGATTAGCCCCCCGTTTACCCCCCCCTCCCCGCTTTATACTTATCCAATGAACACCCAAAACTAATTAGGGAAGTGCCTTATCACAATGAACCTATATACAAAGTTTAAAGAAAATCAGATAATTCTGCATGAAAAACCCATTTATCTAAATGAAGGGGGGGGGGGTAGCCCCCCGTTTCTCCCCTTTATACTTATCCAGTGAACACCAAAACTAATCAGGGAAGTGCCTTATCACAATTAGCCTATATACAAAATTTGAAGAAAATCGGATAATTCTGCATGAAAAACCCATTTATCTAAATTAAGGGGGTTAGCCCCCCGTTTTCCCCCTTTATACTTAACTAATGAACTCCCAAAAATAATCAGTGAAGCACCTTATCACAATGAACCTATATACGAAATTTGAAGAAAAACGGATACTTCTGCATGAAAAACCTATTTATCTAAATTAAGGGGGAGTTAGCCCCCCTTTCCCCCCTTTATACTTAACCAATGAACTCCCAAAACTAATCAGGGAAGCGCCTCATTAGAATGAACCTGTAAACAAAATTTGAAGCAAAACGGATCACTATCAGCAAAACTATCACGAGTTATCGCGTTACGTACATACATACATACATACATACATACATACAGACAGAACGGGCGGGCACATTAGCTCTCACGCTTTGATAGCCTGTGAGCTAAAAAATTATAGCTTCGTACTTGACTGTACACTTGACTGTGGTTATAAATTCCGCCCCCCCCCCCCCCACACACACACACACAAAAAAAAAAGAAAGAAAAAAAAAACTACCCGTGTCATTTTGCCAAAACGTTTTTGAGCCCACCCAATATTTTTCAAAAATTGGCGCCACTGACTATAACAGTGGCCCCTTGCATTTCTCAGCCATAAATCGTTAAAATGGCGGTGAGACCCTTAACACTAGGTCCATTTAATATAAAATTATACAAACTTCAGGCGAACTTGTTTTGTTTGCAAACTATACATTTTAAAACCTAACCAAAATAAAAAATAATCCATGAAGAGTATGTTTTTATGGAATGGAAGTTTGTGAAGGGCCCTGTTTTATTAAGAGGATGTGAAGGGGACAGATTTCTGAAAAGGAATTTTGTGAAGAGTCCTGTTTTATTCAGAGGAATGTTGTGGATCTGTTTTATTAAACGAATTTTTGTGAAGGGGTTCTAATTATGGTAAATATTGCCCAACTTAAATATTGGTTCTATATTTAAAAACTCAGCTTCAACGTAAAACCTAGAAATGATTTTTTTTTTTTTTTTTTGGGGGGGGGGGGATGTTAAAAAGTCACTGACAGAGCAAAAGTTATTTATCTTACAAAATGTCATAGTCAGTAATCTATATATATATTTGTCTTACGTGGCGTGGAAATAGGGCTGAATTTCTACCTTATCGTTGGCAACAACCGCAGTTTCCAGAGCTCAGACCAATGAACAGACAAGATTGTGTTAACCCTGCCTCCAATATGGCGGTCAGTGAAACTCAAGTTAACAATTATTAAAAATAAAATAATATGAACGTAATCCAAAGCGTCTGAGATGATTCCTCATTTTAATTATGAGTAATATTGTTAATTTCAAATGAATTCTCAACTCTTATTTAGAATTTATTTACGTATTTCACTCACACAAAAAATCGGAGATAATAAAATATAAACTTTCTAGAATGTCCATGCTGCCATCTATTGATGTTTTATTGAAGTAAAAATAATTTCTTTTGCAGAAATCTATAATCAATCATCAATCCTTATATATTATTTCTCCTGTCAACATCCCTTTTACTCAGAAAATATGAAACGCAGAACAACGAATGAGATACCATATGAAAGGTTTTAGAACCGGCTTCTGACATAGCCCACTTAACAATTCGTTAAAACATGTTTTTGATTAAAATTTGCTGAAATTAAAAAATTAAATCGGCATTATTGTTTTCATGAAAGGTTTTCCTGAAATTATTGTTGCCAAAAAAATAAAATACCACATTATATGATGCTCATAGCAATTATTATAAAAAACACCGCACGGGTTTATTTTATACTTATGATTAAAAAGCGAAATTGAAATTGAAATGTTTAGATTTATATTTCTAAGTCCCATGGTTTTCCCGAAGCGAATGACGTCATCCTCTAATGCAGTCAAAATACGATTGTTAGCAATCTTGGATCAGTTTTTAGTCTAACTTTCATGGAATAAATTAGATGATATTCTGGCTTGACTAACAACTAAATGTTGTTTGCAGATATTTTTATCCTTGCTTTTTCTTTAGAAGTTTAAACCTGCATCTAATAAATATTACATATTGATAAAAAATTATACTTCTCTATTATCCCGTCGACCACTTTTCATAACAAAAAACTATCGCCAAATAAACAGGAGAACGTTGCCATTGGAATATAATATATATGTCGTGTTTCCAAGTTCAAATCCGGGAAAAAGGCAGTCGTGCTCGTGATAAATAGGGTTAGCGATGTGATTGGTTTCCCTTTTAGCTCGCATCAGGCGGCAGTGTGGTATCATCAACAACAAGAAATGTCAGTCCATATTTTTGTCGAAGAACCTTTTATTTCCAGTTTTAAGACATCTCTTCAGGGAAAATGCTCATTAGCCAACGCTAAACGAAAAAAAATACAACGTTCCATTATTTTCTAGAATCCGTCCCGATTCTTTTAGCAAACACCAGCGTCGAAAAAATCCTCTCCGAATCAGGATGATCGTGTTTTTAAACTAGCTTGCGTAATAATACAGAATACGTCACGTGACCCACTTCTATCGAATCAAAAGGTCTCTTTTGGAACTTTATCAATATTTCCGGTGGATTTATTTTGTTGTAAAATGCAAAAACTTTCTACGCCCTTCCAGAATATTCCATAATCTCGTACCAGATGCCTGTCATATCAACAAACGAGCTTATCTGTTTTTGAGGCTGTAGCTAAACTTCGAATTTAATACGTAATAAAAATAATAAGAAGAAAAGAAAATGAATCTTTATAAAAGGGAAAAAAAAAAAGAAAGAATTAAAGTTTTTCGGAAATATTTTAATAGACATTTGATATTTAATAATAGGATAACTTTATGAAATAAGGTTTTTTGAGCGGAATATTTTAAGAGATACGATATTTTAGCATTTAAATAAAGAAGTTATAGCAATTTGACCACACGGAAATAATACTAATGAATTTTAATAATGGATTAAAATAAAGATGTTCTATTTAAAGAATAAATTAAAAAAGCTATCGCCATTTTTAGAATAACTACATTCGAATAAATATTATTAAGTGGATTAGGAATAATTGGCTTTACATATGGATAGTAAAAGGCTATTTTAAGAATGAGAATTATTTTAATAAGCTGGGTTATATACCGAATATTATTGAATGGACAAATTTTATAGAATAATTGCGGAAAAAATTTAAATTTTGTAATATATATATATATATATATATATATATATATATATAAGAATTTAAGGACACAATTGGTATTTTAATTAATAAAATAACTACTAAATCAGTAAAACATAATGAAAAATATACGCAAATGTCGAATGTAAAACCACTAGATGACGTAACAAACACGCATAATGATTCTGACAGCAAGTAAATGGGACTGCATTTTTGGCGTTTAATCTTACAGTTTGGCGGTAGTTTTTTGTTATGAAAAGTGGTCGACGGAATAATAGAGAAGTACCGGAAAAATATTAGATTTCAGTGCGAAATCTTCGCACGGGCCCTCTGGTTAAAATAATAAAATGTCGAACGAAATTTAAACAATCAGTGATGATAAACTATCTTCCTACTACGTAGTGTTTTTTTTTTTTTTTTTTTTAATGAATTTAAGCCGTGCTGTATAATATTATAGGTGCAATAAGTTTTAAACCAATTATGTTTCCAAGATCCTTTTTTCATAGTATTTAAATGGTTTATATGCTCATTAGTAGCATCAACTAAATGCATTTTTAGTTGTGTTTTCAACGGAGTTTTCAATTACTTTTTTACATTAAAAAAATTGTCATTTTCATATGTTCAAATGATTTATTGTAGTACTTATTCCGGCTAGAATTACTAGAAAAATAAAAAGGGGCGAGCGAGCTGTGACCGCGTAGCGGTCTCAATGTGAATTGCTTTGCAATTCACGGGGAGTTGACGAGCGTTAGCGAGTAAGGGACTGAGCCCCCTAGTAGTTGAAAAATTCATTTATACTTGTTTTGACTGGGTCTTCGCCATTTCAAATTCAGAGATTTTGAAATGTGTATATACACAACTATAGTAATAGGTAATTGTAATGTGAAGTTAAAATAATCATCTTTTACTATGTAAAGAAAAATATATTTTTATTTTTACTGAATGTGTTTATGAAAAAAAATTAGTTTAAGAGCTGATACAATTTATAACATTATTTTGCTTCAACTTAAAAAAAAAAAAAAAAAAAAAAAAAAAAATATATCTGGCATAAATCAGGAAAAATTATAGATCATAAGTGCCGTAGATTTAATGTTAAAAGTCACTAGCTGGCTCAAAATGCATATATGCAGTAGACTCCCTCAAATCTGCCACCCTAAAATCTTCACATCATTGCAAATGATGTACACAGTGAAACTTACATTTCAGATGTAAGTGAAAAATTTAAGATTTTTTTAAATTTTGTATCATTCTGTACACATTTTGATATTGTTGTGCGTTCGGGGTTCGAAAGAATTGATGCCAATATATAAGAACAATCAACAGGCTTTATTTACTCCAAACAGTTCGAAAAGAACACCAATATCTTCTCAAAGACACAAATATTCAGTAATCTTCAAATCTAATAACAGCACAGCAAAATTTCACACAGAACAATATAGCGTATTGTTCAATACGAAATCGCTTATAGACAACACAGTCTCAAAGCAAAAGCCTCTCGTGTGAATTCAATCACAGCTGATAGTGAACTCAACTAAACTGAACTCGTAGAGGTCCCAGCTGGCCCTTATGTTATGGCCCTAGATGTTTTAGAGATCATTCTAGAATATTCGAGAGCTTTCAGATGTCCAGAATTTACCACAAAATACTTCAACTCTCGAGAGAAAGAACCTCAATCGAGAACGGACCCCAATGTACAGGTATAGGGGGAGGGGGGGGGGGGGGGTAGCACAAAAAGTCGCCAAATCCGTCGCCAAAACCATCGCCAAGTTGGCGATAAACCCATTCCTTGGCGATATTCCCATAGAACTCCATTACAAAAATGAAGGTGTAAGGTTGTTTTTCTTGCAAAGCATCTGAGGCCTTTTGCATTGAGTTACATAATTTTCGACAGGAAAATAACATTAAATAATGCTGCAATTTCACAATAAAAAAATTGAAATATGTACAAAATTCATAACAATATGTATTTCTGGTTAATAGGACTAAAATCATGCTTCTCGTGAAGGAAATATAAATTTATTTCTGAAAAAATTCACGATAGTGCTGATATCAGTGGAGATCACAATCTGTTTGACAAAGTATAATTTTGTATTAATCAATATTTTTTGGTTATTAAGTCTGGCCAAAAAAAGGAAATGAAATTTCATTATTGTAAGATTATCTGGCTTTGTCTGCTAGCAGGCCCCTAATTTACTCCGGCACCTTGAATCGATATAAACTCGAATCATATAAAAAACCTAGAACCGAACGAACCTCCGGCTCGGGTCCCACTGCCTTTGTCACTGTATACCAGCCGTGCTGTGCACACACCGGGAAAAACCTTTAATTTCCACCTCGAATAGTATAATCCTTTAACAGAACGAACCTTCTGAACTTTAAGATTTAAATAAAGTAAATAACATTACATGAGGATGCTTTATACTAATCAAAAAATTTGTAATACAAAAAAACAAAGCAAAGAACACCATAGAAATGCATAACAGAATTTATCAATTGATCCATTCACGATGGAAAGAACTTATTTCTATGGCCATAAAGGACTTTTGGCTACCGCAGTGTTAAACAGAAGTTCATTAAAATCTGCACCAGCTTTCCTGGGAGCAAAATAATACAAAATTGCTTTATTTTTACATTAAAAAAATGCTGTTTTCTCTCTATAGAGGTCTTGGTGCTTTTAAAACAATATTGGCACAATTGGGCTCAAGAAAGTGGGCAGTGCGAAATGATATGAAACATGATGAAAATAATGTATGCAAAATAATGAATAATATTATGATAAATGATGATAAACATAACCTGATTAATGGCATTACATTACATTAACATGATGAAAATAATGTACAAAGTATTATGCTAAATTGTTTCTCATATTATATATTAGATAAACTAGGATGTTAACAATTTAATTAGATATTAAAATCAGTTATTCAAATCATGATTTTAATATTGATTTAAAATCATACATTTTCTTAATTTTTAAACTGCGGCCAAAAAACCCCAAAAAAACTATGATTTACATAATTTGCAATATTTCTGAAAATATTTTGTCTAAAATAAATGAGAGAAGCTCTAAAATATTCGTTAAACTTGTAAATAATGAAGTACGATAAATGTGTAATTATTATATTAAGTTTTTATCAATCATATATAATAAGCATATAATTAAGCATATCAATAAGCATATAATTTAAATCTGATATGCAATTAAATCTATTATAATTTACATTATAAATAACTTCCTTTGAGTAATGAAATTTTCATAAAATAAGCACAGCAAACATAAAATAATCATTCCTTTAATTAGAGAAATTAGTCTTTTTTCTTATTCTGCTTTTACAAATTGGACAAACAACAAATTGCAGCCAAAAAAAGAAAGACTAACACTCTTGTTCAACAGCTATTGTAAAAGAATATATAAAAGAAAACTAATTAGTATCAAAATGTTAGCACAGTCTACTTCCATGAAAGTTGAAAGAATGTTTTTATATTTTTGTATCGCGCTTAAGTTTAGATTTATACGATTAGGCTAGTTTTACAAAATACAAGTGCAAGGAAGAGCTTCTATGATATTTGATTTATTTGTGATATTAACTATAATAAAATTACTTATTTACAATTTTTTTTTATAATTACTAGTTATCATTTTATTAAATTAAAGTATAAAAATATAGATTATGAATAATAATATAATCCAATTAGAAATTTGTGTTAGAAACCTACAAGTCTTTGTAACCATTCAATACCTTAATACAGAAAAAAAATCTTAAGAATCCCATTTTAATAATAAAAAAATGTTTTTTTTGCTGATAAATTTTTATTTGCTTCAGATTAATTCAGAAAATTCTGCTACTTGGTAGATTAAAACCCTTTCCGATATGTCCATATTAAAAGTGCACCCGGTCTGGGAACACTTAAAATATTCCCTCTTTAGACACTGAAAATAATCAATAAATATCTCCAAAACCAGTCAAATGGCTAGTTCTAACCTTTTTTATGAATACTAGATGGCAACACCACAAAAGCCGATCAATAATTTTGGGATGTATTTAGTTTTTGAAAACCCTGATTTTTCAAAGAAATGTTTCAGATTTTTTTTTAAATATAAAAAATATAAATGAAAAAAAAATTGCTATGTAATTTTGTTGTTTGTATGCTAATCTGTGTATTCTGTATTATTTTTAACTTTTAACATTGAAAGAATGCCTAAAATCAAGATATGAATGTGTGGTGATCTCGCGCTGGGCTAACTGTGCTGTACGAATATTTCATTTTCCTCCTTGGAGAGCGAGTCACAGAATGTCATCTCTCATTTCATATGAGGGGGAGCCTGCTAGCCCAGCTGTTTTAACTTTTACTGTTTTTATGATCTTTCTTTATTTTAGTAGGGTGTAAACATCTATGGATTGGAAGTTTATCTGAAGACATAGGGTAGTTTTATCACTTAGCTGTTTGATTTTCAGCGAGAGTAGATCTTTTTTTTCTCTCGCTTTTATAGTGCAGAGTTCATTAGCTTTTAGCTAATAGTTTTAATTTCTGTAGATTTTTATTTGTATACATATTTAATAGTTATTTTTTTTTTAGTCAATAGGGAATTATAAATATTATAGTAGTTTAATTAGTTTTCTTCTAAACTTTAAATTTTTTTTAAAAAATGGCCCGGAGAAGCTTCGGCATTGCTGAAGCACTGATGTGCTAGAAGAATTGCCTTTGGAAACTGAATCTGCTTTGAAAAATATCACGAGAAAGAAAAATAGAAGAATGTATAAATATAAATAATATAAATGTATATGTTAGTCAGTATGATTAATCCGGTCATTATTAATAATAACCGGTTATTAATAATGACCCGACATAAAGGCCAGTTATTATTAATAATGACCGGATTAATCATATTGACTGTAACATATATATACTGTAAATATCTCATAGCCAAAACTTAACATTTTATTCTTATATATTCAAGAAACTCATGTAATCAAGATATTTTTCTCACTTTTTTTTTTTTTTTTTTTTTTTTTTTGGGGGGGGGGGGGGGGGGAGTAGCAGGTCTCTCCATGGTTCATCCTGGGTAATGCTAAATCTGCTATGGAGATCAGATTCTACTGTTTTTAAATAATGGGCAAAATATTTTACTCTAATACGGGCTTCACAGCAGTGCTCGTCTCACCGTGCTTATCGAAGCTCGTCTGACTCAGTGATCTCACTTCGGGAACACCCACAAAATTAAAACGGTTTGTGCAATCTTTGCAAAATTTTATTTGCATACTCCTCTAGGCTTAAATAGACTGCTTACAAAATATTTTGTTAAAATTCCAACTTTAAATAGCGTGCCGGAAAGGGTTAATAAATCACTTCTGATTCTGCTTATTAAATAAATTGTCTAAATACTGAACAAATTGTTGAAGGTGTAAGAAAGTGCTAAAATTTTCTCTTTCAAGTTGTTTACTTTATCTTGCAAAAATCTCTATATAAGAATGTACATAAATAAATATACAATACTAATTTTTTTATTTTGTTTCTTTTTTACAGTTTCTCTCTACAAGAAAGACAACCCCAAATGCATTAACTGCTTTACAAGGATATGGGCCAACCACTTGGTCACTAAGATGGAATATTGATGAGTTTAGTAACTTGAATTTGAACTCGATTGAAGAAGAAGATGCATTTTTGTATGGGGACTCAAATTCAGTTCCAGAAGAACAAGTATGTGTTGAAAATGATTCTGTCATAAGCAGTACAGTCAGACTTGATACAAAAAAATGGAGTGCTTGGAGTGATGATGAAGAAACCTCTGTAAGTACTGGGACTGATGTAAAGTCTAAATTTACGACACCTCTTTTGGATAATGACCACCAAAATGAAATTCAAGATATTGTAAAACTCTCTCATGTCGAAAGAGAAGAAAATGTGATTGACCTAACAGCGAGTGATAAAGAAGATGATGATGAAAAAGATCAATTAGCTGGAACCTCGGAAATTACTGTTACCGACTTAAATTCGAAATTTACAGCCCCTCTTTTGGATAATGATCCCCAAAATAAAATTGAAGATATAGCAAAACCCCCTCATATTGAAAATGAAAATTTTATTGAATATATTGTTCCTTCACTAGAAATATCTGAGAAAACCTGTGTGCCTAACAAATTAGAATCTCATGGCTCTGTTTTATCGCCAGCAGTAGAGAGAGATGAGTTTCCTGAAGTAAGCTCTGCTGTAGTTAGAGATGAATCACAGGATCATATTGCTGATGAATTGCCTAAAAAACAAATTGATGAAGAAAGTGATGCAAAAGATATTGGTTTAAATGAAGAGTTAAGCAATTTTCCTAGAACTTCTAACAATGTTTCCGAGCTTGATAGGCCTTCGCCTACAGATTTGAAAACTGCTAAACCAGCTATTAAAAGGAAAAATCCGAGAGTAATAAATAAAAAACATATAGATAATATTAAAGACTATATAACAAAACCACAGCGAAAAAGATATCGCCCTTCTGAAGAATCTCCTGTAGCAAAACATGCTAAATACGAAACACCAAGAAGTGCTTCTCCATCAAGACATCATTCACCCAACAGATCTTCATTGCCAAGTCACAAACCCTATACAACTCATAGGTCTCCAAGTTTCAGGTCAGAGAAGTGTCCCTCTAGGTACACAGAAAGTTACAGACATTACTCATTTAGTCCTAAAAAATGGTCACGCAGCCCTAATTATAGACATAATAGAAGAAGATCTTGTGAAAAAGGTACACATTATGACAGATATAAAGATAAAATACCTAGATCACATAGGTCTAGGTCCAGAAGCCCTAGATCCCCCAGGTCTAGGTACAGAAACCATAGATCACTTAGGTCTAGGTCCAAAAGCCCTAGATCACTTAGGTCTAGATCCAGAAGCCCTAGATCCCCCAGGTCTAGGTACAGAAGCCATAGATCACTTAGGTGTAGGTCCAAAAGCCCTAGATCACTTAGGTCTAGATCCAGAAGCCCTAGATCATGTAGGTCTACGTTCAAAAGCCCTGGGTATTACCCAACAACCAGAGCTAAAGCAGATGTTAAGAAAAGAATATGTGAATCACCCAAGAAATCAGATTATTACCCCAAAAAGAAAGAAAAATCGCCTTTTAGTTCCGCAGATTCATTTTGTTCACTTTCACTTGACAGTAGTAGTTCAAGTAGCTCCGATAGCTCTGATGAAAGCTCAGATGAAAATAGTTTTAAAAAGTTTCGTATGAAGACAATTCTAAAAAATACCAGTACGCTTGAGGATGAATTAATTAATTTTAAAGGCTTCTATACCTATTCAGAAAAATCTGATTCTACAATACAAAGAGAAGATAGCATATCAAAAAATGTATCCGATGCTTATGATGTAAAAAGCAGTGATGATGGGAATAGTCCGGATTCTGTAAATAATCATTCTATACCCATTGCTGTGCTGCCATCTAGCAGAGAACAGCAGTTAATAATGGATTTCCCAGAACAGCAACCCATAACAGCTCCTGCTTCTTCGACATCTACATCTGCTGCTGCAATTGATGCTTCAGATATGCAAATACCTGTTATCTCATCTTCAGAACCTTATGACTACCCTACAGTGCTTTCTGCCCAAGTCACTCACTTTCTAGAAATGAGTCCCTCTGCAACATTTCCTGCTCCTATAATGGCAACGCCTCCTCCCACTGAATACATGCCTTATTACCAAATACCACCCGCTCCATCAAACGCTCCCCAGTATCTTACTAATGTCGTATCAAAAAGTGGGAAAGTAAGACCTGCCACGCTTAGAACTGTCCCAATGTTGGATAGCTTGCCTGTTCCATCTGCTTCGAGCTCCAATATAACTGTTGTTCCTAATGACTTTAAAACTCGAGAATCCGTGCAATCTGCTGAACAGTCTTCCAAAAACAAACCCGATACTTTAAAAGAAACTGGGGCTGAGGAGAATGTCAGTTCGTCTTCTGAACTTATTACGGCGAGTAAATCTGAACAAAAAAAGCGATACATTGAGCAGAAAAAGCTTATGGCATTGGAAAGATTAAAAAAAGTAAAAGCTGAAAGATCCAGTGCTCTTTATAAAGCAAAGCAATTTGAAACTGATCTTCATGAAATGAAGATATTTCAGGTAAGACTTATTTACATTCTTTTATTTAACTTAACTTGGTTTTTGTATGTAAAGAACATTACAAAAAGCTACCTATTGCAGCCGTTCGGAGGAAAGCAATTCCAAAAAAAGTTGGTATATTTTCACCAATCATGATCCCTAGACCACCCTCCGTTCAGATGTTGATTTATATATATATGTCATGCCAATTTGGATGTGACTGAGTATGTGTATAGGACATAAGAAGGTCTTGACAGAGTTCATTGGCCAGCTTCATCTGCCTTCTTGTTTCAAAATGGTGGCCAGTTAAAAAATTTAAAATTCAAAAAGATGTACAAAAAAATTATAAATTGAAAAAATTGTTTCTGTTAAGTGTTAGAACGTGATACAAGGATTCTGGAACATTTTTTGTTTTGGCTATATTTAAAAAAATGGTCAGTTTGAAATTCTAGGGTGGCTGAGAATTTGAAACAATCTGATATTTGTTATGCTGTAATTCTCGTATTTATGAACCAATATGAATGTGACTGATCATGTGTACAGAACATACCAAGGTCTCGACTGAGTTCATTGGCCAGCTTCATGCGGTGTCTTGTTTCAAAATAGCCACAAGTTAAATTTTTTAATTTTTCTAAAAAATTCAAAAATATGTATAAAAAATTATAAATTGAAAAAGTTGTTTTCGTTAAGTGTTAGATCGTGATACAAGGATTCTGGAACATTTTTTGTTTTTGGTATAGCTTAAAAAATTGCTCAGATAGGGCAGTTTGAAATTCTAAGGTGGCTGACATTTTGAAACAATCTGATTTTTGTTATGCTGTAACTCTCATGTTGAAAATTGCATTCAAATTCAGTATTAACGAAAACCGGGATTGAATCTTCTATAATTGGGTTCCAAGCATTTTAGCTTCCGGTGATTGAGTAAAATGAGTTGGAATTTTTAAAAACATGGACTATGAAAGCTACCTTTTCCTCCCAGTACAGGCCAGAAGGACTTTTTTGGAATTCTCTCACTTCTTGATAGGCTTGATTTATAAAAATTAGGTACTGTGTGGCTGAGTTAAGAAAGACTCTGAAACCAGTCTCGGCCCAGTCCTAGTCTATTTTATTTTAGGGAAGTCCGGCATTTTCTTTTCATGCCAATTTTCTCCCATTCAATCGGTCATTCCGAGATTTATCGCAGTTTTTTGTCCTTCCCCTTAAAGGTGAAAATAAGCACTTGCCAATCGTCACTCAGCGATTAAACTTGAAAAACTGGTGATTAACAGACTTGTATAAAACCAAAAACTTTCTGCGCACGTAAATATTGAGTCAAAAACTTTCTGCAAATTAATTTAATGTTTAATAAAATTACGTGTTATATTATTTTGACGATATAAATTAAAAACATTAGCTTAAAATAATTACCATTTAAAATTAATATTAATTAAAGAATAATTATTTTGGTTAAAAATAATAATAAAGCTAAAAATCCATAATAGGAAGAGCTGAATTCTTATCAATTATTTTGTCAATACATTTAGAAACAACCCAATCCTTAATATTTTGACCTCTTCGCAAGCGTCTGTAATGTCACAACAATGTTTTGCATCTTTAAATTTTAAATTGTGCGCACACAGTAAATATTTTTGCACAAAAAAGGATTATTTGCGTAAAAAGGGAATATTCAGGGATGAGATTGACAAAAAAGCTGAAAACTGTGCGAACGACGTTTGAGCAATAACTTATGAATTTCAAGTGCAGCAAATATAATTGCAATTAAAAAAATATATATTTTTAAATAAAATATATAACATCAATTTAGCTTTGAGTACATTAAAAAGAAATGTACATTTATTAACAAAAATTAGGTAGAAATTATTTACTTTAATAAAAAGTCTATTTTACCAAGATACAGCACATTAATAAAACCTTTCAATGGCATGAATATTTTTTTAATTGAAAGTTTGAAAAATTGTCAGACACTTTTCTTGAAAGAGCAAATCAAGTATATGTTAATAATTGCAACCACCTTAAATAAATGATAGAACAGCCCTTTTTTAAATAAAAAATAAATTTTTAAGGAATTATAGATTTTTTAAGGACATTATCAGTGCCACCAACTAGTCAGTGCTATAGTTATTCCAGATTCTAGGTCATTTTTACCAGTCAGCTTGAAGCTAGTTTTTGGATTTTTTAATATTAGATTTTTAGTAATAGATTTTTTTTAATTTAATCTGTTTTGGTATCATAGCGAATTTTCTACATTACTAAAAGAAATTTGGTTTCATTCTTTTAACCCAATGCAGTAAATTCTGACGAAATTCGCTTATTTTCAATGATCCTTTGACGAAATTTGCTTATTTTCAGCGATCCTTTGACAAAATTCTCTTATTTTTTCGATTTTTTTTGACGAAATTCGCTTATTTTCGGCGATCTTTTGGCGAAACTCGCGTTTTCACGACGATCTTTTGGCTAAATTCGCGTTTTCTACGGCGATCTTTTGGTTAAATTCGCGTTTTTACGGCGATCTTTTGGCTAAATTCGCGTTTTTACGACGATCTTTTGGCTAAATTCGCGTTTTTACGGCGATCTTTTGGCTAAATTCGCGTTTTTTACAGCGATCTTTTGGCTAAATTCGCGTTTTTTACGGCGATCTTTTGGCTAAATTCGCGATTTACGGCGATCTTTTGGCTAAATTCGCGATTTACGGCGATCTTTTGGCTAAATTCGCGTTTTTACGGCGATCTTTTGGCTAAATTCCCGTATTTTCAGCAATAGTTTGGCTAAATTCGCTTTTTTCAACGATCCTTTGGCTAAATTCACGTTTTTCAGCGATCCTTTGACAAGATTTGTGTTTCTTCCGCGATCTTTTGGCGATTTTCACACGATCATTTGAAGAAATTCGCGTTTTTCAGCGATCCTTTGAAAAAATTTGTGGGTTTTTTTTCGCGATCTTTGGGCAAATTTCGCGTTTTTTCGGAAAATCCAAAAATGGAAAATGACACAAAAACGGAAAACCCCGGAGCCGCGGAAAATTTTCTGCAAAATTCGGAACTTTGCAGAAATTTTTTTGGTATTAAAAAAAAAAAAAAAAAAAAAAAAAAAAAAAAAAATTTTTTTTTTTTTTTTTTTTTTTCTAAAAAATTTTCTGCAAAGTTCCGAATTTTACAGAAAATTTTCCGCGCACGGCGTGCGCGCGTGCGTCTATATTATACAACTCTGGTGATTAAAAATATGGAAAGAACCGGCCAAATGCAGGATTTTCCAATTTCCTTTTTTTCCCTAAAATTCGCGTTTTTTTCCACGCCCATTCAATGAAATTCATGATTTTTACTTACACAATTGACCAAATTCATGATTTTTATGCTCTCGAATGATGAAATTTGCAATTTTTTCCAAAACTAGTTGGCGAAATACACACAATTCCTGAATTTCTGGAGATATTGGTCACTTTTGGCCCGTTGGCCACAAGTTGTGCATGTGTAATGTATATCATGCTGTGGGTTATTATTATGTGTATAAACATACCTATTTTATTATTGTCAGATCTGAATTCTAGACAAATAATTTAAAAAAGAAAAGGTACTTTGTACTTAGCTACACAAGTACCTAAAGTTTAGTGTGACTTATGTAGTTAGCTATATAAGCATATAAGAAAGCATGTATAACTTTTGATGTTAACTACTTATTTTAAAATTTAAAATAGATTGGAAATTAATATCTCAAGTTTATTCAAAACAATATAAATTAACATATTTTTATTTATTACATAAATTACTTGTTTACTGTAAAGTCATATTTTTTTTAAATAAAATATTCAGTGACATAAATGTACTTACTAGCTACTTAAGAAATTATTCTCACTAGCCAGTAACTGGCTACTAAAAAATGTTAATCTACCGGCCAGTGGCTACTAAGCAAAATTCCTTATTTTCACCTCTGAATTATAAAAATCTCTTCCAACATTGAAAAATCCCACCTAAAATTTGAACAAAAAAGGAAGAATCCCCTCTAAATTGCAAACCCTATTTCAAATCATGGTATAAATGTTTTGTAAAATAATTATGAAAATTGATCATATGGTTATGATTATATGCAATTTAATGTTAAGTTTTCATTTTATAGAAAACTAAATCGTCCAACCAAGGCTGGAAAGTAGATCTTGTGAAGGGACAAAACAAAGATGCCAATGAACACAAGAAGCCTGTTAAAGGTAAATTTCGTACTTCCAGGTCAGGGAGGGTGAACCTTTTTACAAATGTGTGCCAAAAACTGACAAACAATGTCTACCAACATTGTTAACGTGCCATATATAAAATAACATAACGTATATAAAAAAAAATATTGCAGCATATGCTGCTTATACGAAACACGGGTCGATACTATCGATCACTTTTATGCATTAAATATCTACAGAGAAAAATCAAAATGTGATTTTTTCTGTACTTTGAAATCAGTCTTTAATGGTATGAAATTTAAATTAGGAAATAGGATTCATTTAAGCAGCACGTACTGTAAAAATGTAGAAAAATTTGATTTCTTTTTTAGCAATTTTTAACATATTATTAATTCAACATCTGACTTTCATGTAGTATAAAAAAATGTATTAATATTTTACTAATGAGATTTTTGCCGTTGTGCTTTAGATAGAGAATGCTGACTATACTTGGTTCGTATTTTGCATTTTTTAGTAATAACACGTAGAAAAATAGGGTCTACTGAGCATTTTATTGCATTAATTGTCTTAAAAAATTAATATCAAGAATAAACTTTTGGAATTAGTATAAAAAGGCAAAAAGTTACATTTTGAAAAAGAAAAATACTATTGCAGAAAAAGAACACGTTTTCACGTGCCACAGAATTTGTTGTATGTGCCATCTCAGGCATGTGTGCCATAGGTTCACTGTCCCTATTCTAGGTTATCTTCATTATAATTCATTTATATATATACTATATATATATATATACATGATGATCCCAAATTCATTTAAGGGTTGGTATAGGACACTGTAACAATCCTTTATTGTAACTAAATTCGCAACAGACGCATCTTTGTATGAATTACAAAGATTTCATTAAATTATCTTCACTACTGTTAAAGTTATGAACGAAAACGCAACTTGTTATTGGAGTAAAGACACCCTGTATTTTTGACTCAATAAATGGATTTCTGACCCGGGTTTCCTGTACAATAAAGGATTGTTACAGTGTCCTGTACCAACCCTTTAAGTGTGTACCATGAATATGGGATCACCCTGTATATTTTGACAAGGAAGATTTTTATTGACAGTATAGTCTATTCACTATTAAGAGTGACAGAAGATAAATATTATAATACAATTGGGCTATAGTCAATGCCAGCCAAGTATGGATAAGTGTCAAATCTATGATTATTGCTTTGCTAAAAATGAATGTACATACCAGTTTGCTTGGTATTTTTTGTTGTAACGGCCTCCACAATTACAATTATTGAGCTAAATAAAATTGTGAAATTTTTCTTTACGCCATTTAGTTTCTAGTTTTTTTTTTATATGTTTTCTATTTTCATTTTGATATAAAAGAAATTTTTGATCAGGATTAATTTTTAACTTTTCTAAATGATGCAGATATGTATTAAAACACAGTCAATATTCACCACCCTGTTCACATTTTCTTCTTGTTCTGCTGTATGTCATTTGAATATATATATCTTACTACTGTCATTGACTAATTTTGTTTTTGCGGTGCGTAATCACTCTTTCACCGTGCTTTTTCAGGGGCCTATCTACACACATGAGCCAACTTTCAAGGAATCATTTGCAACAAGAATGTGCATTTAAAACATTTTTGGGGCATTTGTAGTTTTTTGAAAAGATCATTCAATTATGATTTTCTGCAACCACCTTCCTTTTATCTTTAATTCTCAACTATATTGAAGTTTTTAATCAGTCTTCATGTGTGGAATGAAAAATTTGAAGAGACGCTGTACTTTTTAAATTTTTGATCAGTACAGTAGTTTCAGGGGTCTGTGCAGGGTTTTTTCTTGAGGCTCATTTTATGAAAAGGTAAAAGTGTTTTTTGGGAAATGTATTATATTTTTGTGAAAAATAATATTTTGTAACAAAAGATGGAATCCAGTTCGAACTTCAAACTAAGCATTTATCGATAACTTCTGTAAGCCCTTCTGCTAAAGTTTTCCTTTCTGGTGAACTTGTTTCGATTGCAAATGACGCATCTTAAAACCTAACAAAATAAAAATAATTAATGAAGAGAGTGTTTTTATGGGATGGAATTTTGTGTAAGCCCCAAATTTTGTCTGAATTGACCCCTGATTTTTCTATATACATTAAAGTGCTAGCAGCGATAATTTCATAAAGTGAATTAATTCCATTAATATGATTTTAATTAAACTTCATTAATTAAACTCTGATTATGTAAGTTCACTTGTGTTGAATCTTCTAGGTGCTGAGTTTGTGAAACGTCTGACTGGATTTTATTGCGTTTTATGTAAAGAGGTGTTAATGGAAAAATCGAGTGTTGAGCGACATTTACAAGGGGATCAGCATTGTGCCAATTATGATGTGAGTATTCATTCATATAGCTAATATATATACATGTCATGTTTTATATATATATATATATATATACACAGGATTTTAAAAATTTGATAAAATCTAGTAGCCAGCAAGAAATTCTAGTCACCATTGTGAAATTAATTCTCACACGGTATATTTTTTCAACTTTTATGCATTGCCATGTTTTGTCTTTTGCTGGACACACATTTTTAGCTCACAGGCTATCAAAGCCTGAGAGCTTATGTGCCCGCCGGTTCTGTATGTACGTAATGCGATAACTCTTGATAGAACTAACCGTTTTACTTTAAATTTTGTTTATAGGTTCCTTGTGATAAGGTGCTTCCCTGATTAGTTTTGGAGGTTCATTGGTTAAGCATAAAGGGGGGAAACGGGGGGCTAACCCCCCATAATTTAGATAAATGGGTTTTTCATGCAGAATTATCCCATTTTCTTCAAATTTTGCATATAGGTTCATTTTGATAATGTGCTTCTGTCAATAGTTTTGGGGGTTCATTGGTCAAGTATAAAGGGGGAGAAAGGGGGAAACCCCCCCCTTAATTTAGATAAATGAGTTTTTCATTCATGCAGAATTATCCGATTTTCTTCAAATTTTGTATATAGGTTCATTTTGATAATGTGCTTCTGTCAATAGTTTTGGGGTTTCATTGGTTAAGTATAAAGGGGGAAAGAGGGGATAACCCCCCCCCTAATTTAGATAAATGAGTTTTTCATGCAGAATTATCCGATTTCCTTCAAATTTTGTATATAGGTTCATTGTGATAATGCGCTTCTCTGAATAGTTTTGGGGGTTCATTGGTTAAGTATAAAGGAGGAAGGGGGGGGGGGGGGGCTAATTCCCCCTTAATTTAGATAAATGGGTTTTTCATGCAGAATTATCCCATTTTCTTCAAATTTTGCATATAGGTTCATTTTGATAATGCGCTTCTGTCAGTAGTTTTGGGGGTTCATTGGTTAAGTATAAAGGGGGAAAGGGGGGCTAATCCTCCTTAATTTAGATAAATGGGTTTTTCATGCAGAATTATCAGATTTTCTTTAAATTTTGTATATATATTCATTGTAATTAGAGACTTCCCTGATTAGTTTAAGGGGTTCATTAGTTAACTATGAGGGGGTTAACGGGGGGATGACCCCCCCTTAATATATTGTTGATTATTTTTTTTTCGAGGGACATACTTCAAATTCTTTGAAATAAGAGTCTTATCAATATCTTATAATATACAATTAGTGTGAATAGCCTGTGAGCTCAATGCCCTCAGTTTAACTGGGCAGTTTTCTTTTTATTACATTGTTGTATTTCATATGCAATTTAAGATGTCTTTCACCATTAATCCTAATTTTCATTGTTGTTTCATGTGCCTTCCGAAGCCGCATACTTTAGCGATCTTGCTGTCCAGCATTTTCAATCATTCTTTGTATTTTGGGCACTCATTTCTCTTCGCACATAACCAACGCATGTTCAGTCAATGTCATCAAAGCAGCTTTTGAAATTTCACCACTCTGCATGTTTTTTTCAAATCGGAGTATGTTGTGTGACACCATAGCGATTAGGAAGTTTCTGTTTTTGTTTTAAAGAATGCAGGTTTGACATTTTATTTATTGTTACTTTTACTTACCCATCATACGTAGTATAGGGTAAGTCTTGTAATCGTTTTGAAAATCGAAAATTTTTTTTTGACAGATTTACCCGTTTCAGACACTGAAGATTCCGAAAAACATATTTTTAGAAAAAAAATTTTGCCGTCCGTCTGTGTGCCTGTAAACGCTCTATCTCCCGAAAAAATTGAGATAGAGACTTGCAATTTGGTATGTACTTAGTATGTAATAATGGGAAGAAGCCTATTTCATTTCAATAACCTCGATTAACTGGAACAATTTTTTTCGGACTCTCGAAATATTCGTTCTGATGAAAGGTATATAAAAATTTTCGAAATTGTTTATTTTAAGAAATAAATATAAAAGACAATAAAAAAACATAAATTTTGAATAAAGCATGAAGTCGATCGGATAATGAGTTGCCGAGATATTTGGAATCCTATTTTCCACACTCTTCGATTTTTCATGACCCTGTATTTCATCCAAATTTCACTTCAAAGAGATATTTTAATTGGAAATTTGACGCTTAATCAGATGCAATAAACCGCTAGTTAATAGGATTATTATTTTTGGAGTTATAAGGAAAAACCTCTTTCAAGCAATTCAGTAATCGAGCCTTTAAAGTTTGTGACGTCATCAAGCCACGATTTTATTTGAATTGCAATGCATTTTATAAGTAGTTTACACATTTTTATTTTAATATTTTACATTATGCATATCCATGATGGGTAAGTATTACGGTGGCCCCCAACGACTAGTTTAAATTTGATGAATTAAATTAAATAATTCTTTTAATTACTTATTACGTAGCCGTAATATATATACTTTGACAGTTAATTTTTAGTGAGTTGAGTTCTGACGGGATTGTCGAATGAAGTTGTGAATTTTTGTGATCCTTTTGCCGTTATTTTTTTGGGTTCTTCAGAATTAGCTCAAATATGATAATGGTGAATTAATAATGATTTTTTTTTGTTTGTGATTTTAAATCTCCAAATGTGATCAAAAAGGAAATTAATTTTTCTTCTGAACATTTCATCATTGAATAAAAACTTTTATTTCAACTTAAAAAATTGTGGTTTCTATATGCAAATGTACACTGCATGTAAAGTAAGACAGGGCAGCATACGCTAAATGCCCCATGCCCATTCTCCAATCAGATAAGCCCAACGTCACTACTGGCTGAAATTGTACAGATTGTATCCATTTACATTTTAAAGTAGCACTGAACTCTTTTGACTTGTGTCTGAAACCACTAGAGATTAACCCGCCAGCCATTGACGGAATTATGTAAGAAACCAAATCTGCCATGGATTATAACTGTTCCCTGCAACTACATTTTATTGCCCAAAAGGGGGAGAGGTTTCTGCACCTAAACGAACTAAACATCCCCATAGCATGGTAACAAAATACCTTAAGAAGCTCTATACCTCCCAAGAAGGAATACACACTCCCAATTCTCAGACAATTTTTGCGCTTTGCTAACAACATCTGTTGAAAACGTAGTATCATATGGTATGTGTTTCTCAACGGTCTTTGGGATAAGTATAAAAAACTGATTACGTTTAAAAGGAAATGTCCTTTCTTTATATAACTTTTCTTTAAATTTTAAAAGCACCATACCCCTTATAAGTACAACATAACATTATTTTTATTTGTATCCATTTGTTGTTTTCATTTTGGCATACACACTCCATTTTCAAGACATGTCATTTTTCAAAGAGTATATGAAGATTAAAAAAGATTTGAGAATCACTGGTGTTTTTCATAATAAAAAAAATTTCAATATTTTTTTTTAAACTAATTTTCTTTCCCCCTTAGAATCATATCAAGAAAAATCCTACAAATGCATTAAGTGTATTCAACACTAAAAACGTCTCCGGTGTCCAGAATAAAGAACCCTATGATGAAAAGGAGGACATAATAAATGAAGACTTGCATAAAGAATTACCTGGTGAACACATAAAAGTTCAGAATAAAGCACTCAATAGCAATAAAAAGAAAACAACAAGCAAAACAGCAGGAATTGCGTATAAAAACAGGAATAGGATTAAAAATGTTTCTACTTGTAAAGCAAAGAAACCAAAATCATCAGAAGCTTCGAAGGAGGTTCATTCTGACAATTCTTCAGAAATTGAAAAGTCATCCAACGTTCAGAAGGTTTCGTCTGCTAAGCACGTTAAAGATGAGTTATGTTCTTCTCAGTGTGACAGTTGTAGGAGAGGTGGTGAAAAGAAGATTGTGCATAAGTATATTTTTATTGGCAAATGCCCTGGAATGAAAAAGAAAAGTGCAGAAAAAAATAAGCCAAGGTGCGCGAGAGAAAGTAATATGGATAAAAATGAAGAGAAAAATAAGCCAAGATGCTTAAGTGATAAAAGTGAAGAAAAAAGTAAGCCGAAGTGCTTAAGAGATAAAAGAGAAGAGAACTCGGGCGATTCAAATGACAGGGAAAAAAGTCTTGAAAAATAATTTTTTTTTATTGCTTGAGTTGATATATTCTATTAAATAGAAGAAAAAAAATCTTTGTTGTTAATGCATTTTTTATATTAAAGTTTATGATGAGTAAGAGAACATTTTTTATTAAACTGTAGTGCATTTAAATGTTCCCTTTTCTCTAGGTATATTATAATTGTTTCTGATGTTCATTTGACAAGAAGTGTTGTTGGCGGCTATTGGATATGTAAAATTACTTATTAAGCTTATTGTTTGACAATAAATGCATTATTAAAATTTTTCTCTTTCAAAATTGTTCTGTGTTATCTATGAAAGACAACCTATTTGAACATGCATCTGCATTTGAAAAAATTTAGTTAAAACTTAAATAAGCTTGTGTTTAGATTAGTATAGTGAAGCATCTCTTTACTGTGTTCCTACACATCAGGAGAAACCTGGAAAGAACAGGAATTTCAAAAGGCGGAGAAATGGCAAAAGTATTCATTAACAGCCTATGCTAGTCATCCGACGAAACTCAAACGCTAATGTTAAGTCTATGGGAAGGTTCTTGACAGATTTCTCGCTCGCATTTTAATATTTTTAAATGTTTTTTTTTTTTAGGCCGATCCCTAACCTTGTTAGTTTTTACTTTTTCGATTTTGGTTCCAGTTTTTTTATATAAGGGTACTTACACTTTTAGAACCGGTTCTGAAATTGAAAATGTCCACTTATAAAAAAACTAACTAAAATCAAAAAAAGAACAAGTGGGTAGGGGAGACTGGGGTACAATGGACCACTTTTGTAAATTTTGACTGTTTACTCTCAAAATACTGGTTTTTTGTGTTTGAAAAAATGTGTGCATATTATGTATATATTAGGGTTTAAGTTGCACTCACTCAAAATCAATAATTATGTTTATTTTTTTTACTATATTTTTAGCTCACAGGCTATCAAAGCCTGAGAGCTTATGTGCCCGCCCGTTCTGTATGTATGTACGTATGCACGTACGTAACGCGATAACTCTTGACAGAAATAACCGTTTTGCTTCCAATTTTGTTTATAGGTTCCTTGTGATAAGGCGCTTCCCTGATTAGTTTTGGGAATTGATTGTTTAACTATAAAGGGGGAACGGGGGGGGCTAACCCCCCTTAATTAAGATAAATTGTTTTTTCATGCAGAATTGTCCAATTTTCTTCAAATTTTGTATATAGGTTCATTGTGATAAGGTTCTTTCCTGATTAGTTTTGGGGGTTCATAGGTTAAGTATAAAGGGGCTAACGGGGGGGGGGGGGGGGGGGAGGATCCTCCCCCTTAATTTAGATAAATGAATTTTTCATGCAGAGTTATCCGATTTTCTTCCACTTTTGTTTATAGGTTCCTTGTGATAAGGCGCTTCCCTGATTAGTTTTGGGGATTGATTGGTTAATTTGGATAAATGGTTTTTTCATGCAGAATTATCCAAATTTCTTCAAATTTTGTATATAGGTTCATTGTGATAAGGTTCTTTCCTGATTAGTTTTGGGGGTTCATAGGTTAAGTATAAAGGGGGTAAGGGGGGGGGGTTAATCCTCCCCCCTTATTTTAGATAAATGATTTTTTTCATGCAGAGTTATCCGATTTTCTTCAAACTTTCTATATGGGCTCATTGTGGTAAGGGGCTTCCCTGATTAGTTTTGGGGGTTCACTGGTAAAGTATAAAGGGGGGAACGGGGGGCTAACCCCCCCCCCCTTAATTTAGATAAATGGATATAGATAATTGGGTTTTTTAAGCAGAATTATCCGATTTTCTTCAAATTTTATACATATGTTCATTGTGATAAGGCGCTTCTCTGATTAGTTTTGGGGGTTCTTTGGTTAAGTATAAAGGGGGGACGGGGGGCTAACCCACCCCCCATTAATTTAGATAAATGGATTTTTCATGCAGAATTATCAGATTTTTTTCTAATTTTGTATATAGGTTCATTGTGGTAAGGCGCTTCTCTGGTTAGTTTTATGGGTTCATTGGTTAATTATAAGAAGGAGAAACGGGCATGGTTCCCCCCCTCTTAATATATTGTCGATTTCTTCATTTTTTGAGGGCTTATTTCAAATTCTTTGAAATAAGAATATAATTTACAGTTAGTGTGAATAGCCTGTGAGCTCAATGCCGTCAGTTTCACTGGGCAGTTTTCTTTTATTTTAAATAGCAAGTGACAAAGTGGACCATTGTACCCCAAGGTCGGGGTACAATGGTCCGCAGCATGGGGCTCAATGGACCACAAGTAAATTAAGAAAAAAAAACATTTATGTAGTACATTCTTTAATGACACAAACGTAGAATGACATAGACACATACTTGTTTATTGGTGGCTTCAGTTCAAACATATAAGATTAATAAATATTAAAGTTAGCAAATACTAAAATATTTTTGTGTCGCTCATTGCAATATCTTGAACATTTACAAGAGATTCATCAACAAGATCAGGTAAAATGAACACATTTTGATTAGGTTTTCACTGCATGAATCTGACAAAACATAATCATAATCCTGTTACCAAACCATCCAAAAAAAAAAAAAGCACTGTTTTATTTTACTTAACACCTATAATTTATCTAGACTAATATAAATAGATACAGACTAATAGGTATATTCATTTTTTAATGTACTTGTTAAAATAATTGCAGTTTTGTAAAAATATAGAAATTTAAAATTAACTGAATGTTTATAAAAAGTAAAGAAACCATAAATAAATAAATGAATAAGTAAAATACTTAAATGTAAACTACGTGAATCATGGTTAAATTACTCACTAAAAATAAAACAATTTATTAATCTTAATTTCATATATAAAGCCCGGATACAGAACTGGGGTACAATGGACCATGGTCCATTGTACCCCAGTTTTGGGTGGTCCATTGTTCCCCATATGGAAGTTTGACAGAAAAAAGTAAAAAAAAAAAAAAAAAAAAAATTTATATTCAATTATTTTAGCTACATTTAATATAAGAATAGATTATCTTAGCTTTTAATTGTGCTCAGCAATGTCTTTCAAATCATAATTCTTTAATGAAGAAAAGAAGACGTGTTTCGCTGAAAATATTTACTTCTACCTGCCACAAACCATCTTTCTAGAATAAAATGGCTAATTTGTCAGTTGGACACATAATTTTACACTTTGATTCACCACTGTAGTGCTATCATCTATATGCCAAAATATGAAGCATTCAAAAACAGAAATAATATGAATAATAGGGGGTGGTCCATTGTATCCCTTGGTCCATTATACCCCGGTCTCCCCTAAGTGTAATTGAAAGTCGCACAAAGGGTTTTGTTTAATATTCCTTTCAAAACACTTTATCCTTTCTTTAATAATTTCAAATAAATTTCATTTTCCAAAAAAAAATCCTGTTTTTTATAAAGTAAAAATTTACCTGTCTATTTTTCTCACTTTTTTCGAATATCTGAACCAGCTCGATAGTGGGCGAAGCCTGCAATGATACTCTGTCATAATAATATCCGTCATGTGGACTAAATGCAAT
Organism: Maratus michaelseni; assembly: GCA_963931845.1. Taxonomy (NCBI): domain Eukaryota; kingdom Metazoa; phylum Arthropoda; class Arachnida; order Araneae; family Salticidae; genus Maratus; species Maratus michaelseni. Next base: position 472,003,148 of record OZ007587.1, read on the forward strand.
ATTAAAAAAAAAAAATCAATTTCAAAACTAAACATGTTGTATAGAGACCTTCAAAATGTTAAAATAGGCTAATATTTCCATAATCTGATTTTATCATGATTCAATACGTTCCTCAAACTTGTATATTTACTATTCTCTATGACTCATACTGATACTCTCTTTGTATTATTCTCAAACATTTGAAAAATTCGTTATGATGTCAAATTAATTTTGTCTTTAATTCTCTAATGACATATTATTAAGCTGTTTTCTGTATTTACACGTACTCATACTGCTTGTATTAATGAGAAATCTTTGAAAATTTCTGTTTTATTACCAATATGCGTCCATCATTTTTATTTCATAATAATCTTTTTTTCAATGGGTGAAACTTTTTATTTCATTTTTTCATGTGGAAATCTTTCAATAGAAAATGAATTATTGCAGAAAGAATTTTAGTGTGCATTTTTAATGGTTGGCAACTGCTATTAACGAAAAATGTTTAAATTAAATAGGATAAGGATGTTAGAATTTTGGTTTTTTTATCTCTACTTATTAAAATACGATTTTTTCAAATTTTAATATTTTGAGCTTTATAGCAGGTATTCAGTTATCTATGCACAAAGTTTCAACTCTGTAAGTTATATAGGTTCTGAGAACGGCTCTGTGACGGACAGACAATGGGGCGCGAGTAATAAGGTTTCGTGAGATGAATGAAACCCTAAAAAACTAACAATGTTAGCCTCAGCTAATCTATGCAAAAAAAATAAAATAAAAATATTATAATGCGTGCAAGAAATCTGCCAAGAACCTTCCCATAGACTTAACATTAGCTTGAGTGTTTCTTCCCATGACTAGTGTAGGCTCTTAAGTGTGAGGGAAATAGTTATGGGTATAGATTGTGATTCACAGCCTCTTATACAGGGTACAAGATAATGATAAGTAATTGGTTATAGTGAGAAGATCACACTTGATGATTATTTATAAATTTTAGTTGCATTTTTCTTTTAAGGTTAACCGGTTAGCCCTCAGCGTCCTGATTCGAGGACAATTGTAAATCCTATTTTCTCTAAGGTTTTTCCCCTTTAGAATGAACTCATTCTAGTATGGGCTTTTAAAAACTAAATGGTGGATTTCTTGAATTTTGATTTTAACTTACTAGGATCCTATACTATGACAAGTACTAATTAATATATTATAGTTGGAATTAATTTGGGCATTAACTAGTTAATGAAGTTCAATAGGAGTAGCTCTTTTCTAAAATGTGAAAGAAAAAGATCAACGGACAAAATGCTATTGTACTTGTTTGCTCAAAACTTCATTAGGATGATTGTATGTGAACATGAGAAAAGTTTGCAATTTGAATGATTTGAAACTTCCTATCTATACACAGTAAGTATCATCTCAAATGACACGAGATCAGATACAATTTTGACTTCTTTAACTTGCAAAAAAAAATTTGAAGTTGTCTCTCGAATGCAACTGAAATTTATAGTTAATCATGTGTGGTTCTCTCAGTATTATAAGCCTTGACTTTTGGATATTTTTAGCCCCGTTACTGCTGTTAACTTTTGACACCTTGAAATAAATTCACTTTCACAAAAGGCTGTAACTTAATCAACTTTCTAAATCTAAAATTTAGGATTTAAACAAGCGAAAACAAGAAAGGTTGCAAAAATCAAATATAAAGGAGACTTATTTAATATCAACATAATGAAAATTTTAATTATTAAGAAACATATTTGATAATAATAAACAACGCCTACCTTATGTTCATTTCTGGGATTATAATCCATCTATAGGCAAGTCCCACCAGTGGCTGAGAGGTTCTGCTCTCAAAGCTGGTAGACGGGAGCAGACTTGGATAAAATGTAAAACTGTCTGCAAACTCAAATAATTTCTTAAAAATTTTCTGCAAAAAAAAAAAAAAAACCTGTGCTCCTCCCGAGCCCTATATCGTCGCTAACAGCAAAAATGAAAAGTTATATACGAGCGGAGTGCCACTAAGCAACACCACTAAAAGAAAAATATTAATTTATAAGCATTATTAAAACTCAGTCAATAAATGTAGTATTGAATGGTATGCTTAATACAGGCAACTAATGAATGAAAGAAAAACTAATGAAAATTAAAAAAAATATACATATATATTTATTAAAATGTGAAATATTTTAATCATTAACTTATATAAAGATATCAATTTATGATTGCTCAACAAAACTGTTATTTTATTAATCTATAAAATAACTGAAATATGAATAAATGAATGTTAAAATAAAAAAAATTATAATATATATATATTTTTTTAATAAAGAAATTTGTAAAAAAAAAAAAAAAAAAAAAAAAAAAAAAATAAAACATCAAAACTGTCTGCAAACTTTGAAAATTTTCTGTGAACGGCGTTCGCCTATATTATCTGACTCTGGACGGGAGGTGCTGGGCTAAAACCCATGTCGCACTCGTTGATTTAACTGTTCAGAGTTTTCTTCGAACCTTGCCATAAATACGGGTTAAGATCCCTTAGAAAGACCACCACGGAGGGCACTCTATCCCTGGAGTAGATAATTGCCCATTATAAAATCAACCAACCATCTATATGCAAAGATACAGGGCCATTAAATCCTCTGTTTTGACATTTACTTCAGCCAAGCATTCACATTTATAATATTATATTAGGATCATCAGACCTTTTTAAAACTTTCCAACATATAGTTAAAAGTGTTTATGAATTTGGTTTGTCTGTCTCTGCTCTAACTCCTGTAAATATACTCAGATTGCCAAGTAATGGATACATGTTATTAAGGTTTACTATGGCATGTTTGGTATGTTTACAGGGTGTGTATTTTAAAGATGTTACACTATTTCAAACATATTGATACGCATCACTGAGCTGCACTACAAAATGCTTACTTATAGAATAGGGTGTGTATAGCGTTAGTCGTTCATGTACAGGGACACACAAAAGAATTCTTGTACAGTACTGTCTATGAATAATAATTGCTGGAAGTGCTTATTCAGTTATTGTACAGGTTTTTTATAAATTTAACTAATTTTTTGCCTATTACTTATTGTGTATAAATTCTATAGATCAGGTGTTCCCTGGTATGTGTACCAGTAGTGGTATGTAAAGCTCTGGCTAGAGGTACGCGAAAGTGTGGTGCTGGTACGCAAAATAAAATATCATAAATCAAAAATGGCATTAATTTATCACTTTCGAATGAAAATTAGAGACTGTAAACACTTTTTTTTTTTATTACTTTTAAATGCTAAAGGTGTAAAATTTACAACATACTATAAATTAAAATAACTTTTATTAGTTGTTTTACATGTTTCGACTCTTTCCGAGTCATTTTCAAAAACAAAGAATATTCTAAAGCTGCACGGGCTTTGAAGTTATTATTTTCATGTACTTTTTTTTAAAATTATGCACGTTATCTATTATTTTTTACTTGGTTGTTTATTTTCATATCTTTGACCATGGAGTAACTAGCCACAGTTTCAGTAAATTAAAAGATGCCGCATCATTACATATTGTATTTTTGTGCGTGAGTATCTCTATGGTTTCTCTTATTATGGATGGATAATATAGACTGGAGGGAAATATTATTTTACTTTCATTGAAATTGAATAATTTTTAAAAAAGTACATGAAAATAATAACTTCAAAGCCGGTGCAGCTTTAGAATATTCTCATTTTGTTTTTGAAAATGACTCGGAAAGAGTCGAAACATGTAAAACAACTTATAAAAGTTATTTTAATTTATATTATGTTGTTAATTTTACACCTTTAACATTTAAAAGTAATATATTATTACAAGGTGTTATAATTTATTATATATATTTTTTTTGTTACTAAACATGTTTGTTATAGCAAACTGTCTGAAATCCGCACATGTTGCGTTGTTTATGATACAACCAATTTTCCAGAATTAAACACATTACACATGTAATTATTATATTTATACGGGAAAAAATAAAAATATGTAAATAAAGACCTAATTTTAAAATGAATCAATGAAACAGTTTTAATTAGCAGGAAAACTGTTTTAAACATGTTTTTAAAATTGTGTTATCTGAAGGTAAAGTCTGAATCCGTGAAAGTAGGAGGAGTTTGTTCGAATAGAAAGAGTTAAAACATTTTTTTTTTTTTTAAGTCTGTCATTTGAAATTTCTCTCTTCTTCTGTAACACATGTGTAAGTTTGTATCTGTTTCATGGAAACCGGTTTTTAATATAATAAAGTTATTTAAAATGGCGATTTGAAATCAAACAAAATATGGTAAGTTCCACTTTCACAGTTTTTCCTATATTAGCATTACTTTTGATTCCTGGTGGTATACGGAAGTATGAACTTCGATTTAGTGGTACGTCGGTCTAAAAGTTTGAGAACCCCTGCTGTAGACGATACACAGGGCAACACAAAAGATCTCGAGTTCATTTCCGTTTATTCATGGAAGTTGTTGAAGGAAAATTTTCAACTGTGCTGTGTTTTTCCTAACCGAACTCAATTTCAGCATACTATGTAGTATATATATAAATCTATAGAACATATACAGGGCTGCCCAAAATAATTTGGATATTTTTCCGACTAGTGATGGTAATTCTTGAAATTGGTTCTTTCAAATTGTTTACTTAGACATCATCTTTGCACCTTATTAAATGGTAAAGTTTTGTTACCGTATTCTGGAAGTGTTGGAAAGTGTTTCATACTCCATGCTTGATGCACAATTTTTCGTTCTTGTTGTCATGGTAATTATGATAAGTTGTTTATGGTGTAAGAATTTGTTCTGTATCCTTATATTCTTCATACATTCATTTATTGAGTCGCTAATACTAACTAACGAATAAACAGAAAGCACCTAATGGGGTTGGACAATGTTATAATTAAAAAACTTTCAAGCAATGAAAATATTTGATACCTATTGAAATTTGGCATAGATTGAATGTATAATTTGTAAATGACACCTTATTTAGGTCTGAAGTATATGTAAATGGTGCAAATTGTTTTAAAATGATCATGAGGAAGATGTAACAAGGCAATCCAGTATGGAATACCACACAAAAATTGATATAAAGTGTCAGTCATATTTTTGGGGATTTCTGGGGTATTTTATAAGTTTTCTTCATAAATGATGTACATACAATGTAATGTAGTAATGTTAATTTTTGGAGAAGATTAAAGCTGTACATCCATTTTAAAAACATTCCATCCAATCTGAATACCTCATACAACAGGTATAATGAAGCAAAAATTCCACTGCAAATCACTTGACCACCTTCCTTATCATCTTCTGACTAACATTTATTTGGATCCTCTTAAATCCAAACTGGCTATTTTGACTTCTTTTTTGTTCAGAAACTCATGAAACAGGCAGGTGTTCTTATTTTAGAAACACATTTTCCACTTTTTGAGGAAGGCACAAGATTTTCCAAAAAAAATACTGTTTTGAACCGAATTCTCGATGCAGCAGAGCAAGAAAGGGGAAAATCAAGTAATTTATTTGTCAAAATATGGAAACTCATTTTGATTCCAACAATTCCCCACATATTGAAAAAAAAAAAAGCCGCAATTTTGGTAAATAATAGTTTAAAAATAATTTATTAAAGCAGTTCTCGAAAAAATATTTTTCCCTGCTCCACTTTCTAACTCATTTTTAAATGATGCTTAAGGCAAGATTATTGAAGTGATTTGTAATTGAAAAGTTCTTTTCATTTTCCATTAAATGAATTGCATTTTCAGTCATAAGCGATTGTTGAGTCTTGACAGCAGTCCCCCCCCCTCCTGTGCTGCCGCATCCCGAATTTAGTTTGAAAAGTCCTTTTGGCTTGTACCAGGAGGAAAAGGTAGATTTCCTATATCTTCATTTTAAAACATCTCCAAAAATTTTACTCGAAAACACCAAGCTAAAATGCGAAGAACCCGATGACAGAAGATTCATTAATACTGAATTTGAATAAGAAATTCGCCAACTATAACCAAGTTGGCTTCATTTATAGACACTTATTTTTAGTTGCCAATTTTTTGCCAAGTGTCACCAAGCTTGACGAGAATTTGATACTAACGGATACAAGTATATAGTTTTATGCATGGCTTCATTTATAGACACTTATTTTTAGTTGCCAATTTTGGCAATTTTTTGCCAAGTGTCACCAAGCTTGGCGAGAATTTGATACTAACGGATACAAGTATATAGTTTTATGCATATGATAGGGAAAATGGTTACAACAATGAAAGATAATAATTTGTGAGAAATCCTGTTCACTAAAACTCAAAAATTAATCCCTGATTTTTTTTATTTTGTAATCTACTGTCTTGTTTCATACTGTCAGCCACCCTAGAATTTCAAACTGCTCTATCTCAGCCATTTTTTAAGATAGAGGCAATAAAAATGCTTTGGATACCTTGTATCAAGGCCTAATACTTAAATAAATTGTGAATTCCGTCCTTCTGCTCGCTATGCTCTCCAATGTCTGTTCTCAACCATGAAAATTTTTTCCATTTTTTTTAGAAAAAGCAAAAAAACTTTTTTACTAGACACTATTAAAGAATTTGCATTTGTACATCAATAATTCCTATGAAGATCATCATGAATGGTTAATTTTCTTAAGTGCAGGGGTCACATTCACTCAGGAAAAATTGGAGCAGTCAAAAACGGCTTTTGGAGCAGGAAAGTGAGTTTTTGGAGCAACAAAAAACGACTTGTGGAGCAGGAAATCGAGTTTTTGGAGCTCTTCTTTTGAAAATAAATTCAGTATCACCACTGTACCCAACACATATGTTGAAATCTCATACAGTACAAAATCTATACTCCGGACCTCAGCGATTCCAAATTTCGGATCATTTGCCATAAAAAATAAAGAAATGAAAAGTAATTTAACCCCTCCCTTACTCCATGAAATATTTATATCAAGGATGCATTAGCAATACTAACTAGTATCGTGTGGCCATCACAAAATATTCTTCTATATAAATTAAATCGTCTGCAACAAAAATTAAATGCCAATGAATTTGAGCTTGAGATTAGCTATCGCAGAAGTCATGAAAACAAAACATAGCAGCGACACTTGTGAGACAGTATGCACCCAAAATTAATAAGGATCTATTTAGGTCAAAGTCTAACAGAGTCTGAAATTTCATGAAATTCTGTGCATTAGTTCTTGAGATATAGTTATTGCACAAATCGTGAAAAATGCAGCAAAGCAATGCCCCCTGTCAGACAATTTAAACCAAAACCTAATCAGCATTTATTTATGTCAAAGTGTAAATCTGAATTTTGAAGAAATTCCGTGCATTAGTTCTTGAGGTATAGCTATCAAGGAAATCATGAAAAATGCAGCATAGCAGCTGATCTTGATTTCAGATCGTGGATTTGATTTTTAAAAATTAAAAAAGGGGAAATCTGTCGTTCGGCGGAAAAATGGCATTGCATTCCTGGGAAGAAAATGGTGCAAAGAAATCCGATTTCACCGTAGAAAAGAAAAAACAAAATGCTCTTTTAGGAGCAGAAATAGTAAAAAAAATGCATTTGTAGCAGATTGTAGCAGATATTTTCATTTGGAGCAGTTTGGTGCAATTGGAGCAGGTCTGTGACCCCTGTAAGTGTCACTTATCAAATTGCAAATGAACAAAAGCATTCTCTTTTATTTAAATCCGTCAAGTAAAAGTTGTGTAAGGTTTTAAAAAATATTTTTTAAAAGTTTTTATAGTACTTGGTTTGATTGAATATTTTGTTATTCAACCAAATCGAATATTCGATGCATTCCTAACTGAAAACATACAGAATAATCTCACTCAGTAGTGTTAGTGACATACGCATGTTTTAGGATGCACATACACATCACAGTGGTAGCCATGCCAACTGCAAAGAAAATATAAATCATGGTAAATTTAGAATTACATTTCCTTGAGAGGGACTTTTCTTAACAACTTTTGTAGGATAAGGAGGCAAAAACCTTAATGAAACCTACAATAGAAAATTATGCAACTTTTAATAAATTTTTTTTTTAAATGAATTTTTAAATTTGAAAAACCTAGTAATAGGAATCATTTAAAAGGCACACACACGTCTTATACGACGCCCATGTAAAAATAAACTGCAGAATAAATGTAAATCGCAGTAAATTTAGAATTGTATTTCCCTGAGAGGCCATCTCAAAAACTATTATAGTGTAAAGAGCCAAAAACATTGATGCTGCCTATAATAAAACAAATAAGTATGTAAGAGTAATAAAAAAAAAAAAGAAATTCTCACAAAAATACTCTTTTATAAGAATTCGATATTTATCTTGAAAATCAGGTCTCATTTCATCATTTTCCAAACAATTTCCATTACAATACATTACTTTGGTGTGTGCACTGAACCAGATTATGGAAAACTCACCGCTTTTCTTTACACTTAATAGAAAGCGCAAATTATTAATTTTTCTTAAGATATGCAAACAGGAAAGGACTCCCCCCCCCCCCCCCCAAAAAAAAAAAAAAAAAATTTTTCTGATGTCTCAACGTATAATCATAATTTAATTAATGTGAAACTATTAATGGATTAAAGTGTATTTTTAAAAATATATCTATTACATTCACTAATTTTTATTCATATTTCTATTTTATAGTGGGTCATTGTCATATCAATACATGTCAAATCAACCAGTGACTCAACCTGACCATTTTGATGAATTGACCTATAGCCAGACCTATAGCCTGACCATTTTGATTTTGATGAAACTTACAGGAATCATTCTCCTTGATGATATAAATGAGAGTATACTTTTATTATTTTATTATCTCAGTAAATTTTCATACAATTAATTTTATTAATTTCGAAAAATCATCATTTTTTGGCTTGTATAAATGTTTTCAATTTTGAATTTCTCAAGTTCTATTAGGTGTAAAGAGTTGTTTGACACCTCATTTTAAAGAGAATTTCATAAGGTTTAATTTGATATGCAAGTTGACTATGCTTGGTTAAAAAAAGTAAATTAAATTAATTTAAAATTTATAAATTAAAATTTTTTTCAAATAGTGTTTTTTAAAAATTTGGAAAAAAATATGTTTTTTTTTAATATTATAAACTTTAAATTCTGAAAAATTTAGAGTGGGATCTCAATGGGATCAGCAGTTATGTTAAAAAAACTAATGTTAAACACCAATTGAGGCTGGTATTTAAAGTTGGCACCTCGCCAACTTTATGATTATGCTAAAGATAGTATTGTTTTATTCATTTTAAACATTATTAGGTAGCTTTCAATACAAAAAAGTATAAAGCTACCTATTGCAGCCATTCGGAGGAAAGCAGTTCCGGAAAATTTCGATATATTTTCACCGATCATGACCCCCAGACCCAAAACCACCCTCCGTTCAAATGTTGCTTTATATATATATATATATATATATCTGATCTGATCTATGTCATACGATAACGCTCGTATTTATAAATTAAATTGGATAAAACTAACTGTGTGTTTTAAGCTCACCAATGCCTCGACCGAGTTTGTTGGCCAGCTTGGTCCACCATCTTGTTTCAAGATGGCGGCCACTAAAATTTTAAAACTAAAATAAATATACAAAAAAATTAAAAATTAAAATTTAGGCCTTGATACAAGGATTCCAGAGCATTTTTTGTTTTACCTCCATCTTAAAAAATGCTGAGATTGAGCAGTTTGAAATTCTAGGGTGGCTGACATTTTGAAACAAAACAGCACATTAAAAAAACCCAACGATTCATTTATAAGTTTTAGTGAACGCGATTTCTCGCAAATTATTTTCTTGCATTGTTGTAATCATTTTCTCAATCATATGCATAAAACTATATATTCATATCCGTTAGCTCCAAATTCTCACCAAACTTGGCGACAATTGGTGAAATATCGCCAAATTTGGAGATCAAAATAAGTCTTCATAAATGAAGCCAACTGGGCTGTAGCTGAATAATTTGGTGAATTTCTTATTCAAATTCAGTATTAACGAATCTTTTGTAAACGGTTTATTTGCATTTTAGCTTGCTGTTTTCGAGTAATATTAGCTAAAATTTTAAAATGAAGATATAATAGGAAAGCTACCTTTTCTTCCCGGTACAGGCCAGAAGGACTTTTTTTTTTATAACTGTTGATCCCATTGAGATCCCACTCTAAAACTTTCAGAATTTAAAGATTATAACATTACAAAAAACATATATTTTTTCAAAATTAAAAAAAACCACTATTTTAAAATTTTTTAAATTAAATTAAATTAACTTTTTTAAAAACAAGCATAGTCAACTTGCATATCAAATTAAACCTTATGAAATTCTCTTTAAAATGAGGGGCCAAACAACTCTTTACACCTAATAGAACTTGAGAAATTCAAAATTTAAAACATTTATACAAGCCAATTTTTTTAAATTAAAAAAATTAACTGTATGAAAATTTACTGTGATAAAAGAATTATAAAAGTTTCTCATTTGTATCATTAGGGAGAATAATTCCCGAAAGTTTCATTAAAATCTGAAATGGTCAGGTTGAATATTGAAAATTTTTGGTTGATTTGACATGGAATGACCCTAGTGTTAAAAATATTTCGTTGTTGGAGCTTTACAGCCAGTTGGCCTTTTTTGGCGAGTGTGGTTGGGCACATAATTATATCTATTGTTGTTGTAACTTGTATACAATTTTAGCAATGAAGAGCATTGAGCAATTTATTCCCTTGGCAGGCTAACAGAAAATTGGCTTAAAATTAATTTATAAAAATATTAAAATGCTCTATTATTATTACTATTATTGTTATTGGAAACACATCTTTGTACATCCTTTTTATAATTCTAGCCAATGAGGAAGTGGGTAGATTATAAAATTCTGTCATTATACACAAAAAACACACAAGCATTAATAATTTAATTTTTAAAGCTTTTTTTTAAAAAAAGAGTACTTTCATGTTATAGTGACATTTGAGGATTTTGAGGATAAATTGCTAAGCGGCCAAGATTTATCGCCAAATTATAAAGCATATATGATGTATATAACATTTCGTGACGCATATTGCCCAGTTATAGTCATATAGGATATGTTTATAAGATGTATATTATGTATGGCATATAAGATGTAAATAATGATGTATATATATGAGCATTAGACAGATATAAGCTTTGTTATCATCTTGGTGAAATCGTAACTGCAATCTTGGCATAATCGTAATTGTGGGGGCTGCTGTAACACAAAAGTACCAAAAAAAGCTAACAACAGGAAATATTTGAAAGGACACCAGATTGGACAGTCCTGATCTATGTGTTATCTTTAATTTTGAAAATGGCTGTCATTTTTAATGCTAAAAACTGCATTCAATATTTTGCTTTCCCAATATTTATATGCACATGCAAAGACAATGGTGGAATGCACACATGATAATAAAAGACACCAAGCTTATATTTTCTAACACAAACTTTATATTTGTTCCAAACTCTACACCATTGTATATAAAAAAAAATATGAAATACAAATCAATATACATGAAAATCAAAGAATGGATGTTGTATAAATACATGATGCTACAAAAGATTTGGTATAAGGAGAAAACAAAAACATAGAGGAGCGGTAAGAAAAAAACGATAACAATATTTTAATCACACTTTCAAATACTGCATTATGTTTAAAGTGTCGGGAGAAAAAAAAGTTATGACAACAGTTTTTCTTCACTTTGGTAAAAACTATTTTGAAGTTACTTAAACAGTGTTAGAAACATCAGATCTAGAGTATGCATAAAAACAATTTATCCAGAACTGGAAAAAAAAAAATAATATTCAAAATAAAAGTTAGCTATAGTTAACCTTATTGAAAATTGTATTGTTATTCATTTTCTTTTATAACTGTACTCATTTCAAGCCATTGAATAATGTAATTTAATATTAACAACAACAAAAAAGACTATATAAGAATTATTACACAGGTTCACATCAGACTCATATGTAAATATATGGGATTGCCAACATACAAATGAATTGTTGCTTTATAATAAGTAAACTAATAAATAATAATGTATATAAATTGGAAAGGAAAAAAAAATGATATTGTAACCAGGGCATGAAATTAAGGCTTTTGACTAGAATACAGGAATACATAACCAACCGTTTTTGGATCGTAAATCCTTTTTACTTTTGCCAAAATTTGATAATTATCACCCCTCACTTTATTCTTCTCATGTTTGGGACTTTGTGCCAATAAAAACCAACCCACTGCCTTCTTTTATTTCCAAACAGAAAAGAATAACTTCTTGATTCCACCTATGATTTTTTTCACAAAACTTTTCATTTCAAAACAGAACCCTTCACAAAATTCTTTGTCATAAAAATAGATATTTTCACAAAACGTCTCCCTCTCCAAACTGAACTTTTCACAAATTTAATCATTTAAAAGTAAAATAGGATTATCACTTTTATGTATATAAAGGAACTATGTATATTTCACTATATCTTGTTAAAAATATATCATGACGATCATTTCAAATTCACAATTGTAAGAAGCTGTTCATAATTTCATAAAGACAGGGCCGTGGGAAAAAAGTTTGGCCAGACCCCTGTGATCACTCACCCTATATTTTTATTCTCATGTTTGGGACTTTGTGCCCATAAAAACCAACCAACTGCCTCCTTTCATTTCCTACAAAGTTGAAAAGTGTTTATGAATTCAGTTTGTCTGCGCTCTAGCTCACATAAATATACTTGGATTGCCATGCAATTGATATAGGTTATTGAGGTTTACTAGGGCATGTTCGGTATTGAAAATGAAGTATGTAGCATTTATAGAGCCATTCAAAAGAATTCTTTTACATTGTGATGTATTTTAATGATATTACACTACTTCAAACATGTTGAAATGGATCTATATCACTAAGGTGCATTATAAGATGCTTACTATCATTTGTTTACGCACGTACACACACACAAAAGAAATCAGTTACAATACCAACTATGAACAATAATAATTGTTGGAAGTGCCTTTTCAGTTGTGGCACGCATTTTTAAATTTAAATCTATAGATCCTATACAGGGCTGCACAAAATAACTCTGATATTTACAAATTATTAATGGTAATTACTGAAATCTGGTTTTCATTATGCATTTTTCAAATTGTTTACTTAGATATCCTTTTTCACCTTATTTTTAGGTAGATTTCGTAAGAAATACTACCTATTACATTCTCACCTAATTTGGAAATTTTGAAAATTTTTTGCAGATCTACGCCGATTATGACTCCCAGAACCCAAAAACACCCCCAGTTCAAAAGTTTATATATATCTAACTTTTTTATGGACACAATAATTGCAGAAATTCTGCACAAATATCTTCCAAACAGGTACATAAAATCAAGGGGCATAAAATCTGGGTCCAGTTCTTTAATGGGCAAAATCAAACCATGGGGGGGGGGCATTTTGTGAAAACAGAAAAAACCCCATAATTTCTTAATTAGGACATGTATCGAATCCGTTTAAAGTTATTATTACTTCTAGAAAAAGGGCCGAAAATTTAGGTAGGACAGATTTTTGATATCATTAAAAATGGCCCCAAGGGGGTGGGGGTTTAGAAGAAAAAAAAATTTATAACTTCATCCATTCACAAGATATCAAATCCGCTTAAATTTATTTATTATAAATACTCTTAATATGATCTATAACTTTTATATTGACAAGTTTTTTATAGGACCAACCCTTCTAGCAAAAAAAAAAATAAAAAAATCCTGCCGGCTCCGCTTGCAAACAAGTTAGGTTTCGAAGTGGGTGGTTCCAACTGCAGCATCATGGCAAAAAGGTCATTTCTTCTGCAATTCCCGACAAACAGGCACCCCACGGTCTGCGTCTTCAAAATCTACCTGTGCTTGTAGGCCGAGCCGTCAGGGATTTTTTTTTATAGTATTCTGAATGTGTTGGAAAGTATTTCATGATCTATGTTTAACGCATCATTTTTCATAAAGACTTTAGATTTCATGCCCTGATTGTAATGATGAGACTTATTTGTATCATTTTCAATTATTATGAGCAAAAATTGCTTTTCGATCCAATGGATTCTTCTTAGCCAGAAAGTTAAAAATACATACAACCAATAGCCTATAAAATTCGAAATAACTGTCAAATTTGAATGAGAGAAAATAAAGGAAGAAAGGCCCTAGAGATTTAAATTTTATTTTTTTCAAAATAGATTTGGGATTTTTATTTCAATAAAATTAAGTAATACATATATTAACATTTTTTTTGCATTAAACACAGGTAATAATTAAATAATCCTTCATGCACAGATCTCCTCTGGGGAAACATTCCAACTCTAAGAAACTAACCAGATTTACTCTGTTTTGAGGATTATTATATAATCATCAGCCGAGAAATAAAGGAAAGATGCTTTGTCTGATTGAATAAAAATGTCAAATTTAATATACAAAATGTATCATCCAATTGAATTTGATTTTTGAAATTAAAAAAAAAAAATCTCTTCAAGGTATTTTCAGTCTCTCTATAGAATAGCTTGATTTAAAAAAAAAAATCTTCAGGCCTTCCCATTACTGTGTGAAACTACACGGACATATTCTTTCTTTTATGATTTGAGATGACAGAAAATGAATATTTCGTGAACAGCTTAAAGTTAATTTTTCACAAGTATGAGCGGAATTCTGTGTGCATGGGTTAGAATTCTTTTTCTTAATTAATATATCAAGCTTTAAGGCAGTTATGCTGTTGATTTGGTAGCAGCTAAACTTCTGGGTACTTCAGTGTTATTTTATTTTTTTTAACAGTTGTAAATAAACTTGAGTGCTATCATAAATGAAATTTTGAAGCCATTGAGCCAGGGTCCTTTTTTTTTAAATAGGTATTTGCTTCTTTGTCACATTGCATGGTCCCTGTTTATCCATTGGAAGTCTCATATTCTCAATGCAATACTATCTTTAATGGCAGAATGCCTTATTTTTGAAAATACCTCACCCCATCTTGTTCTGTAGACGGAAGGTACCAAATCATTACATATATATATATATATATTAATGCAAGAGAAAAACAATCAACTTATATAGTCAAACTTGTTTAATATGAGCATGGCTAAAATGAGGACCAATTAAAACAAGTTATTTGCATATTTAAACTATCATTTTCACACTTTAACTGAGCTATAAATGCTAGATCATGCCCAATACAAGCAAAACATCTGTTTCGCATTTCAATGTGGTTTTCAGCAAAAAGCAGAGTAGAATTGAGATAGAAATCCTGTCACATGACAGAGTAGGATCCACAACACACCAAACTGTACAATGGAATCTAGTCTCTACTTACTATGTACTTCTGCTCTATGGCTGCATTAACTGTATGTCGTTCATGTCCTTTGAAATTAAGTTCTTTACAGGCTTTATTATGATTTTGACTTTAGTTCTTTTCAATTTTCAAATGGAAAAACTCATTCAAAAAGTTTCATTTTAAAAAAAGAAAGCATTATCAGTTAGTGAGAAAATAGACATTATTAATGAAAAAATCTGCAGTGTACCAAAAGTAGGGACTATCCTCATTACCATTATCGACACTGTAGGAAAAAAAAAAAGAAAAACTATTCAACCTGTTTAAATAATGCTCAGAAATTTTTAAAATGTGAAAAAAAAAAAAAAATACATTGGCAAAGCATCACTATTGTTGTTTAAAACTAAGCATGTTCCTAAGCATGCTTTCTTCTTCTGCCACCTAAATAAAATGACACTCATAAAGGTAAGACTGAGTATTTTATGTTAACTTTATGATATTAAATTAATGGTACTTATGCATTATCCGAGCCAAGAGATAAATCGCCAAAAATGGTTGCCAATTACCAATCTTGTTTATTATTACTATTCGTGTTCAAAACCATAATTTGACGTTATTCAATACATAACATTGTTTAAAAGGGTAAATAATATAAAATAAATAAATAATATATAAAAAATAATATATAAACATCAAAGAACTGAAAACTATAATAAAAAAATAATCTATAAATTATAATAATAAAAACTATAATAAATAAATAAACTATATAGTTGTCAAAAAATAAGTGTTACTGTAGTTAATGATATTGGTGTCAAGCTTGGCACAGTTGTATCTGACCTGGCCCAGATAATATGTAAGTACCAAATTAATTTTAGCAGTGAGATAGTTAAAACAAATAATAATAGTAATTACTTTAATTATGTGTGTGTTTTTAAGGTTTTTGTTAGCTTCACGGGTATTATAAGTAACGGTTGATATGAGAACGTATATAATAATTCCCTTGCTTCACGTATTAACCCAGTTTGACTGACAAAAATATAAACTAGCTTATCCACAAAATAAATAAAAATGGAACATAGCATGTGACATGCAGTGCTACATACACTTATCCATTCTCAGCATTAAATCACGTTGTTTGACAACATGTTTACAATATAGGGTGGACAGGAAAGTAAACAACTTCTGTCATTGTGTCCCTAAAAACAACTACTGCTTGATAGATGAAAATCCATTTTGCACTTAGGTACTACAAAGCTTGAGCCAACAAATATCAAAACAATTGTTAATTCAATATAATGTTTCACATCAAATTAAATTCACTTGATTTTCATTAAATATACAGTAGACTCCCTTAAATCTGCATAGCTTTAAAATTTTGTGGATTTCCGATCCCAGTTTTGTTTACATTTATTAAACAGTAATTTGAATAATCCACTCGAAATTATAATGAATGCTTAAAATAAAGTGAAATATCTAAATATTTAAGGAAAATAATAAAAATTAAGATAATTTAAAGAATGTTTAAGATATTGAAAATAAATGTCAAATAAATAATTAATAATGCATAAATAAATAGGCATAATAATGATAACTTTTTCTGGAATTATTTAGTGAAACTCGCCTTATAAAAGGTACACTAATAATTCACATCAAAATCTTAAAATAAAAAAGTTACTCATATTTAATGACCAAAAAAGCTTGATTAAAACATAAATGTATTTGGTAAAAATATTTGAATTTTTTCAGAAATAAAATTGGTACGTCTCCATTATCCCGTCGACCACTTTTCATAACAAAAAACTATTGCCAAACTGTAACACCAAATAAAGAAATCAAAGAACATTGCCATTGGAATATCAAAATAAATAAATAAAGTATAAGAAATTCAGAAAAGCTCCACTCACCAAAGTGTCAACTATCAGTAAGTTTAAACAAAAACAATATATTAATGAAAACAGAAAAAAAAAATCTTTGATATTTATTTATTTACATTATTTTTCTTAATTATCCCCCTCGGCTGGTGGATAAATGTTTGTGACGTCCGTTGAAACTGATCTGTTGCATGTTTCTATGCATCGTAGCATTTTTTTCAATGCTTTTTCTCTTTTAATATCATGGCACTGCCGTTTAACCACTTCAATGGCCGCATAGATAGGGAAACAGTACAGCCGTTGAAGTGGTTAAGGACGTAATTGTTATTTTAATTAATGAAATAACTAATAAATCAGTAAAACAGGATGAAAAATAGGTACTTTTCGGTTAGCCGGGCACCAGTGATATATGTACATATATAAATACATATGTACATACATAAATTTGTATATATATACATCCATATATGCATATATATGTGTATATGTAGATATGTGTGTGCGTGTATATATACATGTATATATATTACTGGCGCCCGGCTAACCGAAAAGTACCGAAAAATACAGGCAAATGTCGAATTAAAAACTACTTGATGACATAACAAACACATGTCATGCTTCTGACATCCAGTCAATGGGACTACATTTTTGGCGATTAATCTTACAGTTTGGCAATAGTTTTTCGTTATTAAAAGTGGTCGACGGGATAGTGGAGAAGTACCATAACATCATACTTCCTTCATGAGAAAACATGAGTTGAATCTTATTAACTAAAATTACATATTAAAATGTGTACAGAATGGCATAAAAATTAGAAAAAACTTGAATTTTTCACCTACATCTCAACTGTAAGTTTCATTGTCTACGTATATATATATATATATATATATATATATATATATATATTTGTAACAGTTATGATAGTTACGTGCTTCCAAGTGTATTTTGACAATCTTCCCATAATTCATAGTGGATCTAACTGTCTCTGCTACACAGGCAATTAGAATACATCCTGCAATAACTTCAAAACTATACATAATAATCAGCATTAACAAACCATTAAATAAAACAATTCTTTTCTCATTCAAGTGAAGCTTAAAAGAAGTTAAAACAATTTTGAAAATAATGCAATTCTGATGAAATAAACTTAAAACTATCCAACTGCTTGTAAATACATATCTTCATTGCAGTTGCTTATCATATCAAATCAATAACTGTACATAAAGAATCACAATCCTACTCCAGACATTATAGTTTATTTATATAAAAAAAAAAAAAGACATCTTACAATAAATGTATTCTCTAACCAACAATGAATGCCTTCTTGTTGACAAGGATCGATTTATACACCATACATGTTCCAATAGAAAAAGTACGACTGATAAAATATTTTGATATAAGAAATTCAACACATCTTTTTATAAATTCACACATAAAATTTTTAAAAATTCAACAAAGATTGAACAACTAGGCATTCTTGAAAAAATGCCACTAACCTCTTCACTTTATCAATGCTCCAAGTAATATGTGTAAAACAGCTGACATGGGTGTACTTTTTTTCTTGGGAAAGCGATTTCAATCCTTTTTTTTAAAAAATAGTTTTGGCTGTAGCTAAACTGTACATGGATTGTTTGACAAAAAATAAAAATAAAAAATACAATAGTTATACCGTTTTGCAAACAAAAATTATCCCATGTAAAACAGCTGAGATGGATGTAAGTAGTTGTCGAAAATTACTGGAACAGTACTTTTCTGTAAAATAGTTTCGGTAGTAGCTAAACTAACAATTGATTATCCAACAAAAGCAAAAAATAATTTTTAAAATTCCCTAAATTTCTTTTATTTCTTAACCTTTCTTTGTGTATTGTATTTTTTAATTTTTATTTCTTTCACAGTTCAGCTACTATTTTAAAATAAGTACTGAAATCAGTAGTTTCCAAGAAAAATATAACAATGTCAGCTGTTTTACATGCGATTTTGCAACCAGTTGTTGCAACTCTTAACAAGCTACATTCAGAATAATAAATTTATTCCACATTTTTGACAACGAGAGAGTTGTGATAGGAAAAGTGTCACAACTTTAAGAGGTGATAATGTACATCAAGGCACATATCACACGAAGTGTTGGAAATCAACAGCGACCCTCCGCATCCAAACAACGCTCAGCTAGATGCTCCATAATTCTGAGTGTATCTCGAATACATACAGTATCACTGTCCAAATTATCATACACTTTCCACACAGTCATCCACATTTCACAGTAGGCAAAGTTATTCTATTGAAAATATTGCAGAAATACCTTTTTTATTATTGTTAAAAGCTATGAACAAGAATCCAAGTTTGGTTTAGAAAAGTCATACACTCTGTATTTTTAACTGAGTAAGTGGATTGTGAACTTGCTTTCCTATATAACTGCTTATCTTGACATTTATTACTACCACTGAAAGCTGTGATGCTTTTTCCTGTTATATTACATTCAAAATTACATCCAAAATAAATAATAATAATAACTAGCTTTTAAAAATTCACAGACATAAACAGGAGAACTCAAGTCCTTGTGCTATATAAATTGTGGACTTTTGTGACTTAAATATTCCCCATCTTTTATTGCTCTCTAGTTTTTAAAAATTGGCCTTGGAAGACTGACCAAAAAAAAGAAAAACAAGTGGGTAAGTGTGATCGATGATCACACAAAGGGTTTCGTTTAATATTCCTTTCAAAACACTTTATTCTTTCTTTAATAAATCCAAATAAATATTTCATTTTCAAAAAAAAAAAAAAAAGTCATGTTTTTTTATAAAGTAAAAATTTATTTTTCTCGTGTTTTCGAATATCTGAGCCAGCTGATAGCAGGCAAAGCCGCTATTATACTCTGTCATAATTATATCTGTCATGTGGACTAAATGAGATATTAAAAAAAAAATCAATTTCAATATTAAACATTTTGTATAGAGACCTTCAAAATGTTTAAATATGCCAGTATTTCCATAATTGGGTTTTTATCATGATTCAATACTTCCTCAAACTCATAGAACGTTATAATCACTTGCTGATGTCCTATCTACTTGCTTTCTCTATTACTCATATTGAAACTCTCTTTGTATTACTCTCAAACATTTGAAAAAGTCCATTAAACTTCCAATAGGATGTCAGATTAATTTTCTTTTTAATTCTCTAACGACATCCTATTAACCTGCTTTCTGTACTTACACAGACTCATACTCCTTGTATTTTTGAGAAATGTTTAAAAATTTCTAATTTATTACCAATAGGACGTCCTATTAATCTTTTTTTTTTTTTCCCCAATGGGTGAAACTTTTTATTTCATTTTCATTTTTCACGTGGAAATCTTTCAACAGAAAATTAATTTTTGTAGAAAGAATTTTATTGGGGATTTTTAATGGTTGGCAACTCCTATAACGAAAAATGTTTCAATTGAATAGGAAAAGGCTGTTAGATTTTTGGTTTTTTATCTCTCTATATTAAAATAATACGACTTTTTCAAAATCTTATGATTTTCAGCTTCATAGTAGGTATTCAGCTATAAGTGCCCAAAATTTCAAGTCTGTAAGTTATGTAGTTTTTGAGAACCGGCTCTGTAATGGACAGAGACAATGTAGCAGGTGTGATATGAAATCTCACAATGTTTAAATCATGTTATATTTTTATTTCTTTCGGCCTTTCACGTCGATATTATTTGGATTCAATTCCGTATTTATTTTTACGTGAGCGTTTCTTATCAGGCATCGTTCGGCGGCCGTATTGCGCTCTTGCCGATATGTTCGCTCTCTGCCTTCTCCTCGTATTGTGATGACGTCATCGAAGCGCCGTCTTTCCCCCTCTTGTGACGTACGCATCAGGTAGCTGTGAAAGGAGGCTCATTTTTCGAAGGCGTGGTTTATTTGACGATTGCTGGCGCAAATTAAAATAAATGTTTTTAAATTAATTGTTCGGATTTGTTAATTAAGATAGTGTCTAATTTTTAAAATTCTCTAATAGATTTAAGTCTTGTCGTCCGGATACTTATGGTGTCCCCGTTTCTTACAATAAATTAAAAATTTCGTTAATTTTAAATCAGAATCTGTTTTGTTGATGAACTGTCATGATGTAGTTTTCGTTTCAAAAAGATCGCGGGCCCTGCCTGCCTGCGGCCGACAATGCGTGGTCCGGCGAAATTCTACGACGATGTCTCCCTGTCTGAATTTATTGCCTGATGGCGCGTAAAAGTTTTAATTGAAATTCTCATCTTTAAAATCTGGATTAATGCTGCATTTTAATTTTTAAAGACGTTTCTTCGAGTGGAAAAGATCATTTTTATCGGCCAACGTTTTTATTAAAATAAAAAGGTGACCAACGGATGAAGGCCTCTTTCTTCTCTTCAAAAAAAAAAAAAAAAAAAAAAAAAAACGAATAAAGATATTTGATTATATCGTTAACAAGGCTCCTCTTCATTTTGTGTACAGCAGACACCATTCAAGTAAGAAGTTTCTTTTCCTTTTATTTTATACCACTGCTTTGACCAAAAAGAACGCTAAGGGGTTTAGCAAATACAACGCAATATTTTAAATAAAGAACTTCATAACCATTTAATAATATATAACTACACCTTCATCTACAAATAAATAATATTATTTATACCACAGCAGGATGAATAGGGTTGCGCGAGATGAACGAAACCCTAAAACAGGCCAGATGGAAGAAATCATCAGGTATGAAAGCAAAATCAAGCACAAGTGGGAATTTCTGTTTTAGTACCCAACCTACCTTTTATAATGAATAGAATCTCCCTAAACTTACACGACCTTCTTTTTTCAGTTGGTTAAACTATTTATTTACTGTAAATTCCAGCATATAACATATATTTTTGAAACAAGAAAATTGGTCAAATTTTACAGTTGCACATATATATATATTATATATATCAGGGGACACATTCACTCAGGAATAATTGGAGCAGTCAAAAACGGCTTTTGGAGCAGGAAAGGGAGTTTTTGGAGCAACAAAAAACGACTTGTGGAGCAGGAAATCGAGTTTTTGGAGCAGCAAAAGCTCTTCTTTTAAAAATAAATTTAGTATCACCATTGTACCCAACACATATGTTGAAATCTCATACAATACAAAATCTATACTCCGGACCTCAGCGATTCCAAATTTCGGATCATTTGCCATAAAAAACAAAGGAATGAAAACTAATTTAACCCCTCCCTTACTCCATGAAATATTTATATCAGGGATGCATTAGCAATACTAACTAGTATGGTGTGGCCATCACAAAATATTTTTCTATATAAATCAAATCGCCTGCAACAAAAATTAAATGCTAGTGTATTCGAGCTTGAGATATAGCTATCGCAGAAATCATGAAAACAAAACATAGCAGCGACACTTGTCGGGCAGTGGCAGTATGCACTCAAAATTAATAAGGATCTATTTAGGTCAACGTGTAACAGAGTCTGAAATTTCATGAAATTCTGTGCATTAGTTCTTGAGATATAGTTAGTGCACAAATCGGCGGAAAAATGGCGCAAAGAAATCCGATTTCACCGTAGAAAAAACAAAATGCTCGTTTTGGAGCAAAAATAGTAAAAACAAATGCATTTGTAGCAGATTTTAGCAGATATTTTCATTTGGAGCAGTTTGGTGCAATTGGAGCAGGTCTGTGACCCCTGATATATATATATATACAAGGTCTAAAGTAAAAGCTTAAAAACTAAGCATAAGAATTGAGATTCTTATATTAATGAACAGGTGAAGGAATGATTATTTGAATGAACGAGGGTACAATTCCGAACACTTATATGTGGTGTTTCAAGCAGGCTTGGCAGTGATATATGTTCTCATACTGCACTTGCTTCTTTTCTTCATGTTTGTACCAGTTATTATACTTTTTAATGCTCTTTATCATATATTCATGCCACATATCTCATGACGGTTTCTTTGCAAAAAATGGGATGCTCATAATACGGCGAATATACCTAAAAATACAGTCCTAAATTGTAGGTGTGTGTTATACGACGGAATACACAGTATGTAATTATTTTTAACCGAGCAAAAAAATAAAAGTAATATTTATTATAAAATATCCCTTGGCTTACCTTAACAGAAATACTTTTCCTTCAAAAGCAATTCTTAATGACACTTCTTTGCAAGGCTTTACTTTTATTTTATTTTATTTTATTTATTTATTTATTTATTTATTTTTTTTTTTTTTTGGGGGGGGGGGGGGGGGGGTGGGATACATATACAGCTAAACATTTTTTTAAATCTAATAGGAAAAAAAAATTAAGATTTTGAAATTCCTCCTAAAATAATTTCTTAAGTACTGTAGATATTTATGCAATACATTAAGTTCTATGTATAATTTGATATCAATAAAGATGCTTACATTTTCTCTGATCAGAAATCATTGACAGACTGCCAAAACGGCACTTTTCTTGGGTCAAACTGAGAGTATGACAAATAAAAGTGTTTAAAATATAGATAAATATGAAATTCAAATATGCTCTATGAATGTATAAATCTCTCTCTCTCACACATAAAAAACTTGCTGTGAAAATAAATAAAAGAATAATTTATAAAATATTATTGAATTTAAGAACGTTTATAAATTGGCAAAGCTAAAGAATCACGCTGAGTTTTGATAAAAAGTGGACAGATATATATTTTTTTATTTTACATACATACCAAAGAGTTTTAATCTTTTCCATGTAATTAAACAATAGTGTTTGCAACTGAATAAAGTAAAATCATTCAAAAAATATTAAATTTCTTTACAATTTTTATAAGAGTGTCTATTTTGAATAAATAATAATAATAAAAATAATTTCAGATTTTTGTGATCTTTTGACAAGAAAATAAGTCAAGAATCAAGAATGATAACATAATCTTTAACCCCTTCGCGACGAGCGTCCTTTACAGAATTTTTAATCATTTACCACCAGTTTTTCAAAACAGAAATTTTCGCCTATTTGAATCGCAGAAATGCTAGGATTACATAAGGCAAAGCTTAAGTTAAAAAATAACTGGTGGGAATAATCGAGGATTCTGAGCATCTCATACGTCACGTATACGTGTCGCTCGTCCCCAAGGGGTTAAAAATACCACAACACTAATAAAATTATTATATGAAATATTGCTGTTTTCAGTATAAATATGAAATTCTAATTTGGCACAGTGTCAATATTAAGCGTTAACACCATTCAAATTAATAGATTTATTTGACATAACTATTAATTTTGGAAGAATT
Organism: Maratus michaelseni; assembly: GCA_963931845.1. Taxonomy (NCBI): domain Eukaryota; kingdom Metazoa; phylum Arthropoda; class Arachnida; order Araneae; family Salticidae; genus Maratus; species Maratus michaelseni. The sequence goes on from OZ007587.1 coordinate 472,027,483, forward strand.
TGTGATCTTGTGTACTATCCCCTATCGTAGGCAATATTAGATACTTCCCCAGAAAAACAGGTTTTTAAAGCAGAGAAACTGCTAAAAATACACTGTGTGATAATTTACCTCTTGTAAGTTCGTCCATAACACACTTATCACTATTTGAATCTCCTATGATAGATGTCAGCTCTAAAATTGCTGAGTCTCAGTTCTTGGGATGTTCACTACTTTTTAAAACACTTAGCAGTGGACGAATCATCAGATGTTTTCTGTGTTTCTAACATTTGCAGATCCAGTTCAATCACTCAAAAATAATCTTACTTACAGCGCAAAAGGAAGCAAGCAAGAGGCAACAGCAAATATTTCAAATCGTACAACAGAAACCTTAAAACCATATTCAAGACACTTGTCAGACAGAAACTGATATTGAGAAATAAGATCTTCCCAAGAAAGTATTAAATAACGCCTGAAAATTTGAATATTTATAAAGAATGACGACAAGAAACACTTGAAAAGCATAGTAGTTTCCATATACACTTTGCAGCACTGCAGAACAACATATTTTCACAAGTAAACAAGTTTATCAGTAACATATTTGCACAATAAAAATGTTTTACACTGTTTGGGTTTTTCAAAAGTCCCTGTTTTTTGCGTTACTTGCCAAATCACATATAATTTAAATAAACAACAACAAAATAATGCAGTTCAGATGATGTGAAAAAAAAATGTGTCCTACATTTGGATAATCAAAAGTATGTGTTAAAAATACAGGGTCAGTAAAGAATTGGAGGGATGGTCTGGAGATGACATCCCCCCCAAGAAAATTTGGGATTTTACACTTATTAATGGTCTAGAAGTGAAAAATATTTTCTTTCTCCCCAGTAACTCCAAAATGCCTGGAGAAATATTTCAGAATTAAGCATATACAGGACAGTAGTGCAAAATTTTGAACAGTTGCAAAATATTTTTATGGCAAAAACCATCTGTTAACCATTCTGATGATCCATAATTACAAAATGCTAAAGTTGTCTGTAGCTTAAATTCCTTATTTTATTTTTCCCAATCATACTGACTGGTAAAGATATCATACATATTGAATTTTTCCAACTGAGCATAAAAAATGCCCAATCAGGGATTCTTTTTGATTTAACTTGCCAATGTTCTACTGATTGAGCTACCTGAGTTGAGATATTTTGCTCAGATAACCTTATTGGCAATAGCATATCGTTTGTCCATGTAGATAGCTCAGCAGCTAACAGAACTTCATTTCTACAGGTTCTTGGATGAGGTAGCTCGATCGGTAGAGCATTGGCAAGTTAAGTCAAAAGGTTCTTGGTTCAAATCCAGACTTTTTCTGGTATTTTTCTCTCAGGTGAAAAATTTCAATTCGTGTATCAAATTCCTTGTTTTGCAGTGTGTCAACTGTACATCACTGCCACTATGTAATTTAGAAGTTATTTTTTGTTTTGTCTTGTATAAGTACTCTCATGCCAAAAATAACAACCATCATCTGTATCATAAATTTAAATTTCTGTTTTATTTAGCTTTAGATGTTTGATTATTAATGTAACATCAATTAGTGTAAAATATTAAAATAAGATTTATGAGAAAAAAAATAATTTGTAGCATCTTGACTGAATTTAAATATCCTGGTGTAATATTTCAACTCCTTAAAGTTGTCTTAAAAATTTGTTTACACTCATTTAATTTGTCCAATAATATCAAGCAAGATGTGTCAGATTTCTTTAAAACCCAAGGAAAGATATTCTCTAAATGTCATTCACTTTTTAAGAATAATGAATTAAAGTGTGTCTGAAGAAATGAAGTTAATTCTTATGCCTCTCAAAAACTTGGACCACAATATAAAGGAAACTCAAGGTCAATAAAGGGTAAGAGTGATTTTATTTTAAAATAATCTTGTATATGTACTCTATATACAACAGAACTGTCTTAATAATTTTCATATAACTTTGTATATTGCCCCTATATAGTTCATAGACATATATATATATATTTATATATATACACATTCATCATTAATTACAACTATTTATTAACACAGTAGTTATTGAAATATCACCCTATCTGTACAACAAGTAGAAAAAGAGCAAACATTCGAAACTATACATTTCAAATTAAATGCCTCAAAACTGAATTTTTATTTTTATTTTTTTTTTTTTTTTGCAAAAAGTTATAAACATTTCTTAAGCATGAGAAATGTCCATATCATTTGTAGATTGATTATAAAATGAAAAATATAAATATATATATTAAATCAGTTATTTCTCTCCAAAAAATGAATTGATGGATTTTGTGACTGTTTCTACTCAAGTACAGATTATATAGGATGCTTCAAAACTAATGAAACAAAAATTTTTTATTATATATTGTAGGGTTGAGAAGAAAAAAATTATTAATTTACAGCATTGAATAACTAGTTTCTACTCATTTTATTTTATTTTTTAGCAATGTTATTGGGAAAGTAAAACTTAATAGGAAAGAATAACAGACATTATGGATATTCTTTAGTATATCCAGATTCACAGTTTCAGATGCACAAGCAATTTTTTTACATATTTATACAATTTATTTTGTAGAAAGAAACCATTTATCTATTTTTATATACAAACATAAGTATATATAAAAATCAACATTAATAATAGATATAAACTCATAAAAGTTCATCAAGTTTGTTTTCATAGTTGTTTATAATCCCACTTTCTGAAGCCCAAATTGCAACACGCTTTTTAAAAATTTGCCAAGTACTGAAATTTTTTTTTGTCATACTAAATGCCATTTTTAATTTTATGTCTATTGTTTAGTCGTAGTAGCAGAATTTTCTGTGTTAATCTGCAGCACTTCAAAAGTTATCTGTGACCCAAGAATGTTGGACCCAGCTTACTATCAGAAGAATTTATAGTAGCCCATAAAATAAGCAGAATTTGCATTTACAAAGATAATATAAAAATAAATGAAATGTAAAAAACATTCTTCCATTAAAATTTACAAAAAAATCAACTTATATTATAAAGCACAGATGTGTGCGTCGCTCAATGCTGATGTCATAATAATGCAGAGAACAAAGTGGTTAAAATGGATGAATGTTGCAATAATGGAGCTATTTTTTCAATATTAAACAATCGTAACATTATTTCTAAGGGGAAAATACAAGCCAACGTCTCTTCCCCCATTAGGGATCGAATTTAAAAAAATCAATGTCCAGTTCATGTATTGCCAGGAATGCATCTATATTCCAAATTTCCAACAGGAAGTGGGTGAAAAATGAGTGACAAGATTTGACTGTCAGATACAAACAGAATTGTAAGTTAAAAGAAAGCATGTAAAGATACAATAAATCTAGAGACAAAAATTAAATTTCAGTAAATTTTTCATAGCTCAGAATTGTTTTTAAAAAGGTATTAGATTGATCTGCAAGAAAAAAAAAAAAAAAAAATCTGCATTGCCTGCTGCTGTGTTTCTGCTACTGGGATTCATTCTTACATGATTATATATATTTTTAGCGCAACATTTATTATTTACTGTAATATTTTATTTTAGCTTTTCATATGTTATTGAGTCATTTAATATACAATAAATACCTTTTTGCAGTATTTGTTTTTATTTCACGTTTCAGGGATAAAAACAACAGAAATAAGGAGGGGGTGGGGGAGTGGGAATCATTCACAGAAAATTAGTAAAAAGGGCAAGAAACCTGAAAACAAACATATCTATAGTGAAAAAAAAAAATGGCTTCTTTCCTGGTGATGTCATACCAAAAATGCGAGGTATAAGTTTTAAAAGAAAAACACTTTGGCTGGAACAACTCAATGCTCCACATATTATTGTTACAATAATAACGATACTAATTCTATCAATCCTTGTTTCATTAGTTTTGAAGCACTCGGTACATGACAAGAACAACAAATGATGCACATGGTGGGTTTCATGAGAATGAACGACATTAACAACAACGACGACGAAAAAAAAATCAGCATCACATTAGCACATAATTAGTCTTGAGATAAGGAAAAGTAACGTAGTAGACTTTGTTGTAAAAAGGAAACATCTCAAGAAAGAAATAGAGTTCTGTTCTACGCTACCCTATTTTTACCATAAAGGTCCATGATGGAAGAGTCGTCACTCAGTTCCAAAAACTGCGCGTAAATATCTCGAGTACATTCACCTTTGGAGTTGAAGAGAAACTTGTAGTAACTTCCGTCAGCACAGATTGCTGGGGAAAAAGAGAAAGATATGGAATCAATTTTTTTTTTTTTTTTTTTTTTTTGGGCAAACTAGAATGTAATAACAATTAAAACAAGAACAATAAAATCATGCTTCAAGCATAGATTATGAAACACTTTCCAAAAAAGTTTAACAAAACTTTGCTGTTTAATAAGGTGAAAGAGTAAACAATTTAGAAAACACACAATACATTTAAAATGACCAAATGACCATCAATAGACGGAAAAGTATCCGAATTATTTTGTGCAGCCCTGTATATGAGCTATACATTTGTAAATATATTACATAGTATGCTAAAGTTAGGAAGCACATAGTAAAGTTGTAAATTCCCCTTCAGCCATATCCGTTAATAAATGGAAATGTACTCGATATTTTTGTGCTGCCCTGTATATCATCCATAGAATTTATGGATACCAAGTAATAGGTACAAAGTTACTTTAATTTAAAAAGGCATTTCAACATTCAAACATATTTCCAGCAATTATTATTTTTAGACAATCTGGAATCGAATTCTTTTGTGTGTCCCTGTACATCAGGCATGTCAAACTCCTTTACCGTCGCATACCAAATTAAGCATTATATACAAAGTCGCGGGCCACATAAAAAATGAGTAATATTATTATCATTAGACAGAATTAAATTTGTACGTACAAAACTCAGCCATATGAAAGCAAAGTTATTATTATACATATTTTATCTTAGTTTTTAAAAGAATACTCAAAACATCAACAAAATCTGTAAAATTTTATTGAATTTTCTAAATTGCATTTATTTTAACAATTGATTGTCTGTTAATCTTGATCTAGCAAAGGCGTAGCTGTCAATCTTCTGTGTTTTCTTCAAGTGAAAAATAAAAATAAATATATTTTGAATCGGAAAATTTATTTAACAAAATGTGTGGTATTTATGGGCTACTTATTTGATTTTCTTTAATAAATACATTTTTTGGTTCAAATTATATTTATATCACTTGAAGATTGGCAGCTACTCAAAGATGTCGTATAAAAGTGTGCACCGAACATAGCTAAAATATGCCTAATGGCATATTTTACTTTAAAAAATCGGTCGATTGATGAATATATACAGAAATTTGGAAACCCCATATCCATATATTTGCACTCTAATGTGGAATCGCACTGAAATTTGATTAGCTGCAGTAATTAATTCTAAAGAATAATTTCAACATCCATCATTAGAGCTAAAGTAAATAAATTAAACTGATTTTCATATTTCTTGAAATTCAAAAATTAGCTTTTGAATTTATTTTTAGTATATTCTAAAAATTTTCACTCCAATGCTATTTGTAATAATCTCTTTTGTCTGGCAACATTTAAAATGATATACATTTTCTTTATGAAAATTGTTTTATCAAAGTAATAAATTCTATTTGAAAATGTTAATACTATTAAATAACAAGACAACATTATGAAATTTGCCTTGAAGTTGAAATTTACTCATAAGTGCTTTGTATTTTAAAATTAAAACTCCAAGTACTTTCCTGGTCTTTTAATAATCCACATTCATAATTTGTCGATTTAAAATGAAAATTGTATCCTTGTTTAACGGTTCGAAATTAACAGTTAAACCTTAATTATGAAAAGATGTGAAATATCTTTATAAGAAGGCAGATCTGTTTATCTTTACTATACATATTTCCAAGATATTTTCTAGATTGACAATGATTAAGCATGTGTGTACAAATATAATATAAGTTTATAAGAACTAAAGTTTTAAAAAACATATCCACCTTTTATAAATCTATCCGCTATAGATAATTCTTTCTAGCAATGGTACTTATGCTTATAGTATTTTCAAATTTCTTTAACTGCTCTAGACATCCTTTCTTCAATTTTGTAATGAATAATTTCAACTCGCGGGACATTTAATGTAAAGAAGACAATAATTAGTTTTTGAAGAAAATGTATTTTCTTCAATAGACTTGTTGGATTCACTTTATCAGCACTTTGATTCTCTATTAAGTTTCAATTCTAACAGTTAATCTTTCCGATGTGTAGCCATATTTTTGTGAGTTTTCTTTATACTTTGTGCTGTAGCACCTCTTAATGTTACATTATTTCCAAACTCCAACAGTGTCTACATATCAAATATAAAATTTCACTTTTCCTTTGAATATAATTGTACTGTAAATCACCTTTAAAAAATATGCGGTGTTCATTTTCAGTTTATCATATTCATTCATAATGGTAAAGAGCATATTTTTTTTATATATAAATCCCAGGATGTATGAGAGTATGCCAATAAAATGTGTGTAAACTAGTTGGATGTGCCAATCCTAAAACTTTCTTCTGTCTCATACAGGTTTCAAATACACCAAAAACGAATCAACACCAACTTATATCAAGGTCCATTTGAATCTAAAGTTTGATGAAATTCCGTGCATTAGTTCTTGAGATATGACTAGCCCTTAAATCCTGTAAATCCTAAAAAATGCAGCATAGCAACACCACCTGTTGAATGATTTTCACCAAAACCAAATCAGCAACACCTTATGTCAATGTTTAACTGAATCTGAAGTTTGATAAAAATCTATGCATTAATTCTTGAGATAGAGCCATTGCAAAAATCATGAAAATAGTAGCATAGCAGCACCACCTGTTGGGAGATTTACACCAAAAATGTAATCAACAACAGCTTATGTCAACGTCTAACAGAATCTGAAATTTAATGAAATTCTATGCATTAGTTCTTCAGATACAGCTGTTGCGAAAATCATGAAACAAGTAGCACAGCAGCACCACCTGTTGGGCTATTTACACCAAAATATAATCAAAATCTACTAATGTCATGGTATAACAGAATCTGAAGTTTGATAAAATTCTGTGCATTAGTTCTTGAGATATGGCTCTCAGGAAAATCAGGGCACAGCCGTGCTACCTGTTGGGCGATTTACACCAAAAACTAATCAGCACCAATTCATATCAAGGTGTAACTGAATCTAAAGTTTTATTAAATTCCGTTCATTAGTTCTTGAGATAGAGCACCCACAAAATTTTTGTCACATACAGACAGAGAGACATTTTCTAAAAACAGTCAAATCGAGTTCAAGACCTTCTAAAACGTATAAATCCGTCGAAAACCGGAAGTCGAAAATTTTCACGAATACAATACTTTCTTCTTGTAATGATAAAAGAAAGTAAAAATAAATGAAAAGAAAGAAAGATCACGTAGAATTCCAGAAAGATCACAGACAATTACTAACCTAAGTAATAAAAATAATTAAAGAGCTTAAATCCAAAGTCTTTATGTTTGACTAAAGCCCAATTGAAGAACCTGGATGACATATTCAGGGTTTTTGTGTCAAGCACAAAAGTCATAATTTGTGTCACTTTCAAAACAACTTATTAAAAGCAATTTAATTTTATATTTTGATTTTTAAAAAAATTTAATTGTTCTTAAGTAGCACCGAATTTTATTAATTTTTCAATATATTTCTTAGTATTTAATAAATGCATCCTATTGATTTATAAAGTGGTGTAAAATTGAAGAGAGAAAGGTAAGTATTAGTTTTTACTTAAAACAAAGTATATATAAATAAATTTAAAAAAATTTATGAATCCTTAAATTTTCCGACTCAAGATCCTGCACTTTGCTACATTCCAAGTAGTTATCTTATGTATCCCTTTTGTTTTGTTTTTTTTGTGCTAAAATGTAAAACTGTGTTATATCTGTCTATACTCATCACTGTTGCCACATGAGCGAGATTTTTTTTAATGCAGAATGCTACGATATTCTGAAGAGAAATATTGCCCCTATTTAATGAAAGAGTAGATAAGACAAATATTAGTATTAAAAAATAGTGGTAGCATTCCGAAGAAAATAAAAAGCCTGCAAAACTGGTAATGCATAGTTTTCTTATATTTATCATCTCTAAGAACATGGTTGGTGTAAGCATGTTCGTACATTTCGGCTTGCGTTTTCTAACAACTAAATTAAATACAGGTAAAATGTCAAAGGCTTCGTGCGGGCCACAGATAGGTTGTCAGGGGGTCAGGTTTGACATGTGGGCTATAAAATGTAGATTCTTTTGCAATTTAAATAGTAATTATATGCGAATAAGAACTGGACTTATAATCATTTAAAGTGTGTATCCCTTTTTCTGACACACCCTGTATATATCTACTGAAGACAACAAAAAATTAACAATAAAATACAACCCAAAGGACAAAATGAAAAGAGGCAACAAAGAAAGAAAGAAAAAAAAAACGATTTACCGATGACTGAGTTTGGCTCCGTACCAAAAGCACATATACAATGGGACCCTCCAGGCACTTGAAACCTTGAGAAACTCCATACAGAACTAAAATACTTAGGTAAAAATGAGGCAGACGCTAAACTGAAAAACACAAAAGAAGATATATATATGAGTCTTTGATATATAAAATGTGGTACTTTTCCAGTAGAGGGGCCTTGGTGAGAGAGAGAAATTTTTCATATTCATTTTCTGGCAATCTATTCAGTATTTCATACACACAAGTGATTTTTTTCAATATTTATACATTTAAAATAAAGAAGCCATTTATCTATTTTTATATACAAACAGAAGTAAATTGTATTTAAAAACAATAATATACAGTACGGCACCCATTATCCGAACACCTCTTTTTTTTTTTTTTTTTCTTATCTGAAATTTTTTTCAGGATAGTCCTGGAAAACAAAAACATTTTCCAAAGTAGTGGATCAAGGAAAATGAAAACAAATGTTATGAAAATGACCCAGGTCCATCACACCTTTGAATGTTTGGAAAGATGGGAGAATGCTGATTTATATATTGAAGAAGAATTTGTGATTGACAGCATTGAAAAGAATATCTTCTTTAAAGCAAAATAAAATAAAATAAAATTCTAAAGCTTTTTTATGCTTAAATTTCAAATTTTTTGGTTCAGAAAATGATAAAAAAAGACACAAAAAGATGAAAATTTGACAAAAAATAAAATAAAAAGTACATAAATAAAACTATAAAAAAATGGCAAAACAGAATTTTTAAATGTCAGTACCAATAGCTGCTTAGTCTTAAGCCTGGTTAAAATGTGAAGGAAAATTGTGTACATACATAAGAATTTTTTTAATGTACCTATCCACTACTATATTTTTAAAAACATTTGTTCCATTAAAAAAAAAAAAAAAAAAAAAAAAAAAAAAAATACTGTTACACGTAAAAAAATGAATTTTAACCATTTTGACATAGTCTGGAACATTCCTAAAATTGCATGTCTAATCATCTGAACCTTTGCTTATCTAAACTAGCATCCCTCCAGACAGGTTCGGATAATCAGCACTCTAATGTATATATAAACAAACAAGAAAGTTTATCATGTTTGTTTTCATAGCTGTTTATATCATTTGACAGCATATTCCATATTCTGAAGCCCGAATTGTGACAAGCTTTAAAAAAAAGTCAAGTCCTCTATACTGGAAAAGTACCTAAAATATAAATCGCATATTTTTCAACACAATTAAACTGAAATATCTTAAAGCACCGAGATCAATTTAAAATGATTTCAGCTATTGGGCTAAGACAAAATACAACAGAGCAACTCTGAAATCTGCACAGCTTCGGCCCAAACATTCAGTGGATCATTATTTTGTTTACTTGTATTTTCTTAATTTGATTATAAATTAGCAATGATTGCATGAAAATGTAAAAAGGAAATATAATTAAAGTGCTAGAGGAGTTTAATTAAAACAGAATTATATGCATCTTCAAAGCTCATCGTCCCATTTATTCAATTTTGAAACATTCACACAACGGTAAGGGGTTATGCATTGATCACATCACACAACAAGAGGAGTGATTGTGTGTGTGTGAAGTGGGGGGGGGGGGGGATCCACAAAGTGTGACAGGGAGATGAGATGAGGTGGATTAACATGCTGTGATATCATATTTAAAATATGAAAATAATTAAGTAGGCTTTATTTCCAAGCAACATAATAAAGTTCATTGAAAAGAAAAGAAAAAAAATTATATATATATATATTTGGTTAAAATTAGATACATTTTTTCCCCTTTCTCTTTGAATTGCAGCAGAGGAAGAAGCAATAAATATCTATACTAATAAAAGAAAGTTTTTGTGTTTTTGTCTGTGTGCTTGGTGATGGCTAGCAAAATCTGCAGCTCGCACAGGTTTGAAAATTTAGATTTAGGTAGTCCAAGGTCTGAGGATCAGATTTTTAATATTTTGATAATTAACCGATATATTAATTAAAAACTCATATCTTTCTTTCCAAGAACCCTACAAAGACTGAAAGTGTTTTTTTTTTCTCCTTTGATACCAAAATGAGTTTAAAAAAGGTGTGCATCCAACCTACACCTAGTGTTCATGCTTATTAGGAGCCCCCAACAAGACTAAAGACATTCTTTTATTTTTGAAAAAACTATTTAAGGCCTCAAAAAATAATTCTTGCATTCATATTCCTTTAAGGTTATTCTCAAATCCAAACTGGCTACTTTCTGACACTTTTTTTAATTAGTTTTTGTTCACAAGTGCATGAAATTAGCAGATGCTCTTATACAGAAACTTTGTAATCAAACTGTTTTTTTTTTCAATTTTCGGTGAAGAAGATCTTTCAGAAAATGCTGTCAAAGTTGACATTTTGAACTGAATTTCTTGATGTGATAGTGCGGGAAAGGAAAAAAAAATATGATGTGAGACAATAATCATTTATAACTCAAGGTGTGATACATTTATTGAAAAATGAAACAAGTTGGAAATTGTACGTCAAACGTGACAAATGAGGTGCGTTCGTACTGTAGCTAGCTATATAAATACTTAGATCTTGATGATATTTAATTCTGTGAAATGAATGATATCGTCTGCAGATTAATTTCTGTAATAGAATAAGTATCTCGGTCGCTTGACAATTAAACTTCGGAAGCTCCTATAAGAAGAAAGCACAGATTTAAAAAAAAAAAAAATTCAAATTTCTTAATAAATATTTTTATTAATATCTCCTAAAGTTTTGATTCAATTTTCATAAAATTTGAAATGTCTCGACAAAATTCTGCAAAGATAATATATCTTTCATTTCAAACCATTCGGTTGGGTAGTTTTTGCGTTGTTATATGCAGACGGACGGACGGACAGACAGACAGACGGACGGACCAAGCGACGACAATAGGTGCTACGTATTTATATAATTACGAACGCACCTAAAAAGCATTCAATTACAAATCACTTCAATAATAATGCCTGGACAAGTGGCTTTTGCATTTAAAAATGTGTCAGAAAGTTTCGTGTGAGCAAAAAAAAAATAATAACTTTTTTGAAAAAACTGGCTTTAATTGCATCATAAATCTTTCAGCATTTTTCATTATTCTTATATGAAATATTCAAGACCTCTTTGAAAGCTGTTTTAGATTTTAAATTTTGAATTCAAGAAAATTACAGATACAATAATATTGTTGATTTTATGCATAATGCTGACACTATTGGATGAAATAACATATATTTACTATGAATTGTTCTTATGAAGCTCCTCTGACGATTCCAAAAGATATTCATAGTTTGATTTTATTAATTCTTGCAGTATCCTTTCGATTGATTTTTATAACATCTCATCCTTTGTTTTTCACGTGTTTTCAAGTATTTTTTACAGCATTTTTAATGGTACTTACTATCTTTATCAAGCAAAAGGTAAATTTACTCGATTATCTACTATAGCTCTGCACATTTTTCAATTTCATTTAAATCCCCTTGTATAATACTTAAATGTTTTTATTTGATTTAAATATTAAAAAAAAAAAAAAAAAATAGAAAATAGTAAAGCACAACAGATACCTGGATTGTTTATTTCGTTTACTATCTTCTACAGCAAAAATATGTACGGTTCCATGGTCACTCGACACACAGATGAGAGATGAATCAAAATTGAAATTGATACTAAAAGATAATACAACAAAAAAAAAGGATAAGTTTATCTGCAAATATGAAATGTAAAAGATTCTAAACATGGACACAAATCACAATTATTTATACATTTCTCAAATACAGCAATTATTATGCACACTATGATATGTTACTATGTACAGCCTGGGTTATTATCCTTTTTCATTATTAAGAATGCATTTGAATTTTTTAACATCTCACTCTGCATACACTTAGTCACAAAAGAAAATGTATAAAATGAAAAAGTCTGTATAGCTTTCTGTTCAAAATGAGTTCTATTTGGTTGGATAACATTTTTTGCTTTGGAGTTAAAACTTTAAAAAAGAAATAAAAATCGAAACTGTACACAGAAAACTGTCACAAAAGGAAGTAATTTCAAAAGAGTTTCAAGCTGTTAACATTGTTCTTTATATTCTTTACTAACAGCTTTGGAAGGTTAGACCTTAAATAATTCTACAATTTACTTATGGATCAAAGAGGGAAAAAAATACATTTAGTAATGAGCAAACTCTGTAGGGAGAGCCAGAATAGACTGCAGATTATTATACAATAATGAGCAAAATTCTCGCAGTCATGTAGAAAATCATCAGAAAGCTCTAAGCTAAATGCAATTCTCAAAATCAGACAAGTATTAGATGACTATACATGTTTACGAATCTAGAAAGTTAAGTGAGCAATAAAATCTAATAACTGAGCACTAAAAATTAAAACTTATCTGAAAATCAATTTTCAGATCATCCATACACTTATGTGCAATTCGCATATCAAAAACAGAAAATAATCAAACAAGCTAAAGGCAATTTTCAAGACAAGAATTGAAAAAAGATATATATTCATTCAATGTCATTCAGGAAGTTACACAGCTGCCAACCTTTTGGATTTTTTTCAAATCAAATAAATAAAATTGGATACAGAATTTTTTTTTTAATCAAATGCTAATTAACAGAACAATGATATGCTAATTAACATTTTTTTTTTACCCTTTGAAAATAATTAAATGAAATGCTAATTAACAAATTAAGAAATAAAACACCCGTACAAGAGCAGAAGTGAAAGAGAATAGATGCTTCTATTACTCAAAATTTAGTGAACCCAGTGACATTGACTGTAAAAGTACTGATAGAAATCCTGTGGCTATCACAGAAACCAGTAATTTTTAATTTCTGAAAGAACAAAATTGTAAAAATTATCACGGTTACTTTCCTTGTTTCTCTTTGCATCCGCGTCCTTTTATGTTATTCTTGCACATCGTTTCAAATATTTGTCATAAATTTTGAAGTACTTTGAATGTAATAAGAACATAAATCTTTAGTTCTAGAAGAAATAACTTTTGATCACAAATGTTCTGCAAACTTATTCTTGTGACAAAGTGTATATATATATTTATAGAAGTGTGTATGCATTGTTAATGCATCAACATTGTTATGCAATGTTGATGCATTTTCATAACAATGTCATGAAAATGCACTTTCATTCTAATCTTTATATTGATAAGAAACAAAACTTATTTTTTCGTATCAATTAAAAAAAAAAAAAAAAAAAAAAAAAAAGAAAGAAAGAAAAGAAAAAGAGAAAATCCTGAATGAGATCTTATTTTATATAATCATGTAATAAAATCACTAATTATCATTAAAATACATAAAATAATATATCATTAATATTATATAACATAAATGCTTAAGTGATACAAACAGAACACAAAAAAGGCTTATAAAAATCTTTCAATATGATGATCAACATATTTCGAATGCACAAACAGTGCTAATAATGAAATTTCGGGATGATTTGAATATATTAAAAATTTAATAAAAAGGATGAATCACCAGTGACCGGCACCGGAGTGATTCTGAAGACCTAAAAATAATTTTGAAAACAAGTATATCCAAAACATCCCAAAATCTCATCATAAAGCCAGATCGTATAAGTGACAAATACACTACATCATCATTAAATAGATTACCTGAAAATATTCTATCTGATATTTTAAAATGGAATATTATAATTTACTGAATTCAAATTTAATGCTTCAAGAAGTTGAGAAAGGCGAAATAAAATATTGACTTACCAAAAATAAGTATTGAATAATAAATGGTAACAAAAGGTAGTTGAAATCAAGCATGATTATTAATATAATATATATTGATAAAAAATTAAAATTTCTGGAGCTTCAAAGAAATAATATATAAAAAATATGATTATTAAAGTAAAATTCAGCAATTTAATAAATGTCAGAAATATTTTCATTCTATGACATGATTATTAGATTTGAGTATAAAAGTTCTTAATACAGTTCAGTACTGGTGCTTATTATGTATAAAACTTTATGAATCTTAAGATTTGTAAATTTATTCTTTAAAATCTGAACCCCTCAAGAGGAGAAAAGTTCTGTGCACACGGAATAGTACTACAGTCAAAGTCGTCAACCACCACTTTCGACGAAAAAGAAAGACTGGTTCCATAATAATTGCAGATACAGCAAAATCACTACGGACGAGAAAAAAAATCTCCAACCACAAATATCTCTTAAGGAATCATTGGGATGGATCGTAAGTCCCAACTGTTATCAGAAGAAGCGTCCAGACGTCATCCTCAAGTCTGCATGTAACAATCTTAATTTGTCGATCAATGGAAATTCTATATACCACTGATGATTCTTTTTTACTTTCGAGTAAATTATGAGAGTTATTCTGCTGACGACATCGAGATATTAAAATTAAAAAAAAAAACACTTCCATGATGTGACCACTTTCTCCTTTAGAGAATTGAAGCTACACTTGCTGAAATTTTGTTAAAAAAAATATGTTTTGAAAAGATGCTAATGATGAACATAACTTAAAAAATCTAGGATCTCTGATGCTATGAAGAAGGTGATTAATGCAAACATGCCAGAAGGTTTTATAAATTTTCTAACTTCCATTGGATATGCCGATTCTGGAATCAAGCCCGTTAATGTTCGCATCCACAAGCCGTTTGGCCTGGGAGCATAAATTTTTACACGTCCTACTTGCTCAATAGATCTAGTAGCATCTCCCTGAATTAAAAAAAAAAAACACTCTCAAACTTAAATCGAAGCGCTCGCCTGACATACAATCAGTGAACGTCTAACGGGTGGTTACATCATAAAATCTCGCAGAGTAAAGACGAAAAAGAAGTAAAACTCCAAAATGTTGTGGCAAAAAGCTTGCTCATGGTTAAAGTTAGATTTTAACTGTCGTACAGACCAAAGAAACGTTACCGTAATTGCTTTTCGAATATTCCAAAGGAACCTTGAAGTCGCAAATCCGACCTTGAATGCCATGAGTCAATGACCTAAGCGCAAACATCCAAATAAGTTGTCATTCTGGAAGTAAGCAAAAGCCAAAAATATGTTAAAGAAGTAATGGCGACTCTCCAGCAAAACAATGTTTACTTCTAAACAAATTATTGAAAAAGGAACAAAATTCCATAACTCTTAAAGTTATAAACCGAATGGGATGAAATTTATAGCTATGGATATAAAATAAATATTTCTTTCCATTAAACATATTTTTAAAATGAAAATATTTAATTACGATAGAAAGTATTTTTTGGAACTTAGAAATATTTTCGAAACATCGTAATTTTGAAATAAACTTTTGAACACGGCAAAGGATAGAAATACTTATGTTCCGATATGGATTGAAAAGCGAATAACCTATTTTAAATTTTATATTTAAAGCTGTATTTTTAAAATTTTGTTTTTAAATGGATCATTTTTAGAAAGCAGTAATTAAAAGGAAGTCAGTTAAAATAGATTTATTTTAGATATTTTTTTAAGTTACGTTTTAGATATTTTTGAAGTAATGTTAACTGAATAAAATTTGTAATATTTATTTTTAAATAATTTGGAAATATGTGAAAAGGAAAGAAATTGATCTTAAATTTATTTAACACTAAAATTATTTTAAGATAAATGTATGATTTAAAATTATTAATTAAATAAGCATTATTTTATTTCAATAAATTTATGAACTATTTTAAATAATTGAATAAATTAAAGCCAAGGAATTTTAAAGGATGAACAAATTAAGGCTGAATATTTTAAATCACAACAAGTGCCATTATCAAGAGCTACACAATAAACAAACTATTCTTGTAAAATGTTTGAAAATAAACTTAAAAAACATAAGCCACGAGATAATGTGTGTAATAAAAGCAGGTGCTTAAAAATAGTCAAATGTAAACATGAAAATTAATATTTCCTTATTGCTTTTATAATATTGAACAACACCTCGTGCCAAATTTTAGGTAATTCAAAAGAGGCTGAATCACTGCATTGGTTTATGTTTTTCAAGTTTATTTTAAAAATTTTTTTTGGCAAGAACAGTTTGTTTATCATTATAGATCTTGATAATGGTGGCATTTGAACATTTGAAACATGTCGATCATAATAGTAAAAGATTTTTATAAGCCTTTTTGGGTTCTGTTATTATCACTTAAGCATTTAAAATTGCATTTTAATAATATTTTTTATTATCAATTTGATGATGGACAATCAAGGGACCTTTTTTATACAGTTTAGATTTTTATAATTTATCTACAGTACACATACATTTACCGTCTGAATTTAAAATAATTATATGCCTTTAATAAAATTACACAAAAGCAGACAGATGCTAATATACTTAAACACAAATTTAAAAATGTACATAAAAACATTTAAAAACTTAAAAAGAAACGACTTAAAAACTTGTTAAACATTTCGCCAAGCAATCAAAAGGCATCAAAACAACAGAACCCAATAAGAACAGCTAAAATTAACGTTACTTATCCAAAAATGTTTTTGGATAAGTAACTTTAAGTTTAACTGTTCTTATTTGGTTCTGCTGTTTATTTTTAATGGATATTTTGTACCAAATGTTTACAAGTTTTTTAATTGTCTCAAGTTTTTCAATGTTTTTATGTATATTTTTCAATTTATGTTTAAGTGCATCACCACCTGTCTGCTTTTGCTTAATTTTAAAGTCATATAGTTTTATAATTTATGCTATATTTTTGTCTATCGGCTTATCAATAAAAGTGAAGCGAGTTTTAAAATCGAAACAAATTAAAATCAACACAAAAAACATAGTCTAAACTTAGAATTTATTATAGAATTACAACTCTAAAATTTCAAAACACTTGCAGCATCAGAATACGAAATGTTCGATTCACTGAAATTGTAAAATTTGAATGAATACCTATTATTAAAATAAAATGTAGGCCAGATTTTAAGTTAAAACAATTTTTGTGTAAAACAGCAATTTTCTATTTTTTTTTCCTCGAAAAAACAGTATTAGTATTCCAGTACCAGTGCACTCTGTTGAACTCTCACCAAACTCAGGTTTCCGTTAGTAACATTGAGAAAAGACACTGTGCTGTTGAAAATTTTAAGAAATTGACCTTGCTTTGTGTAAAATGTGTTGTGAGCACATCAATAGAAGTACTAGAAATTTCCACTATCTGTACCCAAACAGCATAAGTTCGATGCTGTGTGGAATAGGGTGTCAGTGCACACTAATTAATATCACTGATTAAATTACTGCCCTTTCCCGGTATCACTTCTGATGTTGTCCCATTCAAAGCAAAGCAAGGCAAGTCTCTTCAAATGTATGAGGGCCTAACATATAAGAGTAAATACAGTATTTTCCTATCTGACAACTGACACATAGTAAACTTATTCAAAACAGCATGATATACTGAACACAGATGTCCCCATGTAAAACATAACTAAATTTATAAGTAAATTTAGTAGAAGTAAATAAATAAAAAATAGTAGAAGTAAACAACTTACCAATATATATGTGCTTGATTGGCACCTCTCCTAAGTTCATTTAGTAAATTACCCGATGAAGTATCAAAGATTCGAATTAATGTGCCCTGGAAAAATAAAAGAGAATTTATTTTTATTTTTTTAGAGTGCTTGTCTTGCTTAGTAAACAAGTCCTTCCAGCTCAGTCAAAAGAGCAGGTTGATTTCTTTGTAAGGTACATACAGGAGATTTAATACAAATTAAACGAATTGGACTTATTTCTGTTAAATGAAGTCTAAAATTGGAGCTTAGTGAAGAAAAAGAAATTGGATCAATGCCAGGGTTCATAAATATCATGACATTTTCAAAAATATAAAAACTGTATGATATTCTGATCTATCAAAAACACAAACAGGTTATGTTTGGATACTTAATTAACATATGAAAATTGATAAACCTTCAGACATTCACTAAAATACAATGTATATATCTGGTGATAGGTCAATTAATTATAAGATTGTTGAAATCACGAAGACTGATTTTCAAAGAATATTATCAGAGCTGCCAACCTTTGCAAAAAAAAAAAAAAAAAAAAAAAAGAGATCCTTTGTGGTTTAAAGGGAAATTTGAAATGAATGTACTTTTTTTCACATTTTTACACAATTTTTAACAAAGAAAAATAAACAAAAATATTTAAAAAAAAAATTTATTTACTACTTTTTTAGTTATAACAAAAATAACGCTGACAAATTCTTAGAATATTCTTATCTTTTCCTGTTTGTATTTTCAGAAATACGGTGCTATAAAATGATTGGTCAATTCATGACATTTCCACCGGGCAGGATGCGCAGTACACCAAAATACGAGAATGTTTCCATACACACCACTTCCCTATAGGCTTGTTTCTTGTTTGTGAACATTCTGTTATTTTAGCATAATGCACATCCTTCTAGCGTAATATTATCAAGAACTAACAAATCAAATGGTAATATTTGCCTACCATGATTGTCACATAGAATACGCCTTCACCTGCACAATCGATTAGACCAAATTCTCTTACACTAGATTAATTTTCCAATAATTATTCAAATTGGTAAAGAAATCATATGAGATGTAACCTTCCCAACTGGGCGAAAAAGTCCAGGGGAGGGGGGGGGGGGCAGGATTTGAACCCGGGATCCTTTGGCTGAAGATGCCAATGCTCTACCAACTGAGCAATCCCAGACGAATATGGCTGAACTAATTCACCCAATTAACCTTAATAACCTTCCAGCGTTTACTGAAGGTACCATTACCTGTGATTTATTCTGTTGTGCTGATTCAGGTATCAGACTAGATGCTATGATCATTAAGGTTAACTGGGTGAATGAGTTCAGCCGTATTTGTTCAGGATGGCTCAGTTGGTAGAACATTGGCAGCTACAGCCAAGGGATCAAGGGTTCGAATCCTGGCCCGGACTTTTTCACCCAATTGGGAAGATTACATCTCAAATGCTCTTCTGTACTGGCAAATCTCTCTTGGCTTCTTAAATGTGCTATTTGTACTATTGAAAATTTCCAAAAACAAACACTTTATTTTATTTGCGTTAGGAAAATACTTTGTATTCAACAGGCACTGACAATACGGAAATTAAAGATTGATTTCGCATTTAGCGAAATCTCTCATTCATACATTCTTAAGCATTTTGATATGATTTTGGTGTAGTAAATACAAGTAGGATATATTCATTTCACATGGAAAAAACTGAGTTATTATGCATTTAGGATTTACTCTCAGTTTAAACTGAGAATTTAAAGTCTGATTAAAATGAGTGCTCTCGCGTGTTGTTTGCTTAATATTTGGGGAAACGTTATCACATCACACTCGACCCCATGCTATATTAAGTAATTTTCAAAAATGTATCATAATAATGGTTGTGCAATAAAAAATTGTAAAAAATTCATAAATATAAATGATCAAATCTGGAAAAGAAGCAAGACTATAAGTGTTCACACTAAAAATACAATTTTGATTGGTGAAAAGTGTCCACTACTTCTATATAACATCAACGCTTCAACTCCAGAAATTTTTATTCTACTTGAAGGTAGTGAAGTCGATATCCGACTCCTAGAAACTGGTGAGTCTACTTAAATTTCTATCACAGACGTCAGTAACACAGATGAAATCAATATTCATTGTTCTGAAACCAATGCCTCCAAGTCTAGTGATGATAATTTTATCGCAGATATTGACCAAAGTGAAGAAAGCGCTGCAGAATGTTTACAAACACTAAACAAGCCTATAGGGAAGTGGTGTGTATGGACACATTCTCGTATTTTGGTGTACTGCGCATCCTGCCCGGTGGAAATGTCACGAATTGACCAATCATTTGATAGCACCGTATTTCTGAAAATACAAACAGGAAAAGATAAGAATATTCTAAGAATTTGTCAGCGTTATTTTTGTTATAACTAAAAAAGTGCATCTTCGATTTTGACAAAATTTTTTTGGTTAAAGTACATACCTTGAACATTATTGTGTAATTTTTTGGTTGGTGTAAATATTATACAGTCGAACCCCACTATAATGAACCCGGGGTATAGTGAACACTCGGATATAGTGAACTTTTTTGCTGGTCCCATCCGAACTCCTATTTTACTAATGTTATTTTATACGCTTATAGTGGACAGCTGATATTTTGGTAGTTCGTTTATAGTGGACTCAATTTTATTTCCCCAGTTTTCTTTTTTTAGTTCACCAACTTTAAACTTACACTAGTCGTGACTGCAAATGATGACACAGCTTTATATTGTGTCAAATTTCACTCTTTCACGCTCATCGCCTAAACAGCAAGTGCTTCTTCTTCCCCTCTTCTCCCTATTACAGGAACAAACCTCTCTTCTTCGTTTCTCCCTAATTCTAGGAATAAGCTCTAGTGTTAACTTGCTAACTTCGTCCCTCACCCTCGGTATAATCGGAACAGTCCAAGAATCGCCCTCGTTTTACAGTATCTGTCGTCATTATTCTTTTGATTGATTTGAGATAAGAAGACATTTTTTCAAGAGCAGCTAAAAATTTTGTAAAACTGGCGAATTCTTTGAAAAGAAAAGCATTTTCGATTGATGATAAGGTTAAAATAATTAAACGTATTGAAGATGGAACAAATCAATCGGCATTGTGCAAGGGATTTTCCTTGTCAAAATCTAGTTTCGAACATTTGGAAAAATCGCAGTGGGACTCTTGCTGCACACAATAAAAATTTGGATTCTTCGAAGAAACTATGTCGTGCTGAAAGAGAAAATGTGGAAGAAGCTTTATTAAAATGGTTCACCATTCAGGGGGATAGAAATCTTCCTGTGACCAGACCCATGCTTCAAATTAAAGCGAATGAGTTTGCTGAAAAATTCGGAGAAAATAGTTTTGTGTGTTCTAATGGATGGCTGGATAGGTTCAAGAAACGGAACAATATTTTTTGTGGAAAGAATGTTGGTGAAGCAGCAAGTGTTTGTGCATCGGATGTGGAAAAGTGGAAAGCTCAAGTGTGGCCGGATGCAATCCAGGGTTATGAAGAGAAGGATATTTTTAATGCTGATGAAGCTGAATTATTTTACAAAATGACTCCCGATCAGACGTTAAAATTTAAAGGAGAAAAGTGCACTAACGGGAAGCTCTTGAAAGTGAGAATAACTGTTTTGTATGTGGAAACATGAACGGATCAGAAAAGAGAAAATTAACTGTCGTGGGTAAATCCCAAAAACCAAGGTGTTTCAAAAATGTTAAAAAACTGCCTGTCAATTACAAAGCTAATCAAAAATCCTGGATGACTTCCAGTTTTTTTGAAGAAGAACTTCGACAATGGGACAATGATTTGTTGAAGCAAAAACGTAAAATTGTTCTCCTTGTCGACAATGGCACAGCTCATCCCCACTTAGAAAATCTAAAATGCATTAAGCTCGTTTTTTTGCTTCCAAACATGACTTCTGTGTTACAGCCCATGGATCAAGGCATTATTCGCAGCCTGAAGTCCCACTATAGGAAACAGCTAGTGATGCGTATTTTGGAGAACTATGAAGAGAACAATACGGAATACAACATCTCACTTTTGGAAGCAGTCGTTTTGTTGGAAAAGTCATGGAGACAGGTGACATCAGCAACAATCCGCAACTGTTTCCGACGTGCAGGTCTTTCGAAAGATGTGTTGTGGGAAGGAAAAGATGTCAACGTAGAGGACGAAGATGATGAAGAAAGCTTACCAATAGCTCTGTGGCTGGAAAAGCATAATGTGAACATTTTTCCAAGGGACGTTACTGAGCACTTCGAATCTTGCGATAATGAAGTGTATACTTATTGTACCTACACAGATGATGACATTGTATCTGAAGTTAAACAAAAGAACGATGTTGAAGAAGACGATATTGAAGGAAATTTCGGCACCTGCTATCTCGGAAGTGAAATCAGCAGCGAATATCCTGAACATTTTTTTTCTACAGAAAATGTGGACCAAAAAATATTAGATTCTTTACTAATTGTTGATAAGAAAATTGATTAACTCTACTTAAAATCGAACTCAAATTCAATCAAAAATCACAAATTTCTTCCATAGAATGTAAGAATAAAATCAAGTTTTAGTAAGTAATTTTTCTTTTTATTATTTGATTTATTGTCTATTTAATTAGTTAATAATTTGTAAGTAAATAACGTATAATAGCAATCATTATTTTTAACAATACATCATATACTAAAAAATCAATAATAACAATCATGTGCAAAAAACATTTTCTTTTTAAAGAATTTGGATATAGTGAACCATCGGTTATAGTGGACATATTTCTGGGTCCGTAGACGGTTCACTATAGTGGGGTTCGACTGTATTACTATATAAATAATTTTTTTTTAAATATTTTTGTTTATTTTTCCATGTTAAAAATTGTGTAAAAATGTGAAAAAAATATATAATATGAACTAATATATTCTTCAATAATTGGCGTTGGTTTCATTTTTTTAACTTTTATGCTTTTTGAGAAAAACTTATTTGAAATATTGTGGCACCTGCACATACTCTCCCGATTATCTCAAGGACAGTTCAAGGTCAGGGGCTAAAAACTCTATTTTGTATTCTCATGGTAAGCCTTATTACCACCACACATGTTATTTCAAACATCAGTTGTGGGGGCCATTTTGCTATGCTTATCTGGCTAAACCCTTTACTTAAGTATTTTATAAAGGTTGAAACCTTTATAAGATTATTTTTCCTTGCTCTTCTGAAATAGGTATAGGAAGGTTGACAGCCGCTTAAAAATACACTTAGCAATATCGCACATTCCACTACAAAGCAAAATGAATGATATCCCGATTATGAATGTTACTCAGACTATGTTGGCAATCATCACTTATATGGATACCATTTATTTTGCTATACAGCGAGATGCGTGAGGTTGATAAACGTACTTTTAAGCCAATGGCAAACTGCCAGGTCATCCATACCTATTTGAGACATAAAAGGAAAATTGTTTTTATAAATGTTTCAACTTTTATCAAGTACCGAAGGGTTTTAGTCAGTCAGGTCTCAAATTTCTCTCATTAATGATAAACCCATGGGGCATGTGATGGATTCGTATTTTTAAAATATCTTTGTAGGAAATTAATATTTTTAACTACCGTAATTTCAGGTCGATATGTGCTAATATGTGTTTAAAAGTTAAATTTTACCTTTTGAGGCCTATCTATCGGTGCAGCATATACAAAGCAGTTGCAAATTTTTTCAGGAAAAAAAAAAAAAATCAGATCATTTAATTTTGTTGAGTGAATTACCAAAAACAATATTAAAAATGCTTCGCGGGTCAGAAATAATAATCACTCAAAATATGTCCAGGATTCGGTGACGGATGTGTAACCATTCCTGGAAACAAAAACTATACGCAAAATGCCATTGATTCATGAGCAATGACGTCACACTTAAGAGCAACTGCTGTGAACAGTGAACTTTGACTAGAGTAAGAATAAAATTAAGTATATATTTTAGAAATATTTTGACAACTACCAAAATAATAATAATAATAATAATAATAATAAAAGAAACATCCTTTAACAAGTTGGCAATTGTACGTCAAACGTGACAAACGAGGTGCGTTCGTACTATAGCTAGTTCTATAAATATTCAGATCATGATGATTCTTAACTCTGTGAAATGAATTATATCTCGTCTGCAGATTAATTTCTGTAATAAAATAAGTATCTCAGTCGCTTCACGATTCAACCTCGGAAACTCTTATAACAAGAAAGCACAAATTTTTTTTTTAAATTCAATTTTCTTAATAATTATTTTTATTAATATCTTCTAAAGTTTTGATTAAATTTTCATAAAATTTGAAATGTCTCGACAAAATTCTGCAAAGATAATATATCTTAAATTTCAAACCATTTGGTTGGGTAGTTTTTGCACTGTTACATGTGGACAGACAGACAGACGGATGAACCAGACGACGACTATAGGTGCTACGTATTTATATAATTACGAACGCACCTAAAAAGGAAACACAGAAAAAAATAACAAAAATATAAATTTCCTAAGGAGGTGTTTGAAAAATATGAGTGCATCATGTGTCAATAGATGAGCAAGAAGAAAAGTAAAAATTTCTCCCCTGTGTAACAAAAGAAGAGTAGAGGTTGAGAGAAGCTATGCATACCTTTTCAGATGCTGTGGCAATTTTAGTTCCGACTAAGTTTAAGGCAATGCAGCTTAGAGCGGCTTCGTGTGCTGCGATGTCTAGAGGTGCTTTTTCTGTGTTTGCCAGGTCCACTATGTGAACGTGACCTGTCTTGCAGCCGGGAAAGGCTAACAGAGAGTTGTTGCTGTTCGGACACAAGACACACAAACCTATGCAGAGAAAAAACATAAGTCCAGATAATAGAACTAAAGAAGAAGAAAAATGTACAAAATTTGACATCCATTGAAATATTAAGTCAAAAATTATAAAAATAAAGTCATTTTTAGTATTATTTTTTTTTTCTAGAAATGAAGGATAGGCTATATTGATTTAGAAATAAATAAATAAAGTTATAGATGAAATTTTAAATAAAAATAGGTACTTTTTCATTAACATGACTTACTTAATTGCTTATTTAACATACATTAGGGATGTAATGAATAGTGATTTGGCCGAATATAAAATATTTGGCCAAATTTTAGTCCAAATACTAACTTTAAAAAAAATATATACAAGGTAGTCCAAAATTATTGAGCGCATGTTTTTTTTGTTTTGTTTTGTTTTTAAAAGAACAAAATGAGGTACATGCATGTTTATTGTTTTTTTAGAAATACAATTTAAAACAGTTTTACACAAGAACATTTTAAACATTACATATGTTCCATGTAGATGGTGCGACAACATTGCGTGGAGAAAATCTACTGATTGTGTCAGTCTACAATGGCTACTGTACAGGAAAAAGCCATGTGCATTTTGTAGTTCCAAGAAAGCATATCTGTTGTAGTTGTTGAGAGACATTTTCGTTTAGAATACTCAAATCTTTGCCCTCCAAGTAAGGACTCTATAAAACATTGGTACCAACAATTTAAGGAGTGGGAAATGTGGAACTTATTTAATGTTTAAAATGTTGTTGTGGAAAACTGTTTTAAATCGTCTTTCCAAGAAAACAAACAAGCACATACCATTTTTTTTTTTCAAATATGAAATGAGCTTAATAATTTTGGACCACCCTGTATATTGATTATAGTTTTTTAAAATGTTAAAAGTAAAATAAAAATTGATCTTGCATTATTTGTAAATTTAAAAAAATTAACAGCTTGATGTATTTTTTGTAATATTCGAAACACCTTGATGCCAATTAACAAAACAAGCTTTTTACTAAATTTAAATTACTAATAGCATAATTTAAATTTTATCTGTAGCTACGTGTAATTGCTACACATTTTAGCTAAAGCAGGAATTCATTATTACCACTGTTAAGTTTACTTTTCGAATTTATTATTTTAAACTTATTTCAATACAAAAAAAAATAAATTTGTATTTTACCCTTTTATACACATACCTATCGAATTGATTTTCTGTAAATCAGGATAGTATGCTATGCTATTTCCATAAAAATATAAAGAATATTCTTCATCCAGTCACACTTTTATCCTTTCTTACATTGAATGTTAATAAGGGCCATCATAATGATTACACTTCCACATAATAAGTAAGATACTGCCTGAAATAGCATTGGAGAAATGAATTTTGTTGCAAGGAGTTTGTGCGTAAAATATATTCACCTGTGATTTAAAACATGAAATGCTGTTTATATATTATATATTTTATTAATTAAATTTACAGTGTTTCTTTAAACACACAATGCACACATGCAGCAAGAAAAGTACTTTTATTTATATAACATCATTATTTGCACTTATTTCAAATTTAAAAATCCTAATAATACAACTTAGACTTATATACAATTTAAAATTGATTTAGTGTTAACAGATTTTAATATACAAAATTATTATTCTGTGATATTTTAAATTAAAATATTTAAGGCTTTTTTTCTTTTCTTTTCTTTTTTTTTTTTTTTTTTTTAAATAATACTGCTGAACAGTGCAAATGTTCTTGGCACATTAACCTTTTTATATGTGCATGAAATTTTCAGACATTAATATTCAAATGCTTTAGAATTGAATAGCATTTTTCATTTGACTATAAATATATTATGTCTCTAATCAGTTGTCCCCCAATAGTTGTGTTTTTAAAATCTGCTCAAATCTCCAACTTTGGCACCAATTTCCGAAAGATTCTTAGCATTTATAGAAAACAGAAGAACTTCTTAGTTGTGAAATTATATGACAATTTTTGTCATGAATAATTGAACATCTCCACTTCCAGTGATACTTAGGTTTCTTTGCTCGCTTATATAGTTAATGGCACTGAAACCAAATTTGAAATGAAATAGGAAAAAAGTATCAACATTGAACATTTTTTAATCATAAATAACATGACCATGATATGCTGTAGTTATTATTATTATTATTATTTATATAATAATACAGCATACAGCTGATATACAGAGCAATAATTGCATACAGCATTTCTGATATCCAACCATTTCAAAATTGAAACCACCTTAGTGAAATTTGAGGTATTTTTTTCATTAAGCACCTGGCACATACCCATTGTCCATTTGAAAGCTTTAAACAGGGTTTTATCAAAACAAAAAAGCTTGGAAATAAGAAATGGGAGGTTCTTATACTTAGTTTGGAATTCAAATTAATTCATTTTTAAATAATGTCTTTCAAAAAATCTATCTATATATTTAAAACGCTAAGCATTTTCTTTCGACAATCCGTGAGAACAAACTACTGAATCAAATTACATCATTCTTTTTTTAAATGAAAGATATTCGGACACAGATTTATTATCGTGCATTCGTTTGTTCAAAAATGTAATTAATTAGCCGTAATTTTCAATTAAACTTTTTCATCTGCTTATGACGTCATAAAGTCGGTAATCGGATTAACGCCCACTGTTGCGAGGTACATAGTTTATTCTCTGAACTCTATGGTTGAGAAGATAAAATATAAATAATATTAAAAGCACGTGGCTTTTAGACCGAATTTTTTAATTTGCAAGTTAAATTTCGGTAAAAATATTTATCCGTGTGTTTTAGAAGCGAATAAAAATTCATATTTATTGTGACGTCACGGGAATATTGTTCATTGGGTTTATTTTATTATTATACATTACAACTTTGTTGATGCTATTTTTCATTACAATTAAATACAAATATATTTTTATTTGTATATACATGGTATTTACGCATAAAAGTAACATATGCAAAGTAAGTGTGAAAAGTTTGCGCCAGTAAAAATGACGTTATGCTTAGATTGAAATGCATTGTAACATTGATAAAGCTAAAAAGAAAAATGTATATGATTGTGTCAACATGGCGTAATTTTAATTGATTTTTCAATTTTTAATTTTAAAGATTAGAACTGGAGCCTTTATAGGTTGCTTCATCGAGATTGCATTCCTTAATTACATGCTACCGATTACTTTTTTTAAATTATAGGTTAGAAGATTTGATTTTTTAAGAAAAAAATTCACAAAAGTAAAGGATTTCAGGAAAATTAAAATTATTAAAAATAATGATATGGTTAAAAAAAAAATAAGTAAATAAAAAAAAATACTGTACTTTTGCTTTATAGTGGCCCCCACATTTATGATTATGTAGGTTGTAGTTGTGATTTCGCCAAGATCATCGCAAAGCTTATATATGCACTCTATATATGCATATATAACTCCTATATGTGCCATATACGTCATTATACACAGATAATTTACGTCTTATATGTCGATTATACATCATATACACCTGTCATATATATACATCATATATGCATCCTATATGACTATAACTTGGCCACATACGTCAGGAAATGTTATATATATATATATATATATATCAATATCATATATTAGTATAATGTTATACATGCTTTATAATTTGGCGATAAATCTTGGTCGCTTGGCGATTCATCCTTCGATGCCGCTATAACACAAAAGTACCAAATTTACAATATATTAATGAAAACAGAAACAAAAATATTTCATCTTTGGGGCCGCTATAACACGAAAGTACCAAATTTCTACTTTATTTTTCATATCTGATAATTTGCATCTATTCTTTTTGTAACTTTAATACTTTTGTAACGCTTTTATGCATTTCTATTGCCTATTCAAAGATAAATTCTTCTAAATTACAGAATTTCGTTAAAAACGGTAGTAAAATGCAAACCTGCATTCTCGACCGAAAGCAACAACCACTTTCCCAATGGTTAAAAAAATAATAATAATAATGATTGTATTTTTATGTAGAATAAACAATGTAAGGCTAACATTCTATAGGAATTATTAGCGGCAAAGTCCTATTTCACTTCTCTTTCGATGTCAAAAAATGGTAGTCTACTTTTGGACGCCAGCCAAAACACAGTGGCAATTTTTAGAAATGTATAACGGTTGTGACAACAAACGGCGCTATCGCTTTAGATTTTGTCGCGCTTACATCACTTCTAAATACTACAAATCTCAATTTTTTACTACATTTTAGAATTTCAATTTTTACATCATCAATTAGAATAAAAAATTAGCTTTCCATTGAAATTTATTGGAAAACTGCCGCTTAATTTAACGACTTTATAAATAATTTTCAAGCATGAAACATTTTTCAATTCTATCTGAACAATGACCATCAGTTTGATTTAATAATGTTAGCTCCTGGGAAAGTTGCCACAATTGAAAACAGATTTCCCTAACCATCATGAAAAGTGAAAAAATATTAATTAAAAACCTGATAAATCATAAGATCAGATTATCCATAAGATAGAGCATTTTGGCACTAAACTAAAATCTGTCAAATATATATACAGTCCACTCCCGCTAATCCGCGACCCTATAATCCGCGAACGCCTATAATCCGCGATGTATTTCAGATGTAAACAAACTTTTTCATAACGTTTTCTTTTTTCCAAACTTTTTTTTTTTTTTTTTTAACCATAATAAAAGTTTACTGAATGGATAAATATACTAAGATTGTTTTTAAAGGCAATTCTGCATGCATAGAAGGAAATTTTTTGTGTGCCATTCAAATTACTAACATTATTTTCGATACACTGGAGCCTATGTATCAAACGTTGCCATTCTTAAAAACAAAAAACAGATAAAAACGTTATTGATTAACGAGCGACCGCTGGGAACAGACGTCGAAACGAAGATCCAAGGAGAGAAAAATCAAGGTCAAGCACTGATAAAACACGTCTGCTCTGTTCGGTGTTGCCGAATCTGACATGAATTCAGAATGCATTCGTTGGCTTTCATGTTCGTAAATAACGAACACTAGAGCAGCGTCCAATCCAATCAAATCGCTTCATGCCCAAAGCATGGGGTTAAGACATGTAGCGGAGGGGCAACCTATCAATAAATTGCGAGCGATTGCAACTGCCACTGCAGTGAATAGACAAATATAATATAATTTATGGTCAGTCATATTATTAGTGTTATCTGTATGGAAACGGGTGTAACATCGTTGTTATATCAAATCTCGGCCGCGTACTCACGTGCTAATCGTTGTTAGAGCAAATTAAATTTGAGTAACGTTATTGCATTTACATTTAATGTTATTTTGTAATATTTTTAATATTATCTAGATTTTATTTGATCTTCTAAATTAAGAAAAAAAGAATGTCGGGAATTAAAGATCGTGAAAAGATCGCAAAGCGTAAACATGTAACGCTAACTCTTCTACAAAAGGTAGATATTATAAAACAGCTAGAGAGTGGATCATCAGTCAGATATTTAGCTTCCATGTTTGGTATTAGTTCAAGAACTGTATATGATATTAGTAAGAACAAGCAAAAAATTCTGCAGTTCTACTCCAATAGTGACAGCAATACAGGGATTGCCAAAAGGAAAACTATGCGTCCTGCTAAGGATGTGAATTTTGATGCCATTATTTATGAATGGTTTAAGCAAAGGAGAGATGAAGGTGAGCCTATAACAGGACCATTACTGTGTGAAAAAGCAAAAATGCTCCACGAAGAATTAAAGATACAAGAGCCATGCAATTTTTCTTCTGGATGGCTCACGCGATTTAAGCAGTGCCATGGAATTCGATACTTAAAATCTTGCGGTGAAAAATTATCCGCTAATACACAAGGGGCTGAAGATTTTGTTGACGAATTTTCTAAATTGATTCATGACGAAAATTTAACTCCTTAACAAGTGTACAATATGGATGAAACGGGACTCTTTTGGCGTTATTTACCCAGGAACACATTAGCAGCATCCAATGAAACTGCACCAACTGGTGTGAAAGATGCAAAAGAGAGAGTCACGGTTGTTATGTGTAGCAATGCTGCTGGCACACACAAATGTCAGTTAATGATCATTTCAAAGAGTGCTCACCCCCGAGCCTTGAAAGGCATTAAAAGTCTGCCAGTCACTTACAAGGCTAATAAGCGAGCATGGATAACCAGGGAGTTGACCCTGGAATGGTTTCAGAAAAATTTTATTCCAGAAGTCCGTGCTCATGGAAATAAAATTGGTTTACCAAGTGATGCAAAAATTTTATTGCTACTTGATAATTGTGCTGCACATCCAGAAATATTGACAGAAAATAATGTTTCTGTTGTTTTTTTGCCTCCTAATACAACGTCCCTGATTCAGCCAATGGATCAAGGGATTATCCACAGTATGAAATGCCAGTATCGTTTTGAATTCCTGCAAAAAGTAATTGCCTTCAATCCTACTGTGGACAAAATTGATGAATTCAAAAAAACTTTCACTATAAAAGATTGCATATTTTTAGTTGCAAAAGCGTGGGAGGCAGTTTCTCAGCAAACATTAATTAATGGTTGGAAAAATCTGTGGCCAGCTACACTTTTCCTTGATGTGCAGAATGATGATTCAGAATTTAGTGGATTTAGGTCATGTGTTGCGCGTGAAAAAATCTGCTGAATTGCTTAGGTTTGCCAAGGATTTATCAGCTTCTCTTC
Source organism: Maratus michaelseni (assembly GCA_963931845.1). Taxonomy (NCBI): domain Eukaryota; kingdom Metazoa; phylum Arthropoda; class Arachnida; order Araneae; family Salticidae; genus Maratus; species Maratus michaelseni. Next base: position 472,058,879 of record OZ007587.1, read on the forward strand.
TGAATTCTGCATCAGAAGATGATTTAGTTTCCTGGATGGTTTCTGAAGATGAAATCTTGGAGTCGCAAAAAGTAACAGATGCGGAAATAATATCTTCTGTACTGAATTCAGGAGAGACCGATTCAGACACAGAATCTGATGTTGAAGAAGAAAAAATAGCATTTGATGAAGTACTCTTTCATGGCGATAAATATCTCAGTTTTTTAGAAAAAGAAACATTTAAAGATGTTGTTTTTGATCAAGAAATCATGACTCTAAGAAGGCTTCAAGATAAAATTGCAGCATTAAAAAAAAAAATCTTTGAAGCAAACCACAATCACTGCAATGTTTGACAAATTTAAAAATAAGTAGAAGTTTAGTAAATTATATTAATTTTGCATATTACATATATCATTTAAATGTGTTTATAATGTTGTATAAAATATTTTCTTTCATTTCTGTATACTACACTTATTTATATACTTGGTATACTGTGTGAGTATTATATTTGTATATAAAATATAAATTCTAATAACATTTAAATCTATTTCTAATATTAAATATAATTTTTTTATGTATAAATAATCATTTCTGTTAATTATTTATAGTGTGAGTATTATATTTGTATATAAAATATAAATTCTAATAACATTTAAATCTATTTCTAATATTAAATATAATTTTTTTATGTATAAATAATCATTCCTGTTAATTATTTATAGTGTGATTACTATATTTGTAGATAAATTCCAAATATTAGAACATAAACAAAGAAATGACCTATAATCCGCAAAATCCTATAATCCGCACAACCCTTGGTGCCAAGCTGTGCGGATTAGAGGGAGTGTACTGTATATATTCAGCTTATAATTAACATAAAATTGATATGTTGAATTCGTTGATGTATATATTTCATCAGAACATGCTAGGAACTGTATTTTATTATTTTTTTAAAGATCCATTGGATATTTAACTGCATAAGAGGGAAAAGATCCCCGACTGTTATGGTAAAGGAATAATCATCCTGATTATGTAAAGGAACCGAAGAAACCATACAAATAAATTACACTTGATAACATTAAAAATCTCCGTCATCTGCAGATTGATTTATTATTGTAAAAAAATTCTTCATTTTTACATAAAAATTAATTAGCTTACAAAAATGGATGCGTTTTAGAAGATATGGATTTGAAACGAACAATGATTAAAGAGGACATTTTAAAACTTTTAATTTAAACATTTTAAAACTTTTTTTAACGTCGAATTTCAACGGTGTCTTTGGACAGATGCAATGCACATGCGCATAGGAGCTCATTCGGTTAAATTATCACAGAGGGAGGGGGGATGTGTGCTTTATTAACTATGTTCTTTTATTTACTGAATATGAGATGAAAGTAGGGATATACTATTTGTATGATACATCATAGATACATGAAATTTTCTTTCTTGCCGTGGGGAATATGGCAGTATAATGTCAAACTGATTTGCTTTACACAGTTGTTTATAGATTGTTTATTTGGAGTTTGCATCGGAAATAGTACTGTATTTCACTGGGGGAAAAACTTTTAAAATAAAATATTTGAAAGATTGTTTCATACATCTTTTGTTATAAAGAAGCTTATTTTACTGATATTGTTATAGTAATTTTTTTCCGTCAAGTTTTGACGGGTTTCATCTAGTAAGGCTTTAATATACTTAATACAAAATACTGTAATAGATTCAAGATCACTCATATTGTTTTTCTCAGTTTCTGTGTGTATTTTCAATATGCACAGAAGTAAATACAGTTTTCAAACAAATTGCATACCAAAGTACATTCTTTTAGAACTTTCTGTGTTGCTGCATATGTTGGTTCAACTATCAAAGGTTTTGTTAACTATGTATCTATATATTTAAAGCTAAAAGAGCATTTTGTCAAATTCCAATTCCACATGAAATTGACCTCAATGTGCATGCTCCAACTTTTTTTTTTTTAAAGAAGGAATAGAATACTAGAGGGATTCTCCCCTTCTATAGTTTGAGAGTGGACAGGGTCTGAACAATAGGGAAAGAGAGGGGGTCAAACCCACACAACGAGAAATCCATTGATCCTTCTCCCCTCTTCCAATGAGGAGAAAAATTTTCTCTTTCTTTGAAATGGCAGCTGGATCAATTTTCGTTCTTCACCCTTCGGACAAAAAATAAATCAACAATCAAAGTTTTTAAAAATACACAGATGCAGTTTCTGTGGGATTCTAAATAAAAATTTCTTTCTTTGTTTTTTATTTAAATCCGAGTTGACCGGATCCAAAGACAAAGGGGCATTCAATCCTAAGTTCGTTTAATTCGAGAATAGTTTGGAATAAATCAACTAGTGTAGCGGGCGAAGCTCTGCTAGTTTTAATTTAATTCGTAATTTAAGTTGCACACAGTCATTTAAGACTGGAAACTAGTTTCAGAAAAAACCTCCCTCATGATAATTTGTTATTCAATAGCGACACAATCCCCTCATCAAAAAATGTATTTAACCAAGGGCTATATTAAGAGGTATCTCATTGTGAACTATGGGGCATTAATTATAAAGGCCTCATTAATTTTTCATGTACGAGAGAATAAAAGCATTACTGAACGGTAGAAGTGAAGAACATATTCTTTATATTTTTATAGGAATAACTTACAGAAAGTCCATTTGATATGTCTAAGTGTAAAAGAAAAAAAAAAGGCAAATAATAATTATTTTCTGCTGAACAAAGTTTTCCAAATTAAAAATAATAATGAATTTAAAAAGCACCTTAAACATGGATAATAAGTTCCTATTTTAGATAAACTGTATATGAATGGCAAGTGTCTATTAGATAAAATTATGCTATTATTAGTAATTTAGATTTAGCAAAAGCCATGTTATTATCATCAAAGTATATTTGTAAAATTTAAAAAGTACATGAAGCTGTTAAAATTTTTAAACATTAAATAGATAAAAAATTTATATTATATTTATATATATATATATAACAAAAGTGTATGTTTTAAAAAAAAAAATTTGATATTCGACTGCCAAATTCGGTATGCAGCCAAATCACCACTCATTACATCCTTAATGCAAACCATGTGAAAATAAAAGAACTTTTTTCTGTGTGCACACCCTACTACGAGAGTGGCTGTTATGCAGTTTTTCTTCCAAACCAATACAAACAATTATATCTTGTTTACAATAAATGCCTTAATGTGCTGGGTGAGTACATTGAAATATAGTTAAACAGAAAATAATGTGCTTCAACAGCTAATAAATATGTATCTCTGCCCACATCTAAAACCTGTAGTTTTAAAAACAATCACAAAACTTACTTTTTGAATAACATTGCAAAAAGAAGAATACAATGTTTTTTATTCATTTTCATTGATGAAATTTAAAGGTTTATCACACATTTTTCGTAATGTGATCAGAAGTGCAATGCTTCTGCAGTCCCTATGATAATGTCACTTCTTTTTTATGGTCTATTATAAAATAAAGCTATAAATGCAACTGATACCTTTAGGATTTGAGCATGTTTCAAATATGTGAAGAAGCTGTGCATTTTGGGTGAAGGTGTAAACTTTAATCATCGTTTCCAGGACAACAACAATTCTGCAAAAGAAAGTTAGATAAACAACACTTTAAGAGGTTAGAGCTGCTTAAATTAACACAACATACTGAGGTACAACAGTCATAGAAGTATACAGGACAACCTTCCAGTTTTTTCAAGTCAAACATAATTAGAACTAGAAAAAATATTTAATGAAATGCTTCTTGTTTGTATAAGGTTATTTATTTACTTATTTTATTTAAAGTGGTTCTCAAATGAGCTGCTCAACAAGGCGAAACTTTTTGACTCATTTTTAAACGCAAAGACATCAAATTAGCAGGCCTGACTTTTGAAGCGATTTGGAATCGAAATAAGTTTCCATTTTTTGATAAATAGATTACTTATAGAATTATAAGCGATTCTGGTCATATGACGACATGTTTTTCATGCTTCTCGGGCTGCCGCATCGGAAATTCGGTTCAAAATGCCGAATTTGGCTGTTTTTTCTGAAATATCTTCTGTTTTTATCAAAAAATGGAAAACGTGTTTCGACTACATACTTTCTGAATAAAAACACCTACCAATTTCATGTATTTGCGAGCAAAAATTAATTTAAAAATGTGTCGGAAAGTAGCATGTTTGGATTTGAGAACAGCTTTAATAAAATTTCTCATTTTATTTGATGTGAAAACACCAGAGGGTTGGGGGCTATGCAGAAGTGAATAAAATAAGGTGAGAATTCTCCTCCCCTCCCCCGCAACCAAAATTTTAACCCTCTCCTATTCAAAAACAACCCACAGAAAATTGTGTTTAGTTTTTATTCATCTATCAATATAAACCTCTTACGAAGTTAAATATTGCTTGGAATATACAGGAATTTGAATATTAAGAACTTTGCACCTTTATAACAGCTGGAGAACAAAGGTTGGATATCTAGACACATTGAAAACATCAACACTTTCAGCTAAACTTGAAAAAATAAAGGAATTTTTATTAAAAAAAGGTTCAAAACATCCACAACTAACTATGTATAGTGTTCCCTCCATTAAACCGAGCATGTGTAACTGCTTGGTGATAATCAGATCTCTGTAAAGTCTTTTAGATTGGCAAATTTATCCCCACCACTGGCAGATATACTTTTACTTTCCGGTCAAAAAAATTTCACCAACTCCATAATAAACTAGTCTAGTCGTTGGGGGCCACCGTAATACTTACCCATCATGGATATGCATAATGTAAAATATTAAAATAAAAATGTGTAAACTACTTATAAAGTGCATTGCAATTCAAATAAAATCGTGGCTTGATGACGTCACAAACTTTAAAGGCTCGATTACTGAATTGCTTGAAAGAAACATCCTTATAACTCCAAAAATAATAATCCTATTAACTAGTGGTTTATTGCATCTGATTAAGCGTCAAATTTCCAATTAAAATATATCTTTGAAGTGAAATTTGGATGAAATACAGGGTCATGAAAAATCGAAGAGTGTGGAAAATAGGATTCCAAATATCTTGGCAACTCATTATTCGATCGACTTCATGCTTTATGCAAAATTTATGTTTTTTTATTGTCTTTTATATTCATTTCTTAAAATAAACAATTTCGAAAATTTTTATATACCTTTCATCAGAACGAATATTTCGAGAGTCCGAAAAAAATTGTTCCGGTTAATCGAGGTTATTGAAATGAAATAGGCTTCTTCCCATTATTACATACTAAGTACATACCAAATTGCAAGTCTCTATCTCAATTTTTTCGGGAGATAGAGCGTTTACAGACACACAGACGGACGGCAAATTTTTTTTTCTAAAAATGTTTTTCGCAATCTCCAGTGTCTGTAACGTGTAAATCCGTCAAAAAAAAAAATTTCGATTTTCAAAACGATTACAAGACTTACCCTATACAGTACAAAGTCCAAAATCCGGAATCCTCCGGACTTCAGCGATTCTGGATTTCGGATTTTTCCGAATTTTGGATCATTTGCAGTTTGCCCCCCCCCCCTCGTTATTTATTTATGACGAACGCATTTCAATACTGAAAAATATTATACTGAAGCAAATTAAATATTTTAAAAAATGAATATATTTTTTAAAAAGGTAAAAAAATAATAATAATCTACACCCCACCCCCGTTTATTTTACTGAAATAAGGTAATAATAAAGCAAATATTTCAATAGAGGAATATTTTTTTTTCTTTTTTAATTATCACAATTTCAGGAAATTTTACTTACAAAACGTAATTTCTCTGTTAGGTAATTGAATATGTCCGTTATTTTACGCTGCTTTATCAATTATAAATCATTAAAAATTAATTCCCCCCCCCACACACACACACCGATTTATTTACGTCAGGAAGGCATTTGCAATGCTGTATAAAGATACACACTAATACATATTCCAATAAAATAATATATTTTTTAAAAGGTTTAAAAAAAAACGTTATTATTTGTTTTTATGCTCCCTTCTTCGGAAGTTACGGACTAAAATAAACAAAACAAACAGCCAGATAATTCAATCCCTTCTTTTTCTTTTCAGTTACTCTAGTGGCCTTTTTTGTGTGGTGTTCCGATTTTGGAATAAATTATCATATTTTGATAAAATTTGGGAAAACAGCCTAACTTGCTATTATTGAAACTTGCTGTAAATTTGAACATAATTCGTCAAATAACGACGGAGATATTTTTATATTTATTTATTTTTTATGGTAAGGAAAACGTTTTTTTCATTCTTTTCTTTTAATTACTTTTTTCTGTTTTCCTGCAACTAAATAGAACTATGAATGCGGTGCTTCTTATGGAATATTGGGAAGTCGCCAATAAAGATTATCAGACATCTATATCACGGCTTCAATTTATTGAATAAATTGATGCAATTTTCGGAGATTGGTGGGGAGGGGAGGGCGTTGAGTAAGGAATGATCGAATAAAAGCGTAAAGATATCAAATTGGAAAATATATGGAGACAAATATAACAGAAGCGGGAAAACGATTCAGTCCAAAGCATATATAAATAAATATTTAAAAAAAAAAAAAAAAACGAAATATTAAAAAAAAAAAAAAAAAAGCTAGTTTCCAAAATGTCCGGATTTTGGAGAATTCCGAATTTCGGATGTCTGGATTTGAGACTTTGTACTGTACTACGTATGATGGGTAAGTAAAAACTGAATAATATTAATTACTCAATTACTTAAATAGGGGAAAATAATGAGATTCTACAATTATCACAAGATGCATTTAGCTTTTTAATTGTTTTCACAGATGTATGCAAGCAATACCAAATATCTAGCAGAGTAACTAAAAAACTAAAATTAAGTTATTTAATTTTAATAGTTAAACTAAAGTTCTCATAGGAAAATATATTTTTATGTCAAGTTAAGAGATAATATTACTGGATTTAATTGGATATTTTACAATAGCTTGTAAGTGATACTAAATATTAAAATTGCCCTCAGATGCTCAGAGGGTTAAAGCAATATTATTAATGAAATGGATTTAAAAAATAGTATAACAGAAAACAGATATTACATAATATAAAGAAATGCAAACAAATATTGGCACCTAATAGAATCCCGCTAACGCAACTCTTGATATCTTACCATTCCACATCACTTTTATTTCTTTTAAATGGTAAATGATTTCTGCTGGTCAAGCAGAAATCATCTTTGAAATAATGATATTAGAATATGCTATTGAAGTTAATTGATTTTTTTTTTTTAATATCTCATTTACTAACTATTTAGTTATATAGGTTATATAACTAAATATAGGTACTAATAGGTACTAATAAATAACCTATATAGGTATATTATAGGTCAACTATTTTCCTTTTTAAAAAGGGTTTTCATGTCATATTATATATAAATGTCTGTAAGACCCCACTAAAGTTTGTACATATGGCAATCTATATTTTACTGTAATAAGTATAATGCCCTTTAAATAATAATTAAAAAAAAAAAAAAAAAAAAAAAAAAAAACATACTTTCTTAATTTTTTTTTTTTTTTTTTTTTGTCTTATAGTACTTTATAGAAAATAGTAGGCTATGCCAATGGAAGAAGATTATGGAAGATGAATGAATTTATATGTGAATTTTGCCAAATTAACCAGCTATCGATAAGTTGGCTTCCTATATAGCAACTTATTTTTGTTGCCAAATTTGGCAATATTTCACCAAGTTGGCCAAAATTTGGCGCTGTTCTGGTAACTCTGTCATTACTACTTTTCAGCAAATACTCATTATATTCATCAATACATACTCATTCATATATATTTCATATAAATGCTGCAATATGATTAAAATGGATGAATGTTGCAACAATGGAGCTATTTTTTTTTCAATTACTATTAAACAATCACATTGTTATTTCTATGGGGAAAATACAAGTTTTGGGTCAATGTTCCTCCCATTTAGGGATCGAATTTTTAAAAAATCAATGTCCAAATTATGTATTGCCCTCAGGAATGCATATATATTCCAAATTTCCAACAAGAGTGGGCAAAAAATGAGTGACAAGATTTGACTGCCACATACATACATAATTGTAAGTTAAAAGAAAGCATGTAAAAATACACTTTGCATTAGTAGGACTCAAATTAGTATGACTATGTTGTTGAGGTAAAGCATGGAATTTAATCCTGTGAAAAATAGTTAACAGGAATTGAATATATATCATTGCACAGGCTGTTTTAATATTTGAATACAGCCTAGCATCATGCGATTTTTTTTCTACAAATAACTAGTGATTTCTTCAGTTTTGTATGTCACTTTTTCTTTTTTTTTTTTTACTTTTAACAATTATTTTATGGTATGTTGTATTTTTGTGTGTTCTGAATAACCCACCCACTGTTCCACAAAACTCTCGATTTTCAGTTAAAGCATCACAATCTTAGGTCAAGTTTGCAGGACTACTGTATCAGTGATGCACCAGGTGTGCTATAATAGTGCATCAGTTAAGTAACAGAAATAATAAGAGGATAAGTGTGATCGAAGATCGCACAAAGGGTTTCGTTTAAAATTCCTTTCAAAACACTTTATTCTTTCTTTAATAAATCCAAATAAATATTACATTTTCCAAAAAAAAGCCATGTTTTTTATAAAGTAAACATTTATCGGTCTATTTTTCTCGTTTTTTCGAATATCTGAACCGGTTGATAGCAGGCAACGCCCGCTATTATACTCTGTCAAAAAGAAATAAATTTCAAAATTAAACATGTTGTATAGAGAACTTTAAAATGTTAAAATAAGCCAATATTTCCATAAACAGGATTTTATCATGATTCAATATGTTCCTCAAACTCATAGGACATTATAATCACTTGCTGACGTCCTATCTACTTGCTTTCTCTATTACTCTTACTGATACTCTCTTTGTATTGTTCTCAAACATTTGAAAAAGTTCGTTAAACTTTCACTAGGTCGTCAGATTAATTTTCTTTTTAATTCTCTAATGACATCTTATTCACCTGCTTTCTGTACTTATACAAACTCCAACTGCTATAACGAAAAATGTTTAAATTTAATAGGAAAAGGCTGTTAGATTTTTATCTCTCTATATTAAAATAATGTGGCTTTTTCAAAATTTTATGATTTTTAGTGTGACAGTAGATATTCAGCTGTAAGTACACAAAATTTCAAGTCTATAACTTATACAGTTTCTCAGAACCGGCTCTGTGACAGACAGAGAAGCGAGATGAATAGGGTTTCGTGAAATGAACGAAACCCTAAAAATCTGATGGGTCCTTCAAAATGCATTATAATAATTAATCCAATCAAAAATAATCAAATAATCTATTAATCAAAACACATAAATTGCAATTATTTCCTTGCAAGGAATAAAATATTTAAATATTTTATGGATAACTGCAATTGATAATTTGTATTAAACACATTGAAACTATAATATATTTTTTAAAAAGGATCCAGTCTTTTGGAAATGTCTGAGTTCCAGGATTCCAAAAGCCTAGCAACATCACTGCATATTTATAAAATAACAAAGACTAGATAGAATCTGGTTAAAAAAGTATTGTGAAGCGATCCATCTTAATTACCTGTCCCTCCTCAATTTGACCGCTTTCACATCGGATGTAAAGTCAAGCTCAATCACATGTTTCTCTTGAGAATCATCCCACACCATAACTGGAAGAGAAAACGCAACATAAATAATAAATATTTCACTGAAATAAACATGAAAAAACTTTATGGGTATTTTTCCGTTAAGAAGCCATGACACTTTTTAACTGGAATCTATCTTTTTAATTGGCACATTTTAAAAATTATTTTGATATATTCCCTTGTGCCGTGATAAATTCAGTGGATGGCCTGGAGGGGACTATTCAGCAGGGCTTCAAAAATTTGTCCCTCCTCCCCTGGAAAATTTGAAATTTTATGTTTGGTAATGGTGTATAAATGTAAATTCCCTTCCCAGAAAACAATGGCTGAATTCAATACTACCAGCCTGTTTCTGCTTCTTTCTCTTTCCTGCAATGATAACCATCATTTGCATAATATAGGTGAAAACTGGGAAATTTAGTTAGTAGCCAGTGGCCGGAAGACTCAGTTTCATGAGTGATCACTTTTGTAAAGTTAGTGGCCACTATTTTGTTTCAAACTATCTTGACATCCAGATAAATTATTATCTTTGTATATAAATATATTTTTCAGAAGAGTTTTATACCTATTGTATGAATACAGGTGTATTTCGCATGATTAAACAGTATCTCTTGAAGGAAAATAATCCAACTGGTGAGCATGCGGCAGGAGTCGAAATACTGAAGATATTGAAATGTCCTTAAAACCCGCTTGTATCCGGTGAGATAAAAGGAATAAATTACTTGAAATGCATGTGGAATCAAAGCGGATGAATATATTTTGCAGAATAAAACTGTATTTCTTGAAAAAAATAATCCAACTAAAGAGTAAGCACATGAGAAAAAGCCGAAATATTGAAAATACAGCTAAGTCGTTGAAATCGGTTTGTATCGGGTAGGAAAAAGAATTAACCAGTTCTCTAATTAGATGTAATCAATGTAGAGATGCATATTTCCATGAAAAATGGTGTATTTCACTTGGCGATCGATAACAGAATTTTTAATCACCACTTTTAAACTTTAATCGCCATGTGGCGAGTGGTAACCACTAATTTTCACCTCTATTGCATAATAGTCCTAATGGAAATTTAAATTGGTAACTGAAAAAAAAAAAAAAAAAAAAAAAAAAAAAAGTCGAAATTAAAGTAAGCTAATTATAAAAAGTTGTTTGCCACATTGGGTTTTTGGAAGATTGTGGCAATAAACTAGAGATTGCCTTTCTGTTACTGCTGTTCATCATTCCACACAAACTTTAACACAGCAATAGAAGAAAATGTCACCTATTATAACTCATTCTACTATATTTACTCAAATTTGAGACACACTTAACTGACTCCATTTAATTGGGTGTGTCTTGTAATTGAGTACAACTCATAATACTATAAAAACATGCGTGTATGAATTAGAAATTAATTCAGGCTCTATTTTCGGAGCACAAAGATCAAAAGTACTCTGCAGAAAATTGTTTCAAGATTATTTTTTGTATTTAAAAATCTCTTATAACAATAGAAATAAGTATTAATCCTAAAATACTCTCTCGTGACAACATTTTGTGATTTCCATGTTCAAGAATAAGTAAAATAGCAAATTTGTTGTTCACAATACCCAGCCACTGACAGAAATCTGTCAAAAGTCACAATTCTTATTCTTTTAAAATATCATTGCTACAATTGGGGCAGAAAGACGCGAGTTATTCCAGAAAAGGATTTCAAACAGAAAGCAAGAATCTTTACCATATATATTAAACGAGCAAGCAATTTTCCTGATGACCGATGATATCGAGAACAGCTGGCACGATTTTTACTAAACTTACCACCTACACTAAATCGAGCATGAAAAAAAGTTCTAGCTTGGTCCTGAATTCAATAAAATTAGTTTCGACAGGTTAAAACACACTCAGCACTGAAAATACTGCTTTTTATGAATCGAAAAATGCTGAAACAATTTACGCAAAACAAGTCTTCTATACTAATTCGAACATGAGAAAATGATCTAGCTAGGTCCCTAATTTGGGAAAATTCCCTTTATATGGTTAAAACAAATTCAGTACTAAAATTGATGCTATAAATTGAAAATAGTTCTGATGATTTTTATACAATAAGCCTTATTCCAATACGAGAAAACAATCTAACTAGGTCTTGATTTCGGAAAAATTAGTTTTCATAGATTTAAGCAATTTTTTTAATTAATCTTCAGTAATCCGGATTCTCACAAAATACTATTAGTCATTGATCAGCAACATGATTATGGACAATATCAAAGACGATGCAACAATTTTCAGGAAATTTTTCTTCTATACTAAATTGAGTACAAGAAAATGGTCTAGCTAGATCCTTAATTTGAGAAAATTTGATTTAACAGGTTAGAATAAACTCAGCATTAAGTTTGCTAATGTAAAATTTTAAAATTGAAAATGGTTGGGATGATTTTCATGACATAAGTCTTATACAATAATTCAAGTATGAGAAAATCATCTAACTATGACTTGACTTTAAAAACATGTGCTTTGGTAGGTTTAAGAAATTTATTCTGCCATTAATCTTCCATAATCAAAGTTCGCTAATACTGTTTGTCATTATTGGTCAGCAGCACAATTACGGAAGATTTATACTCATTGGGAGATGAAATGTAAGTCGAACTTTGGGTCAGACTGCCATAGTCTTAGACAGATAGCATTCTGGCAGATCACCTGTTTCATTTTTCCATAGCGCATTGTCTTTCGAATGATATATGAATTGTGATAATGCTCAAAGACATGGATTATTCTTTGGTCACCTTCCTGTCTGATACAATTTACATAAAACAAGATTTATGTACTGACTTGAACACATGAAAATAATCAGATAAGTATACATTTCAGCAAAATCAATTTTGGTTTTGACAGGTTAAAAAAAAAAAAATTAATACTAATAAGCTGCTGACACACTGTCATTCACAATCGAGTTAACTGTTGAGCTTAAATTTTGTAAATGACAAAGAAATGTGGTGGAATATTTTCTGTTTAACGCAGAAAAAAATCACTTAACATGATTCTTAAAACCATTTTTCACAATGTCTCAATAATTAATTGTCAGTTAAATGCAATAGTTTGTTAACCCGCAAGAACTCGCTAGATCTCTTATCACACCAGAACTCACAAGTGAGAAGTTTTCTCACTGTGCCCAATTGCCTTCCTTTTACCCAACACATTCGTTTAATATCAGCACTTTTTGTGTGTCTTAATACTTTATTCACAAAAGAGATATCTTACTTATAATAAAATTCAAAGGCAAGAAAGTGTCTGTAACGGTTCCGGTCCCGACCACTCTGGTTTGCAAATCGACCATAGTTAAACGCCATGTTAGGCTTAATGAAAAACCTGTGTAACATATCACAGCTAAATGATAATATCCTTTACTTGAAATCATGTCTGTTCAGCATATTTTTCTATAAAACATGTATATCATATCCTATTATAATGTTTTAAGTTCTTAATTAAAAATCCAGATTAAAAATTGGAATCCCAACTATAAACAAACGAACATTGTTGCCATTCAGCATCACAAATTCAAATGATTCACAAATGAACGACTCTTTGAAAGCTTCAAATTCGATTCTGCTGTTAAAATATTTGTAAAAGCTTATTAAAGCTTTTAAATATTTTAATTTTTTTTTAAATCTTCAAAAACTATTTCATATAAAACATGAATATCAACGTTTCTGTAAATACGTTTTTTCAGAAATAGCGATGATTTCTTTCGTAGCGAGGATTTGAGGTGATCTATTCAGTATAGTGGCGCCATCTGCCAGTGGATTTTGAAATTTTTAATAAAATTTGAAATAACTCCACAAAATTCTGCAACTATTTATATACTATATTAAATTTCAAACCATTCAATTGGGTAGTTTTTGCGCTGTTATATGTGAACAGATAGACGAACCAGACGACGACTATAGGTGCTACACATTTATATAATAATGAACGCACCTAATAAACCCGTTCAAAGACGTCCACTTTATCTTTTTTGTTCTAATTCTTTTTTGTTCTTCAATAATTGTTGAGCGTGATATACTGCTGTATTTTATTTTTGTGCCAACATTGATTTGAGTAAAACCTTTAATTTCATTTTTGAAAACAATGCAGATTTAATTTTTAATTAACTGCAATTTATAATCAAAAAACATATTTTAACGAAATGTAAGTATACTTTGTCAGAAGCCAGTTCAAAAAACTTTGGAATGGTAAATCATATTATCGTTGTGCGTTTTGTAAAAGTGTAGAAAGAGATGTTGACAACAGAAATAATATATACCAGTAGACCCTTGCGAGGATTTCACACTGCACTCTTAATATTTTTTTGGAATATCTAATATTTTTTAGATGTAGGTTTAAACTTCTAAAGAAAAATTAAGGATACAAATATCTGCAAACAACATCAGTCAAGCCAAAATATCGTCTCATTTATTGCATGAAAGTTACAGTATAAACTAATCAAAGAAATATTAAAGCTTTTAAATATTTTAATTTAGTTTAAAACCTTCAAAAGCTATTTCATATAAAACATGAATATTAACGTTTCTGTAAACGTTTTTTCAGAAATAGCGGTGATTTCTATCGTAGAAAGGATTTGAGGTGATCTATCCAGTATAGTGGTGCCATCTGCCAGTGGATTTTGAAATTTTAATAAAATTTTAAATAACTCGACAAAATTCTGCAACTATTATAAACTATATTAAATTTCAAACCATTCAATTGGGTAGTTTTTGCGCTGTTATATGCGAACAGATGGACGAACCAAACGACGACTATAGGGGCTAAATATTTATATAATTATGAACGCACATAATAAACACGTGCAAACACGTCCACTTTATCTTTTTCATTCTTTTTTTTTAATATATCATTGTTGAGCGCGATATACTGCTGGATTTTATTTTTGTGTCAACATTTATTTGAGAAAAACCTTTCATTTCATTTTTGAAAACAATGCAGATTTAATTTTTAATTAATTGCAATTTGTAATCAAAAAAAGATATTTTAACGAAATGTAAGTGTACTTTGTCAGAAGCCAGTTTAAAAAAACTTTGGAATGGTAAATCATTTATTGTTGTGAGTTTTTAAAAGTGTAGAAAAAGGGATGTTGACAACAGAAATAATATATACCAGTAGACCCGTGCGAGGATTTCAAACTGCACTCTTAATAATTTTTAGCAATATCTAACATTTTTTAGATGTATGTTTAAACTTCTAAAGAAAAATTAAGGCTACAAATATCTGCAAACAACATCAGTCAAGCCAAAATATCGTCTCATTTATTCCATCAAAGTTACAGTAAAAACTAATCAAAGAGATATTAAAGCTTTTAAACATTTTAATTTTGTTTAAAACCTTCAAAAACTATTTCATATAAAACATGTATATCAACATTTCTATAAACAATTTTTTCTGTAAACTTTTTTTTTTTTCAGAAATAGCGGTAATTTCTGTCGTAGTGAGGCTTTGAAGTGATCAATCCAGTATATTGACGCCATCTATCGGCGGATTTTAAAATTAGCTTCCATCGTAAATAAAATGGTTCTTTATATACGTAATTGAAATATAAGGAATACATAGTACCGCGTAATTTGCATTTAATTTTGCTTATGTAATCAAACAATGAGTTATGTGGTGAATCAAGCTGTTTAGAAACTCATTGATAACACTTTTTTACAAAAACTTTCGCACAAGGTTATTTATTAATATTTAATTTGAACGTTTTGTCCAATCGTTGAACTATTTCAGAAATTTAATACTAAGTAAATATATATATATAAATAAATATATATATCATTTTTATTTTAGAAATCATTTGTCATTTTTAAAATGTACTTTTCTACAATACAAATCTTTCAATAATAAAATCTTCCTCCTGTTTGTTTGTATGAAGTATTATGAAAATGAAACGCAGATCAATAATCCGTCATTTTTGACGGGGTTATATACTAGTATAAAATGATAAAAACAGTTTCTAAAATTTAATTTAAAATGAAAAAAAGGGTTTAAATATGAGTCTTATTGCAACAGTTGGGATAAAAAAAATAGTATGATGGTGAGAGAAAATCTCAAGCAGCGAGTTCTCCCGGGTTAAATAAAAGACCATTTTTTATGCAATTTAAGAAAAAAAAAAAGTAATGTTACTTTTTCATAACTACTGGTGTAATACAGCATGCATTGCCACAAAATTACTAGCAGCTTTGTAATCA